>JAOTON010001627.1:1017500-1617500 GCA_034440635.1 Lepas anatifera | reverse complement strand
GTTATCGCTGTATGAAACGCTTCCATGACTGGTGGCTCGAAATCGGTAGCTTCTGGATTTTTGTGCTATTTTCGGTACACATGTTTTTCGCACTACATAGTTTCCTTCTTTATTTTATGTCAACAGCCTCACATTAAGTGTCTCGTTAAATCACATGTATTTGACAACTCGCACCTAAGCAAAGACGCTAGTTTTTGGGGGTATACTGTATGGATGGCTGGCTCTGAAAACAAAATGTTTTTTTGCATCCCTCAAGTGACGAATCAGCTGATTATTGGTTGCTATTAGAATCTAGCGCCAATTTCTAAATCGGTTAAGTTTTTTATTAGGAAACTGCACACATGTGTGTTTCTCAAACGTGGTATATCACATTTTGTCATTTAGAATTGTTAGCCCTAGGCGTGGGATGGGGATTCTAAGGGAAGCATACCCCCTAATATTCTGGGTTAGGGTGTGGCTATGGAATTGGCCCCAATATCTCAATGTATAGGTTAGTTAACACGCGCATTGACGGGGGTCTGAGCCACCTTCGCATTGACGGGGGCGGGTACCCGCCCCCCTAAGATCTCGAGAACCACGGTAGGTAGCGAAAAACGGTAAACGGCGTTGGGCTGCCCGTCCACTTCTCCATCGAAAACATTTGAACCATTTTTTTGTCAGGTCACATTTAAGGTCACGAGAGGTCAAAACATGCCCGTCATAGGGATAACATGTAAAATTCAGTTTTTCGGGCATTACATCTGAACAAATAAAAAATATAGCAAAACGACTTGAACTATATGAATCCTCTTAGCAAGCCGAATCGAATGATATATAATTTGACCTTGCTAGGTCAAATCAAGGATTTGACCTGACCTGAGGTCAGGTCAAGGTCAAATTATATAAAATGCATATCATTAGAACCTAAAGCCCAGGCAAGTCTAATGCAGCTAAAATAAATGCTCTATCACCATCCGTTACTGAGTTATTCCGTAAAAACCATTTTTCCCATGTATTTCCAATGGAGAGGTCATGCCTCGTACCTGACCTTAGGTCATCGATATCCAAAATACCGGAACATATGTTAGAGAACTTGGTGGGGCCATTATGTGATATGAGTTTCAATCGGATAAGTTCACCCCTGCTCCGACTTATGTTATCTTAAACTTTTTTTGAGGTCGGGTCACTTGACCTGTACTGGTGACCTGACCTGAGATGACCTCACCTTAAAATTTTCACAGAAGTTGTGAAAATGATGAGGGAAAAGGTATACCAAGTACGGCGGCGCTACGCGCCGCCGTTTTTCTCCTATCTCCGAAAAACCCGAGGGGGCGGGTACCCGCCCCCCGTCAATGCGCGTGTTAAGTTTGTATCGAAAGCTGGTCTTTGCTGCTCATGTTTCATGTTGTATTCATTGTAGAATGTTAACTCCTTGTATTCATATTCTCAGCTTATGCTTGTGAAAGAACATCACGTTCACCTTCTTGGTTCATCATATACAAAGTTTAACGAGAACTTACCAGCCTCCCATTAGCTCGTTACTGGTGGATCCAGAATTGAGCTTTGGCGGGACCAACTGGGCCACAGTTCTGGACGAGTCGGAGCCTGGAGTGCGACATGCTTTTCTTGACTGGAAAACACTGATGACCAGGGGAGGAGATATTTGAACTCCAGCGGTGGGAAATGATAAGTGGATAATTATGTATTTTTCTGGACTTTTTGGAAAACTTGCGTAAGTTCCTTTAAACTATTTACAGTTTATAGCTTATACATGCTTTGTGAACGAGCGATTGGGAGGGTGGGGTGCGAATGAAATTTTTAACCCTCAAGGGGCATGTTCCTCTGGTCTCCGCAGGGCCCCTTGCCCCTGGATCTGCATTGAGGCACGTTAAGATTTAGAAAAAAGCTTTTGAAACATCTCAATTGATTTTTTTATAACAAACATTTTTGAAGGCGATGTAACTCGACAGACCCGGTGATCTGACCTGAGATGACCCGAGGTTAAAATTTCAGGAAAATTTGTGCGATTTATCAAGGGGTGCCAAGTACAGAGACCCGAGTGTAGCGTTCAAACACTAACCCTGCAACCTCCACCACCGTAGCAAGGATTAGCACACATCGCAAAACATCAGCGCACACCTTACCAAGTGTAAGCGGTACAGTTTGTCACGAGATCTTACAGAGTCTGCACCACCCGTGTGAGACATGTTTGGCGGCACAGTATAGCTGCGAGGCAGACACTGCGGCACAGTATCGGTGCAGGATTGATACTGTGATAGTGCGGCACAGCATGGCCCCAGATCTGTATTGCGGCACAGTGCAGAGGCAGGCGTGAAACGCAGCAACATCAAACAGAACATTGCAAGGTGCTGAGCAACCAGCTCTAGAACTGTGAACAGTTTACGGCTGCCTTTCCGGGCTCCGGAGATTATGTAACGCAAATGGGGGGGTGGGAAGAGTCTTCCAAGGCGTTATCATGCGTTCCACTGTGGCATCAAAAAGTGTTTTGTAGGGAAGGGAGGGGTCAAAACTAAAACAGTGCGTTACCACATGTATGACTGCCGCCTAACGGGCAAAAATGTTGCTGAGCAGGGAGTAGGGATCTTGGAATATTTCAAATATGTCCATAAACTGGTAACGTTTACAGGAACCTCGAGCCTAAGATGTACTCAGTAGCAAGCAGGGGCGTAGCCGCGGATTTTTTCGTACTGGTGCTGAACGTGAGGGGGCACCAGCCCAGAGGCCCACCAAGCACGGAAATAGGCTTGAATTTACTTTAACAGGTGGCTTAGCCCCCGCCCCGGTGGGGGTGTTTGAACACCCCACCCCACCGGAATTTTCCGGCAGTGCGAAAAAACGTCGGCGCGAAGCGCCGCTGTACTTGGTACACCTCATCCTTGATCAATTTTGCAACTTTCTCCAAAATTTAAAGTTGGGTCATTTCAGGTCAGATCACCAGTGCGGATCAAGTGACCTCACCTCCAAAGTTGTTTAACACGCGCATTGACGGGGGTCTGAGCCACCTTCGCATTGACGGGGGCGGGTACCCGCCCCCTAACATCTCGAGAACCACGGTAGGTAGCGAAAAACGGTAAACGTTGTTGGGCTGCCCATCCACTTCTCCATCGAAAACATTTGAACCATTTTTTGTCAGGTCACATTTAAGGTCACGACAGGTCAAAACATGCCCGTCATAGGGATAACATGTAAAATTCAGTTTTTCGGCCACTACATCTGAACAAGTAAAGATAGAGCAAAACGACTTGAACTATATGAATCCTCTTAGCAAGCCGAATCGAATGATATATAATTTGACCTTGCTAGGTCAAATCAAGGATTTGACCTGACCTGAGGTCAGGTCAGGGTCAAATTATATAAAATGCATATCATTAGAACCACAAAGCCCAGGCAAGTCTAATGCAGCTAAAATAAATGCTCTATCACCATCCGTTACTGAGTTATTCCGTAAAAACCATTTTCCCATGTATTTCCAATGGAGAGGTCATGCCTCGTACCTGACCTTAGGTCATCGATATCAAAAATACCGGAACATATGTTAGAGAACTCGGTGGGGCCATTATGTGATATAAGTTTCAATCGGATAAGTTCACCCTGCTCCGACTTATGCTATCTTAAGCTTTTTTGAGGTCGGGTCACTTGACCTGTACTGGTGACCTGACCTGAGATGACCTAACCTTAAAATTTTCACAGAAGTTGTAAAAATGATGAGGGAAAAGGTATACTAAGTACGGTGGCGCTACGCGCCGCCGTTTTTCTACTGTCTCCGAAAACCCGAGGGGGCGGGTACCCGCCCCCGTCAATGCGCGTGTTAAGGTGGCATAAGTAAGAAATGTGTGCATCTATCGGATTAAAACTTATACCACATAATGGGGCCACCGCGTACTACAAAATCTATTCCGGGATTTTTCATATCGATGACCTAAGTTCAGGTACTGATCACGACCTCTCCATTGAAAATGCATTGGGGAAAACAAGAATTCGGCTGTATTTGTGTAGATACTGTTGAGAACACCTTCGTATTATCTAAACCGTAGTATCCTGGGCCCCTTTCTAGGTTCATCTTGCAATTTCTTACCTGTGACCTCTAAGAGGTAATCTGGGCGTAGTTAAGTATTTTTCAGACTTGGGTCAATAACTTTGTAGGAAATGATAATAAAGCTTTTATTTTGATACAATTACACTTACATTATTATTGCGAGTCGATTGATGTGCAGGATCAAACGGTGACTTCAACCTGACCTTAGGTCAGGTCATATTCATATTTTGACCGAGTATAGTTACATTATACCTTTTTCAATTCTTCGTGACAAGGGCAGACGAATGGTACTTAATTGATTCTAACCCAACTCTGTCAAATGCTAGAGCCCAGAAATTCTTCTCTAACAAGTCAACTTTTTACCTGGCGTGACCTCAATACTGTCCTGAGCCCAAGAATGACCAATGTAGTTTCGTCATGAATTTCATAAGCTATCCACCAGCGTTCACGCTTTTTTGCTATCCTGCAAAGCAGCTAAGTTCCAGGGGGTGTTTGAACACCCCCACCAGAATGAAGGTGGCTCGAAGGCCCACCAGGGTGGGTGTTAACTTTCGAGCAACGACCCATCGCTATTGAAGATCGTCCACCTGCCGTTTATAATAATTGTTGGAGTTTAACGCCGCACCAACTGCCAAGGTCATATGGCGTCGCCATCTTTCACCCTTGGAAGGGATTTGGGGAATCAGATCAACTAATTCAGAGGCTCCACCGGGACTTGAACCCGGGACCGGTTGCTTAGAAGACAGGGATGCTATCCACTAAGCCACCCATCCCCCTCAAGCTGCAGTTTCAAACCACCAGTTCGAAAGCTCTTGAAACGCCACGTCTGCATCCTTTCATCCATTTTGGGGTCAGGTCAATACCAAGGTCACCAGAGGTCACCAAAGGTCACATTTTTGTGTCTTTAACTTTTGAACAAAGCAAGATGCAGCCTCGAATTGGGCATCATTCTTATGAGCCTGCTCAATAACTCGAATGATATACAACATGACCATGAAATATCAATATTTGACCTTGACTTGGGGTCAGGGTCGTGATGTGGCTTTCCAAGGTCATGTTACATACCATTGGAATTTTGAGGTCAACACGGACACATTGATGTCTTTGGTTTTCTTCTGTCTAATGGTAACCGAGTTACAAAGGATTTTCTAATTGGGTTAAAAGCTGACCCATTTGGCCCTCTGTGACATCTCAGCTCAACAAATATGGTTCAGACTCGGTTTGCGAGTGTCAGACGGTAAGACGCTTCCAGCGCCGTTGCATTTTTTCTGTATCATGTCCGGTTCCTGTGATCGTAGGAGGGGGTCAGATCAGACCTCCTGGTGGTCGTGGGTGCCGAAACAGCCCAGGCAGTGCCGGGTTAAGGCCTAGAATTGTCATTATCTGCAAATTACCGATCGTGCTATGAGTGGCCGAAACTAAAAGCGAGTGAAAATTACCCAGTAGAGAATAAACCATCAGCTTGTATATAAATTAGCCAATGGTATTTCAAAACGAGGCTTATCGCTTCAAATATTGTTATGAATTTATGCTGTCAAAACCATGTGTTGTACAATTTTGTGCATATAAGAAAATCGCGGAAATCTGCAATACGTTCTTACATTTGCTCGGCATATCTATACGATGATGACACTGGTTGAGATCAGCTAAGCCTTAGGTCATCCTGAATCCGACAAAAGACTATGATTCCACCAACCATATTGAATACAACATTGCAAAATATCTGAAACATTGCCAAAAGGCATGCTCAATTGAACCAAATACCGAATCGGCATCCGAAATTTCTCGTAAGCCAATCGCTTCGGCTACACTTTACCATGCTAACACTCTTGCTGCAACACATTTTGCACCACAGCACCCAAAACCCTATACGGTTGTTGTCAGTCTCGAACTCACGGCCCAACTTTCAAAGCGTGATATGATCCAAAATGTTACTAGTTTGTGCACCTTGGTACGAAACTTCCTTGAACATCAGGACTCTGCACCAGCGGAGGGCTTTGCGGATACGATGGTTGGGCCCAAAAAACCTGACAGCGCTGGCGGATCTGTAGCGAGTGACTATTTCTCTTCATGAAATTACAATCTGCGAAGTACCCGACCAGCCGTGCAGGCGCTAAGCGGCCCCGCGGTGGTGCTATCGACTCAGACGGCAGCCGACGACGTCACTGTGATCGTCCGCCGTGGCGGTACTATCGACTCCGACGGCGGCTGCTTGTGTGTCGGAGCCAAAATATCGACCCAACTCGGTCGGAAACACTTAGACTGAAATCATCTGACGCAAGACGTCTGGTCACCGAGATTGTGAAAATATACTGCTTTGCCACACATGTTCTATTCAGGCTTGGAGCAAAAGTTTTGCAGTTTCGATGCTGAAAGGAGTGATGGTAACGCAAGATACCTTTACTTAAAGGTACGTTCAAAAGGAATTCCTTCACCATTGAGCCGTGTATTAAACTGCTGCTAATGACATTTCCTGCTTACGAATTTGTGAGAATGCACCACAATCAAGTTTATCCCAAATGCAATAGATAAACATTTGATTTTCGATTCTGGGCCTCTTTTTAAAAAAAAATTGGATATTTAATAATTCAATTTTCCCATGCTATATGCTACGAGGTGTGACGTCACATCCGGTGGTTTGCGCTTGCTGTTGGAGGGGGACTGATGGTAATGGGGCAGCCCAAGGCCCTAGAGCGAGAAGGTAGAACGCTCCGCTTCCAAAACATGGCAACCGCTTGTTTTCAAGGTCATTATTGTTATTGTGGAGTGATGACGAAAGATCAACCAAACAAACCGAAACTCCCCGTCCAGAGAGCATGGAAGGAGGTGAGATGGAGACTTGTTATTGGCTGTGGTGAGTAGATGCGGGGTAGGGTGGTATTGTAACGTAGTTTTCTGGATAGAGAAATGATCGAGGAATATGTCCAGCCTAGAAAATGAGAGTTTTGCCTCATAGCTTGTCACTAATACCTGTTTAAATTCGGGGATGCGTAAGTGGCGCGTTCGAGTTTGATAATATGCGAAGAGTTTTTAGCATTTTGGGAGCCTGGAAATCGTATTTCATGTATCAGTAGGATGGGATGGTGATTTTTACATTCTGTGGACCTGAAGTGGCAGGCCCAATCGAGATTTAGCAGGAAAATGTGTGATTTTTCATATCAGAATATTAAGTTTTCCATGTGGCCCTATTGCTATTTATTTACATCATCATCATCTTTTTATTTCATTTTTCATATTGATAGGGAACAGAAGTAAGGGAACAGAACAGCAAAAGAAGACATGAGCAGGGAAAAGCAATCAGGAGCAACAAAAGTAAGACATTTATAGGTATACAGCATCAAACAAAAGAAATCTGGCGAATACATAGTTAGATTGATGCAAATGATCAATATAGGTAGAAAAAGGAAAAACATAAGCTGCCAAAGAAGGAGCAATACACACAGAAACAGCAAATAAATAAAGGAAAAAACAAAATTAATGTCAAACAGAAAGACTGATAAAACATAACAAAAACGAGATGAGCCGATACAAAAACAAAATAATTTTGTGTGGTTTATTCATTTTGACCTGTCCTTTCCATGTGATTAACTGGTATTTCCTCTATTGCATGATTCTTATCAATTGGTTTCATATCATCCAGCCAATCTGGTCATATTTCAACCTGTATTATACTTACACTACACTGCTATTCTTGCATGCAATACATACATAGGCAAGCCATGACTATAATGGATGCTGCCCTGAAACCCAAGAAAATGCATATTCAATACAATTTTAAATATAAAAACACCCATTTTTGGACTGAGTGCCCTTACATGTTTAATGAGCAGTGCTGAATTTAATGTTGTACTTGGAAGTTGTCAGAATTTATTATGTATTGGAATTGTGCTCTCCCACCACATAGGCATGCATCAGCCATGCTTTGTTGTGGATGCATGTGTTGGCATGGGCATTTATAGTATTTTGTGTTAATAAGAGCAGTGTTGCAGCGCTAAAAGGGTATCTCTAATGCATTAGAAATAGGAGATACCCCATTTTCTCTTGCACAGTGGAGAGGTCACATGCTGAAATAGGTTCTCCAGAAAGTCACCCACTTTTGTCAATTACTATGGTCAATAGTGGATATTTCTCTCAAATGCAAATTTTCTCTTTCTTTGTCATGATGTAACTTTGTGTATGGTGAGGAGGAAATGCTGCTGATAATTTTAAATGATTTGAAATTTCAGCCTCAGCATACTCAAAAAGCTTGTTTAAGAAGAAGCTTTAGTGCTTTGCAACAAACCAACTGCTGAAGTAATGGCAGGAGCATTTAAACTATGTTCAACATTGGGGGGCGCAGCGGGAATTTTCAAGTCATTTCTTTCCTGTCAACACCATAGGGTTAATGGTTAAGAATCATGAAAGTTGGGGGCAACTGCCCCCCTGCCCTGGTTCCTATGCCCCTGAGTAATGGTGCTGCCAACTTTTAAAAGGATCAGGAAATCCCTTCTGTTGTCACTTGGTATTTGAACCTTGGTTGATAGTAATGAAGCTAATGCTGCATTCTTTGAAGTATTCCAAACTGAGTGAGGCTTGAACCTTGGATACTGTTGAAGCATGTTATTGCCTTTTGCCTTTAAACTCTTTTATCTGCTTTCTTTAGGACAAAACTTTAGGTTGTTTGTTGGTTGATCAGCTTTTTCTTGTTTTATGTACATTTTGTCCCTTTGCTTACTTATAGACTCCAGGCAAGCTGGAATATGAACTAAAACTGCAATGGTGGCATGGAAGTTAAACAATATAAAAAATAGAGCCGTGAATAAAGTTAATTTCCTGTGTAAAAGACATGAACACAGACCATGGTTGTTTTGCACGGTTTCTGTGTACTTTATAATGAGTTTGCCCAGCCATGTCATGAAAAGCATTCACATAGGCTTTCCTCTTGTGTTTCTGCTTCCTTATTTGGTGCTAGATCCATCGAGAATTTAAATATGTGCGGAGGTTTGTGTAGCCTCCCCAAAAGCTGGGATTCTGTGCTGGCCTTTGCTTCTTGTTGAACTATTGGTCAGCGCTCCTACTTGGATCCAGTGGGTGGGGGGCAGGTGTCATACCGATCGACCCTCGTCGCCCCCAAAAGGTAGATGCCCCCTTCCACCTGAAAGGTTGATGGTGCCCCTTTGAAATGTCGTTCCTTCGATGCGAAAACCGGGTGCCCACTGATAGGTTGGCGCCCACCCGATTGGTTTTTCTGGTCAAAACCTGCGCCCCTGGTCCGGATGGCGCCCTGAATTGACAATCCTGAACCCAGCTCTGCCAGCTCTCATGAATTACTCAAATATCAGGCAGGTATTAGCAAAAATCATTTTTACATTACTTTAACTTTGCATAAATTCGCTGAAACATGCCTATGGCTGGTGGCACGATTCAATCTTATTTCAACCGACAGCCTCACTCAACCATCCTTTTTCTGCCTTTGCTTAGATGGTATGGATGGAAATGGTAATATCACCTTAGATGGTCGATAATCATCTCTGCAGGGGTCCGGAAATAGTCTTGTCTAATGTGACTGCAACAGTTTTCTCCGGGTTTGTTCCTCTCTCGATAGTTTAATGCAATTTTGCATATCCAAGCAACGTCAATTATTACACTTTTGGAATTTGCCTGTTTCATTCTTGTAGGCAGACAGGAAATACAAAATTTACTGATTCTTCGCCTATTTTAAAGCCCACTCAGAACGAAACACATTTAAATGAATGTCGATTGTCTGCTGTTATGTCTACCCGCCGCTCTGAATAAGCGTTAATGTCTACTTGCTCTTACAGGAAGTCTTCGCTGCTGGCATGCTCAGGAGGCGATGCGTAACTGACATTCGAGTTGGCAAAACAAAGCCTGCAAGAACGTTTTCGAAACTGAAGAAGAGAGCACATTCAGCCTACTAGTGTCGTCCGTACAATGTAGGCTGTGAACTATGAGCAACATTTTCCATGGTACATTGCCCGTTTGTTGTTCAAGCATGAGTTGTTGGTTGAAATAAATATATTAAGCTCTTATTATAATTTTTTAGTCTGGTCTGTTCATGCAAGTTAGCGTTTTCAGATGTTAAAAGAGACGCAGCGCACCGTTGTCCCCCATGCCTCTACTCGGCGCTGACGTCCACTGCATTAAGGATCTCGTCAAAGATAGCACCATCGGCCGGAGACGGTGTTCCGCCACTTCGTTTCGTGGATTCCGTTCAATACTGCTTCAGCGAGAAGAACCTCACATAAAATAGTCATTTGTTAACTTAACAAGTGATATATATTCAATAAGTGCGTCCGGTGAATATTCGTCGGCAACGGATACGACATGACCAGCTATGTCTCAAGGTACATCACTACAGCAGGGAAAAGTTTTTTTTTACGAAGATTGATGTGCCCAAATTTGGAAACATGTTGGTACCCCGACATTTAAACAGAAAGTATAGAATGAGGCATGCAATCTATATATAATGAGGCATGTGGCCCACGAATCTATTGGACTGCCCCGAACGAAGTTCAAGACATTAGAAAATGGAAGCACAGACTTAAGGGACATTTTTAACACCGCTTGCAGGTTTCACTTGAGGTGCCCAAGGACATACCAGTCCACACCTGTGCGAAATTATGCAGGAACTGGTATTTTACGCGCCCAATTATTGCTTTAATAAATATGACAGGAAAAATGACACTTCTACGATAAAATTTCATGCAGGTAACAATACCGCTTACGAGTGTATCAGACAAGCTGAACGATTAGCGTCACAGCTCCATGTTCAATGTACAAATTGAAGAGTATCACTTTGCATCACCCTCATGAGTTCAGCGCACTTTCCCCGACATTTTCGTAAGTGTCTTTGCACACCCTGAATTTTTGCGGACACTTTGTCCTCGCGGTCATTGTAGTTTCGTCCACGTTTGACCGTGAGGGAGAGAAAATAACACAAAGTCAGGTCGGATGAGAAGGGAGGTTACTGCAGCACGGCGAAATTCTTTACCGTAGACTGTTGGATGCTCAGAGAATTGAGGAGATGCGTTGCCATCAGTCGTCCAAGAAGGTGCCGGAAATTGTCTTATCACAACTCTCGCCTCTTCTTCCCCAACGAACGAGAAGTTTACTCGCGACAGAGCAGACATCAGCATCATACTCAGTTTGCGTCCATACACTGAGGGTAAAGTCGAACGGCGTCGAACCGACGATAACGACACCAACCAGGCACTACGCACTCCTCACCTCAGCTTATCTGTGTTGCGATTCGGACGAAAGTGTGGCCATCGACCAGGATGGCACAGCGGGAAAGCAGCGGATTCCCCATCCAGGGAGTCGTCTCACGCATTACCCACAATATTGCAGGTAGAGAAAGTTCATTACATGAACAAGCAGTACTGGAATACTATCACCATTAAACGGCGCTGCACGAAGCTGCGGTGGCTGACTGGGCGGCTAAGAAGATAGTGATGCAGTCCGTTTCATAATTTGCCACGGCCGAGCACAAGTAGAATATCTTGGCACGGTAGCGAGAGCACAGCTGTCCGGCTGTAATCTTGTCACTAGCCACTCAGAAGATCTCTAGTTCGAACGTGGAGAGCTTCCATTTTCTTAGCAATCTGCTGCTTATGGTCACAGTGAGGACAAAGCTGAGAGCAGAGGTAAATGTTACCGAGCTCTGTGCCGGCCCAGTACCCGCAGGTACCCCGATATCCTACCCTGCAGCCTAGCACCTGGTGAGAGAAAGAGAAACGTCAGTAAGGAGAAGACTGGAGCAGTGGTGATGAATTTGAGCTGCCTCATAATTCATCACCTGTTGTTCTGAATAGTAAGGAGTGCATATGAAAATTGTTTGCATATTGGAATTATTGTTTTTGGATGTTGGAATTTTGCATACATATTTGTTAACATGGACAGTTATGAAAATATGACTCAAATAATATGTGTTGTTCAATTGTCTGAGCATAATTTCAGCGAGCAGTTCCGAGTAATACCTTCAGTGAATGTCTTCAACTTATTAGCTTAGAATGACTTCTTCTGAGCGAGTTCAACAGAGAAAGCCAAAATGGAGCAGAACAAAGCACAAACAACACATAAGCACATTTAATGAAAACCACTGCAAAGGCTCTTCAGAGATATCCTGAAGACCAAATTAAAAATCAATGAGATTGAGCTAGAACCACTCATATCTTGTTTTCAATAATTAAGTGCCCAAACTGGAGCCACCTCATCACAAAAGCTTTTCATAGCATTTTTATTATTTTCAGTTAAAATATGGATGGCATAATGATAAAAATTCATTCAGCTAAAGCCTTCTTTAGTTAGAGTTGGAAGCCTTCTAAATAGAGTTAGAAAATTTTAATTTGCAAATAGTAGCAGTATGACTGAAATTGGAAAGTGCTCCAGAAATGATTAAGTTAATATTTTGAGTGACACAGGCATAGCCGTTATTTACAACAAGAAAATTAGTGCACACCCATAGAGTGCCTGCTCCCTAAGGACTTCATAGTTGAGCTCAGTTCATACTCCCTGCCCAGTTGCATAGATTTGAAGCCATCACATGTTTATTACGCTCTCATCACACTAGGGTTAAAAGAAAAAAAAACAAAAACGGAATCAACATTAAATCACCAGCAGACACAAGCTACGACAAATCATCCAGCAACTGGGCGCCATCAGGCCCCTTGGTCCGCAGACGCCGACACCGACACCTAGCTCAGCGGAAACAAGACTCTGGATTTACATACAAAGACCCTGTTCCCATGCACAATGCTGATCAGGATTACATGATTGATCTGGATGCATTTACAATATGGATAAAACGTTAGGAAATGGAAACCAAAGTTTCAATCTGATTGCCATTTATCCATATCCAGCCAGGTCTGGCAGCACATAGCAGTGTGACGTTGAATATTTTCCGTACACTGCAAATGGAAATGAGAGTAGTCCGCTGAGAGTAAAGCTTGCTTTATTAAAAAATTATACCAAACCTTAAAAAACTATTCATTACACAACATTCCTTAAAAAACTAGTATTAAATACAAAGAAGAAACAGGCTTGTACACATAATAAGCCATTGTTTCTAAGAAAAATTGTACATTTCAGTGAAAGGAGTGAAAGGACGTATCAATGGGGCACTAGAGATGTAGCCAAAAAAGATATAAAAGACTATTCTATATGTCAATGTCAGAGCTCTATCCATATCCATTGAACCTATTCATATACAAGCCAGTGTGGTGATAACCACAGTTGTTGCATCCTGATTCTCAGCTCTAGCCAGGTTGGTCCATTGTGCATGGGAACATCCAGCAGCAAATGAAAGTCGATTACAAATGTAGGACAAATCATACAAATGGTTTTAAGGGACAACAAAAAGGAACAATAGGGACTGCATAAAACACATCATTCTACATGGAGAGAAAACAGTCTGCCAGACTACAAGAAACATTGCTAACCCATAAACAGAAATAAGTAGGTGCAATTCGCTCTATAACCTAAGGTGTAGAAGCTAATAGTGCATAAATAGGTGCCATTTACTCTATTACCTTATGTGCAATCCTCCTTTATTCCAGGTGATAAATATTCCTGCGCCAGATTCGTAATGCTCCATTCAACACATAATTACTATAAAACAACATATAAAATCCCAAATATTTGTGACTGAAATAATTTTACAGTCATTTCTCTACCAGAAAAACTAAGTTTCATGGCCCTACTCCCACAGATAGTGCAAGAGAACACACAAAAATCCCACCCGAGTCACAATCCCCACCCACTTATCATGGAGCCGTCCTGTTGCATGGTTGACCTGACGTCATCGCAGCCGTCAGAGGTCGCCAAACGGTTGCCACTTTCCGCCAATGCTGAAGGGCCGGAGCGCACCCCCTGGGCTAGCCGGCTGGTCTGGCGCGGGGAAGGCCTCAAAGTTGTTCCTACTAAAAGGCTGGCATTTTCGACTAGTTCGTAGGAAACACACGTTAAAAGCTTGCAATCTAGAGCCTCGGGAGAGGGCCTTAGACACCGCGGCGGTTCATGTAAAACCATTCAAATGAAAGCCAAAACATTTTTGTTTTCATTTTCTGGGTCAAAACCGCCAGCGGTGATATTTGCCCAGCGAGCTATACGACAAAAACCGGGCCCATATTTTAGTCCCATTTTCAGGCGTGGGTTCGAATCCTAGGGGCGGCTAAACTTTTCATATAATCTGAATATGCAAAACACTAAGTTCTCGGAAGACCTGCTGGAGATAGGGTGCCATAAGCCGCAAAGTTTTGTGGGATGGACCTAGGACCCTAAAAAATTTTTCCCTTGGGAAAAGGTTTACCTCAGGCCTCTAGCCACCTCCACCTTGCACCCCTCTCCTTACGACGGTCTAAGCCCGAAACGTTACATTTACCTCATCCTACCTTTTTTCTTTATCTTTACCTTGACAAAGCTTTTTGGCTTTTTAGGGTTGATGCGTTTTAGCTGCTTGACTTTGGCTTTTAGGCTCCAAGTCTTTTAGCACTTTTACCGTCATCTGTTTTCTCATCTTTTTAGGGTCCTAGGACATTTCCACAACACTTTGATGCAAAACACAATGTATTCGCTGAACGTTCATGAAACTATGCGTCCTTTATACTTTTAGCTATCAAGGAAGCTTCTGCCTAATGCAGAGGCGGATCCAGGAGTAAATACAGTCATGTTCCAGGGTCGGATCCAAGGGGATGAGTGGCAATGGGGCAACCTCGAAACCCTTAGCCTGGGCTTGAGGACGGAAAAAGGCCCTCCGCAAGGGGTTCCTTTTATGTTCGATGGGCGTTCCCAAGGTAAATTTAGGAAGTCCAAACTCCATGGACATTGGTCTCGGGACCCCCATGCAATAGTTAATCTGGGGTCCCCGAAAGTATCAAACTTTATTGTATAAGTACTTATAAATACACATCTAAGAAATGATTTTTTCAAAGGTTTCACCCTCAATAAATGAAAAATGAGGACCCCAAGCGCGATTGCGATTTAAACCCGACCCCCTTTTGAAGAAATGCTGGATCTGCCCCTGCCATGGTCCCCCTCAAGTGGATGAATTGTAACCACTTTCAGCCAATTGCCATTGTTTCGCGAAATTTTTTCCCATACTAGCCGACATCACATCAATTCTCACAAGTAGTGCAACCCTAGGGCTGCTGGTAGCTGCCTGCCGATATTGCACCAGAGCTCGCTGGTAGCGCACCCCTACGTCAGCCGGCGTGGCAAATGTCTTCACCTGCAGCATACCCACTACCAGCCCGGTATCACAGGCGGATCTAGGGATCCAGTGGGTAGGGAGTAGGTGCCTCTCATAAACCCTCGGCGCCCCCTGAAATATATCTCCCTTTCCCTAATGCGAAAACGGCGCCCCGCGATAGATGCTGGCGCCCACCTGATAGGTTTTATCGGCCAAAAGTGGCATCCCCTTGGTCCAGATCTCCCCCACGCAAGGTGCCTCCCTCCGATTTGAGATCATGGATCCGCCTATGCCCGCTACGCAGTCGTATTTACCGGTCGCGTACCGCTATTGGCCGAAATCGCACGTCCGTTCACTAACTTCATGACACAACTACATAAATTATTGGAATAACATATGGGCTCCTTCAGAAACATTCAAAGGCTAATGAATAGACCACAGCAATATTGACAACAATCAAATATTCAATTGTACCTACGCACTGCTCCTCCTTCATTTTTTGCGTACAAACAAATACCACAGTCACCAGCTGCGGCCGTTTGTGTTTACTTTATAGGAATGTACTAGACTAGTATTATTTCTAGCATATTCCTAGTATGTTATACTAAAACTGGTACTAAACTATGATTCTTATCACTTTGGGTACGAAACTTTGAAGTACCCGATATTCAACTGCCTTGGGTCTGACGTGTCAGCTAAAAAAAACCGTACCCAAGCGAGAATTTAGAGACCGCACGACTCGCCAGGACGGAAACCTGTGCCTCGCGCGCATATAAACTGAGAATGGGAGGAGATTGTATAAGCACCGTGCTGCAGCAGCTTTCAATAGTTTGCCACCGGCGGTTCGGGATGGCTCACTCTTCGGCTTTAAACGATCTCTGAGGAAACATCTCTGCAGTGGAGGGATATAGGAACCTGACCTCAGCACTTTTAGTTTTTGTTTTGTTATAATTGGATGCATTTGTCCTGGAGTAAATTTGTATGTTGTCTTCTACCGACCTGGGCTCACTAAGCCATAGTAATGGATGAGTTCTGTGACGTCGAAATAAGCAAATAAATAAATAAAATCACTCGCCCTCACATGAACGGTCTTACTTCGAGAAGGGGATGTTCATTAAATCCCCTCATGCATATTAATACGATATGTGAATTTCTTAACAACTTTTCTAGGTATAGTCAGCCATTTGGAGCTGGTAAAGTAAATTTGATAGGAAAATGGCACGGCTCCCTCCTCTATGTAGAACATAATGACCTCCCGCCAGTGGTTTGACCTCTAGAGGGCACCTCTTAAGCTAACATGACCTGAGGTTACGAAAGGTCAGAAAGAACCCTTGCCGTATATCAAATAAAAGCCAGTGACGAGACATACACGATGACGTTTAAACCAGTGGTCAAGCTTCGTTGGGTTAAAAGTTATAGTCTAAATACTGTTTTTGACCCCGTGACTTGTGATGACCTCCAATAGGTCAAAGGAAAAATACATCCCATGGAATCCGTGAAAGGGTGGCCAAGAATGCTTCTCGGAGAAATCTGAGCATTTGCAATGTTTTTTACTTTGAGATCTTAAGGCAGCTTTTCTCTATCTTTTTCAATGGGAGAGGTCACCTAGTGACCTGACCTCAGGTCACTAAATCGAAAAATCTCGGATATTCATTTAGTAGAACCTAGAGGGGTCATCAGGTGTACAAAAATTAAAATTCATCAGATTAGAAATGTAGTTATGGTAGAGCTAAAAAATGAAGTGAAGTGACCTTGGTTGACCTCGCATGGTGACCTAATCTACTGTTGCCTGTGGTAAAAAAAATCAAGAATGGTGGAAAAATTATAGGTAAGGTGGGAAAAGACCCCTCAAGCACGTTTCTGGCGACTCGTTGTTTTTCTGCTATTCTGAAAAAAAGCCTTAAGGGGTAATCGATGGCCCCCGGTTGGGCGAGGGCTAAAGGGAAAATACTGTAAACTTGTAAAATTTCCCCAAGAACATGTTTTTGGCGAAAAAAAAACACAATTTTTGTTGTTGGAATGTATTAGTTGTTATTGAATGTTTTTGGAAGTACATACATACTTAACCCCGCCCCACCGGGGGTCCGGCGCCACCTTCGCCCCACCGGGGGGCATCGATGGCCCCCCTCTAACTCCGAAAATATGGGCGTTAGCGCAAATCTGCAAAGTGCAATAGAAAGCTCGCGTGAATTCAGTAAGAAATTACTTCGCATGTTTTAGTGCTCAGGTCAATGGTTTGACCTCCAGAGGTCAAATTAGGTCAAGATCGGCTATTTTCACTCAAATATGCAATGATTTAGCAAACTGGGCATAACTCTTATGTCATTAGAGCTATTGAGGCCTGGTAAAGTACATTTGATAGCAAATTGCCAGTACTTTTTCCGCTATGTGGAACGTAAAGACCTCCCGCCCGTGGTTTGACCGCCAGAGGTCACCTCGTGACCTAATATGACCTGAGGTCACGAAAGGTCAAAAAGTGACCTTGCCGTATATCAAATGAAAGCCAGTGACAAGACAAACACGATGGTGTTTGTTTCACCGCTCTAGCTTAATTAGGTCAAAAGTTATTGCCAAAATACTGTTTTTGACCTCTGGTGACCTTGGATGACCTTGGAAAAGTCAAAGGCAAATATGACCCCTGGGATCCGTGAAAGGGTGTCCAAAAACGTTGTTCGAAGCAGTCTGAGTATTTGCAATCATTTTGTGGCTTTTATATCATGAAACAACTTTTCCCTATGCTTTTCCAATGGGAGAGGTCGCCTCGTGACCTGACCTCAGGGCACGAAATCGAAAAATCCCGGATATACACCTTGTAGACCCTGGAGGGGTTATGAAGTGTAGGAAGTTTCAAATCGATCGACTTTGAAATGTAGCTCTTACAGAGCTCTAAAGGTGAAGTGAGGTGACCTTGGTTGACCTCGTCTGGTGACCTGACCTTGGGTGACCCGGGGTAAAAATTTCAGGGATGATGGGAAAATGATGCAGTGAGAGGTAGAGCCCTCAACCGCGGTGCTGCGCCTCGTCGTTTTTCTGCTATCCCGGAAAAACCTTAGGGGCCATCGATGGCCCCCGGTGGGGCGAGGGTTAACCCGCGCCCCACCGGGGGTCCGGCGCCACCTTCGCCTCACCGGGGGCCATCGATGGCCCCCTCTAACTCCGAAAATATGGGCGTTAGCGCAAATCTGCAAAGTGTAATAGAAAGCTCGCGTGAATTCAGTAAGAAATTACTTCGCATGTTTTAGTGCTCAGGTCAATGGTTTGACCTCCAGAGGTCAAATTAGGTCAAGATCGGCTATTTTCACTCAAATATGCAATGATTAAGCAAACTGGGCATAACTCTTATGTCATTAGAGCTATTGAGGCCTGGTAAAGTGCATTTGATAGCAAATTGCCAGTACGTTTTCCGCTATGTGGAACGTAAAGACCTCCCGCCAGTGGTTTGACCGCCAGAGGTCACCTCGTGACCTAATATGACCTGAGGTCACGAAAGGTCAAAAGTGACCTGCCGTATATCAAATGAAAGCCAGTGACAAGACAAACACGATGGTGTTTGTTTCACCGCTCTAGCTCAATTAGGTCAAAAGTTATTGTCAAAATACTGTTTGTGACCTCTGGTGACCTTGGATGACCTTGGAAAAGTCAAAAGGCAAATATGACCCCTGGGATCCGTGAAAGGGTGTTCAAAAACGTTGTTCTGAGCAGTCTGAGTATTTGCAATCATTTGTGTGGCTTTTATATCATGAAATAGCTTTTCCCCATGCTTTTCCAATCGGAGAGGTCGCCTCGTGACCTGACCTCAGGGCACGAAATCGAAAAATCCCGGATATACACCTTGTAGACCCTGGAGGGGTCATGAAGTGTAGGAAGTTTCAAATCGATCGACTTTGAAATGTAGCTCTTACAGAGCTCTAAAGGTGAAGTGAGGTGACCTTGGTTGACCTCGTCTGGTGACCTGACCTTGGGTGACCCGGGGTAAAAATTTCAGGGATGATGGGAAAATGATGCAGTGAGAGGTAGAGCCCTCAAACGCGGTGCTGCGCCTCGTCGTTTTCTGCTATTCCGGAAAAACCTTAGGGGGCCATCGATGGCCCCCCGGTGGGGCGAGGGTTAACACCAGAGGTGCAGAAAGTATGCTGGCTGTCACAAACTCAATGCGACGTATGCCTCCTCTGTCACAAAAAGCTGGAAATGATAATTGTGTAGTTGAATACTATTTCCAATATGCTGAATGTCATCTACCTGTCTCTTACTTTTGCAACAGACAAGGTTCAAGCACCAAGCCATTAACGCATGAAAGTATTAAACTGTGTTTTCATTTTTAGATCATGTTTATGTTTTGGAAGGAAAATTTCCAATTATGGATCATTGTTTCCAGTATTGGGATCATAACTTTTATTGGCAACTCTGACTGCAGTTTCCCCTAATGACATGCATTTCCCTTTTGAAAAAGTTTCCATTTTTGGAAGGAGTGTTTCCAATTATGGTACATTTCCCCATGATTAAATGTGGCAATTATCATGAAAATAATTATTATTGGGAACTAATCTATGAATGGGAGCTTGCACCTACACACAATTGGGAAACCTGATCACAGCTTCCCCCACTGAACTTCTATCTCACATATCAACAAAAGGGACAAAAATGTCAATGTCAACATAGGATTTGGATCTACCTAAAATGTGTTGGCAAAGTGGACCTTAGGTAGCATTTTTATAGAAAGATCAAATGCTTTAAATTTCCCCCAACACCTGATTATAGGTACCTACTAATAGGTACTAATAGGTACCTACAGAGGTATTGGAAGTCTCATACCAAAGAAAGATCCAGTGTAGTCAAAGTCCTGCTTTAACTCCATGCAGTTCAGGTCCTGTGTGTTGCTTACCACCACTGGTAGTAAGCAACACACCCCCAACCAGCGTTTTTCAAAGTCTCTTTCTTTCTGAGATTTTCTGCGATTTCCTGAGATGAGAAGGGGGTCTACTAGGCCCCCTCCAGTGCACGTTAGTGTGTGTTTTAACACTTTGTGGAGGACTGCATTGGCACACATTTGCTATCTGTACAAAATTGACATGATAATTTGATCATGAAATCTCACCTGAATTACTGGTGTTGCCAGTCTGTTGCTGGCGCCAACTCTCCCAACTTCCTCCAGCTCCAAATCTACCTAACCAATCTTGATCTAGGGCACAAATAAGGTAAGGCACAAGCAAGCTAAGGAATGAAAAACCAAGTTTGATATGTGAAAGTGCATCAGTCTCAAAGTAGCCTACATTCATCTTAGATTAGCCATGGGCAGCACTATTTATTCCAGCCAGTTTTAGCCTGCACTTATCTCAGATATACCCCAAAAATATGCCCTAAAAAGTGGCTTCCCACCTGTGTACATTTTTGGCAGGCTCTACATCAAATAAACATTACGAACTTGTCTTGTCGCTGTTGCGTAGTTTAGGTAGAATTGCTGCCCAGCTATGTTTATTTCTTTTACTCATTTAGTACTTTTCTTAGTAGCTTTTAGGCGTACTTAATACTAAATTCAAAGAAATAGGGACCGCTAAATCGAAGAGACTCAAACTTTAAATATTATTTAACCTGACAAAATGGACAGAGAAATAATTGATAACGTATTTGCGTTATCTTTAATGCCTTAAATATGCCCACAATCATGTATTTCTCGAAAAATTGACTGTCACATTTCGGGCATCTAGGCGGCAACTTTCTGGCAACTACTAACAATCGGCACCATTGGGCTGCATGTTAAAATCTGGCAACTGTGACAGCGGTTTCCGGGTTTTCTGCAGCGGGGGTCCCTCGTTTTAGTAGAAACTGAACACAGTACCAATATTGTATCACTGATGGTACGCTGTGCAATTGAAGAACAGAGTTGCTAAACTAAATTTATTGCTACACGCTTCATTCCGTATTTCGAAAATATGTGGTTTGATTTTGAACCATACTGTCACGATCGCTATTTTGTCACACTTATGCACCTCAATTTTCATAAATGTGCACAAACCCCAGTAGCCGAGTTGGCAAGTTTCTGCACCTCTGCTTAACACGCGCATTGACGGGGTGGGTACGCACCCCCTCGGGTATTTCAGAAATAGCAGAAAAACGGCGGCGCTACGCGCCGCCATACTTGGCCTACCTTTTCCCTCATCATTTTTACAACTTTTATAAAAATTTTAAGGTTAGGTCATCTCAGGTCAGTTCACCAGGACAGGTCAAGTAACCTGACCTCAAAAAAAATTAAGATAGCATAAGTCGGAGCAGGGTGAACTCATCCGATTGAAACTCATATCACATAATGGGCGCATCGATTTTTCTAAAATATGTTCCGTTATTTTTAATATCAATGACCTAAGGTCAGGTACGAGGGATGACCTCTCGGTTGGAAATACATGGAAAAGATGGTTTTTACTAAATAACTCAGTAAAGGATGAAGATAGAGCGTTTATTTTAGCTGCATTAGACTTACCTTTGCTTTGCAATTCTATTGACATGCATTTTATATAATTTGACCCTGACCTGACCTCAAGTCAGGTCAAATCCTTGATTTGACCTAGCAAGGTCAAATTATATATCATTCGATTCGGCTTGCTGCGAGGATTCATACAATTTAAGTCGTTTTGCTCTATCGACCCTGACCTGACCTCAAGTCAGGTCAAATCCTTGATTTGACCTAGCAAGGTCAAATTATATATCATTCGATTCGGCTTGCTGCGAGGATTCATACAATTTAAGTCGTTTTGCTCTATCGACCCTGACCTGATCTCAAGTCAGGTCAAATCCTTGATTTGACCTAGCAAGGTCAAATTATATATCATTCGATTCGGCTTGCTGGGAGGATTCATACAATTTAAGTCGTTTTGCTCTATCTTTACTTGTTCAGATGTAATGGCCGAAAAACTTAATTTACGTTATCCCTATGACGGGATGTTTTGACCTCTTGTGACCTTAAATGTGACCTGAAAAAAATGGTTCAAATATTTTCGATAGAGGAGTAGATGGGCTACCCAACACCGTTTACCGTTTTCCGCTACCTGCCGTGGTTCTTGAGATCTTAGGGGGGCGGGATATCCGCCCCCTCGTCAAAGCGAAGGTGGCTCAGACCCCCGTCAATGCGCGTGTTAAGATACAAGCAGAGTTAAACTATTTGACAACGTGCAGTTGACTTTACAAATTGTTAAATTCTGTTAAGGCGGTTACCGCCAGCATCGATGACATGGAGTGAAGCAGGAGAGGCTAGAGAGGAGCAAATGTTTTTGGCCCCTCCCCTCGCCGCTGTGTCTGCCTGTAGGTGCGTGGTTACCTACGAAGAGTAGGTACTGTAGCACATCCTACAACGGGATTGTAAAAAGCTCGCTTGGTACAGCAAATGTGTGTCACGACTGCAAAATTGTTCTTGTCGCGGCCAATTGAGTCATTCATTAATAATTTAGTTATGCATGTTGCAAAATATTATAGCAACATTTTTTCATTATTTCGTATACAAACAGTGAAATAAAAAGACGAACAGAAATGTGTAAAACGACCAATATGTATGTGAAATATGTATGGTTGCCGCCCCGGTAGCTCAGTTGGTAGAGCGTTGGGCTCCGGCCCGCTGCTCGGAAGCATGCAGGGAGGCATATCCAGGATTAGGATCGGTTCCCCTGGGACACTCTGGCACTCAATATTTACCCGACGTATAGGCCAACTGGCAACTGACTGGTCAGAGGGTGACCTGAGCGGGGTGGCCGTCCCTGTGCTTTATGGGACGCTAAACTTCGGGTTCTAAATTAACCCTTCATTGTGGGAGTTGCTTGTTCGGGTGGTCGGGATCAGGGACTCCATGACAAGTCTTTTGATGGCTTCAATGAGGCTGCAACTAAAAAAACCGAACTGGAAACAGCTTGGACGAAATGCATATAAAAGAAAATATGGGAAGAATACTTGGATATACCCAAACTCCTGGTTGGAAGTACTTTTACTCCTGTGGCCCTAACGGGTCCAACAATGTCATTGTTCCTTGACCTATGTTGTTACGATAAGACGCGTGACCGGATATAACTAATTTTTAGAAATTCATGAAAACACAGTATGACGAAATTTACCGATCTGATCAAATTTCTTAATCTTCTTTTCTTTCTAGACATAAGTATGGTATCGGTGCTCAATATATTTCAGTCAAATCTGTAACTGCAAAATCCCCTCATCGAATGGCTTTAGATACAAAATTACTATGCTGCTACCAACGCATCTAGCAAAGAAATGTATAGAAATGTAGGTACTGCGCCTGCAGTTAAAACCCCTTAATATCTAAAGACTGAATGAAAATGGCTTAGTTTGAGTGGTTTAAACTGATTGCACAGTGCAGAGTAGGTGCACTGTGGCCTCTCTGACTCCATTACTCTGGCTCCGTCAGGGACAAAACTTTGTCACCGAACAGCAGTTAACAGCTAACTTTGTACTAAAGTCTCAGAGAATGTGATCGTTAGTGTTGTACACAATCCGACTGCACCCGGGGCAGAGCTAGTTGCCATGGCAACCTGCCCACTTGGGCACAAGAGTCAGGTTTCCCTGGCAACGCACCGGTGCTTGAGAGACGAGTGGCTCGGTAAACAGCCAGCCGGCGTCGCCCTCTGGAGACGAGCTCCGAACCCTGCGCCCCTCCATTTGGCACATACGGAATTCGTGCTGACATTTGATAATGATTACGGGCATCTTGCTCGCCAACGTTGTCAATTCTAGTTTATTGCACAACAGATCCCTAGCTTGCACTTATCAGTGGTTGAAAATCTAAAAAAAACTGCAGATACACCATAGTATACGAGTTGTGATGCCAGCAAAGAAGCAGCATCTTAGGAACGCAGGAAGTTGAGCGCAATGTCGGTGTTGTTGCTTGTCAAAGAATATAAGAGGTAATCGAGCGTTTTTTGCAATCTGTTTTTCGCTAGCTGCTCAGCTGCTATATAGTTTTACCCTCTGGACATGTGCCTCTCACTTTGTTTGGATAGGCATCTCAATAATGGCAGGAGAGCTGGTAAGGCTCCTGCCACTGTAGACTGTCTCTGAATAAGACAGAAAACATCATTTTTGAGAACGATATTTTATCATCGTTTTATCACAGCTAAGTTGTCAAATAATTCTTGGCTTGCTTCTTGTTTGCAACTTTCCAGTTAAAAGATGCATGCACATAGCTTGAATCAAGAAAATATGTTGCCTTAGTATTTTTCCTACCGATAGCGCCGTAATCGTCTCGTGCCAGCTTTATTCGTTGGAAGGCACTCCTCTGTTGGAGCGAGGCTCGGATATTGCCGCCCCCGCGATCAATAGGCCCTTCAAAGCTTGACATATCCTCTTGAGAAGCTCTAATGAAAGCGTCTGAAGTATGCTTACCGACTGGCGATTTTTAAAAAGGTAGAAAGAAATGGAATGAAATGGAGGAAAGATAATATCACAGACAGGATCACAGCCCCGGTTGCCAGGAAGCGACTTTTTGATCCAGCAAGATCTTATTGTTTTTCCGGTGATCCTTGAGCGCTATCATGATTGTAACGTCATACTGACTTTGAAATATGATTGGATCTTTTTTTCATATTGGACAATGCGAACATAAAAAGCTTAACATGGTTGAAGAAGAGGCTGCTTTAGATACACCTGTAGATAAACTTTTTGTGATAATAGGTTTATTTTCTTTATTTGCCGCTCGTCTACTGGGAGCCGCAGCCTTCCGTTTGAGTTTTCGGCGTCTCTTTTTCTGACAGCGGTGTTCTTTGGTCAAATTTGCTCACCTACCTCCTCGTAAGGCACTTCTATCGAAATAGGTGGCAGGGAACAACGACAATGTGTCCTTTCTTAAGCGATCCCTGTCCATTTCGGTTTAATGATTCCTGAACTCAACATCGACCCAGCCTTTTCGTTGCGTGCGGCGCACCTAACCTCTTTCCTTGAGGTGGCACTACGATCAACTCCGCAAAGGTTTGCCATAGGCGGATGTCTGGATGACAGAGCGGAGCCTAGTGAGTCGAGTACTCGATGACTATGGATGTCGGTGGGCCCGCTCCTGGGAACGACTCCGTGCTGTACATGCTGGAGACGGAGCTATCTGTGTTGCAACAATCGGCATGCACTGCAAAAAAATTGTACACCGTTGGTGCAAGCACAGCCGGCTATCAAGCGTTGATAAATCATAGCAGTACCATCTTGTCCGGATGTTCCGAATCGTGTGGTATGCTTGGTGCTATCCCTGCGTCTTAAAAGGCACAGCTACACCTCATATAACTATCGGGAGTAAGGCCGCACCCTCCACACGAACAACATCAACGAAGATTTGCCAGCGTGCAGGCGAAATCGCTTAGAAGTGCAACCTAAAACGCTTGAGGTATATTGTTAGCGATTACAATCGATCGCCTCAAATTGAGGCGTGTGGCGTTGCACCTTTTAACGGTGCAACGCGGCACGGTTAGGCTCGCGTGCGCCGTCGATTTTACTGCACGTGCATCACTTCCGCTCGCGTCTCTCCACTTTGCTGCAGACGCGACAGGAAGCGGACGAGCTGTGAGCTATACTGCTATTATGGTTTTTCCGATCAGTTTTGATTAGGTTTAACACGCGCATTGACGGGGGCGGGTACCCGCCCCTCGGGTTTTTCGGAGACAGCAGAAAAACGGCGGCGCGCAGCGCCGCCGTACTTGGTATACCTTTTCCCTCATCATTTTTGCAACTTCAGTGAAAATTTTAAGGATAGGTCATCTCAGGTCAGGTCACCAGTACAGGTCAAGTGATCCGACCTAAAAAAAGTTTAAGATAGCATAAGTCGGAGCAGGATGAATTTATCCAATTGAAACTCATATCACATAATGGGCTCACCGAGTACTCTAAAAATATGTTCCGGTATTTTTGATATCGATGACCTAAGGTCAGGTACGAAGCATGACCTCTCCATTGGTAATACATGGGAAATATGGTTTTTACTGAATAACTCAGTAACAGATGGTGATAGAGCGTTTATTTTAGCTTTATTAGACTCGCCTTAGCTTTGCAGTTCTAATGATATGCATTTTATATAATTTGACCCTGACCTGACCTCAGGTCAGGTCAAATCTTTGATTTGACCTAGCAAGGTCAAATCATATATCATTCGATTCAGCTTGCTGCAAGGATTCATAGAGTTTAAGTAGTTTTGCTCTATCTTTACTTGTTCAGATGTAATGGCCGAAAAACTTAATTTACATGTTATCCCTATGACGGCATGTGACGGCCTGTTTTTTACCTCTGGTGATCTTAAATGTGACCTGACAAAAAATGGTTCAAATATTTTCGATGGAGAAGCGGATGGGCTACCCAACGCCGTTTACCGTTTTTTTGCTACCTACCGTGGTTCTCGAGATCTTTGGGGGGGCGGGTACCCGCCCCCTCCTCAGTCCGAAGGTGGCTCAGACCCCCATCAATGCGCGTGTTAATAACTCATTATTGTTGAACTCAGCGTTGGGAACTCACACCGTGTTGTAGGAATTGCAGGGGCCAGATCATTGACTTATTTAGTGCAACTGCTTGGACTACGCCTTGCATGGCGCCTTTCTCAGCAAGACAGCCCTGCAGCACCGAGTCATGTTGCGCCTTTTACCAGCCAAGTGACCACGAGGATATTGGTCAAGCCAAGCCATACCAAGCCAAGCCATACCAAGCCAAGTGACCACAAGGACCAGTGGAGGACATGTATTGAGGTCTGTGGTGCGGGCCGGACCCGTGTTTGGGCTATGTGGACGTGGCGGTTGGAGCATGTGGACGTATGTGGATATGTGGTGGTTGGCATGGGTGGAAATCCCGGGGGTTTGGGAGGTCAGGACCCCCCTGGATTTTGAGTCTCTCATTGGCTTTGTATAGGGCTTGTATTGCCGTGCCAGCGTTAACCCACCCAGGACCCCCCCTGGATCGAAAGAGATCTCCAGCCATGGTGGCTGGAGTCTTTGCTTCGAGTTTTGCGTCGCTAATACTAGACTGCCATTATTTGCAGTGTTACCTCCAAGTCGTTCCATGCAAGACAATTTCGGGAAGGTCATGCAATGACCTGAAACGAAGCATTATATAGTTTTGGAAGAGCGCGTGATTGTGTATCCCTTGCTTTCCACCGGGGGGATATTATTCCATTTTCGAATTCAGAGGTTCGTTACATATAACGAATTGTAATTCTGCCGAACAAATTCGTGGTCGTTGCTGGAAGCAGCGCAGGTCAGTCATTGGCGGATTCAGTAACAATTTTGGAGGGGGCCAAATCGATGTTTGGGGGCTAAATTGAGAAAAATAGCAAAAACAGTATTGTAAAGAATAAAAGCCCAAATTTGGCCCTCTTGGGTGGGCCAAAAGATAATATTTTCAGGCTTCGGTGGGGACCACGGCCCCTTCGGCCCCTCTGACCTTGGATCCGCCAGTAAGGTCAGCACTGGACCAGTGTTACGTCATATCTCTTGAGCGAGCATAAGCGCACGAAATGTATGATGATACGATTGTAGGAAGCGCAGGGCCGTACTGGAGCAGTGCAACGTTACACTTCATAGGCGACCAAAATATAGCACTAGAGGTTTTACGATACACTAAGTAAGCAGAGCAGGCTTGCACTGGAGGAGTGCTACGTTGCACTCCTTTGTCCAACGGTAACCTGCCAAAGGTGTTACAATGCACTAATAATCCGAGAAGGTCAGCACTGGAGGAGTGCTACGTTGCACTCCTTTCACTAACGGTAACGCACCAGAGGTGCTACAATGCACGGGTAAGGAGTGCAGGTACACTGGATACCGGTGTATGTAACACCTCTTAGGCGAACATACGTCCGTTTTAAAAGTCCGTTCTCCCTCCACGCCTTAAAGGTGTGTTGTTGCACCAACGGTGTACACATTATTTTACAGCGTGGCTTCTGAACGAGTTGACTGCAGCTCAGAGCTGCAAAAAGTCGGGCTCTCGGGTCATAAAGTGCCCGACAGATTTTAGGGCACGGTATGGTCTTGCGACAGATCTTACAATCTGTGAGAAAAAAAATCTTGAAAGGAAGCAGAAAATATTTTTGTTCTAAAAAAACTCAATATTAGAATTGTCACCTCTTTCACTCAACAAGTTTTTCATGAATTTGCACCTCTCCTATATCAAGCCAGTGTGCGGCAAGAACCGATGGAAAATCGAGGGACTTATGAATCGAGGGACCTTTGAATAGAGGGCCTTATGCACAGAGGGTCTTTTCGAGGGACTTATGAATCGAGGAACCTTTGAATAGAGGGCCTTATGCACAGAGGGCCTTTTAAACGTCACCCAGAAAATCCTCTGCTGGAAAAATTCCTTCACCGGCCTGTCGGGCCCGATTTGTATTCCATAGCACGCGACAGCTTGGCCCGACAGGCCGCCGTAAAGGTAAAGGCGACAGGCAAAACAGTTTTTTCCTTCGTTTCCTTCGTTTGGAAGTACGCTCAACGCTGCCGCAAGGGCGCTGTTTGAACAGCGCCCTTGCGGCAAAGCCGGTATAAAAGGTATCTTTGGTTTGAAGAAAAGCAGCCCTGCGGTTTGGTGTGTTGCCTTGTGGATATGGCGGAGGCCAAGGCCCTAGAATCCCGTGGTGTGGTGGAGGCAATGCGTTGCAAGGTTGTGTTTTTGATTATTTTTCTCTTGCATTACTTTGGTATACATCTTGAGTAAACTGGTTGAGCCTGGATTTCATCGTCCATAGTTGAAGGGCTGATAAATGGCTCCGATTAAGCTGAAGCCCCTTCCACCGTCCCGTGTCAAGCTTAAATGTGGATTTGAGGGATGTGGGTTTTTTTGGCAAGAAACGTTTTTTTTAAGGAGCATCAGCGAATCAAGCATTCTGGGCTGCCCTGCAAGTTCAGGAACAGTGGTTTTGGCCAAGGAGGTCGTTTTGAAGCATGGATCAAACAGCGGGCAGATCAGAACAGTGTGGGGAGAAAACAAAGAATTAAGTGATGTGGTGTTCGTTGTAATTTCGGCAGCTTACATTTATTTCCACACAGTATGTTATGCTCACTGTTGATCAATAATTTTAAATGATATTAATGAGGGAAAAATGAATTTTACCAGCAGACTGGTCAAATTAGACTAAAACATTTGATTTTCCCTTCCATCTTCTTTTAAATCCAATGCCTGTTTGTCCAGAATTAACCACAAAAGTTGCATACCTTCATCAGTGGATTTGTAGATGCCAAAGAAACAAAACTCTTCACCTTTCCACATTAATTTGAGTTTTAAGTACCAAACTATTTCTCCTATTTCATTTTATTCACTTACCTAAATATGCCTATGATCTATGTCAAGGGGACAAAGATATAACAAAAACACAGCCTAGTGCAACCTTTAATCATTCCTTTTACTCTTAACTTCCTTGGAAACATGATATTTATTTGACATTTACTATCTAACTGACTTAAGGTTATTTATTAGCCTCATGAACTTCAGATCCTAAACCACGTACCCTCATGGAAATGAGCACGGCAATGCACGAAAAACTTTGAGATACCCAACAGCTTCAAAATTTAGGATTTTTCATGTAAACATGCATTTAAAGTCATGGAAAGCTAATATTACATGTTTGTATTCAACTACAAGTAGCCATGATCCTTAAAAACACTTTCGAATATCAAAAAAGTACCCCTCCAATCTTGTTTGTCTGGCCATCAGAGCAAAATCCATATATAAATTTTGGGGTTCCTTCCAAATTACCCCCTCCCACCTCCAAAAACTGAAATCATAAAAATCTGCAGAAGCTGGCATAAGTAACCGCATGGTATGGGAACCAGGTCAGCTTTCTTCCATTGCAAACTATATTTTTTAAGTATTCTGGGCTGGACTATGTAACATAATAACACAATATCACTTATTCTCATTCTAGTGCAGCATTTTTTGTCAATGGCGGCTGCAGAGGACTGAAAAAGGGGGCTGCTTTTCATGTTATTGTATATTTCCACCTGTGACCTAAATCATCTGAATTCAAGACTGAGTCTTATTCAAGACCCAGTCGAGCTGACTTTGACACACACTATTTGTATGCTGTACGTCCACAAATCTCAAATTAAATCCAATAATAAATTTCCTTTACCAATGGTGACTCTAGAAAATGGGAATTGGTGGTTCGGTATTCAATTTGTTATAGGTTTCTACCGATAACCTTAATTTCCTGAGCGTGTCTGATAATTGAAAACCCGAAGAACAGTCTCAGTTCTAGAGTTTTGAAAATTAATAGACTTGTGTCATTCCACTTAGATTTTCCATAGGCGGCTTCCAGAGCACGAAAAATAAGGATATCACACATATAAGGATCAGAGCACAAAAATAAGGATAATGATATCCATTGGTGCCAAACTTGAAGTTTTTTATGCTAATTTTAGTATTTTCTATTAAGAATGTGGAAAAAGAGTAGGAACATTTTACCAATTGAATGGGTTTTAGACAATTTTTATAGTCATATCCTAACCACCCGACAGATTTGGAGTTTTTTTCGAAAGTGCCCGACAGATTTGAGATTTTTGCAGCTCTGCTGCAGCTGCCCAGCATTTTTATGTCAGCCAACCCTACAGAAGTTGTCAAGTATAACTGGACAGACGACAGCTCTGTGTCTTCAGCGCACGTAACAATTGAGGGTGGTGACGACGGCTGCATCTATCACCGTTTAAAAAAATTAACCCTCGCCCCGGTGGTGGCTGTTTGAACACCCATCTTCGAGTTTTTCCGGCGGCACAAAAAAAACGGCGGCGCGAAGTGCCGTCGTACTTGGCACACCTTATCCTTTATTAATTCTTCAACTTTCCCCAACATTTTAACCCGCGCCCCACCGGGGGTCCGACGCCACCTTCGCCCCACCGGGGGCCATCGATGGCCCCCCTCTAACTCCGAAAATATGGGCGTTAGCGCAAATCTGCAAAGTGCAATAGAAAGCTCGCATGAACTCAGTAAGAAATTACTTCACATGTTTTAGTGCTCAGGCCAATGGTTTGACCTCCAGAGGTCACCTCGTGACCTAATATGACCTGAGATCACGAAAGGTCACAAAGTGACCTTGCCGTATATCAAATAAAAGCCAGTGACAAGAGAAGCACGATGGTGTTTGTTTCAGTGCTCTAGCTTAATTAGGTCAAAAGTTATTGTCAAAATACTGTTTTTGACCTCTGGTGACCTTGGATGACCTTGGAAAAGTCAAAGGATAAATATGACCCCTGGGATCCGTGAAAGGGTGTCCCAAAACGCTGTTCTGAGCAGTCTGAGTATTTGCAATCATTTTTGTGGCTTTTATATCATGAGACAGCTTTTTCCCATGCTTTTCCAATGGGAGAGGCCGCCTCGTGACCTGACCTCAGGTCACGAAATCTAAAAATCCCGGATATACACGTTGTAGACCCTGGAAGAGTCATAAAGTGTAGCAAGTTTCAAATCGATCGACTAAGAAATGTAGCTCTTACAGAGCTCTAAATTTGAAGTGAGGTGACCTTGGTTGACCTCGTCTGGTGACCTGACCTTGGGTGACCCGGGGTAAAAAATTTCAGGGATGATGGGAGAATGATGCAGTGAGAGGTAGAGCCCTCAACCGCGGTGCTGCGCCTCGTCGTTTTTCTGCTATCCCGGAAAAACCTTAGGAGGGGCCATCGATGGCCCCCGGTGGGGCAAGGGTTAAGGTTGAGTCATCTCAGGTCAGGTCGCCAGTGCAGTTCAAGTGACCTCACCTCCAAAAACGCTTAAGGTGGTATAAGTAAGAAATGGGTGAATCTATCAGATTGTAACTTATACCACGTAATGGGCTTACCCAGTACTTCAAAATATATTCCGGACATGTATTCTTATATATACTAAAATTTGTTTTCATATATATACTCGATGGGCCCATTATGAGGTATCAGCTTAAATCCGATAGATTCACCCATTTCTTAATTATGCCACCTCAATCACTTTTGGAGGTGAGGTCACTTGACCTGCACTAGTGACCTAACCGATAGTCGCCACAGGGCCTCCAACTGCCAGGGGTGTTCTTCGGGACCATGTGTAGTGCGGATGCGTATGGGCTCTTACTAGGACGGATGATGCCTTGCTCGAGCATGTGTTGGAATTCGTCCTTCACGATGCTTAGGCGAGCTGCATCAAGGCGCCTAGGTCGGCAGAATGGAGGAGGACCCTTGGTGACGATGCGGTGAACAACGTTGTGCCGGATTTCCTTGCCGATGAATGGCGAGCCTGTGACACCTGGGTATCGCTTGAGGAGCTCCTTGTACAGTGGTTGACACTGTGGGAGGCAGGCAGAAACATGCGAAGGAACGCCCCGCTTTCCACCTGTGACAGTTAAGCCTGTAGTGTTGTCCACCAACTGGCGAAGGCGGGGATTGACATTGAGGTTGTGGTGCGACAGAAAATCACTTCCAATTATTGCGATGTTGACGTCAGCTAGGATGAATGACCAATGGAAGTCCCGACGGAGACTGAGAGACAGCTTCAGTGTCTTGGTTCCATAGGTCTTAATGGGGCTGGAGTTTACAGCCTGCAGCGAGAGTGAAGATTGTGTGGCCTTATCGGCTGGTTTAGCTGGGAGTATGCTGTATTGGGCACCAGTGTCGACGAGGAATTGCAGGTTAGTTCCAGGATCCTCCACAAAAAATGGGGCCTGAAGCGAGCCGTTGACGGTGGATGTGGGGCACGAGATCGGCGACTCCTCACGCCCCATGGCTAGTTTAAATGCTCATATGAGCAGGGCTTCGTGCAGCTCCGGGCGTCCTTGCCGAACTTACGATGGTACCAGCAAATGCTATCCTCTGGAGGGCCGGTACGCTCTGCGGGTCGGGAGCGATGGCCCGAGCTGGAGCGGTTGCGACTCCTGAGCGATTTGAGCTGAGCCGAGATATCGTCAAGCTGTTTAGATATCTTTTTCAGCGTCATCGAGTTTTCCCGGGACCTCTGGCATCCATCGCCTTGGCTTGCAGCAGGCAGGCAGGAATCTGCACTGCCTACTTTGCATATGTCATTGGAAGACACAGTGTTGATGGGGAAGCTGTTGCGTGGAAGTGAAGTGATCACCCTATCCGCCGTTCCAGCCAGGGTGGCAAGTGGTGTGTCTGGGGGTAGGAAACTCAGAAACGGCATGGCGGCCTCTGGCATAGCTTTAAGGAATATCTGCCTTATGAGGGGCGAGTCCACTTCCGAGGTGTGGGGCTTTGTAAGCTCTTGCAAGTACCGCAAGAATTGTGTAGGCTTTCTGTCACCAAGAACTTGGTCTTCCAGCAGGGACCGGAGTTTATCCTCGGTAGACTTCCCTAAGCGAGATTGCATGGCTTGACATAGCTGAGTATAACAGTCCTCAGGTGGGCTACGGATCATGTCGATAAACTCCATGACATGTTGGGCTGGCAGCAGTGAAGCCGCTGTTTGAAACCGGAGGCTCTGTTGTGTGATTTGGGCGCGTGCAAAATACAGGTCGAGCTGTATTATCCATACACATGGATTGTGCTCCACAAATGGAGGCGGTGGCCCGAGAATGGCGGGTTGAGCTGGTGGAGGCAAAACGTCCTTGTTTTCATTTACTGCCATGGTAGCGTGAAACAGAATGACGCAAGTTGACAATATGCGTAACTGTGGGAGCAGGTTTTCCCGGAAATTGAGCCTTAAGAAACTGGACAGAACCAGTCGACCATAGAACTAATTTAAAGTCGGGGTCACCAGTTGTAGGATTCAACTTGGCCACGTAAGGCCTTATTCAATCTACCAATCGAAGGAAAGAAGTCGACGATGATAATGTCCAATTTATTGATGCAATTGCCAAACAGCGGATGAGAGACAAAAATGATAACCGACAACAACAGTGCCAATATTTACAAATGGGAACATATACCCATTCCAATGGGAAATAACAAAATCCCAGAGAAATACGTAACACTCGGTATGAACGCGTGTAGAGTGAGTGAGAGCGTGAGTGATTGGGAGAGCGTGTGACGGCGAGAAATAAATCGCCGGCAGGTTCGATGCCGTAATTGACAATGAACTCAGCGACGGCTGCAAACCGAAATCGGACTTGCACTGAGCAGAGATATGCTCAGTCAAGAGTGCAGACCCAATGACACGACGGTATTGTCAGTGTAGTTGGGAGGGAACGAAACACTCCAGGGAGTGGCCCTGGCGAGTGATCGCAATGCAGCGGTGGAGGAGTGGACCAGCCCAGAGAGTAGCCCTGGCGAACTGACCGGTGTTGTCACCACGCAGCGCGCCTTTATACCCGGCCGGCAGGGGTCACGTGACCAGGTCGCGCTCTGGTTGGTCGGCCGGGTGGGTCGCTGGTGTGGTGGCAGTGACCCGGCGCGCGCCTGTGCCTGCGGCGGTGGTCGGCTGACCGCGCCGCGGCTGAGGGCGCTGGGTCAGCTGGTCGGCTGCGGCTGGAGCCGTGTAGCGGTGCAGTGGCCGCTACAAGATGACCTAATCTTAAACTTTTGGGGAAAGTTGTAAAATTGATCAAGGATAGACGTGCAAAGTATGGCGGCGATTCGCGCCGCCGTTTTTTCGTGATGTCGGAAAAACCCGAGGGGTGTTCAAGCACCCCTTCTTCGGGGCGAGGGCTATGGAGAATCTAGGAAGGGATAAAAGAATGCATATTTTGCACGCCCCTGCTAAAAGTTTAAGAAAAATCCATTTTTTAAAGAAGCTCATTGCGAAGAAAATCGATCCCATTTCAATTTTTTTAGATCGAATGGGTAGATTCTGAGATCTTAGGGGTCCAAATCCGCCCCCCCTTCCGAAAGAAATGGGGATAGCCAGGGAATAGGGAATAGGGTGACAGGAATATGGTTAAGCTTCTGCAGACATAGGTAAAGACGCCATGCCGTCTACTGCAGAGACTATTTTACTGGTTGAACAATTTGCACTTATCTACTGCAGCTGACACCAAAGAGAGGATTTTCTCAAAGCTTACACTTTCTACCCAAAGCTCAACGGGCTGCTTCACCCATGCCTCCAGCTGGTCTTCCCTTCTTCCAAGTCAAGTCGATCACCGTAAACTCTGCCTCGTGCGTCCAGTGCTGTTCCTCTGCCATATTTCTGCGCTCTTCCACCACCAGGCTTCTGCTTATTCAGCTGCACTTTGGATTTAATATCGGCGCTAGTGGTGGCGCGACTGGGGCTCAGTCGCTGGCCGCCGCACCAGCAGAGGATACTCATCTCGAACGGGGACGCGCCGCCGCCTCTCCACAATGCAAATATGGAGAATAATGTGGCGGCGGCCGGCCACCATTCACCGTCGTTGACGACGGCCGCGCGCCGCGTCGCATTCGATACGCCGCGCAGAATGCGGCGCCGATTGGCGGGCGCGGTTTCACAGCCGTCAGACGCAGGCGGTGATGACGGTCGGGCCACACCGGCCAGTAGACTGTTACCCCTTCCCCGCCGCTCTTCAGTCCAGCGTGTAACTGACGCGTCAATGCACATGTTCTGATGACTTGGCCGGGTTTGGACATGCCGGTCTGTCGATGCCGGGTAATTTGACAGGCTCAAGATTTGATGGTCGTCTTTGGGATTATTTCTAGGAGTACAGCCGAATGTAATCTAACTGAGCAGTAGTAGTCTTATTACTCCTTGTGGATGCTTTGGTGTTCTCTTAATAATCTCTCCATTATCTGATTTTTTTCGAACTCACTGCCCATCGACTTGGCTGTGATGCCCGACTTCCTTGCCCCAGTTATTTTATGGAAGATTGTAAACATTTGGGACCGAAACGCTTCTGACGTTTATCAAAATTGGTGCACTTGGGGCATTTGGTAAGGGGAGCGAGATGGCCTTAGGTATGCCTGGGCCTTTAGCAAGGACGTGTATACAAAGAAACATAAATACTTCAGGACAATTTCTGTTTTAATACATGATTTATCAGATTTCTGGCATATGTTATTAGTCTCGTTGATTCTTAATACGTTCTTGACTGGATATGTCTGTCTCTGTGACACTTCAGGGACACAAAAATTCATAGATGAATACATTTTTGATCTGCTTCTTATTTGCTGAAGCAGAACCAGAAGATGATTCTAAACAAAGGAAGACAAAAAGTTTCAAGTCTGCATTCAGCCGAACACCTTTTACTAGGCCTTTCCTGTCGCTAAGAATCAGCGAGCACCTAAGCATTTCTTATGCTAATTACGCATTAATTCTTATCAAAGTTGAAGTATGTGAGCTTCAAAAATACTCGGTTCTTTGACTACGCCAGGTAGTACTGATTATTTTTTAGATATTTACCTTGAAACGACCCTCTAGCACGTTTCCTGCTGACGAGATGGACCCCCTATGAAGGGCGGCTCCCTTGGACGAAAGCATTCCGCCGCCTGTGATCTCGATGTAAAGGAGCACACCCGGGATGGGCTATCCAATATGAGATTAGTCTCCAGCTTCCATTCCGTTTTGAACTTGTGCGAATACAGTTTTCCACCTAAATGCAGTTTTCCCTTAAACAAATGCGTATATAGACAAAGTTTACAATTTCACTCGAGTGGGTTTTCTGCTTTCAGATATAGCTCTGATCAGAACCATGAACCTCAGCTAGCTGATTTTCCAGTTGTTGCACTGCCAACGACATCAGCGCCATTTCTTCCCTGGAAATTAATCAGACGCCACAGAGCTGGCCATCACGCAAAGCGCTGATGTATTCTGGAAATCAGAACCTTTCCAAACCAGTTTCTTGCTCTCACTCAACCACGACAGTGCAGCGTGCTGTGGCACCGTCTTTCATTGCGCATTAGCTCGCCTGTGCCGGGTGGTGTGCTCTGCCCTTCACTCGCCGGAGGTGGTACGAGGGGCGTGATCGCGCCGGAAGCGTCGACGCAGCGCCGCGGCTGGTGCGGAGCGGCGTGTAACGCGCTGGTGACAAACGACGGCGCGACGCCGCGCCGGTTTCGTCGCGGTGGCGTTCTGCCGCTGCTGCTGACAGCCCGAGTCTCAGGCTGCGCCGATACGAGGGATCGGAATGATTATACTGTGTGAAGTGCAACTGTATGCATAGGAGCAGATATGTATATTGGACAACTACTAAATAGATAGTGAATTTTTAGACTTCCAATTTCACATTTTTCGTCAATCTGTCTGCTCCCTTCCTCTCTCCCTCCCTCTCTCTCTCTCCCTCTCTCACTCTCACTCTCTCTATCTCACTCTCACTCTCACTCTACTCTGACTCTCTCTCTCTCTCTCTCTCTCTATCTCTCATTCTCTCTAGCTGTTCATACTTCTCCCTGGGTCATTAGCGGCCAGTTTTAATAAGGGAAATTGCAGAATAAACTGCTTGGCGGCGGTGGGCAGATTTAACGAGCCGGTGCCCTCCGAGTGGAGGGGCTGAATGAAGGGGCCTTTGGCCGCCGGTGCGCACAGCAGGCCAGCACGTGGCACAGGGGTGAGCGGCGCAACCCTGCCCGGCAGGCAATGATTGAATCAACTTATTAGAGACCAGCCTTCAGTGAAGAGTTGGGCCGTTTTCCAATCGAGCACGATTCGATTATTCGGTCATCAGTGGTGATGGGCTTCACTTAATAATGGAGGTTCGCCTGTCCGTGCCGCAGCGGCATCGCGACGCAGTTCATATTGCAGCGTTTGCTCTTCAGTTTATGATAACTGATGCGTTATCCAATACGGACGCGGCACCTAGTCATGAAGGAAAACACAGGTTTGATATCATGATAGCTGAAAGCTGAATGGCAAGCTGAAGGTTACTCGTAGAAAAAGGGCATAGTATACAATTAGGTACGAAATAACCCAAAAGTAGTCACTCTGCTGTTTTCCCATATATAACACGCTGTCCTTAAGTGCCCCCACCAATATTTCCAAGGATGGCCGGAGGACCGATCGCAGTCGGTAAACGCTGCTTTGCTAAATTTGAGAGACTTTATGAGCGCGTTGAATGGTGAAGGAATTTTGAGAACCCGTTGATTTTTTCCACTAATCGGCTTTCAAAATCAGACCTTTATTCTGGGACCGTCGCAATGGCGAGGTTGCACCAGCTCGCCTGCACTGTAGACGGAGTAGTGACGTAATACCGTAATAGAATCGGGTTATATGCCAAAGTCACTCCACGTGAAGGTCGAGGTCAAGGTCATTGATCCGAGTATTCCGGCCAGATGTCATTATTCAGCATGACGTATGTTATGCTATGGCTTTTCCATTTTCTAAATAATAGTTTATTCTTGTCCAACTCCATCGGCCAGCCTCCAATGGCACTTCATGATTGTCCGCTTAGATCCATAACATGCATTCATTCATTCATACGAAGACAAAATACAATACTTCAAAGTTAGTGCTACTCAATGTCAAGGTTAAGGTTAAAAGTCAAGGTAAAAGGTCCTTGTTTGGGTCAGTGACTTTTAATGACCTTGACATCATGCTTTCAGAAAACATTGTTGGGACCTTTCCTCTATGTCCTCAGTCCGCTTTTAGTGTAGGTATTCCTGGCATTTCCCACAAAAACACGGCATTCCCAAATAGGATTCCAGCACGGCCCACATTTGACCTTAACGACCTCGTTTGACCCTTAAGATATTAACTTAGGCCAACAAAACTTGGCTATAATGAAGGTTGTCATTGCCCCAGACACCCCCAAACAGGCGTTTTCTAACCCTCTTGGTTTTTTAGCTCTCATGGGGGGCACTTTGGTAACAAGGCACCTTCTTCCCGAAATCGAGCAGGATATAATCGACGTTTGAAGCTCCCGTTGTTTCGAAAATCCAACAAGCCAACCAGAAAACGTGAAAACTGTGAGTTGATCTTACTGGTTTCTCCTGAAAGTAGCTCATTGTCCCCAATGCGTGCCTCATTATCATTTGTGTTACACCTATCACTAAGTCAGTTACAACTCTAAACAGTGGCGGATCCAGGACTTAATTTCGATCAGATTTGTAAAAACAAGTCGTCTAGCACGAAGAAATAAGACAATGCAGGGATGAGCTGGGTCATTAATCACGAACATTCGCATTAATTAATTGCCCAAAATTCCAAAAAAGATTAATTGCCCAAAAAATTATCTGGCACTAATGCATTTTGCCGCTGGCAACACTTTTGCTGCCAACAATCCAATATTGAGAAGTTACTGGATAGTCTCTGATTGGGCACCAATGTATCGAAGTTGTCTTTAAGTGGTGCGATGCTTCAGTGCCTGAAAGCTCTCTGATGTTTGATACAACGCCAGGACAAACAGTGCCTGGAGAAGTGTTTCAACGTACTGGGTGGCCAAATAACTGCCTTTTTGTCGGTGCCTTTTATTCACACCCGAGTTAGAACGAAACCATCAAAGTACAAACCTGCAATTGCTTTGTCCGTTAGAATCCCAGCAGCTGTCATTTTGTCATGGTCCTAAAAAAACGTGTGTCTTTGGCGTCGCTGGAAGCTCTTGAGGTCACCTGTCCTGCGGCGTCTCGAGTGGCTCGCCCGCGGCTGACCCTACCGCCGGCTTTGGCTGCGGCGGGGGTCTGGGAGCAGCGGCGCCGCGGGCGCGGACGGCAGGGGCCGCTGGCGGGTGACGCCATTGTTGCAAGCCAGGCCGAGCGGGCTGGAGTGGCTCCGCGCCGGTCCTCAAGTGGGCGCTGACGGGAGACTGGAGGGAGTGGCGGTGCGAGCACGCAGCTGCAGGACAGCCAGCACAGCTGCGCTGGCTGCTGCGTCGAAACACACCGCAGAAGACTGAAAGTCTGGCAACAGAGGCTGCAGGCAACTGCTCAGCTGAAATATCTAACAAATCGAACTCTTAACAACGGGTGAGCCACCTTCGATTGACAGGGGGTACCGCCCCCAAGATCCGAAACCACGGTAGGTACAAAAATAAACCGTTGGGTAGCCCATCCGCTTCCCATCGAAAATATTGAACCATTTTTGTCAGGTCACATTTAAGGTCACCAGAGGTCAAAAAATGCCGTCACATGCCGTCATAGGGTTAACATTAAATAAAGTTTTCGGCTATTAAATCTGAACAAGTAAAGATAGACAAAACGACTAACCAGAATCCGCAGCAAGCCAAATCGAATGATATATGATTGACCCTGCTATGTCAAATCAAAGATTTTACCACCTGAGGTCAGGTCAGGTCAAATTATATAAAATGCATATCATTAGAACCCAAAGCCAAGGCGAGTCTAATAAACTAAAATAAACGCTCTACACCATCTGTTACTGAGTTATTCAGTAAAACCATATTTCCCATGTATTACCAATGGAGAGGTCATGCTTCGTACCGACCTAGGTCATCGATATCAAAAATGCCGAACATATTTTAGAGAACTCGGTGAGCCCATTATGATATGAGTTTCAATTGATAAGTTCACCCCGCTCCGACTTATGCTATCTTAAACTTTTTGAGGTCGGGTCACTGACCTGTACTGGACCACCGAAATGACCTATCCTTAAAATTTTCACAGAAGTTCAAAATATAGGAAAAAAATACCAAGTACGGCGCGCGCGCCGCCGTTTTTCTGCTGTCTCCGAAAACCCAGGGGGCGGTACCCCCCCGTCAATGCGCTGTTGATTTGTTAAAAATCCGTGCTAATGTCAGATTTAGATAAAGTTTTAATATTTTGCCAAGCCTTAACCCGCGCCCCATCGGGGGTCCGGCGCCACCTTCACCCCACCAGGGGCCATCGATGACCCCCTCTAACTCCGACAATATGGGGGTTAGCGCAAATCTGCAAAGTGCATTAGAAAGCTCGCGTGAATTCAGTAAGAAATTACTTAGCATGTTTAAGCGCTCAGGTGAATGGTTTGACCTCCAGAGGTCAAGAAAGGTCACGATAGGCCATTTTCACTCAAATATGCAATGCTAAAGAAAACTGGGCATAACTCCTATGCCATTAGAGCTATTGAGATCTGGTTAAGTACATTTGATAGGAAATTGCCAGAACATTTTCCGCTATGCGGAACGTAAAGACCTCCCGCCAGTGGTTTGACCTCCAGAGGTCACCTCGTGACCTAATATGACCTGAGGTCACGAAAGGTCAGAAAGTGGCCTTGCCGTATATCAAATGAAAGCCAGTGACGAGACAAACACGATGGTGTTTATTTCAGTGCTCTAGCTTAATTAGGTCAAAAGTTATTGTCAAAATACTGTTTTTAACCCCTGGTGACCTTGGATGACCTTGGAAAAGTCAAAGGACATATGAACCCTGGGATCCGTGAAAGGGTGTCCAAAAACGCTGTTCTGAGCAGTCTGAGTATTTGCAATCCTATTTGTGGCTTTTAGATCATGAGACAGCTTTTTCCCATGCTTTTCCAATGGGAGAGGTCGCCTCGTGACCTGACCTCAGGTCAGGAAATCTAAAAATCTCGGATATACACGTTGTAGACCCTGAAAGGGTCATAAAGTGTAGCAAGTTTCAAATCGATCGACTAAGAAATGTAGCTCTTATAAAGCTCTAAAGTTGAAGTGAGGTGACCTTGGTTGATCTCGCCTGGTGACCTGACCTTGGGTGACCCGGGGTAAAAATTTTCAGGCATGGTGGGGAAAATGATGAGGTGAGAGATAGAGCTCTCAACCGCGGTGCTGCGTTCCGTAGTTTTTCTGTTATCTCGAAAAAGCCTTAGGGGGTCATCGATGCCCCCCCGGCGGGGCGAGGGTTAACCGACAAAAATAGAAAATTGTATTTCAAACAGTTTTAGACGCCCCCAAACATAAAGGTAGTTCCGGGTAAACTGTGATCCGTGAATTATATCATAGCACCATCGGGCTCGTCCTTCGCTTGCAATAGTATACTCTACCACTCCTTTCTTGGGAGGGATTTTTTCAATAGATCTTCTACCATCCATGGTACGATTGGGTTCATCAGTACGCATCCTGGTAAAACTTACCGCTATGCTGGCGATTTTGAAAACCGGTAAAGAGAGAAAGCATAGGCCAAGAAAAAGCACTGGTTAATATCCATGGTGTCATAAGCCTTGTAAAAATGTTAAAAAAACACGGGATATCTAACATGGGAGGTTAACGACTATTTGAATAAAATATTAACGTTAAATGTTTCAAGTGGTCCACCACTAATATTTTCAAATGCTGTTGAACTAATATCTACCTTTGAGAACTTTTTTCCTTTGATTGCATGGTAAGATCTGAATATCAATGAAAGCCTCATTTTGTAGAAAATAAAATTGAGAAAAAACAGGTTCTCAACTCATTAATGTATATTAAATAATCTAATACAGAATAAAAATTTTGAGTTCCATGATTTTATCAATTTTCGTGATAAATTCAAATAACGAAGGTCAAAGCAGAAAAGCAGACAGAAGTTTCTTTCAACAAACTTCTGCTTTTTTAATTTTTGCCTTTGTCCCACTTCTAAATCTGCTTGACAGAATGTTTATCGCTGAAAGAATGATCAATGATGTCTTACCCAAAGCTATTCATGCTCCATTTGCTGTCCAAATAAAAGGGTCAGGACCAATCGAGGCGATTCTCAGAGAGGCAAATGTGTATAACTTAGGCCATATTAAGGAGCGTGTCTCACTCTTAGAACGGGGATTTTAAACTGAAATAATAGTTTTCCAGGGCATTATGTGAATCCACTATTGGCATTCCAGTTCACTCAAAGCTCTCTGTATTAAATTTTCGCAGGCTTATAAGTTCAAAATGAAATAGGGATATTGTCTGATTTTAACCCGCGCCCCACCGGGGGCCGGCCCACCTTCGCCCCACCGGGGGCCATCGATGGCCCCCCTCTAACCCGAAAATATGGGCGTTAGCGCAAATCTGCAAAGTGCAATAGAAAGCTCGCGTGAATTCAGTAAGAAATTACTTCGCATGTTTTAGTGCTCAGGTCAATGGTTTGACCTCCAGAGGTCAAATTAGGTCAAGATCGGCTATTTTCACTCAAATATGCAATGATTAACAAACTAGGCATAACTCTTATGTCATTAGAGCTATTGAGGCCTGGTAAAGTACATTTCATAGCAAATTGCCAGCACTTTTCCGCTATGTGGAACGTAAAGACCTCCCGCCAGTGGTTTGACCGCCAGAGGTCACCTCGTGACCTAACATGACCTGAGGTCACGAAAGGTCAAAAAGTGACCTTGCCGTATATCAAATGAAAGCCAGTGACAAGACAAACACGATGGTGTTTGTTGCACCGCTCTAGCTCAATTAGGTCAAAAGTTATTGTCAAAATACTGTTTTGACCTCTGGTGACCTTGGATGACCTTGAAAAGTCAAAGGCAAATATGACCCCTGGGATCTGTGAAAGGGTGTCCAAAAACGTTGTTCTGAGCAGTCTGAGTATTTGCAATCATTTTTGTGGCTTTTATATCATGAAATAGCTTTTCCCCATGCTTTTCCAATGGGAGAGGTCACCCGTGACCTGACCTCAGGCACGAAACGAAAACCCGGATATACACCTTGTAGAACCTGGACGGGCATGAAGTGTAGGAAGTTTCAAATCGATCGACTTTGAAATGTAGCTCTTACAGAGCTCTAAAGGTGAAGTGAGGTGACCTTGGTTGACCTCGTCTGGTGACCTGACCTTGGGTGACCCGGGGACAAAAATTTCAGGGATGATGGGAAAATGATGCAGTGAGAGGTAGAGCCCTCAACCGCGGTGCTGCGCCTCGTCGTTTTTTGCTATCCCGGAAAAACCTTAGGGGGCCATCGATGGCCCCCCGGTGGGGCGAGGGTTAAGCCATAATCCCTTTCCATCTGGCAGCGAATGCCACGTGATAAATGCTAACAAAAGAAATCTTCTTCACAGTGTCACACGCGGCATGCCACCCCAAGCAACGAGATTCGTATTTACACTTGAGGCTTAGTTCAACCTGGGTAATAAGTAAAGGGACGATATTTTTGTTTTGGGTGACTGAAGGTGGAAACAAAATGTGGTTTCCTGATTTGCAAACCAATATTGTCCATAAATATTAATTTTTAGAACTTCTACATAGTGGCCTATTCCTTTCAAAGAAACGTTTACCTTGTAAGCTCGACTCGTTCCTGCCCAAATCGTTTATTCACACAAGCTCCAGTCTTCTCAAGTGTTTGCAACTCTGCAGCTGAACGCACGTTCCCAGACGCGCCACGACTGGGACCACAGCGTCCGCCTCAGTTTCCCTCGCCAGCGCCCGTATGCCACCAGATCGGGTGACGCTCACGTTTGATGCCCGCGGGGTAGTTTCTGCGGGCCCGCCGTCGGCGCACAGACAATGGCAGGCTGGGGCGGCTCGACGGCAGAACCACGCGTCCGCACCGACCCGGATGGACGATACGGCACGTGCCAACGGCTCCTCCGCTTTGCCCTTGGGCAAACCACCCCAGGCAAGACAGAGAAGCATGTGCTGACTCGGCTCTCAGGGGTTTCGATAAAGATACGGCAATGTGAGGGGGCAGGGTATGAGGAGGACTGGAACACCAAGGCGCAGGCAAATTGTACCTGATAATCATTTTTTGGGCTTATTCATGCAACAACTCTCACTGGTTTCTGGTGTCGCCAGCTTTTTCTATGCTGGAAGGGAGTTTGGAAATTTAATTACTCCTTGCTCAGTGCTCAGGGAATCTGCCGGGCCTTCAGCCCGGATCAGCTGGAAAGCAAAAGCGTTAACCACAAAGCACATTGATTTATGGAGTGATTGCTGCTATTGACTGGCTAATTATGGAAAACATTTTAAACGTAAATCTTGAAACCCATGACGCTGCATGACAGAAATAGACTGAAAAATACCTGCTTTCTGTTATGCTCTATCATCGAACTTCATACATTATGACGACTCCTGTTCAACAGCAGAAGCACTGCACAACCTCGTTGGATGCGAGTACCAATTTATAGAAATAAGGGTGCCAGGTAGGGGAAAGTGGGGGGGTTATGGACATCGTGGGTAAAACGGACAACCCTGTTTGGGACGAACTGACAGTGCCACGACCGGGAAAAGCGTGCAATACGCTTCCTTTTAGCTCGCGCCGGTCGCAGAGCAACGTTGGGTCCGGTAAGCTATCTAGGTTTCATACAATTTTCATAATTCTGTATAATTCCTAATTCCTCTAACACATTTCAAAATTCTTCTCTCGCTGCACGGAGGGCACAGCACGATTTACTTTTACTAGAAATGTAATCCGTGCAAAGCTCGATGTACCTGCTCGCTCAGCTGCTTTCTCTGCAGGTGCCTGCCCGATCGACCCGCAACCTGACGTTGTTTCACATTCCCCGAGCACGTGTAAATACTGTACAGAGTGGCATGTTTTGTCGCCTCTCTAGGCTCTCAAACATGTTTTTATTCAGCCGTGATGTTGAAGCCGATATTTTGCAAATGACTTAGCCACTTACAGAAACCATGTTATAAGATATGTAGCAAGGTTGTGAGGCTTTGTTGGCCGGCTGGTTCATCTTTTTAGGCCTTTTACGTCTTATTTTACTTTTATGGTGCGCGATTTCACCGCGATCTCTTTTTAGGCCCATTGCCAAATTTTAGTTTTGAATTGTTTTCATTTTTATTTTTACCCATTACTTGTTACTATGTATACTGTCTGATGTGTTCCGCTGTAAATACGCTTTAACACGCGCATTGATGGGGTCTGAGCCACCTTCGCATTGACGGGGGCGGGTACCCGCCCCCCAAAGATCTCGAGAGCCACGGTAGGTAGCGAAAACGGTAAACGGCGTTGGGCCGCCCATCCACTTCTCCATCGAAAACATTTGAATCTTTTTTTTGTCAGGTCACATTTAAGGTCACGAGAGGTCAAAACATGCCCGTCATAGGGATAACATGTAAAATTCAGTTTTTCGGGCATTACATCTGAACAAGTAAAGATAGAGCAAAACGACTTAAACTATATGAATCCTCTTAGCAAGCCGAATCGAATGATATATAATTTGACCTTGCTAGGTCAAATCAAGGATTTGACCTGACCTGAGGTCAGGTCAGGGTCAAATTATATAAAATGCATATCATTAGAACGGGAAAGCCAAGGCGAGTCTAATGCAGCTAAAATAAATGCTCTATCACCATCCGTTCCTGAGTTATTCCGTAAAAACCATTTTTCCCATGTATTTCCAATGGAGAGGTCATGCCTCGTACCTCACCTTAGGTCATCGATATCAAAAATACCGGAACATATGTTAGAGAACTCGGTGGGGCCATTATGTGATATGAGTTTCAATCGGATAAGTACACCCTGCTCCGACTTATGCTATCTTAAACTTTTTTAGGTCGGGTCACTTGACCTGTACTGGTGACCTGACCTGAGATGACCTAACCTTAAAATTTTCACAGAAGTTGTAATAATGATGAGGAGAAGGTATACCAAGTACAGTGGCGCTACGCGCCGCCGTTTTTCTACTATCTCTGAAAAACCCGAGGGGGCGGGTACCCACCCCCGTCAATGCGCGTGTTAATGCTTGGACTTCGCCTGTAACTAGATTTATCTGTTGGCGATGCTGCTGAATAAATAAATAATAGTAAAAACTGCAGCTCATGTGTTTTTTTCACAATTGAATTCGTAAGGTCATTGCATGGATGTTTCTATTGATATTTTATTGGTATTACGTAATATTGTTCTTCAAGATGTTACATTTTGTTCACCGCAGTCGCTCACTGTGTAATCGCAATGGCGTCCAATCATATCCAAGTTTGTTTAGGAAGAGCAAAGTGGGGTAAGACGGGCAACACGTGTGGGGCAAGATGGACATGGTGCCCATGTTACCCCGCAAAAGAGTATATTTAATGTTATATAATATAAGATTTAATAAATAAAGGCTGATGGCTTAGGGGTGACACAGGGCCCGAAATGCTGGAGAACATATAATTAAATTTGGGGGTCATCCAGGGGCAGGTGTACACCTCGACCCTCAGCGCCCCCTGAAATGGTCACGGTGCCCCACTGAGAGATTGATGGGCCCCCTAAAGTGTCGCTTCCAACCCCTTCCCTCAGGAGCGAGGGAGGGGCGCTCTTAGCCCATGCGAGAGGATTTGGCGCCCACCTGATAGGGTTTGCGTTCCAAAAGTTGCACCCCCTGGTAGGCGCGCAACCAGGATTTTCATTTGGAGGTGGGAGGCAGCTGACGATAGGGGACAGCAGGACGGTGGAGGGGCGGCATTTTGCCTCAGGGGGCGCACTTGTTCACCCAAAGGGCGGCCAATTTCCGCATGCTGGGGGGGTGAGAGCGGTGAATTGTTTGCTCCACCGACCTAGTGTAATTTTTTTAGGGGGTTGCGTTTTGGGTGCATGGGTAGCAAAGTCAGTGTAGGGGGCTGCATGTTGGGTGCAGGGGCGGCAGTCAGTGTAGCACTGGATCTAAAAGTCAGGTGGAGGCTCATCCTACCCCTCGATGGATGCCTTCGGCGCTCCACATGAATGGGGGCGGCACTTTGGAGCCAAAGCATTTGGGGGAGCCCGGGCCCGCCGCCTCCCCCCTGGGTACGCGCCCGCCCCCTGATCCGGATGGTGCCCCCGGCAAGGTGCCCCACCCCTCTGATCGGTGATCCTGTATCAACCTATGCACAGTTCCATGATGGTCTTTGATATTTAAATCCTACGTCATTAAAAAATTCAGAAAAGGCATGACCACCTTTGACCCTTTGACGGAAAAAAGTAAGAAAATGCCCCCTTCCCCGCGGCGGACGACAGTCACCTAGTGGGTGGATGCAGGTGGAAATCTTCAATGCCTGGTTCGATCACTTTGTTCATCTTGTCCATCTTTCCCCATGGGGTGGCACCATATTACCCCATTAGGTGGGGTGAAAGGGACTTTTGCTACTTTTTTCTAACCTTTACGCAAATTCTAATAGGACAATTACAGACACATAGCTGCTTGCACAGTCGTAGATAAATGTCTGAAGTACCTGTACAGACAAAATGGGAACGAAACAAGCTCATTAAGTCATCGAAAACTCACACCATCGTTACGGTTTCCGTGACCCCCCACTTTCCCCTACTTACTTGCTTTCCAATATGTTGATCACACCTGCAGAAACAAGTAGTGCCTACACTAACAGAATGGCTCTGGGTCCCACGGTTTGGGAGCTACAGATCTTCACACACTAACGGGCAAGTTCGAATAAAACATATACAATTCCATTACCCACGCCCCGATGGGGGTACTTTGAACCGGTTTCCGGGGCACGAAGAAAGGCGGGGCAAGCGCGCTACTTTGCACACCTTAACTTTGATTTATTTCATAATTTACTCCAAAATTTTAAGGTTGGATTATCTCAGGTCAGGTCACCAGTGCAGGTCAAGTGACCTCACCTTCAAAAATGTTCAATCAGGTTCTTGTATTCGCGGATTTCTAGCCTTCTTGATAGTGGGACGGTTGTTTGGCAATTATTAGCAAGATATTTGATTTGTGAAAGCCTTATGAAGGACGTCAGTCATGGCACAAAATCTGGTGAATAATATTAAAAATTCCGCTCCCGCATCGATCGTACCCCGAGAAACTTTACGTCACAAAAATGAAGTGCTGAAGTCGTCCTTGAAATAGGAAGCTCTCGTGAGTACCCTGTCCTCCCGGCTTACTTACCTATCTACCTATCCTTCTTGAATCTTGCCTTTTGCCTACATACACTGCCGCATAAACGTTTCCACAGTCCACCGATAAATGTTTTTTTCATCGACTTGACCTTGCCCCCTCTTCAGCTGAGCAGCTGGATCCACCCCTGCCCACTATCAGGTAAAAAGCCTGGTTCGGGTCCTTACCTCTAAGTCAATCGTGCCTAGGCTGTCATAATGTTCAAGCGCCGTCACTGGTTTGAATAACGGCATTTGCTCACGTGCGGCCAGGGCGACTGTAGATATGTGTTTGACCCGCTGCGTTCTGCCAGAGTCCGAAACCCCGACCCACCTCAGAGCAAACCGTTTACGTGTGCGTGTGCGTGTTGACCTGTTGTTGGAAGCTCTCCCTGTCGACACAAACACACATCCGAACACACACGTGCTGCCGGGCTGTGTTTCTGCCGTCGACAGCGTCGCTGTTGGTGCGCTTGTCTGCTGCGTGTGCGTAACCGCTGCGTCACCGTCAGACCGGAAGCCAAGATGTGACGTCACGACAGCCGAGACCGCGCGGCATTCGCGGCACGCCAAACTCTGACCGGCTGACCCAGCGACGCGCTCGAGTTATGCACGCGACGTGGGACACCGCCTCACCCAGTCGTGTCCTGTCGCCTTCGACCTGCCACGTTCAATAACCCCAGCGTCGCGGGCCGGACAGCGACCATACGCCCGCTGTCGCGCTCTGTTCCGCCGATCTGGCGCGAATCAACAGCCGGAATAATACTTCCTGTCGCTCATTGGAGCTGCGTGCGCGGCGCGATTAACGCGGCGCGAATTCCGCGGCCGAGCGACCTCCAGCCGTCGTGTTTTCGGCAGGGGCCGAGCCGCCCGCGCGTGCCGCTGTGTAACGAGACAATAATGGCAGGACGGACCGCACACAGTGACCACTGGCCACCGTCAGCTGTGGACGGCTCCCTCTCCGGCACCCCCGCCACCCCCGCACTGCTAAGCCGGCCTTATTATAGCGGCGGCAGAGGGATCTGGGGTGGGGAGGCCAGTTCAGGGTAGGACGCCGACGGACGATAATAGAGCGGCTTTGTCAGCGGATGAGCGGCAATATTGTTCCACGGTCTTCTCGTGGCGATCGGTTAAATAGCTGTCCAACAGGTGCTGTCGTGGCATTTAAATAACCTGGGGTGGCAGCGCCCGTGTGCCGCTTTAAACCGAGGAATTCGGCAAAGAGAGAACAGCGGGGGAGGCCGATTTCTGACAGGGAGGGACCAGAGAGGGTGGCCCAGTGTGGGCGGCAGGAAATAGACTGAATCAATGCACTGGATCAGGCCGCTGGCTTCCTCAACGAGTGGCATACCAGAGCCCTTCTGGACGAATTCCTCATGCTACACATTACCCTCTTTATGGAAAGGTAGCACTCCACTGGATGTCTCCTGTACACCGGCAGAAATGCCCACTTTTACCCGAAGCAGCACCAGCAAGTGTAACATGGTTATAATTTGTTGCCAGATATAAATGAAATGTGTAATATAGGAATAATTCCCTACCTTGTGTCGCAATATCCTAAAAAATTCGGACGGCAATTGTAAGTGAGGATATGTCAGAGTTTTGATAGCTCTGGCCACATCGTTCTGCTAGAAAGGTACATACATAAGCAAACGTTTTAGAAATTGCAAAGCATTATAAAATCTGTATTGCTTAAATTGTCCTGGGTTTTAATCGATCATAGATTTAAAAGCATATGTTGATGAATTTGAGACCCAAATATCTTTTGGGGGAACGTGTGGAATCCAGTCCCGGTGAAATTTGCAAGCTTTGAAGTCGAAGTGCTCATACAGGAGCCTCAATACTGTTATCCCTCGCGCCCGGTGTGAGAGTGTTTGGACACCTCTCACCCCCTCTCGGGTTTTTCCGTCGGCACCAAAGTACGGCGGTGCGAAGCGCCACCGTACACACCGTACCTGGCATGCCTTATCCTTACCTCACCCACCGGGGTGGGTGGTAATGGACATATCAGTTCAGTGATACAGGTGCCCAACAGTACAAATACAATAGAGCTGTGATGGTTTTTTTTTCTGCAATTTGAACTGTGCTCGTTTTAGATATTGGACGTGATGAGATTCTGTTCTAATTTAGGGCCTTAGACTTCGTAAAACATGTTTAGTAGCATGTTTCTTCCGCCCGTAGAAAATGTATAGCAGTGATGGCTTAAATTTCCTTGATTTTTATCAGTTAGGGAGAGTGGGGTAAGATGCCCAGGGTTTAGGGAAATCCGGATTATAGAATAACCGCGGTACCAACAGCGCTGCTTTAGATGCCAAGTCGTAGTATGATCATTTATCTTCCTTATAGAGTCGATGAAATTGCTGATAATTATCATATGTTCTAACTATTATGATTTTACTAGAGGCTTAGCAAAGGGGCGTCTTACCCCATCGGGTGGGTAAGACGCCCCTGGGGCTTGGTAAGATGCCCCACCCCTGGGCATCTTACCCCATTTTGGTATATCGTTGATGAAGTAGCTTTTTTGTAGTTCTTAGCTTCATTGGTAATCATTTAAGTATTATGCAGAATTTGAATGTATTTAGAAGCATCCACACACATTGATAAAACGTGTTCCTAGGTGGTTTTTCATGTTTCCACGTCAAATGATAAAACAAAGTTACGTGAGACTAACGATAAAAACCAAGGATAAAAGCATACCATAAAAGTAATATAAAATCACACACACTCACAAACAACGAAGTACAAAACGAAGTAGGTAAACTGGAACGAGGTTTCTGAGAACCTCCCCTAAATCGCCTACCTTGTCTTTTCTGTGTTCTCTTTGTTTCAAGTCCCCATTTTATAAGAAATATGGGCCAGATGTTGTTAAGTACAAAAACATTCACTTCAGAGAGCAAAAATGGCTTGTGGTGACTCGAAGCTTCCTCCCACTAACCGTTACAGGTTCCCAGTCTATCATTTATGGCGCACAGCCACCTTAGCATTCTCGTCAAGGCACACAGGCCCAGCCTTCCCAGGCAGTACACTCGATCTATTCTTTGCACGAGAGAACAAAACTTACTCCGCAGATAAGGTAGCTGGTATCGTCATGCCCACTGTCTTTCTTTCCTTATACCGCTTTTGCCTGCCTCGTCCACGTCTTTTTGGATACATTTGCTTTCGCAACCCCTTTAACCAGTCTATCTTCCAGAGCCTTTTTTATATGCATGTTGTTGTAAGCTCGGATTTTGGAGTCGGAGTCTCGCTAAAGTCATCAATGGTCTTGTCGCGGAGGCCCTGGCCCTACCATTGGAGCGAGCAACTCCTGTAATGAAGATTTGATTTAAGTCAAAGTTAAACATCCCACAAACCACAGGGACGGCTGCCCCGCTCAGGTTACCCTCTCACCAGTCAGTTGCCAGCCGACCTACGTCGGGTCAACTATTGAGCGCCGGAGCGTCTCAGGGGAACCGATCCCAAGCCTGAACATGCACTGCCACTGCACGTTCCTGAGCAGAGGGCCGGAGCCCAGAGCTCTACCAACTGGGCTACCGGGATGGAAAATGTAGGGACGACATAAGAGATCAGGTACGGAGCTTTGCAGGATTAACCATGTGGAATATTTCAGGTCTAGCTCATTCATAGGCGAATCCAGGGTAAACAGTTCAGCCATAGCCCCTTCCTAAATGGTCAAAATTGACCGATTTTGGCCAATTTTGGTTTAAAATATGTTTAACAGTTTTTTCCATTTTAATTTAATTGTTTTCCGCCTCCACCACACCAGTTTGATCTGAACCCGCCATGAGGTTATCTCCGATTGAGGCATCAGGCCAGATCCGGTGAACTCCCAAACAATTGTCTCAAGGTTTTTAATGATTGAGCTGGGATTCGCTTTATCGAATGAAAGCACCAACCACAAAATTTTGCTGTTATGGGATTCCTTGCTTTAGTAGCCTGGGTTCAGGTGCGAAGCCTTCAATTGGAAAGGTTAGTCACAAAGCGACAGATTGAAGTGTGCTCTTATTTAACACGTACGGTCATGCGCGTCGAAAGCATAGGACAGGAACGGGAGGACGGATCCCCTAACTCGCCAATCTGTGAGGACGTCTCCCGACAAGTTTTGGGAATCGACCTAGGTTTTTATTGTTTCTCTATTACCTACCTGCTTTGACCTACGTAAATTTGTTCATGAGCTTCATGGGCATTAGCTTTTTCAAAGACGGTCAATTTCAAGTTCACGTCCCCCCCCGCCATCACCAGTCCAGGGTCCGTAGCCCCCAGTAACAATTCCGTGGCGCTGCCCGTGGGTAAGGTTTGGACTAACCCCAAGTTTAACACACAGTTGTTTACTCTAAGAAATGGCGTTATATTGCTCTGGGTAAAGACGCCCCCTTTCCAGCGGGAAAGTTGCCCATGGGGCATCTTACCCCATTCGTTGAGGGGGCATCTTTCCCATCAGTACCCAAACTAGATAAAACCTAAAGGGCAAAAATCATACAATTAATACACTCAAGGGAAATGCTCAGTTAATGAGTTGAATGTGCCATCATTCGTAATGCGAAATCAAACAAAGCACGCATCCAATATTCTTCGAGATATCTGCAACCTATGTGGGCAATTTTTTCTTAGAAAAGCATCGAAATAAAGACTTACCCACCAGCTTGAAGCAAATCACAGGAGGGAACTGAATTTTTGCGCAAGAAACAATCAAAGCCTCTGCTTTCGACCAAGAACAATATTATTTACCAGTGGTGGCCCGGATTGCCAAAAGAGGGGATGGGGCGTCTTACCCAATGGGGCATCTTACCCCACTCTCCCCTACATTCTAGTAAATTTCACCATAGATAGTTATGAAGACTTAATGTTTGACAAATTATGACAAGGTATGTATTGACTACCTTTCCATTACTCATCGGGTTGCCACGTTTCATTCAGTTCATCGCCATCCTTCTCTCATCCGCAGGCCTGAGCCCTTGGAACAACACAGTCGGCAGCTCCCATACTTCACGCCTTTCTGCTCCTGGGCCCTTAGCCCCCTCCCCCTCATTCGAGCCCGGATCTGGGGTGATTACGGCAATAACGCCACCGCCCACGCCTGTACCGAGCCTGCGCGCTAGCAAAAGAGCCCAGAGAAGGCTGATGCGAGCCCAATCGGGCTGTCAGGGCCGGGTTTACACGGCGAGGGAGAGGGAGGGGATGAACGAGCTGGCAGACGCACTGTGGATTTTCGCAGTATAAGGCACGATGTGGAATGTCTGGTGCCTGAAATATCCCTTCTCGCAGCTGTGCAAGTGCCTACTGACTGACAATTCTGGTGATGCATGTTCATTTTCAAGAGCATGTTTCATTGTAAATGAAGAAACGATGGAAGCATTTGCACTGATTAAAACGCGCACTGCGGATCCTAAAGTACCCCACCAACCCATTTTTCGGAGGCTGCTAGAAAACCGTTGGCAGCTGGAAAAAGCTACTCGGCTGCAGTTGAGAGATTTCATGAGTGCGTCAATTTGTGAATGAATTTTGAAACTTGGTCAATAGCGATTTTACTTATAGGCTTTCAAAGTCAGACCTATATTTTGAGGTCATCGCAATCTCGCAATCGCATCAGTTTGCCTGCACTGTAGACTGAGTGGCAAGGTAATAACGTCATATAATCGGGGTATATGTCAAAGTCATTCAATAGTAATGTCAATTCCAAGGTCAAGTGTCACAGGTCAAGGTCACTGACCCCAGTATTCCGGCCATATGACATTATTCAGTATGACGTATGGTTTTACGTTTTTATAGTTAAGGCTATTCAATTTCAAGATCAAGGTCACAGGTCAAAATCAAAGGTTTCTCTTTTAAAGTCAAACCTCATTTCCTGCACAGAGACTGCTATAGTGCATTACACTCTTGGGAATGTGTCGTATTGTTGCGTCATAGGTCAGTGACCTTAAATAACCTTGACATTAAACTTTTAGAGAACATTGTGTGGGACCTTCACTCTTTGGCCCTTGTCCGCTTTTGGTGTATTACTTTCCTCCGCATAATCACGGCATTTCTCAATAGGTCTCCAGCACGGCCTAGATTTGACATTTACGGCCTCGTTCGGCCTTAAAGATATTGACCTAGGTTAATGAAGCTTGGCTATAATATAGACCACCATCGCTTCCGCATAACCCCAAACGGAAGCTTTTCGAGCCTTCTTGGTTTTTGAGATCTCAGGGTGCACAATTTAGGACCCTTCCACTGCAGTTGGGGCGCGGTAGTGGAGTGGTCAGCGAGGCTGGCTGCAACGCAGCCGACCCGGGTTCAAGGCCCGGCGGCTTCCCTTAACAAGGAGCAAGCTGGCTCCCGAGAATCCCTTCTAACTAGGAAAAAGTTGGCGACGCCATATGACCCTGGCAGTTGGTGTGTCGATAAGCCCCAAAAATTATTATTCCACTGCGGTGACGAGAGACCTCTCTCGCGTGTTAAGATAGCAGAATTGATGCGACCCCGGCACAAGTCTGAACTGTGGCGTATCCGACAGTTTCGTTTCTTTGCCTATGAATAACAAAGAGACATGCTCGACAGCATGAAGGGGGAGTTACAAATTCCCCTGTGCCAGGTGCGTGTTAAAAGGTATGGGACGTAGTGCGTTCAGTGGAGGTTTACACAGCGGATGCAGACTCAATTGTCGTGAGACATGAAAGATATGTCTCGGAGGGCTCAACATTGCCCTCAAATTTACACCAAACAACCGATTTCTATGTTTTTACCATGGACACCCAGAAATTTGGTGTGGAGGGGCTTGATCCCCTTTGTATCGAACACTAGCCGTGAGACGGCAGGCAGTATTTTCAGCGAAGGATACAAATTTCCTACTTTAACGCTTCCTCGGCCACAGAGGAAAGTTCAAAAGCACTGCTCGTATAAACCAAAGCTGTAGCTGGGCACGGATTTCAGAAGGAAATGTTTCCGTGCCTGTGCTCGGCATTTGGATTGATTTCGGGGTTGGCAACTGTTTTATTAACACATCCGGCAGTCAAAAGTAGAAACATCAGCCAGTCTTTACCTCCGCTAGCGACGCGCCTGCTCAGCCAAATCATAAACGACAGCGAGCAAGTCACTGGCCTTTCGCAACCCACAATACACGACACCAAATTCCAGCGAGACATCATCTCCATTTAAAGCCTCCACCTCTCTTCCATCCTCACCTCGCGAACAAAACACGCGCGACGCGTCGGGGGCGAGCCTCACGACAACACTTCTGCGCTGTTTTCTGCGCCGGTCCGCTGCGACATTCCTGATGCGCCCAGTACGTCACGATCGGTGCTGTGACGTCATCTCTGTGTGTTGTGCTGTTCTCGAGGCATGGTCGACCTCACGCAGTTTGTCCTCGCCCCACAGGAGACCACACCGAGAGATGACGACCGAGGCGCGCAAGTGGCTGCGCTTGGGTCGCGCCTTCACACTTCGACGCGCCAGAAGCGTCATTTCTGGCGCAGCCGTGACGAGGTAACAAGCCACAATTTGGCGCGAGTTAGGCGCGCGTGAAGTCGACGTCCACGGTCGTGCCGCCCTGGGTGTTCCTCAGGCTTCCGATCTCTCTGTGGAGAAGAGATCAGTTGTTACATATTTGGACGTGGATATACCCATTACCCGGGGATGATAAAGGTAACAGGAGACTAAAAGAAATCAGCGATACAACGCTGAGAATCTTGAGACAATTCAGTTTTTCCAGCATTAAGCCTAAAATAAAAGTGGTTGCTGTTCTGGCATGCATACCTACATCAAGATCCAACAGCTTCTCTTTGCAGCTGTTACATTAACATATCAACACATTTTATAGCCCCTCTGTGTGGTTATGAAATCATGTGTCATATTTTTACACGATTTAATTTTCCATGTGTAACGTGCAGGAATACCTTTGCTTTCCAGTATTTACTACTCCTGGAACTACAGAAAAAGAGCATTGATATGTGCTAACACAATCTTAAAGGAACTGCGTGACAACTTATTGCCCTGAAGCTTTGAAGCTTTACAAGTTTGAGTGCTTGTTGTCGTCTTAAAAGAGAAATGTTTCCTTGATAGAATTTCAGATGTATTGGAAAATTCTCTCAAATCAGCCCCACTTTGTTGAAACTCTTGGCAAAATGTTTAAGCAGCTTTATGGTTTCTTTTTCAAATATTCTCGCAACTCTAACCGTTAAAGCTAATTTCCACCCCTACTCCGCTTGAACCCGTTTTTTTACGAAACAGGTACTACCAGTGATATCACATATCAGACGTAGACAGGGGACAGGCGGCTTAGTGGATAGTCTCAAAATCTTCTAAGCCACCGGTCCCGGGCTCAAGTCCCAACAGAGCCTCTGAACGAGTCGATATGACCCCCAAATTCCTTCCAACAGGGTGAGAGTTGGCGACGTTGGCTGTTGGTGTGTCGTTAATCAACAACAATTATCATTATCACCGGACGTACACTGACACATATTTAGAAATACGAAATTATGCCAATTCCGATTGCAAACATCATAGGTGGATCTAGGGAGCACAGGGGGGGCAAGTGCCCCATTGACCCCCGGTGCCCCCTGAAATGGTCACGGCATGGTCAGTTTATTCACTCTACGTAGTCACGAACGATAAATCAGAATAAATAGTTGATTCAGAAAGTCCAAACCAAAGAGATTTCAGATAATATTGATTTCATGCTAAGTTATCTAAAATAGATTTTGTTATATTTATTTCCTGTCATTTTCAACCTGTTAATTGTATCTGTTGTATCATGTCAATTGGTTGCAAGTAAGCGATGAATTCATGGCAGCTGATTTGTTTGCGATATCATCGCGTTTAAGTAAGACAAACACCATGAACCATTTAAGAAAATGTCACCCAAGCTTCATTTCTCATCTTGAAAGTGAAAGGTCCGCTCCGTTATCGCCCAAAAAGGAGTATTGCTGGAAGTTCCATCTCACTGGATATCACCTTTACCGTTCTAGTTGACGCAACCATTTGCCCTTATGTAGTTTTGTCAAGTTATATGGTGCTTATTTGCTTTATTTACTCACCATTTCCTGGAAAAGTAGAGTTTACAAGCATTATTGATGCCTAAAGAGCATATACATATCGTAGTCGGAGACTACCATATCAGAGCAGCATGACGAAATCCATGGAGCGAAGCGCATTGAGATTTCTCAAGCGGCTCTATTCTGGCCGCTCAGACGGGTCTCGTCGTGGTCTGTTGTCAGAGCCGCATGACGAAATCCATGGAGCGAAGCGCATTGAGATTTCTCAAGCGGCTCTATTCTGGCCGCTCAGACGGGTCTCGTTGTGGTCTGTCAGGAGCCGCATGACGAAATCCATGGAGCGAAGCGCATTGAGATTTCTCAAGCGGCTCTATTCTGGCCGCTCAGACGGGTCTCGTCGTGGTCTGTTGTTGTTGGCGTCTGTCCGTCCTGAGAATTGATGTCAGAGCTCTGGAATTTTGTAGGGTGATAGCCCTTCTGCTCCAGACACCCAAACTGAAGCCCCGAGTCGAAATCCAAAATAGTTTTTGAGAAATTTTGGCTCAAACTTTTTCTGTTTTATATTTTTCTAATTTTTACTTCTTAACCTACGAACTTGAAACTTATGTCGTTTTCGAAAGATAACAAGGGCCAGCTAGGGAAAACGAATTGAGCTGATCCGACAATATTTATTGCGCGAAAACGCAGCATTTCTCACGCGAGCAAAAAACCTGCTAAAAGTTGATGCCCGACTTGTGCGCTCGAAATGTCAGAAGACAGGCCTCAGTTAGCTGAAAGGCAGTTACCTAGGGGTAGCTAGGAAAATTTTGTAGTGCTTAGGCATAGTTTTGAGTGCAAAACGCAAAATTTTGACCTACTTTTTACGGTTCTTCCGGAAGACTGAATTTTGGTTCATTTCATTTCAACGTTAATATCTCACAATCTAATTGACCGATTTGAGTTTTCATTTCAAATAATGAAAGAAACATTGCTTCCGCCTGATAATATTTGGAGATGGAAATTGTGAATGTGAAATTCTTTGTTTTATAGGCATAAATAGAAATGGAGTCAAAAAACTTTTTATTTGCATCTTCCTGGTTCCAAGCTCATGTCATTCACAAACTCAGAACTGACATGGCTGAAGAGGAAAGTTACTTGCGGTCATTTCGCTCACTTATACTACCCACCTATCTCTAATGGCTTTCGAGTAATTAGTCCAAAATGTATTACAAGATGCTACATTTCTCGGACCACCTTTGCTTCTCACCATGGTTTGAAGTCCTTAAAATGGATGGAAGTGGAAGTAATTTGGCATGAAGCTAGCTTACGATCCTAGCTCGACGATACAACTAATTTCAGCCCAAAAGAATGTTTGGTTCGTCTTCTAGAAGCACCTTTATATCGTGCCTTTTCGGGACAAGCACAGCACCCGTCGCCAGCGGCCCGGCATATTCGGCGGAGTTGTACTAGCCAGTGACCTCCTGACGGGTCACAGCTGTTCAGCTAGTGGGAGGATGAGTAGTGTGGCACGGTGGTATAGTGGTTAGAGGCCCTGTCTCTTGATCAGGTAGGTCCGGTTCGAATCCGGGGGTGACCACGTACTCTTTATTGGTTATTTCAAAGAAAAGAATGATAAAACTGACTTGCAGGCTTATGAAGAGATACATTAAGAACGAAATATGGTTTGCTTTCGGCACATTGTCATGCGGCTCTCCTGCGCCGGTGGGGCGTTAGCCCAGGCCGCAGGCCGAGGTTGTTGTTGTTGTTGGCGTCTGTCAGTCCTGAGAATTGATGTCAGAGCTCTGGAATTTTGTAGGGTGATAGCCCTTCTGCTCCAGACACCCAAACTGAAGCCCCGAGTTGAAATCCAAAATAGTTTTTGAGAAATTTTGGCTCAAACTTTTTCTGTTTTATATTTTTCTAATTTTTACTTCTTAACCTACGAACTTGAAACTTATGTCCTTTTCGAAAGATAACAAGGGCCAGCTACGGAAAACGAATTGAGCTGATCCGACAATATTTGTTGCGCGAAAACGCGGCATTTCTCACGCGAGCAAAAAACCTGCTAAAAGTTGATGGCCGACTTGTGCGCTCGAAATGTCAGAAGACAGGCTTCAGTTAGCTGAAAGGCAGTTACCTAGGGGTAGCTAGGAAAATTTTGTAGTGCTTAGGCATAGTTTTGAGTGCAAAACGCAAAATTTTGACCTACTTTTTACAGTTCTTCCGGAAGACTGAATTTTGGTTCATTTCATTTCAACGTTAATATCTCACAATCTAATTGACCGATTTGAGTTTTCATTTCAAATAATGAAAGAACATTGCTTCCGCCTGATAATATTTGGAGATGGAAATTGTGAATGTGAAATTCTTTGTTTTATAGGCATAAATAGAAATTGAGTAAAACAACTTTTTATTTGCATCTTCCTGGTTCCAAGCTCGTGTCACTCACAAACTCAGAACTGACATGGCTGAATAGGAAAGTTACTTGCGGTCATTTCGCTCACTTATACTACCCACCTATCTCTAATGGCTTTCGAGTAATTAGTCCAAAATGTATTACAAGATGCTAAATTTCTCGGACCACCATTGCTTCTCACCATGGTTTCAAGTCCTTAAAATGGATGGAAGTAGAAGAAATTTGGCATGAAGCTAGCTGAGGATCCTAGCTCGACGATACAAGTAATTTCAGCCCAAAAGAATGCTTGGTTCGTCTTCTAGAAGCACATTTATATCGTGCCTTTTCGGGACAAGCACAGCACCCGGCGCCAGCGGCCCGGCATATTCGGCGGAGTTGTACCAGCCAGTGACCTCCTGACGGGTCACAGCTGTTCAGCTAGTGGGAGGGTGAGTGGTATGGCACGGTGGTCTAGTGGTTAGAGGCCCTGTCTCTTGTTCAGGTAGGTCCGGTTCGAATCCGGGGGTGACCACGTAATCTTTATTGGTTATTTCAAAGAAAAGAATGATAAAACTGACTTGCAGGCTTATGAAGAGATACATTAAGAACGAAATATGGTTTGCTTTCAGCACATTGTCATGCGGCTCTCCTGCGCCGGTGGGGCGTTAGCCCAGGCCGCAGGCCGAGGTTGTCAGAAGCCGGTGACGAACGAAGTAAGAAACGGCTTCTATTCTGACAGTTTTTCCGGTCTCGTCGTCGTCGTTGTTGTCAGAAGCCGGTGACGAACGAAGTAAGAAACGGCTTCTATTCTGACAGTTTTTCCGGTCTCGTCGTGGTTGTCTGTTGTTGTTGTTGTTGTTGTCTGTTCTGAGCGCTGGTATCAGAGACCTAAAACTTTTGTGGATAGAAGGCACTTCCAAATGAATAAGCACCACGGTTGTCAATTTTCAAAATTTTCAAAATTTTTCCCAGAATTTTGCATTATGTGATTTTTAACTTTTATTTTTCTATTTTTTGCTAATTCATCTACAGTCTTCAAACTTGCACCCTTTTACATCAGACAAATTTGTAGTTCACACAAAAGTTGGAAAGAAAAAGCTTTAAATTTAGGGCTCTAAATTAGCTTTTAAACTTTGCACCCTAAATTTGGCATAAAACTCATGGTCTAAACTACAGGCTCGAAATATCTGAAGCTACAGCAGTTCAGGTTCTGAGTCAAATATCAACTTAAAGGCCGGTTTTTGCAGTACTGCACAAACACAGAAACAAAACAAAAACGGAAATTTGAGGGTCCTTTTTGGCCCATTCCGTGAAGGTCTGCATTTCCCAAAATATCATTCAAACCCTTATATCTTCCGATCTAATTGATAAAAATTAGTTCCCATTTGAGATAATAAAAGAGAATAGCCTCCTTTATTATATATTTAGAGATAAAAACTTTCAGACTGAAACTTTTTTATTTTAGAGGCAAAAATAAAATATAAGTTTTTAAAATTTTTATTCTCAGCCCCCTGGTTTCCAGACCATGATAGCTACGGTATTGAACTTAACACGGCTGCATAGAAAACTTCGTTGCCGTCATTTTTCTCACTCATACCCCCCACTTATCTCTTACGGCTTCCGCGCTAAAAGCCGTAAAATACATTTCGAAGTGGTAATTTTATCAGTTCATTTTTGCTTCACACCGGGGTTTAGGGTGGTTAGAGTCATTGGAGGAAATGAAATTTTGCATGCAGCTAGGTAAGAGACATATGTCGACATTCCATCTAAATAGATATCAATGAAACACCAAGTTACCTTTACAAACATGCCGTTTCTCCACGCATCGTTGTAGCAAATCACCACGCGTCACCCCTGCGTCCACGCTGCGGCAACGCCGGCGATCGGCGCGGCCGTTTCTTTTATTCATGGTCTGGTAAAAAAGTACCCAATACTACCCATAATGCATCACAAGTCATTAGAGTACCGTAAAAGTCCGAGTTTACAATAAGAGTATTATGTTTCTGTTTTTGGACCATGGGTGGATCCAGGGAATAAGTAGGCTAGGTGCCCCCCACCCTTCTCCCCCATCCCCCTCCCCCAACCCCCAATCGACCATCGGCGCCCTCTGAAATTGTAACGACACGCCTCTCAAGGTCGATGACGCTCCCTGAAATGTCGCTTCCCATACGCGGATCCAGGATTGCCTATCGGGGGCGAGGTGGAAGGGGAAGCTTCCTGGTGGGAGCTATCTACACCAGGGACGCCACTTTTGGCCGGAAAAACCTATCAAGTAGGCGCTAAAACCTATCAGTAGACCCCGATACCTGCATCTCGGGGAAAACGACATTTCAGGGGGTGCCATCGAACTTTCCAGGGGTTTCCGGGACAATTTCAGGGCGCTAAGATTCTATGGGGGGCACCTGTCCTCTTTCCCCCTTGGATCCGCCTATGTCGTTTCGGGAGGGGGGGCACGGAGGTGGGGTCGTTACGGGTGTGGGGGTAAGGAGCTCGAGCATAAGCGGATCCAGGACATCAGCATGGGGGTAGGGGCTAAAGAGTTCGAGCATAGGCAGACCCAGGACATCAGTGCAAAGGTGGGGCTAGGGAGTTAGAGCATAGGCGGATCCAGGACATCGGTGCGAGGGTCGGGCTAGGGAGTTAGAGCATAGGCGGATCCAGGACATCAGTAAGTGCGTGGGGCTAAGGAGCTCGAGCATAGGCGGATCCAGGACATCAGTAAGTGCGTGGGGCTAAGGAGCTCGAGCATAGGCGGATCCAGGACATCAGTACGGGGGTGGGGCTAAGGAGCTCGAGCATAGGCGGATCCAGGACATCAGTACAGGGGGTGGGGCTAAGGAGCTCGAGCATAAACGGATCCAGGACATCAGCACGGGGGTAGGGGCTAAAGAGTTCGAGCATAGGCGGATCCAGGACATCAGTACGAGGGTGGGCCTTGGGAGATAGAGAATAGGCGGATCCAGGACATCAGTACGAGGGTGGGGCTAGGGAGTTAGAGCAGAGTCGGATCCAGGACATCAGTAGGGGGTGGGGGCTAAGAAGTTCGAGCATAGGCGGATCCAGGGCAGTACAAAGGTGGGGCTACGGAGTTCGAGCATAGGCGGATCCAGGACATCAGTAAGGGGGTGGGGTAAGGAGCTCGAGCATAGGCGGATCCAGGACATCAGTGGGGGGGATAGGGGCTACGGAGTTCGAGCATAGGCGGATCCAAGACATCAGTAAGAAGGTGGGGTAAGGAGCTCGAGCATAGGCGGATCCAGGATATCAGTAGGGGGTAGGGGCTAAGGAGTTCGAGCATAGGCGGATCCAGGACATCAGTACGGAGGTGGGGCTAAGAAGTTCGAGCATAGGCGGATCCAGGACATCAGTACGGTGGTGGGGCTCGGGCGTTCCAGCATAGGCGGATCCAGGACATTAGTAGGGTGGTAGGGGCTAAAGAGTTCGAGTATAGGCGAATCCAGGGCAGTACGGAGGTGGGGCTACGGAGTTTGAGCATAGGCGGATCCAGGACATCAGTAAGGGAGTGGGGCTAAGGAACTCGAGCATAGGCGGATCCAGGACATTAGTAGGGTGGTAGGGGCTAAAGAGTTCGAGTATAGGCGAATCCAGGGCAGTACGGAGGTGGGGCTACGGAGTTTGAGCATAGGCGGATCCAGGACATCAGTAAGGGAGTGGGGCTAAGGAACTCGAGCATAGGCGGATCCAGGACATCAGTAGGGGGGTGGGTCTAAAGAACTCGAGCATAGGCGGATCCAGGACATCAGTAGGGTAGGGCTAAGGAGCTCGAGCATAGGCGGATCCAGGACATCAGTACAGGGATGGACCTAGGAGCTCGAGCATAGGCGGATCCAGGACAACAGTTCGGGTTGCGGCTAAGGAGCTCGAGCATAGGCGGACCCAGGACATCAGTACGGGGGTGGGGCTAAGGAGCTCGATCATAGGCGGATCCAGCACATCAGTACGGAGTTGGAACTCGGGACCTCAAGCATAGGCGGATCCAGGACATCAGTACGGGAATGGGGCTAATGAGCTTGAGCATAGGCGGATCCAGGACAGTACGGAGGTGGGGCTACGGAGTTCGAGCATAGGTGGAACCAGGACATCAGTAAGTGCGTGGGGCTAAGGAGCTCGAGCATAGGCGGATCCAGGACATCAGTACGGGGGTGGGGCTAAGGAGCTCGAGCATAGGCGGATCCATGACATCAGTTCGGGGGTGGGGCTAAGGAGCTCGAGCATAGGCGGATCCAGGACATCAGTGCAGGGGTGGGGCTCCGGAGCTCGAGTAAAGGCGGATCCAGGACATCAGTACGGGGGTGGGGCTAAGGAGATGGAGCATAGGCGGATCCAGGACATCAGTACGGAGGTGGGGCTAAGAAGTTAGAGTATAGGACGATCCAGGACATCAGTACGGGGGTGGGGCTAAGGAGCTCGAGCATAAGCGGATCCAGGACATCAGTACGGGGGTAGAGGCTAAGGAGTTCGAGCATAAGCGGATCCAGGATATCAGTACGGGGATGGGACTAAGGAGCTCGAGCATAGGCGGATATAGGTCATCAGTTCGGGGTGGGGCTAAGGAGCTCGAGCATAAGCGGATCCAGGACATCAGTACGGGGTGGTGCTAAGGAAATCGAGCATAGGCGGATCCAGGACATCAGTAAGGGGTTGGGGTAAGGAGCTCGAGCATAGGCGGATCCAGGACATCAGTACGGGGTGGGGCTAAAGAGCTCGAGCATAGGCGGATCCAGGACATCGGTACGAGGGTCGGGCTAGGGAGTTAGAGCATAGGCGGATCCAGGACATTAGTACGGGGATGGGGCTAAGCAGCTGAGCATTAGCGGAATCAGAACATCAGTACGGGGGTGAGACTCGGGAGTTCCAGCATAGGCGGATCCAGGACATCAGTAGGGGGTAGGGGCTACGGAGTTCGAGCATAGGCGGATCCAGGATATTAGTACGGGGATGGGGCTAAGGAGCTCGAGCAGAGGCGGATCTAGGACATCAGTACGGCGGTGGGGCTAAGAAGCTCGAGCATAAGCGGATTCAGCTGATCAGTACGGGGGTGGGGCTCGGGATCTCGAGCATAGTGGGATCCAGGACATCAGTAGGGGGGTGGGGGCTAAGTAGTTCGAGCATAGGCAGATCCAGGGCAGTACAGAGGTGGGGCTACGAAGTTCGAGCACAGGCGGATCCAGGACATCAGTAAGGGGGGTGGGGTAAGGAGCTCGAGCATAGGCGGATCCAGGACATCAGTGTGGGGGGGGTAGGGGCTACGGAGTTCGAGCATAGGCGGATCCAAGACATCAGGAAGAAGGTGGGGTAAGGAGCTCGAGCATAGGCGGATCCAGGACATCAGTAGGGGGTAGGGGCTAATGAGTTCGAGCATATGCGGATCCAGGACATCAGTACGGAGGTGGGGCTAAGAAGTTCGAGCATAGGAGGATCCAGGACATCAGTACGGGGGTGGGGCTAAGGAGCTCCAGCAAAGGCGGATCCAGGCCTCAGTACGGGGGGTGGGGCTAAGGAGCTCGAGCATAGGCGGATCCAGGACATCAGTACGGTGGTGGGGCTCGGGCGTTCCAGCATAGGTGGATCCAGGACATTAGTAGGGTGGTAGGGAATAAAGAGTTTGAGTATAGGCGAATCCAGGGCAGTACGGAGGTGGGGCTACGGAGTTCGAGCATAGGCAGATCCAGGACATCAGTTCGGGGGTGGGGCTAAGGAGCTCGAGCATAGGCGGATCCAGGACATCAGTGCAGGGGTGTGGCTCCGGAGCCTGAGTAAAGGCGGATCCAGGACATCAGTACGGGGGTGGGGCTAAGGAGATCGAGCATAGGTGGATCCAGGACATCTGTACGGGGGTGGGGCTGAGGTCTCGAGCTGGGGCATAACTCGGTAACAAATAGGCTGAATTTGGTGAAAATCTGCAGGTATGGGTGAAATACCGTCGGAAAACCCATCATATTTTATATTGTATCTCCTTTCTTCTCGTCATGCCCAGTCTTTGCTTAACAAAACAAACATTATGCGTGTGTTTATTTATTTGATGATATGAACAGAGGGCAAGCGTGGTGCAGTATGCAGAGACATGCTAATTTAGGAAAACATGGGCCTAGACAGGGGATTGAATGGAGCCATAATGAGCACACAAAACCTAAAACTCCAACATTGCGTTGTTATAAGTATCAAACTGCTGAAAAAACTCGCCTGTCAATCGAACTGTTTGGCTAACGTACATTGTCACCGGCTTCTCCTGCGCCAGAGCGGCACCTGCCGAGGCCGCAGGCCGAGGTTGTCTGTTGTTGTTGTCTGTTCTGAGCGCTGGTATCAGAGACCTAAAACTTTTGTGGATAGAAGGCACTTCCATATGAATAAGCACCACGGTTGTCAATTTTCAAAATTTTCAAAATTTTGGCCAGAATTTTGCATTATGTGATTTTTAACTTTTATTTTTCTATTTTTTGCTAATTCATCTACAGTCTTCAAACTTGCACCCTTTTACATCAGAAAAATTTGTAATTCACACAAAAAGTTGGAAAGAAAAAACTTTATATTTAGGGCTCTAAATTAGCTTTTAAACTTTGCACCCTAAATTTGGCATAAAACTCATGGTCTAAACTACAGGCTCGAAATATCTGAAGCTACAGCAGTTCAGGTTCTGAGTCAAAGATCAACTTAAAGGCCGGTTTGTTCAGTACTACACAAACACAGAAACAAAACAAAAACGGAAATTTAAGGGTCCTTTTTGGCCCATTCCGTGAAGGTCTGCATTTCCCAAAATATCATTCAAACCCTTATATCTTCCGATCTAATTGATAAAAATCAGTTCCTATTTCAGATAATAAAAGAGAATAGCCTCCTGTATAATATATGTAGAAATAAAAACTTTCACACTGAAACTTTTTATTTTATAGGCAAAAATAATATATAAGTTTTTAAAATTTTTATTCTCAGCCCCCTGGTTTCCAGACCATGATAGCTACGGTATTGAACTTAACACGGCTGGATAGAAAACTTCGTTGCCGTCATTTTTCTCACTCATACCCCCCACTTATCTCTTACGGCTTCCGCGCTATAAGCCGTAAAATGCATTTCAAAGTGGTAATTTTATCAGTTCATTTTTGCTTCACACCGGGGTTTAGGGTGGTTAGAGTCATTGGAGGGAAATGAAATTTTGCATGCAGCTAGGTAAGAGACATATGTCGACATTCCATCTGCATAGATATCAATGAAACACAAAGTTACCTTTACAAACATGCCGTTTCTCCACGCATCGTTGTAGCAAATCACCACGCGTCACCCCTGCGTCTACGCCGCGGCAACGCCGGCGATCGGCGCGGCCGTTTCTGTTTATTTATGGTCTGGTAAAAAGTACCCAATACTACCCATAATGCATCACAAGTAATTAGAGTACCGTAAAAGTCCGAGTTTACAATAAGAGTATTATGTTTCTGTTTTTGGACCATGGGTGGATCCAGGAAATAAGTAGGCTAGGTACCCCCCACCCTTCTCCCCCCATCCCCCTCCCCCCAACCCCCAATCAACCATCGGCGCCTTCTGAAATTGTAAAGACACGCCTCTCAAGGTCGATGACGCTCCCTGAAATGTCGCTTCCCATACGCGGATCCAGGATTGCCTATCGGGGGCGAGGTGGAAGGGGAAACTTCCTGGTGGGCGCTATCTACACCAGGGACGCCACTTTTGGCCGGAAAAACCTATCAAGTAGGCGCTAAAACCTATCAGTAGACCCCGATACCTGCATCTCGGGGAAAACGACTTTTCAGGGGGTGCCATCGAACTTTCCAGGGGTTTCCGGGACAATTTCAGGGGGCGCTAAGATTCTATGGGGGGCACCTGTCCCCTTTCCCCTTGGATCCGCCTATGTCGTTTCGGGGGGGCACGGAGGTGGGGTCGTTACTGGTGTGGGGGGTAAGGAGCTCGAGCATAAGCGGATCCAGGACATCAGCATGGGGGTAGGGGCTAAAGAGTTCGAGCATAGGCGGACCCAGGACATCAGTACGAGGGTGGGGCTAGGGAGTTAGAGCATAGGCGGATCCAGGACATCGGTACGAGGGCCGGCTAGGGAGTTAGAGCATAGGCGGATCCAGGACATTACACGAGGGTCGGGCTAGGGAGTTAGAGCATAGGCGGATCCACGACATTAGTACGGGGATGGGGCTAAGCAGCTGAGCATTAGCGGATTCAGGACATCAGTACGGGGTGAGACTCGGGAGTTCCAGCATAGGCGGATCCAGGACATCAGTAGGGGGTAGGGGCTACGGAGTTCGAGCATAGGCGGATCCAGGATATTAGTACGGGGATGGGGCTAAGGAGATCGAGCATAGGCGGATCTAGGACATCTGTACGGGGGTGGAGATAAGGAGCTCGAGCATAGGCTGATCCAGGACATCAGTACAGCGGTGGGGCTAAAGGGCTTGAGTATAGGCGGATCAAGGACATCAGTACAGGGGTGAGGCTAAGGAGCTCGAGCATAAGCGGATCCAGGACATCCGCACGTGGGTAGGGGCTAAAGAGTTCGAGCATAGGCGGATCCAGGACATCAGTATGGGGGTGGGGCTAAGAAGCTCGAGCATAAGCGGATTCAGCTGATCAGTACGGGGGGTGGGGCTCGGGAGCTCGAGCATAGTCGGATCCAGGACATCAGTAAGGGGTGGGGGCTAAGTAGTTCGAGCATAGGCGGATCCAGGGCAGTACAGAGGTGGGGCTACGGAGTTCGAGCACAGGCGGATTCAGGACATCAGTAAGGGGGTGGGGTAAGGAGCTCGAGCATAGGCGGATCCAGGACATCAGTGGGGAGGGGGTAGGGGCTACGGAGTTCGAACATAGGCGGATCCAGGACATCAGGAAGAAGGTGGGGTAAGGAGCTCGAGCATAGGCGGATCCAGGACATCAGTAGGGGGGTAGGGGCTAAGGAGTTCGAGCATATGCGGATCCAGGACATCAGTACGGAGGTGGGGCTAAGAAGTTCGAGCATAGGCGGATCCAGGACATCAGTACGGGGGTGGGGCTAAGGAGCTCCAGCAAAGGCGGATCCAGGCCTCAGTACGGGGGTGGGGCTAAGGAGCTCGAGCATAGGCGGATCCAGGACATCAGTACGGTGGTAGCGGCTAAAGAGTTCGAGTATAGGCGAATCCAGGGCAGTACGGAGGTGGGGCTACGGAGTTCGAGCATAGGCAGATCCAGGACATCAGTTCGGGGGTGGGGCTAAGGAGCTCGAGCATAGGCGGATCAAGGACATCAGTGCAGGGGTTGGCTCCGGAGCTCGAGCAGAGGCGGATCCAGGACATCAGTACGGGGCTGGGGCTAAGGGGGCTTGAGTATAGGCGGATCAAAGACATCAGTACGGGGGTGGGGCTAAGGAGCTCGAGCATAAGCGGATCCAGGACATCAAGAGGCTAAAGAGTTAAAACAGGTAGGGGCTAAAGAGTTAAAACATAAGCGGATCCAGGACATCAGTACGAGGGTGGGGCTAAGGAGCTCGAGCATAAGCGGATTCAGGACATCAGTACGTGGGTGGGGCTCGGGAGCTCGAGCATAGGTGGATCCAGGACATCATTAGGGGTAGGGGCTAAGGAGTTCAAGCATTGGCGGATCCAGGGCAGTATAGAGGTGGGGCTACGGAGTTCGAGCATAGGCAGATCCAGGACATATGTAAGGGGGTGGGGTAAGAAGCTCGAGCATAGGCGGTTCCAGGACATCAGTTCGGTGGTGGGGCTGAGGTCTCGAGCTGGGGCATAACTCGGTAACAAATAGGCTGAATTGGGTGAAAATCTGCAGGTATAGGTGAAATACCGTCGGAAAACCCATCATGTTTTATATTGTATCTCCTTCCTTCTCGTCATGCCCAGTCTTTGCTTAACAAAACAAACATTATTCTTGTGTGTATTTATTTGATGACATGAACAGAGGGCAAGCGTGGTGCAGTACGCAGAGACATGCTAATTTAGGAAAACATGGGCCTAGACAGGGGATTGAATGGAGCCATAATGAGAACACAAGACCTAAACCTCCAACATTGCGTTGTTATAAGTATCAAACTGCTGAAAAATTTCGCCTGTCAATCGAACTGTTTGGCTAACGTACATTGTCACCGGCTTCTCCTGCGCCAGAGCGGCACCTGCCGAGGCCGCAGGCCGAGGTTGTTGTTGTTGGCGTCTGTCAGTCCTGAGAATTGATGTCAGAGCTCTGGAATTTTGTAGGGTGATAGCCCTTCTGCTCCAGACACCCAAACTGAAGCCCCGAGTCGAAATCCAAAATAGTTTTTGAGAAATTTTGGCTCAAACTTTTTCTGTTTTATATTTTTCTAATTTTTACTTCTTACGCTACGAACTTGAAATTTATGTCCTTTTCAAAGGATAACAAGGGCCAGCTAGGGGGAAAGAATTGAGCTGATCCGACAATATTTATTGCGTGAAAACGCGGCATTTCTCACGCGAGCAAAAAACCTGCTAAAAGTTGATGGCCGACTTGTGCGCTCGAAATGTCAGAAGACAGGCCTCAGTTAGCTGAAAGACAGTTACCTAGGGGTAGCTAGGAAAATTTTGTAGTGCTTAGGCATAGCTTAGAGTGCAAAACGCAAAATTTTAACCTACTTTTTACAGTTCTTCCGGAAGACTGAATTTTGGTTCATTTCATTTCAACGTTAATATCTCACAATCTAATTGACCGATTTAGGTTTTCATTTCAAATAATGAAAGAACATTGCTTCCGCCTGATAATATTTGGAGATGGAAATTTTGAATGTGAAATTCTTTGTTTTATAGGCATAAATAGAAATGGAGTAAAAAAACTTTTTATTTGCATCTTCCTGGTTCCAAGCTCATGTCACTCACAAACTCAGAACTGACATGGCTGAATAGGGAAGTTACGTGCGATCATTTCGCTCACTTATATTACCCATCTATCTCTAATGGCTTTCGAGTAATTAGTTCAAAATGTATTACAAGATGCTAAATTTATCGGACCACCTTTGCTACTCACCATGGTTTCAAGTCCTTAAAATGGATGGAAGTGGAAGATATTTGGCATGGAGCTAGCTTAGGATCCTAGCTCGACGATACAAATAATTTCAGCCCAAAAGACTGCTTGGTTCGTCTTCTATAAGCACCTTTATATCGTGCCTTTTTCGGGACAAGCACAGCACCCGGCGCCAGCGGCCCGGCATATTCGGCGGAGTTGTACCAGCCAGTGACCTCCTGACGGGTCACAGCTGTTCAGCTAGTGGGAGGGTGAGTAGTGTGGCACGGTGGTCTAGTGGTTAGAGGCCCCGTCTATTGATCAGGTAGGTCCGGTTCGAATCCGGGGATGGCCACGTACTCTTTATTGGTTATTTCAAAGAAAAGAATGATAAAACGGACTTACAGGTTTATGAAGAGATACATTAAGAACGAAATATGGTTTGCTTTCGGCACATTGTCATGCGGCTCTCCTGCGCCGGTGGGGCGTTAGCCCAGTCCGCAGGCCGAGGTATAGCTAATGTGGTAGCCGGATCGCTCAAAAACTCGATGCCAGTACCATCTCAGACTCTCCTAGCAGCGTTTTTCGCTCGAATCATCTGCCATCTCTAGGGCTTCTTGTACTGTTAAGAGGTTTACTGGGCAGGGGCGTCGCTGCGGATTTCTTCCCATGGGGGCAAGGATCGAAGAGGACCTCCTATCCCTGGTCCTGAGGAGGGTCCTCGCAGCTTTTAGGGCCTCCATTTTGTAGGTCATTTAGTGTCCGTCCTTGATAAGTAAGGGGGCCTCTTGGATAGAGTGTTTAGGGGACTTGCCTTATAAGTAAAAGAGTCGCCTGTATGGGCCACTTAGGGTGCCTCCTTATCAAGCAAAGGAGTACCCTAGGTAGACCGTTATGAGGCCTCCTTTATAGCTATTGGGGCCTCCTGCATAGACCAATTAGGATGCTTTTTTAATAAGCAGGAAGGCATGTTCTTTGACACTCAAGGGGCTATTCCAGACTCTAAGAACCAGCGGGGCCCTGCTTAGTCAGGTGGAGGGCTTCCAAAAAAATTCATGCGGGCCATGGACCCCATGAACCCCATGGTGGTGACGCCCCTGTTCCTGGGTGGTTATCGGAACTGTGGCCTTTCCGAACATTGAAGATTTACTTTACTTTAGAGTCTTGGAAAACTACATTTTCCGCCATGGGATCTATACCGCACGTTTTTGTTTTCTTGGCTGTTTCAGAGGGACTCTAAGCCAAATCTTAGAACTCACCATTTGCCAACGTTGCATGTCCTTGATCATTTTCAAGGCGTTCTGCGCCGTCTTGTGAACGCACTGGGAGAAAAAACATTTTGCGGTCTTTACATGATAGTTTGAGGGCATTCAGAGCTGGCTCAGGGACTCCTTTAGCGTGCTGTCTTGAGGGCCTTCATTATTGCGGCAGGAGGGCCTCCATGAAAAGTGAATGGGACTGCCCCACCTCCGCCAAAATTAGGTGGTCGCGTCCCCTCACTTTCCTTTTGGAGGAGTCCCTGGCTCGGGGCAAAATTGGAAATATCGGGAAGTGATATGGCCGCAATAGTAACACCTGCATCATTCCCTTAATTTCATATTCCAGCTTCCAGCCCTATGATATATATATATATATATATATATATATATATATATATATATATCATTTATAATGGTTATCTGATTGTTATTGTTAAGGTGAGCATTCGAGTTTAAGGGATGTTTCAGTGTCAAAACAAGAGTCGGTAACATGATCAATAAATTACATCTTAGCACATTTAGTCCCATCAAAATGAGTACTCTCTCGCAGCACTCCAATAAAGAAGTAATATTGCCTAATGCTGACATATAAACATTTTCAACACTTGTAGTGTCAAAGATAATGCCGAGCTTTCAGTGATGAAGCCAACGGAAGATACTGCAAGATTCAAAGCTAAAAACGCCAAGATTTTGTACATAGCTTGAAAGCTGACCTCGGCCAAGCAGTAATGAACATTACTGGTTGGTATCTGAAGAGTATAAATCCGTCACCCGATCAGCGAACATCGTTTTTATACTTGTGTACACAACCTAAGCCCTCTTGATGGGAAATGCAGTATTTACCAAGCTAAATTATCCGGTAAAATGTTAAATTTATCTCAACTCACAGCACTGACATGAGAGCTTCTTTGAAAATCTCAAACAAACAAGATATGCACTATTCAAGTAAATATCATATGTTCATTAATATCCTATCAGCAACAGATTGGCATGCTAATGTACGTGGGATGTACGGCTGACTGACTTCAGTAGCGTCTTTTGCGAGATTGTCCCTCCACAACAAATGTCATTTCGAGTGAAACATTGTAGCCTTAGCCGAAAGCCACAAACAATGCTGGGAGTGGAGGGGCCAGCCACACAACTCCAAATGGAGACACTAATGGGGCTTGTCTCGGACAGCTGTTTTAGACATCTGGTGCAGACACAAACGAGTGTGCCAAGATAAAAGGCCAGTCAGTAGCAAAATGCTGGGAGGCTAGCAGACAAACAAAGCCCACTAAGTCAGCTGGAAGAAGTGATGGGGAAATAAGGCATTTGGCTCCTTTTTGTCCATGGTTTTAGTGGACGACATGACTGCTCAGGTCATATAGTTATAAAATACATATCTTTGGTCAGTGTTGTCTTGTATTTTTCAAAGTATGGCATGCTCTGAACAGGTTTGAAGCAATCATATAATTTGTATGCCAACGTTCACTATCATTTTCATATTTATAACATTTAAGATGTATCTTAGTGTTGAAGAGTCGCAACTCAACGATAGTGACACTATTTATTTCTAACTGAGCTATTGAAAAGTGATTTTCAGCAAACAAGTAAATTCATGTTTATGCTCAGAAATTATTAGCATCGATATATTTCCAATTTGAACATAATTCAAGGAGGCATATCATCAACAAAAAAGGACCAGAGCTGGCATTTAGAACTGCGACACAAGTCCAGAACTGGCAGTGGTACAAGTCCAGAAGCGCAGCGTCCGCCGAGGGGCCGCTGGTGGGCCGACTTTCCCGGCGCCAGCCTCGGCTTTCCCGGCACCTGTGCGGAGCGGCGCGGACCCCGCTGCAGCCGTAACCGGCCAGGGTGCCAACCCGACCCGCCACCACAGCTGAAAACTCTCAACCAGTGGAAGCAGACGGGGCTAAACCGTAACCGGCCACGGCGCCAACCGCCACCACAGCCGAAAACTGTCAACCAGGGGAAGCAGACGGGGCTAAACCGTAACCGGCCACGGCGCCAACCGACCCGCCACCACAGCCAAAAACTGTCAACCAGTGTGAGAAGACGGGGCTAAATTGTAACCGGCCAAGGCACTACCTACCACTACAGCCAAAACTGTCAACCAGGGGCAGACGGGGTAAACTGTAACCGGCCACGCCCCCAACCGCCACCACAGCCGAAAACTGTCAACCAGTGGGAGCAGACGGGGCTAACAACCTAAAACACGGAGATCAGCAGCCTCCAATTCAAAACTGCATCAACTGAGATCAACTGCCTTAAAACATTAATATCAATTCAAAAAGCGAAAATTAAAACTTGTAATCATCAAATCGGTATTCATGAAACCCCATAAAATCGATATTCACAGCGGCGATTGTGTACCTGGTCCTATTAAAGCCGCGGCTGGATAGAAACAGCAAGCCCTCTTATCTATTTTTTAAGACACAGACACAAGAGTCAAAAGCTGCAAAAATGGGTGTACTCGGCCAAAGCAGTGGTAGGGAAATTCTGGTGTCAAAGTGCATGTCTTTGTAGCTGTTGGAATCTTGGCAACAATGTTACGACCCAACACGGCACACCACGCGCCTTAGTCTTGTATGCTTCTAATGCTTGTATGATTCTATGCTTTTATGGGTACGAGAACTTTCACGCACTATTCAATTTAGCTGCCTAAAATAATTTTTTAGGCATTCCTAGACTGAAACGCTAGAAAATCATCCTGTATCTCGAATTTCTATTATAAAATCATCAGTGCCACATCAAGCTACATATTATCACATCCACGCCTTGCCTTTCGCATTTTATCAACTATTTTTTTCAGCTGCACCGTCCTCGTTCAAATGTTGGAAATTCTTATTTCCCGCACTTACCTATCTTATAGCTTACAAAACTTCAATTATCTGTGAATTGTGACAGACCAATAAATAATGGCGCAATCAATTTAACATGCAGTGAGAACAACAAAGTAGGCACGACACAGCTCTTTCATGATATTTATGTAGATAATTCACTCATCATCTTTTTACCACTAGGTAGATATAATGCCTTGAACACAGCTGGTCCAAAGTAAAAGCTACAACGAAGAACCTGCTCCAAGAAGCATTGCCTGAAGTCAGACATGTTCGCCCAAATTCCGAAGTGTTTGAGGCCTAGATTCAAATATGACCAAGCCTTTCTAAGCAAAAACAAAAACAGAAATGGTCGGATATTCTTGAGAAGTATGCAACGGAGAAGAACTTCGATGCAGATATGAAACCCACCAAAGCCTCTTAGGGCTCACGAGGAAGTACACAGTTTGAATAGAGATTGACCGTTTCAAAGCTGTCGAATCCTCAACACACCGTTCAGAACCGAAGCTGTATTCTGTTTAGAGGAAAACTTTGACGTGATGCTCATCAAAAGTTGCTATACATTTTTTCAACATTTACAAGGTTTGTTATCGAAGAACAATACGATTCGATCCCTGGCGTAATGTCATTTTTTTCGGAGCAGGTACCATACTGGAGTTGAAACCTGCTGAGACATCGAAACCACCGGCGGATCCAGGAAGCAAGAGGGCAGGTGTCTCCCCACCCCCTATCGATTAGTCATGTACCCCCTCACGGCGCTCTGGTGCCCCCTGAAACTTGCTTCCTCCCCTCTCCTCCAAAAAACAAGTGTTTGTTCCCCCACGATGTAAGTTTACATGCCTCTGATTGATCACACCTTAGGTAGGATGACCTGCCTCAAAAGTGCACCCTCCACAGCACTAAATGGTGCCCCCTGGTCATAGTACCCCTGAACCTAAGAAACCCTGGTGGAATCAGCTCAGGAGTCAAATTTGGAGCCGGAGGCTATTGAGACTTAGGACGAGGTGACGGAGATGGAGACAGGCCATATTTCCCATGTTGCAACCCTACTCAATATTTCTGGAACCCAAACAAATTCGGAGGTGACACGTCAGTTAACTTTCTGTGATTATCAAAGCTGTATTCCCAAAAACAAAATTATTTGGAAGCTTCAATTCAGCCCGTTTCAAAATCAATTTCCATCGGGTTTGCATTGTCCAATATTTTCGGCGTGTGTCACATTACCTATCCTACAAAGTGAGGGATAGGTAGCTGACATACCCGGGAGATTCAACAGGAATTCCTGTCGGGAACTCGGCAGGAATTCAAAACAATGTCCGTTTCTGGGTCTTAAGTGCATCATCAAAAATGATTTTGCAACAGGCTTGAGCAAAATTTTTAACAAAAAGGCTTCATTGGTACCTTTCTACATTTGGAGCGCTTTTGTACAATAGCGCTGCTGTCTGTTTAATCAATAATTATAGAAACTTCCAAAGGCAGAGCAATGTGACCGGTGCTTAACGCAGTGGGCTCGTGGGGTAGAGATTGTTGAATATTGACAGTGTCACCGAGGGGCAGGGTGGCGAATTATCCTATGAAGAAAGAAATTGTAAAAACTGGCTCTAGAGCGCTGACTCAGTGGTGTGGACTCACATCTCCTTGGGGGTGCCCGGGCACACCAAACAAAAGGTCGGGCTAGTCTAAAAATATCCTTTAAACATTATTCCTTTTCATTTTTATGAGATCAAATTAGCTCCATCTAGTCGAAAACGTGTGTTTGAGGGGTGAAACAAAGGTAATATTAGGGGCCGTTCGTATCAGCGACCAAAGGGGGAGGGAAATGGCATTTGCTGACTTTCGCCGACAAAGGGGAGGGGTCTGGTTTTTCTGACGATTTCTGACGGGGGGAACATCAGTGGAGCATAATTAAAGCATGTCATGCAAAAGGATGATAAGATGATGTGCAAAGCAAGAGAGCAAGGCAAAGCTAGATTTCAGTTAAGAATAAAGTGGACGACTGAACGGTATCTCCGGAGCGGGCGACGCAGCATCGACTGGCCTGGAACTGTGTTATTGGGCGAGAACTGTGCAGTCCTGACTAGGGCCAGAAGATATGGGTGGATTTCTTCAATTGGTCAGTTTGTAGAAAACAATTGGTCCACTTTACCGATCTCAAACTCTTGGTTATAATCAGAATATTTTATATTGGTGCAGAGGGTAACTATGTTTCTTGCCATCCGCAGACAGATATAAAATTTCCCATTATTGTAAAAAAGGCTATTATTGGGAACTCGGATTATAGTTCCCCCCCCACCGACATTCTAGTGAACGAACTGGAACGCCTCACAACTGTCTTACACTGATACCGTCCGGTACTGCATAAAGCTTAGTCTCGAGCTGCTGATGTGTCCTTCAATCGCAATACTGCTAACGCCATAGGAACTCCCATGAGGTTTCACGCGTGCAATTTGCCCATCCGTGGAAGTGTCCAGCTTCTGTGGACACCGCTCCTACACAATGCTCTGCAACTCCAATAGGGATCACTACTTGTTACTCCTATATCCCTGGCACCATGCATCATCTTTTCTTTCGCGAAGGAGAGTTGGTGGGCGCCCTCCCCTCTCACTTCACTCAGAGCTGTTCCCAGATCCCCTCATGTCATATCAGGAAGTTGTTTGCTTTGTGATCCGATCCTAGAACTGTTTGGGCAAGAAGTGAGTCACTGTAATATGTGATTTCTAGCTCCGTAAGATTTTGACACTTCAGCATAGATAGATAGATTGCCTGAGACCTGAAAGCCTTCGATAAGGGATTCAGATAGAGGTGCCTTGCATGAACATTGTCCTCCATTAAAAAGGGTTTCTTTTTCTGACAACCCCACTTAAAGTGTGCCGTGGTTGTTTTTTTAGATCTACACAATAATCTTAACGCTGTACTCTGACGCCTTCTCTGTCTGCTTAACTATGCAGAATTTTCCATACCTGTTGTTTCTAGCATGAAACACAGTCGTGCCTACGAACCTACGTACCTAAATTAGAGTATGGTAATATGGTACTATGATACCCAGCCCCATCTTATATATAATACAGGTTCGCTCCGGTGATCGGCGGATCCTTTTGGGAGGCAAATGTGGCAGAGACAGTCTCTCGATCGAGCATCGACGTTTTCCTAAGCTGTCGCTTCCTCGCCTCTAACCGCAGGATGTGAGCTGGCAGGTTCTACCCGTAATTCTGTGCTCATCACAGCGCCAAAACGTGACGCACCTCGTAACCACAGGGTATAGCCACGTCTAAAGAGCTTTCTCCAAATGGGATTTTCCACTCAATCCCCGACTCCATATTCTTACATATTCTTAACAATTCTTAACGGTCCAAATTCAAAACGCAAAAGTATTCAAAGTATTGCCGGTCCGGTCCACAAGAAGCCGATGTTGAAAATATCAGCGATTCCTTCCATTTGATGAGCAATAGTAATTTCCCCCATTATTTCTCAGTTCCCTTGTTCTCTTCAAGTGGTATATTAATTGGGGGTAGCTAGGTAGGAAGGATCTCCGACTAAACTAGGTGGAATTTCATGAAACTAGTTGGAACGAATCCCACATAGTTTGCATGATAGACGAGGCCTTGTCACAGGGCAACGTCTTCTCAGAGTGCCCCCTCCCTCTTCCCCGCGATAAAAATCATGGATCCGCCTACGGTCGATCCAGCCCCTTCTAAAGCCAATAAACAATAGTTTCCGACGCCTTTTTGCGGGACGTGTACCGAGGCGAGTACAGTGGAACGAAATTTGGTTACTTCATGAAGAAAGATACATATAGGACAAATAAGGGTACGCAGAAGTTTGCACGAAATCTGAAGCACCTGAAAGTTCAAATCATTATCATAGGTACTTGTGGAGAGCCTTGAAGATGGGACAATAAGGAGCAGTTACACAACGGAACTAATAAAAGATATAAAGTGGGGACTTCTACCGAAGTGCGCCTCACAGCAGAAGTCACTCAGATCCATCAAGCAAGTGATCGTTGTTGCCGGTGACGTCACGCGCTCCAGGAGCCAGTGTGTTCCCACCCTGAGGCATCCTCCGGTCGGAGAGGGCCCAGCGGGGCTGAGTCGTCCTGTGCCGCTGGCCGCGGACCCCACCCGCAGGGGGCCCGCACCACTCTCCGTACTGTCACCACCGGGGGTAGCGCCGCCGCGGGCGGTCGGCCGCAGGGGTCAGAACACAGGGTCGGGGGCAGAACCTGCACTGCGGCGTGGTCGCGTCCAACTGAACGGGCCGCCGCCACAACGACGGCATGCAGCGTCCCAGCCCCGCCGAGCACCATCCAGAGTAACTGCCGTCCAGACTTGGATGGCCCCTGAGAACCGTTGACTGGGAGCAGAAGGGCGCTCCAGCCGCCCGCTGGAGGGCCATCCAGGCCGGCCCGCCCCCTCCAGTTTGGAGGGCTCTCTGGTCGCCGCGCCGTTGCGCCGACGACGACGACGGCAGTGGCGCTGCGATGCAGGCAGCCCACAGGCGTGAAGGCTTCCCTCGCCTGCCAACGGGTGTACCCGGGTTTAAAAGTGTACTTATTGTTTATTTGCACCTGGCATCGTCGTTACTACACCCAAACTCCAAGTCAATAGATAATTAACATACTGCGGTCAATAGCTGCAAGCTTGTGGGACTCAGCATTCAAAAGCCAAGGTAATTCTTGTCATTGATAGGTATTCCTACCCTACCATCGATATTTTCGGGTGCGTCCTTGCCTTCAAAACAGAACACTGGTAAAAACATCTACCGAAGGGGTCATTAATTAATTCAGTACGATTTGTGCTGGCAATTATCGTTTGCAGCAACGCTAGCAAGAAGCGTCCATGAATAGAACGAGGCGATTCGAGAACCACAAAGGACGCAGGCAGCGGCAAGCCCCTCCTCCGACGCGGGGCGGAGCCTAGTGCGCAATCAATGCGCGTCAGCCAATCACCGCGCGGGGCGGGGCTGGGGGACCCTCCATTGGTTGACTCGGGAGGCTGTCCCGGTCTAATCGCCAACCAAGAGCCAGTGAAGAACCATCCAAATTACCGAAAAATTGTGATAGATTTGGATTGTTCGGCGGAGAGGAGTCGGTGAAGAGCACTTGGAGGGCAGAGCGTGTTTTGCTTGTACGCTGGAGGGCTTGAAGCACGCTGGAAAAAATCGCTCACTGGTGACCGCAGTCTGAGCAGGCAGGACAAGTGAGGAGAGGACTCGAGACGTCTCAAGAACACCGCACTCGTGTGCGAGCCTGAGTGGTTTTGAGCGGCTCTGGAGCGGCCTCCACGCCATCCCAGCCTGCCATCCTCATCAACAGGAGCCGGTGGCCGAGCCCGCTGACCTAGCCACCTCGCCTCTCAGCAGGACGCCCAATGACATGACCTTGAGCCCCAAGCCGACGCCGTTCTCGGTGAGCGACATCCTGTACCCGTACGAGGAGGTGTACCGCAAGTCCACGCTGGAGCCCGCCTTCTCTCCCGCGCTGTCTAGCTCGCCGACCTATCGGCAGCAGAACATGTCGAATCCCTACAGTCACATGCACATGCCGCAGTTGGCGGCTCCCGCCGGCGCCTTCCCGGCCCAGTACTGCAACTCGGCCGAGTTCGGACACTACGGCGATGTGCGGAACTCATCGGCGGGGTGGTACGGCACACCGTCCGACCCCAGATTTGCAAGTGAGTACACGTGTAGACGGTCCTGACCACTGGTAGGTACACCGCAAACAAGAGCTGGGACTATGGCAGGTCACGTACAGATTTTACGCTGAAGAGAAGACGCTAGAGAATGTCACTCAAACGTGGTAAAATCGCCTTTTTTAACTAAGAGTGGCCCCGATAGAAGAGCATGCGCCATGCCGGTTTGGAGTGGTATTTGCATGACCTTTGGTATTGATTAGGACACAATCAATTGATTAGCGACAATTGATTAGGATATAATGCGGGTCAATGTTGAAAGTTATGTTGAATTTCTGGTCATAAAATCAATTTTCTTCCACACTGAACTTATACCTAATACCTATGCATTGATAAGAATATTATCCTGTATTAGTGTAATCTTCATTCCGCTGGCAAAAGAAGTACTCAGATTCGATTGTAGGTACATATCTATTGCGAGAAGTGTTGGCTGCCTATCATTATTAGGTATGGTAGACTATCAATTGGTATGCACCCAGGTCACTCATTTCACACTCATCACTCATCACACCACCACACTCATGTCACTCATGCACTCATCAATCATTATGCACTTATATATCTCATGCACTCCCTGTGCATTCAGAGGTGAGAAAAAATGTTTAATTTTACCAAACGTGGACCTATTTTTACCGCGAGATATGGAAGGTCTCAAAAACTTCCGGTGGAATTTCACCAAATTGGAAATTCCCATGCCTAACACACAAAATGAGGAGGATAGGTAACAAATTTTGATACCATACTTACTATATTGGACGGCTTACTTGTAACCTCAGTGGGCATCAATATCTGTATTAGAAATACCCATTCTTCTGATTCCCCGAAATTTCCCCAACAATGCTTGCTAAATCGGTTTTTTTCTGACCTCTGTGCGTATCTACTTTTCTAGGTAAGGATCCCGTCACTATGGCTCTCTTGCAGTATAAACAATATACCTACCTAGGTTGGTATGAGCCATAGCCAACCATATCTGGCTTATGCTGCAAGCACTGAGAAACACTCAAATATAGTCTTGGAATCATTTTATACAATACTAGTTACAATCTGAGTTCAAATGTTTTAAAGATATCCATTGACGGATCCAAGGAACCACTTTCGAAGGAGGCCAAACCAACGTTTTGAGGGGCTAAATCGAGATAAAAATCGCAAAAACCGTTATTTTAGAGAAACAGTTAAAATTTGGTCCTTTGGGGAAAGATACTATTTTAGGTTTTGGTGGGGGCCACGACCCTTTTGGCTCCCCCATTGGATCTGCCAATGCAAAATACTCAATAGTTTTGTATATCAATTCCATTATAGAGCATATGAAGACCGAATTTCTGCCGCTTCTGGCTTAACCCTCGCCCCACCGGGGGTCATCGATGCCCCCTAAGGTTTTTTCGGGATAGCAGAACAACGACGAGATGCAGCACCGCGGTTGAGGGTTCTATCTCTTACCCCATCATTTTCCCACCACCCCTGACATTTTTTACCCCGGGTCACCCAAGGTCAGGTCACCAGGCGAGGTCAATCAAGGTCACCTCACTTCAACTTTTGAGCTCTATAAGAGCAACATTTCTTAGTCGATCAATTTGAAACTTCCTGCCACTTTATGACCCCTTCAGGGTCTATAAGATGTATATCTGGGATTTTTCGATTTCGTGACCTGACGTCGGGTCACGAGTGACCTCGCCCACTGAAAAAAAACATGGGGAAAGGGCTGTCTTATGATCTAAAAGTCACAAAAACGATCGCAAATGTTCAGCTTGCTCAGAGACAGAAAAGCGTTCTTGGACACCCTTTCACGGATCCCAGGGGCCATATTTTCTCTTTGCCCTCTCCAACGTCATTCCAGGTCACCAGGGGTCAAAAGCAGTATTTTGACAATAACTTTTGATCTAGTTAAGCTAGAGCGTTAAATCAAACATGATCGTGTATGTCACGTCAGTGGCTTTCATTTGATATACAGCAAGGTCACTTTCTGACCTGTTGTAACCTCAGGTCATATTAGGTTATGAGGTGACCTCTGGAGGTCAAACCACTGGCGGGAGGTTATGACGTTGCACATAGTGGAAAATTTGTTGGCATTTTTCTATCAAATGTACTCTACCAGGTCTCAATAGTTCTAATGGCATAAGAGTTATGCCCAGTTTTCTTAAGCAGTGCACATTTTAGTGGAAAATAGCCTATCGTGACCTAACTTGACCTCTGAAGGTCAAACAATTGACCTGAGCGCTTAAACATACAGAGTAATTTCTTACTGAATTCACACGAGCTTTTTAATGCACTTTGCAGATTTTTTCTAACCCTCATATTTTCGGAGTTAGATGAGGGCCATCGATGGCCCCCGTTGGGGCGAAAGCGGCGCCGGACCCCCGGTGGGGCGCGGGTTAAGCCTTTCTGTTCTCCGGTTCAGTTTAGGGTAAAATTTTCATCATGATTTTCCTATTTATAAATGAAGGATGGGATCTATTGTTGTCTTAAGGAGACAGCTCAGCTTTGTTGAAGGCTGTTGCATAAGCAGATCAAGAATGTTCGATGGTAGGAGGAGCTTAGGGAATGGGGGCGTTTTTCGGGCAGATGCGCTACATCCCTACCAGGCGACGCCAAGTTAACGTATTATATATTTAAAAATAAATAATTATAATAATAATTATATAAATAAAATACACTATCAATCATAAACTTTTTAATAATAAAAAATTAAAATACACAGCTATAAACTTTTTAGGTCGGTCCACTACGGTACACCAGTACAACCTTAAATTTACAAAGTTTAAATATGAGAAAGGTAACCATACCACGCGCCTTTCTACCAGGGGCGGCCCCCGTCAATGCGCGTTTAAAGCTAGGATCTAGCTAGGATGCTAGGATGTAGGGGTAATCATGGAGGAACATCCTACGTCCTAGGGGAATGGGAAGTGACGCTTCAAGGGGGTGCCAGGGGCGTTTCAGGGGGTGGGACCTAGTGTGGAGGCACCGAGTGGGTTGATCGGGGAAGAGGCACCTGTCCCCCTCGCTCCCCAGCACCTGCCTTTGATTTCTTACCTATTTTTCACACCAAATGAAAATATTCTCTTTCAGTATTCATTTCCAATCAAAAAGAATACTTCCCTTTCTTGCTTGGAAGGGGCAAGACAGTGCGTGATGACAATGACAAAAGCATTATGCTCCTAAAAACGTATTAGCATGAAGAAATATGCTATCTCGAACCCTCGCGATGAGAAACCACTGACGAACGAAAACGGCGTGTAATATTAGCGATGCCTCCCTCCCCATCTGTGTCCCACATTGCCCGTTGATTCTGGTAAATTTTGCGTTAGTGTGCTGTCCACTTCACTGAGCCCCGCCGCTGCAGCTGGCAGACTTATAGCCCGCTGTCTCTTCTGCTGGAAATGGCCGGCCGCCGACCCTCCCCCGTCATTAGACGGCTCGTCATTTCTCATCGTGACCTCAACTGCACTGAGACGGCAACGAGGCGAGAGAACTCCTGTTGTTGGTCATATTCTGATGGCTGAAACCAAAAGGACACTGCATAGGCGGGTCTAAGATTTCCGATTTAGGGGGGATCTCTGGTTACTGGACGCCATATGGACCCGGGAATAGCGCCACTTGAGCCGCGGGCGCCAATTCTAAATATGTGGGGAATCGGAGGACGCCAAATCACATCGTGGGGCACTAATACTTGCATCCTGAGGAAAACCGATGTCTGAGGGGACACCAGGGTGCGGTGTGGACCCTGGGTGGATTGATCGAGGGGGAGGGGCGTCACCATCTGTCCCCTGGCTTGCATGGATCTGCCTATGAGACACTTTTTGGAAATCGGAAACGAGTCAGGTGGTACTAATTGTTTTCGCACTGCCTACCCCGTGTGACTCGTTCGACTGCCGGGGAAAGGAGAGGGGTGACAATAACATTATTTTTACATATTTTACCTTCTCCGAGGGATGGGAGCAGTTGGCTGGTCTGGATGTGGAAACAAGAAGCTGCCCAATTTTGGCATGTGCCAAAGGAGTCAAAGAACATAAAGTCATCTAAGGAACAATTATTGTTCCTTCAGTCTGCTAGAAGCTTAGGATAAAGTGGAAACTTTTCATTCGGCTTCAACATTTTGTTCCGTATCTGTTTCTGTGCGGTGTGGTTTTTGACGGGCAATAGCAATCGGCACTAGTCCGCATTATTTACATGCGCCTCGTGTTTCCACCAATTTCCTTCCTGCCGCCATTATCCATCCCCTCCCTCTCCACACAGAGAAGCGCCGTGGCCGCCCGGGTGCGTCGAGATCGTTAGCGTGGAGTGGGGACGCCTGCAGGCCCAACCTTGCCGTAATCGCCTGGGCCTGATGAATGCTAAGAAAACGGCAGCTACTGCCGGCACCGACAGAGGACGACGGCTGGAGACAGAGGCCCGGAACTGGACGGGGTGGTCTGTTTGTTCAGACCAAACAGAGCTCAGTACTGGCGGCAATATCGCGTCTCCGAGAGGCCGGCGGCCGCCGCCGAGGCTTATCGACGATGCCGAGAAACGGCTCCTGGCAAATAGGAAGGCCGGGCCGTTATATGGAGGAAGGGGTTATCTGAATCGTGATACTGGTTTGCTTGGTTTGGGATGTGTATCGCAGATTGGGGATGGTAAAGTGCCGTTTTGCCGGTTTGAAATATTATAGTATCTGTTGTGATCGAAATAGTGTGGTGTCGCAGCTATATTTACAGAAAAATCCATGCATTGAAGGGAATATGGCACCAGTGGCGGTTCCAGTGGGGCAAAAAAAAACAATCTAACCAAAATTAATATAAAAGGCATTTCCCCACCCCAAACGGAAAACAAATTAGGCAAAACGTGTTTTCCTCTTTAGTCACCAAAAACAAGTAGAGTGCCCTGATTGCTCACCCCTGCCTAATTGTACCACCCGCTGTATCTCCCACCCTGCTGGTGTGATCCTCACAACAGTATTTTCATTGCAATTGGTAGTGTTAGATTTAGCTGGCATGGTCTTTTTCTGTGCGAGAGCTTAATAAGGTAGTTGTGTCAATTATTGGAAAAAGTAAACTAGTTTCCTTAACATATTTGGCATGCAGAAACCATGTGTTTCTGCTCCTCATTACTCAGGGACCCTGGAGTTCGGTATTCATTGTATTGTAGGAACATTTCGCTTTCTTTTGTGCCATTCGCGCTGTTTTTTATAGCGTTACTTATTTGTAGTGTCATTCTTGGATCAAATGAGCAGTGACGGCGAAACGTCCGAATTTAAGGGGAGGAACCATGAACTTTTCAATCCATTTCTTTACAGTGAACGCCAACATAGGGTTAGTGTTAAAATGTCCGATTAAAGGGGGCACCGTGCCCCATTGCCCCTCCGAGTCCCTACGGTAGCCCCGAATCGCCAGGGTGGCAGATTTCGGACACCAATCAATTATTGATGCGTTACGATCAACGGCATTGTTGCACTCAACAGTGCAACAACGGGAGGAAACAGAACGAATGATTATGGGTTAGGTATGCAGCGCACGCTAAATAAAAGACCGAATAAGCATTACTTGAAAGTCCTGGAAGAGGAAATATTTGGCAACGGACAGTAGGTGATAATACAACTCCCATAGGTCAAATATGTGGGAGAAACACATTACCTTCAGAACCATCATACCATACGAAATCTACAAAAAGCATAATTAAGACATCAATCAAAACCCATACGACAAAACACACATAAATTAATGATACCTTTTCTCATAACATCGTACAAACAATGATTTAATTAGGACCATATGGTGGCGCTATTAGGCAGGGATGTCTTCAATGATCATGCTCACAATATCCAACTCTGAACTCCAGATAAGATCATCATCATGCATGTGCTGTGTCATTGTAATTGAGGTGAAAAGCCATATCTATGGAGACCTCAATAATATACATCTACATCTAATGCCGCCTTTTAGTCTTCGGAAAAGTTGTAAATTTTACAGGTCGCGCAACTACCTAGAGGGACGAAAATTAGCGGAGAAATGACCATTGATATGTCTTAAAAATCGACATTAGGTCGCCCTCTATTAGCAATGTAGTGTTTTCTTAAGTTGGCGCAATCCGTTCCTCCCACCTTTATATAGCAGAAGAGATAGTTACCGAGTTGCTTCGTACTATTCAGCACTATCGGTGTGCAGTTTTTCGTACGAGGCAATTTCTGACTGAAATATCTATTTTCAGCACAAGAACACAATTTTCTGAAAAAACAAATTTAGATTGATTTATGTAAAAATACTCCAAAGAATGTATGGAACAAGGTTTAGAAATTGGAACGGTCAGACCACCAAATTTTACTTCGTGTTAACTACTACACCTGCGTTACCTCAGTGCACCCATCATGTTGGACCAAACCAACCAATCAGGCAGCGGTTGTATGCGGTGTGCCGTCAGGATTTGAATCGAGGAATATTATGGTGCGGTGGTACCTATAGTAAGGCCCTTCTGGTCGACCTTATTGACGTGAAGAGACTCGAATCTTTGGGATACTCAGTAGTTCCGTTGACGTTGGGTGTGTAAAAGCTGCGTAGAACTTGAACTGGAGAATTTGATCAAGGGAGTAATGGGATGGGCAAGAGAATGTGGGTTAAATGCAGCACGCCTGGCCGAACTTTCAATGTCCTGGACTTGAATAAGTATTTATATTTTATTTCAAGTCAGTTTACCCAGACCTAAGCCTTACTGCGACAAAACTGGTAGTGGACTCAGGTTTCTCCAGAATAAATTGTTCATCATAATGCCTAGGATACGGGTAAGCTTGGTTTGATGATTGAATAGTGAATGCAATTGTTTCCCTGTATTCAAGCTTGGCATCCAGCAAGCAAAATATGGTAGGTTTCAACAATAATTCATTTGAGTCGTGTTTTCAAATATTTTCTTGAGGTAACTTGTTCAGTAGGTATAGGGGATTAGCATTGAATTGAAGGGGATCGGGTATTATTGAAGGCCTCCGCAGACACATGAGACGCACTAATGAGCAGAATGGTTCCTACTCAAAAGACCCCTCGCTCGAGGGGACCCAATTCAGGAGTTGGATATTCAGTGCAGTACAGATCATTGAAGGACGCTGGAAAAATCATGGGATCCAATCCCTGCCGAGGTGGTCATCATTAAACAAGCGTTGTTTTGTGCGAGTCTTTTTAGAAAAAAATTGTATACAAATGTATACACTGAAAGTATGAAGCTAAAAGTGATCAAAGGATTTCCCGTTATGTTCTTTATACAGAGAGCCGAATACATATGTCATTATTTGAAGCTGGTAATTCTCTTGAAATCTCATCACGACCGAAAATCTACAAACAAGCTACAGAAAATACCACACAAAGAAATAATAAATCCTTATAGCCCTGCACACTGTTTGCATCTTGCACCAAAATATGTCTCAGAAGAACCAAATGTTCATTCTACCACAGCCTAACCAGGGCACGGGGACATAACGACTTTCATTAGAATCGGTAAAAGGTAGGACGGAGAAGCAGCCTGGAGTACTTGAGCAAACGACGTTGTGTTATCCACTACATGCTTCCATCGCTTGTCTGAGAATATCATTCGCTTCAGAATCTGTGGTTTTTGTGAGGATTTTCATCACTCAGTCACTTCTGGGTTTCTTGAACACTCCAGACAGCGATGTCCCTATGGCTAGATTTCCTTCTGTTCTTCCCGGTGTCACTCTTTGATTGAACGCCCTTTAAAAAAAACGCATGACAAGTTCTCTCATGCGTTTTATTCTCGGAATGGCGCGCCTCCGCAAATAAAAATGCACACCCATGGGTGGCAGATATACACCGCCTCCTTGGGGCTTCGTCTCCCTCTTACTAAAATTCTGGGTCCGTCACTAGTGAGCCATATACCCTTTTTAATGTTTTCAACAGCATGCATTCCATGGAAACTAAGCACCAGACAGTTTCAAAGGAACTTGTGTCTGAATCAACTCTAGACCCATGAGAGTTTTTCTTTGGGGATATTTTTCTGTCGTTGTAAATATGTATTGAAGCATATTATATCTTACTTCCGTGGGCCTCTGTGCGAGATTTATACAGCTGGATTAGATTTTGAAGTTGTGGTTATTTCAAAACAGGAGCGCTTTTGAAGTTGGGTGATATTTAAACAGGTGAGCTTCCTTTGCATTTTTATTTATTTCATTCACCTCGCGAAGACGGCAGTCATGCTGTGAATTTGGACACGATACCAATGCAAAGCAAATAGTTTTAGCATGAACGCTGGTAACCCAGTTCATTTCTGAAACATCAAGGTAGTATAATGCCTACTATCAGAGCTACCGGACTTGCGAACCAGCCTCGTTACTAGATAAAATTCACGATAAGACAGGGACCCAGTAGATTTGCGTTCCGAGGAAAACAATGACAGATATAGACAAACGTTCCGTATGATGTGCTCTCGTTCAGTCGATGCTTGTTCCTTCCTCACGCTCCGTAGAGGGGATTTTGGTCTGAAAAAATTGTAGCATCGTTTAAAAACATTTCTCCTTAACTAAATCCGGCCTAACCCATGAACGCTTAAACTCTGTGATGTAAAGGAAATATAGGCCAAGGTTCAAAGAAGCGGGGACAGATCCAGGCGGAGGCTGAGGCAGCCTCAATGCTACCTCACAGCTGCTGGTATTCTGAGTGTTATGCATTTAGATGTGCTATATGCCTATATATGTTGCCTATTTTCGAATTGCAATCATAGTGTGCTTTTAATTACATTTTTCTTTTTGAGCCATCGATGAGGCTAAAAAAGCAAAACTTTAGGCTAATTAGCGATTAAACATTTATAGTAAACTAACAACGATAAAGTAATTCACCCCTAATCCACACATTTATCAATATTCTCTAACCAAAATTCATCAACCCAACAGCATAAACCCTGGAAAAATACTTGATGTATATTTGCAGTGGCAGATACAATTGGGCTAGGGGGCTCACCCTCCCCCCAACCAATGTCAGAGCACCTACAGTTCATGCAAGCTGGAGGCTATTCCAAGGCAATGACGGGGGAGGCTCGAACCCCCTAGTCCCCCTCCCCCGAAATAAAGTCCTGGGTCCTCCGCTGGATCTATGGATCACGTTGGTGTAAAAATTCAGAGTATTTAAAAAGCAACAAATCGTTGGTGGCGACAAATGTCGTTTTACATTCCGCTGAGCCTCGCTGACTCGCTCCTCTCTGCATGCAGGGATGTTGTGCCAGAGAGGGGAGGGGGTGGTGGACACAGCGCTGAATTAATGTGAGGGATGACCGAGTATCCCCGGACTGACACCGGCGCTGCTGAGCGCCCCGGGCTCAGACAACAGAACACTCCTGAAACACAAACACGGCAAACTGCGCGATAACACGGACGACGCGAGAGAGCTCACCGGGCAGTTGATTAACCCGCCCACCGGGTCCGACGCCACCTTCGCCCACCGGGGGCCATCGATGGCCCCCCTCTAACTCCGAAAATATGGGCGTTAGCGCAAATCTGCAAAGTGCAATAGAAAGCTCGCGTGAATTCAGTAAGAAATCACTTCGCATGTTTTAGTGCTCAGGTCAATGGTTTGACCTCCAGAGGTCAAATTAGGTCAAGATCGGCTATTTTCACTCAAATATGCAATGATTAAGCAAACTGGGCATAACTCTTATGTCATTAGAGCTATTGAGGCCTGGTAAAGTACATTTGATAGCAAATTGCCAGTACTTTTCCGCTATGTGGAACATAAAGACCTCCCGCCAGTGGTTTGACCGCCAGAGGTCACCTCGTGACCTAATATGACCTGAGATCACGAAAGGTCAAAAAGTGACCTTGCTGTATATCAAATGAAAGCCAGTGACAATACAAACACGATGGTGTTTGTTTCACCGCTCTAGCTCAATTAGGTCAAAAGTTATTGTCAAAATACTGTTTTTGACCTCTGGTGACCTTGATGACCTTGGAAAAGTCAAAGGGCAAATATGACCCCTGGGATCCGTGAAAGGGTGTCCAAAAACGTTGTTCTGAGCAGTCTGAGTATTTGCAATCATTTTTGTGGCTTTTATATCATGAAATAGCTTTTCCCCATGCTTTGTCAATGGGAGAGGTCGCCTCGTGACCTGACCTCAGGGCACGAAATCGAAAAATCCCGGATATACACCTTGTAGACCCTGGAGGGCATGAAGTGTAGGAAGTTTCAAATTGATCGAACTCGAAATGTAGCTCTTACAGAGCTCTAAAGGTGAAGTGAGGTGACCCTGGTTGACCTCGTCTGGTGACCTGACCTTGGGTGACCCGGGGTAAAAATTTCAGGGATGATGGGAAAATGATGCAGTGAGAGGTAGAGCCCTCAACCGCGGTGCTGCGCCTCGTCGTTTTTCTGCTATCCCGAAAAACCTTAGGGGGCCATCGATGGCCGGTGGGGCGAGGGTTAAAGCTTAAAGCGGGGGAGGCAGCTGTCGTGTCAACGCGGAAAACCTACCACTCTGCTAAGGCCATATAAGAAAGCACCTTATTTCAAATTTCACCCCCTCCGCGAGCCATTCACTGTCCTGCACGGCATAATTCCGTGGTCTCACTGATCGGTCTCCCTCCACGGCATCATTCCGTGGTCTCACTGAACGGTCTCCCTCCTTGGCATAATTCCGTGGTCTCGCTGATCGGTCTCCCTCCACGGCATCATTCCGTGGTCTCACTGATTGGTATCCCTCCACGGCATCATTCCGTGGTCTCACTGATCGGTCTCCCTCCACGGCATAATTCCGTGGTCTGACTGATTGGTATCCAGGCGTCTAAGATTTGTTGGAAGGGAAAATGGTAACAGGGGCAAATTTAAGGAGATCTCTTCTGGTCATACGCCTCCAGGAGCTTAATTTTTGTGCACTTTTGGTGACTAGTTTTGGCCGATTTTCTTCACAAATACCATGTTTTACCATTTTACCCAGGCTGGCCCTGTTCCCCTAAAAAAATCGGTTAGCTCCACCTCTGAGTGAAGAGTAGTGCACCAATGTTTATTTTCACGAGGGCATTCCCTCTTAACGAGGCTCGCAATCCTCTTCATACAATACTTCAGTTGTACCTACATCCCATGCTCTACAATGTCTGCAATCTACAGTTTTCCCATTCCATGTTCAGTTACCAAGATCATACGTCAGATTCCGAATTAGGACGATTTTGCTTGTCCATAGCCCCGAGCAGCGATGTTGGAAGCTCATGAAGTATGTCAGTTCGATCCCATGCATTTCTAGTCTCTTCCTACTCTCCGTAACGAATGAAGCAACTCGCCAGGCACTGCCCGAATGCCAGCAGTCGCAGGTACGCTCTTATCCAGCCACCATTCAACACATCAACACACAATCGCTCGGTGAAGAGGGCGAGAGTCGGGCTGGCGTCACGTCACAGTCCCGTCACGCACCGCTGGCGCTGCATTCACGACCGCCGTCCCGGTCACGAGTGCCGTCACAAATATGTCACGAGCGCCGTTGCACTGGGCGTCTCTTTAGTGGGGCGGGGCTGCGAGATCGTACTATCTTGTTAGCGGCTATGATGCAGCAATCTGCGTATCAATGGCACCTGCAGATCGGTGTTGTATTGATATGGTCTCGTTACGGCCGGTGCTGGCGGTTGGCAGAAGTATCTCTGGTTATATGCCAAGTTCCATCTATTGACAAGGGTGATTGGGTTCTAAATGGACCAGGAGCTCCTATGGAAAGAGCCATCAAAGAGTCTTGAATTTATTTCTCTTGAAATTCTATACAAAAAGCACCAGCATTCCTTCTAATAGAACCATCCGTCAGCATCTGAATTGCAACAGCTCATTATGAAAACTGGAACAAAGCATGCTGCTGCCGGTAGCATCAGCTCTGAGCTCGGAGCTCGTAATCTCTGTGAGCTGCTGTCTCCTCATCACGCTCTCCACACCAGCGCCTTGTTGAGGCTCTGTTTACCCAGCGTCAGAAGGGGGCAGCACTCCCCGTGATGACGTCACAATGCTTCGCCCGGCTGTCATTGCCAGTCATAAATCCGCTGCAGCTTTTAATTCGACCAAATCACTTGTCCAAACAGAGTGGCTCTCAAACAAAACAGCAGCCGATGACGCAGCGACGGCACGAGCTCCGCCGCAGGAGAGACAGATGCGGCGCAGCCCAGGCACGAACAGCGGCGCAGTTGAGACAGAGACGGCGCAGCTCTGTCTCTGCTCTGACCGATCTGGCAGCTCGGAACAGACACGGCACCGCGGTGATTAGGCGTTCTTGCACTGACAGCCAGGTTAACGGTCCCTACACTCAGGAAGTGTCCAAGATCCATGTAGAAAATTATGTTATTGGAGACGTGGGACAAGCGTTATGGACGTGAATCGACCAAGACAGCGGCAGTATCAGTCTTAACAAAAAAAAAACAGCGAAGATCGTAATTTTCAACAGAATTAAGCAGAGCTGGTAATCTACAAAATTGAACAATCTCAAGCTGATCAGGATACATGGGCTATCCCATGTGTCCTATACATGAGCTATTGGTCGAGCTATCCCAAGTGCGATTTATTCCCCGAGGAATCTTAGCGAATAGGTAGGCTGGTGCGCTGCTCGCCTCACTTTTAACACGCGCATTGACGGGGGTCTGAGCCACCTTCGCATTGACGGGGGCGGGTACCCGCCCCCCTAAGATCTCGAGAACCACGGTAGGTAGCGAAAAACGGTAAACGGCGTTGGGCTGCCCATCCACTTCTCCATCGAAAACATTTGAACCATTTTTTGTCAGGTCACATTTAAGGTCACGAGAGGTCAAAACATGCCCGTCATAGGGATAACATGTAAATTCAGTTTTTCGGCCATTAAATCTGAACAAGTTAAGATAGAGCAAAACGACTTAAACTATATGAATCCTCTTAGCAAGCCGAATCGAATGATATATAATTTGACCTTGCTAGGTCAAATCAAGGATTTGACCTGATCTGAGGTCAGGTCAGGGTCAAATTATATAAAATGCATATCATTAGAACTGCAAAGCCCAGGCCAGTCTAATGCAGCTAAAATAAATGCTCTATCACCATCCGTTACTGAGTTATTCCGTAAAAACCATTTTTCCCATGTATTTCCAATGGAGAGGTCATGCCTCGTACCTGACCTTAGGTCATCGATATCAAAAATACCGGAACATATTTTAGAGAACTCGGTGGGGCCATTATGTGATATGAGTTTCAATCGGATAAGTTCACCCTGCTCCGACTTATGCTATCTTAAACTTTTTTGAGGTCGGGTCACTTGACCTGTAATGGTGACCTGACCTGAGATGACCTAACCTTAAAATTTTCACAGAAGTTGTCAAAATGATGAGGAAAAGGTATACCAAGTACAGCGGCGCTACGCGCCGCCGTTTTTCTGCTATCTCCGAAAAACCCGAGGGGGGCGGTACCCGCCCCCTCAATGCGCGTGTTAAGTTAGTGGAGCGCCGACCAATATTCAGCGCTCCACCAACTTAAAAGTGTGTAGCAAAGGATAACAAAATGACTAACACCAAACAAAGTTGTTTTTAACTTTGTTTAACACCCACTGGAGGGGTCTGGCACTAACGGCACTGGAGGGGGCCTGGTAGGCCCCCCTAAGATCTCGGAAACTAAGAGGGTTAGAAAAACGCCACTTGGTAGGTGGGTGGGGGCTATGGTGATCTACATGATGACAAATTTTCATTGACCTAGGTCAATATCTTCAAGGTCAAACGAGGTCGTAAAGGTCAAATATTGGCCATGCTGGGATCGATTGGTAAATGCTGTGATTATGCGGAAAATGGCGGGAATAAGCTAAAGGCGGACAAGGTTCATAGAGAAGAGGTCTCAAAGAGGCTTCCCCACAACTTTTGGGTCAAGGTCATTCAAGGTCATTGACCTTTAAGGTCACCATATGGTATACTACTTATTATTTACACTTTGACTAACACTGTAGCCACTGTTTGGCGGGAAATGAGGATTGACCTTTCCCAATGACCTTTGACCTTGACCTTTGACCTTGACCTTTGTATTTGGGTACCCTACCGATGACGTCATAGCATAATATATGTCAGACGGGGTAACGTCATTTGGCCGGACGCACAGTGGTCAGTGACCTGAAAGTGCAGATATGACCTTGACCTGTGACCTTTGACCTTGACTTTGACTTTCATGTGAAGTGACCTTGACATATAGTCCCGCTTATGTGACGTTATGACGTCACCACTCGGTCTTCAATGCAAGCTAACTGGTCCGACCGCGCGTTTACGGCGATCTCAAAATGCAGGTCTGACTTTGAAAGCCTATAAGTCAAAAATTTTCGGCCGATTTTCAAAAAGTCTTCACCAATCGACGCGCTATTAAATTCTGTTAAATGTGGCCATGTTTCGTTTTTCAGCTACAAGCGGTTCTCCGGCCACCTCGGAAAAACAGGTGGGGGCCTCCGAGGCCCCCTCCAGTGCGCGTGTTAATGTTATTCATTTTGAACCAAGTTAATGCCAATACCTGTCAATGCTTTGCTAAAAATGCACATTTTCAGGAGAGGCAACTGGAATGGTTGGCTAGTTACAATTATGCTCCAGGCGTAGATAAACTTGTGGTAGATGACAGTAGTGGATACAAGGGGGATGGCTAGGAGGCTCAAGCCTCCCCTCCTCGGAAGTGTCGGAGTCCCTATGGTTAATGCATAGCCTGAGACTGTTCCGAGGCAATGGCGGGGGAAGTGCTGCCTCCGAGCCCTCCCCACTCCGAAATGAAGCCTTGGCTGCGCCACTAGTAGGCTATTATATTTTGAACAGCTCTTTAGACGCAAATAATTTACAGTACCAGATGGTAGCAGCCGAATCGTACCCACACCTAATTTTTTTCGAAGAGAACAGTTTCAGTTCAGCGGCTGTCCCTACGAAATGAAAAATGAAACCCACGAACCCTCTCACCACACTGGCTCTCGGCTGACCATTTTAAATCTTTGTCATTTTTGTAGCATGTATTTTATTGAACCTTTAGCCAAAAAATATTTTCCCTTCAGACAAAAAATTCATTAGACCCCTTTCCCTTTAGCAGAACTTTTTCATGACGGACGAACATCCAAACACTCATGTTTTGTTTACCTAAGACCTATGCCAGTGGTGGATACAAGGTGAGGGGGAGGGCTAGGGGTTTCAAGCCCCCCCCTCTCGAAACGTCTACGGTTAATACATAGCCAGAGGCTGTTCCAAGCCAGTGGTGGGAGATTTTCAAGCCCCTTAGCCACCCCTCCCCACGAAATGAGGTCTTGGATCTGCCACTGACCTATGTGTTAGGTTAAACACCTATATGTTAACCTAATACACCTAGCGACAACAAATTTAGGTAGGCACATTCAATGCATGTTTATTTTCCCCAACGCTGACCAATTCTTACCCCGGGATAGAGAAGTTCCCCGAAAGAAAAGGGCTTGTGGGGTCTACTGAGAGAGAAAATAGCCAATTCCTAACACAAAGAACGAGCAGGTTAGGTACCACATTGTAGCACCATATATGCTTGAAGGGCTAGTTTGTAATTATGTAGGCATCAGGCTCAATTTTGAATTGAACAGGAAGAAATATTAAATCTTCTGGCTCCCCCCGAACTTGTCCCACCTATGCGGGAAATGTGAGTTTTTTCTTAATTTTACCTTCGCGCGACTCGGTGTCAATGTTCTATCTTAAAGATATTGAATTTGAGTAACAACCATTATTTCGGTACACCCAAGGTCACTGACATAATTTTACCTGTTTATTTACCATCTGAGAGGAGACGATTTCTTGCTGGTAGAGCCGCTGTCCGGTCTAATTACTTCGCTGACGTGTGTTGCAGTCTCGCGTCTGATGACGGGCTCCACCAGTATGAACGTCAACATGTCCAACATGGCCACCTTCGGTGCGTGCGCCGACACCAAGCCCATGCAGTTTCCGCTCAGCCAGCGCAGGAAGAGGCGCGTTCTCTTTACCCAGGCGCAGGTACGACTTTTGCATGCTTAATTGCTTACCGATTGGCTAAGGCCTTTATCAAGGAGCATTTTGTAAGTAATGTCCAAGTTTTGAAGGGTGATAATAGCCCGGGAAATAGAAAAATCAAATGAAGTTTATTATAAATGAAACCTCTTTTAAGCATTAAGCTACATTACCGTGGCTGCGTGGTGGCATTGGTATGGTGCCGTGCGTTGACGCCAGACTTTATGTCGCCAGGTTTATGAGCTGGAGCGGCGGTTCAAGCAGCAGAAGTACCTGTCGGCACCGGAGCGCGAGCACCTGGCCAGTCTGATTCACTTGACGCCCACGCAGGTCAGTGCTCCACCCGGACGCTCCTGCGCGTCTGTGTCAGAGCAATACCTGGCTCTGTCCCCATGCTTCCAGTCTGAAATCCATCCCGATCCTAAGCCAGAAGCTTATAGTGGTTATTGGCGATGAAATTATATGTAGGTGCGTCCCTGGTGCAGTTCTACATAAGTCATATACAGTAAAATAAAAAACAGGGAACCGTGGCGACGGCCCTGTTTGCCTGTGGCCGCGACGTTTGTGAATAAGTTGACTCCTAGAAAGTCTCGGATCCCACATATCGAGGGATATGTATATTATCTAAGACAGGAGACTTGTTGTACAAAGGGGGGATGAGGTGGCTTAGTGGATAGCACCCCTGTCTTCTAAGTAACTGGTCCCGGGTTCAAGTCCCGGCGGAGCCTCTGAATAAGTCAATCTGATCCCCAAAATCCCTTCCAACAGGGTGAGAGTTGGCGACGTCGTATGACCCTGGCAGTTTGTGCGTCGTTAAAGCCCAACAATTATTATTATTGCACGAAGGTCCGTGGAGACTAAACTCATGCGGGCGACATGAGGCCATTTTGTGACGCGGGGTTATCCAATTGTACAGCGATTACATTATTATTAACTTAGCACGGCCATGGATATGGAGCTGATAATCAAAGCGAATGACAGTCTTACACACTTGCATATTAGATCAGAGCATACAGCTGTGACTGCAATCCCTATTTCAAATTTTGAAATAAGGTTGGAGTGAAACCTATAAAGGAGATAGCATTTAGGTACATACGTAACTACACTCAAGCTTCAAATGGACGGTGAGCACCATTAACCTGCACCTGGCAGATGGTTTTTTAGCCCCCTCCACGCTTTTGAGCACATCTCCTTAGGATTTACCTAAAGGTAGAGAAACGAAACTTTCATTACCTGCCAGTAAATGGTCGCTTTGTACCTTAACCTCGCCCCAGGAGGGGGCAGGGGGTGTTTGGATATCCCTAAGCGACACCAAATAATGGAAGCGCGAGTCACCACTGTACCTACTTGGCACACCTTACCGTTGGTCGATTCCGCAGCCTTTACGAACATTTTAAGTTTGGGTCACTTAAGGCCAGGTCACTAGGCCACTTTAAGTGAGCTCACCTCCTAAAATTTTTCAAGTGGGACCAGAGGAAGCAGGTTTTATCTATTGGTCTGATATTTATATCACATAATGGGCTTACCGAGCATCATAAGCTGTGGTAATGGATTCTGGATATCAGTAACTTAGGGTCAGACACGGGTTACAACGCTGCATTGGAAATGCATGGGGAAAACGATAATTTACGTAAAATGGCTCTATTTCTTTAGATACGTCTTAGAATGCTCACTGGACCTTTGTATCCTAAACCACTCCGCAGGGTTGTGTTGCAAGTGACCTGTGTGACCGGTGACCTCTGAGAGGTCATCCGGGACCACCGGAGGTGTTTTTTTATTTTGGGTCTTCCATAAGCTTTGTATAGGGCTTGTATTGCTGTGCCAGCGTTAGCACATCCAGGGTCACCTCTGGGTCGAGAAGAGATATCCAGCTTTGTTCATACTGCAACTTGGCTTTATGTTTTTAAGAGGGTTAAGGTGGTTTGGAAAGAGTCTTACTAATACATGAAAATATTTTGTCGCTTCGTAGTTGACGGCGTTCAGATTTGGGCACCCCGAATGGTTTTAGAAAATTAACGCCTCTGACTTGGGTTATGGCGTCACTAATTATTTAAGTACATACAATGACATTTTGGGGCTGTTGTAAACGAGGCTATCGAATTCGATGGTATTTCGGATGAAGAAAATCAGTTGGGCATTTCTCAAGTTAGCAGCGGGAGGGACATAAAAAGTCCTCCCCCCTCGTGCCAGGTATGGTAAAGTTCAGACCTGTGCTACGGATGGGTTAGATACCCAAGTCCGGTTTCCACACTGTATGGGGGCCATCTACGAGGCAGTACCATCACATGTCAGTACATTACAGGCACGCTAATTCCAATACAAAGTGTAGCATACCTACTGTCTTCACGAGACCGTTTTCTGGCGCAGTCTTTTGTCTCCACACTCAGCACCACATTTTCTCACAATATGTGTGCGGCATTTATGGACACTGACAATACGCACTCTTCCCGCGCGCAGTGGTTTTGCGTTCCGCTTATTCGCCGGTATGTGGCGCGGTCCGCGCGCGACGGACGCGGCCCGATCCCAACAGAGCGCGCATTAAATCGAGACACGACCTCAACAAAGCACCGTCCCCCTGCAGGCCCGCTCCGGCGCGGCGCTGCCGTCTCCGCGTCGATCTGTATTTTCTTTAGCCCGGGCGTAAATACGGCAGGGTATAATATCGTTTTTGGTGGCCAACTGTGGCTGACAGAGCGCTTACGCACGCCCCACTGGTCGTTAATGGCTTTAATGTGGCGACACCGTCCGCCGCGGCTGCTGTTTGTACGCGCGGCCTAATCGGCCGCCTAATCGCGGCCGGTTCACAATGATCAGCGAGCTGCGGCGGCGAGAGGCGAGGCCCGAGAAAGCTGCAGGCCAGCCCTTCCAAAGCGCAAATCTGGCCCAAGACGAGGCTGAAACCAGCTGAGTTTGCTTTCGTTCGCACAATACAAGAGGTAAAGGAATGACTGGGATCAGCACAGTTTTCGTCATAATTTACTGTTCTACAAATCCAGTTTGACAGAAGGTGAAATGAACGATAGCCCATAATAGCACGACTATAGCTGGATAAACCAGCTCATATTGCAGTGAGATATGAAAACGAAAGAAAATAATGTTGCAAGAAGCTAGCAAAAACTAAATGCAAAGCTTGGTTTCATAAAACTCAAATGGGCACCCACATATGCTGAAAGGAATATAATAATTGCATGTTATTTTCCGGCAATGCAGTGCCTACATGACGAAATTACACCAGAACTAGCCTGGTGGGACCTTGCATAACGTGTCAAATGCTGGACCGATGGGCTCACAAGCGCTCCAAATCCAATATTCGCAGTGATGTTAGTCAGCTGGGTGACTTTCATATAAAATTTTGGCAACCACGTTCGAAACACTGGTGATATGATGTCACCCCATGCGTCTTGATAGCGGTTGGCAGTGTATGCATTTGAAATAGTTATGCAATCGACATGAATTCAGACATTTCTTTTATCGTTCCTTGACACTTAATACCAAAATAATGAAGCTGGGAGAGCAGGTCACGTCTTTGTATATAATAGGCGGGTACGAGATACCCAAGGGATTTCCCCGAATGTTGTTAAAGAAAATTTCATGATACCTCGCATGTGTTGAAGAACTGGGTCCTGGAGCCTGGTGGCCTAGTGACTTCGTTGCCCTTCTTTAGATCGGACAGCATGGATTAACGTAGGTACAATCCCCACGGCGGGAAACCGCCTTTCATGTCCGATCTGACCCGGTGGAGAGGATCCTTAAACACCCACGCCAATACTCCCTATAATTGGGCAAGCGTGCCCCTTGGGAGTAGCCCTAACAAAACAAAATAGAATAAACAAATAAATGAAACTGACGGCACAAACTCGATATTTGCACGGTCCCTGGCTGATCTAGCAAAAACATAAATGGGACCAGATTATCGACAACTAGGACTAGACTTTTGCTACAACTAGGGACTAGACTCACACACCGTTTCAATTTTTTCTTTGTGTTGTTACTGGTAACCACATTTCAAAGCCTCTGTATTTCAAGTGAAAAATTTGAATGATGTTATTTTGTTCACCTTGCAATTTCTGGGTCCGTGTTCAGGCACCTACAGCGTCGACCATCTGCCCTCACTGACAAACCCCCTCGACGTGGTCGCCAGGTGAAAATCTGGTTCCAGAACCACCGCTACAAGTTCAAGCGACAGGCGAAGGAGAAGGCGATGAGCGAGCAGGCCGGCTCGCCGCGTCGCGTCGCGGTGCCCGTGCTGGTGAAGGACGGCAAGCCGTGCAGCAACGGCGGCGACACAGCCACCTCCAGCGTCTCGGCCACGGCCAGCGTGACCGGCAGCGACCCGTGTCCCCCTCCCTCACCGGGCGGCGCCATCTCTAGCCTGGTCCAGCAGCAGTACGGTCTGAGCCCGCCTCCCACGCAGGCCATGGTCACCGGAATGGAGGTGTACCGACAGACGATGACGCCGACGATGTCGATGGCGCAGCCGGGCGCCGACACACAGATGTGTGCCAGCTATCTGCCGCTACAGGGGCGCAGCTGGTAACCGTACCACGGCCGCCGCCGCGAGATGCTAGTGTAAACGTGACGATGCCGAGCTTTGAACCCAGATCTTGCTGTTCAGAAAACGCTGATGTGTCCGTTCAGTACGGCGACCCACAGAGTGGGTTTCGAATTTGAAGACATTGCTAGATCGTGTTCATGGTAGATGAAATGTGTGTTGTGAATGTTTGCAAAAGGAGGAACTATGCCGGGTACGGTCGGAAACACGGTAACCAAGAATCGTTAGACCTGCCAAAGCTACAGCCACAGCACCCAAAGCTGGCACTCTTTGTAGTCAATAGCCGTAGATTATGCTCCAATTGAAGACTCTCAACATGAAGTCAGAAAGTCCCCAAATATCCCCGCAGACAGCTTGTGGAAAATGTAGCCGCGGCGAAACTCGTCACGCCCCCGAACGCCATCCACATCGCCCTCACAAATGTCAAAGTGAAGACCACCATCGTTTGGCAATCACGCTTATGAGGCCTACAACCTGCAGTCACGTGATACGACCGAATATTCAAAGCGTTTACCTCAATACGATTGAAAGCATAAGTATCAGGCCACTCCAGGCATACTCCTCCACGGAGCATACCCCGGTTTTTTTGCACGAGGCCGACTAAAGACCAGCAACGCCAACTGGCACGCCCTCAGTGATATCCTCCGCTCGTGCTCGTCTGAGCGCGACCGGGCCGCTCCCTGAAGATGGCTATCAACACCAGCTGCTTGTGGAACACCCAGCCAGCACTACAGTGCCGGACGACAGACGTGCATTTTGGCGGGAACCGGGCGCGCCACCGCCAGCGCGCCGCTCCCACGCTCGGTGCGCGCTAAATTGACTCTGAATGGCGGGTGCCCTGCAGGGACCTGTGACCGGCCGAAATGGCCGGGGGGCGGTGCCGATCGTGTCGCATCTCCGCCGTTGTCCTTCGCTGATTGAGTGTAAAGGTATGCCGGCGGGGACTAATTATCGCCAGGTTCGTGTTATTTATGGTTGCACGCTTCCGTTGTGTTATTTATGGCTGCGCAGCGGTGGACGGCGCGACGTGGTAGCTGGGTGAGAGGTGTCGTCTCCGGGTGGACTGCACTCATACTTACGTGTGAACTTACATTCCGAACGGCGCGCTGTGCCGACTCAGCTGGAAGGAGACACAGGTCAGGCGGTAGACAATGTTCTGCTTGTGCTTCAGGCTCGAGGAGTACTCTGACGTCCAACGGAAGATAAGCGTGCGTCACATCTGGAAGGTTTTGCAGGAGAGCTCTTTTCCGTTTGGATTTACGTTATCGGAACCGTGGGACTGGTGTGGAAAGGACGATATAACCAGAAATTGTGAGCAAATTTTGTCAAACGTTTCGATAGGCAGATCTAGCTTGTCTTTCTGCATCAAATAATACCAGAAAATTCGAAATCGAAAAATGTGACCGACGCTTTTCTTCCGCGGATTGACAGTATTCAGTTATTTGTGTTATTCGTTCCTAAGGGTACATACATTCTGCCAAAGTTTCATGTTTTCATGGTTTATGTCGTTGGAACCTACCGACAACTCATTAGACATGTTATTTTGGCGGCACGATGTTCGTGATATGCCTGTACGGACACGAATCGGCGGTCTGAAGTGTTTAGTTGTGGACGGTCGGATGAACACACGTGCGCTTTTACCGTGCATTCCGTCTTCTCTGCAGATGAAGCCCTAGAAAAGGGCGTTGCTTCAGTCCATCTGTTTCTTCCGATTGGTAGTGTTTTTGTTCTCATCAGTGTTTGCTGGCCTATGTAGAAATACAACAATTAACGAGTACTTTTCAGGGGGTTTGGTTAACTTCGATACACGTACCCAGAATGATGTGACATGATAACTTTGAAATGTAAGTAACAGTCCTGAGTCTCGTGCGCGATGTGTCTCAGACCTACTTATTTAATTGACGCAATTAGCCATGAGCTCAACTAATCCGTATCAAAACAATACCACATTCAACATTATCACTGACGAAAAAGTGACTAACCTGGGCCCTGCTACCCAGTGACGCGGCTATCACAGAAGAGCGCAGCGCGACCAGATGAGTCGCAGGAAATGCGCGCGCGTGGTTACGCACCAGAGAAAAACCGCGCCATTTACCGACCGCGATAGTCAGCCATTGTAGTCAGGTTACCGCTGCAGTTTAGATGATGGCTAATCTCGCTCACGGGCGGTGTAGAAGCAAATACTGTGCTGTCAGCGGGTATCTGCAACCGAACGCTAATACCGGCCAATCGGGCGTGCAACGCCGTCAGCGCTGTCAGCCGGCTTCGAACAGCTGCCCAGGCGTTAGTTCGGCTCTGAGGCAGGGGCGGGGCAGAGTCAGCTCAGCTCTGAGGCAGAGGTGGGGCAGGAGCAGCTCGGCTCTGAGGCAGGGGCGGGACAGAGTCTGCTCTGAGGCAGGGGCAGGACAGAGTCAGTTCTGCTCTGAGGCAGGGGCGGGACAGAGTCAGCTCGACTCTGAGGCAGGGGCGGGACAGAGTCTGCTCTGAGGCAGGGGCAGGACAGAGTCAGTTCTGCTCTGAGGCAGGGGCAGGAGCAGCTCCGCTCTGAGGCGGCAGGGGTGGGGCAGGAGGCAGCTCGGCTCTGAGGCAGGGTGGGGCAGAGTCAGCTCGGCTCTGAGGCAGGGGCGGGGCAGTGTCTGCTCTGAGGCAGGGGCAGGACAGAGTCAGTTCTGCTCTGAGGCAGGGGCAGGACAGGGTCAGCTCGGCTGGGGGGGGAGAACGTCTGAGGCAGGGGTGGGGCAGGAGCAGCTCGGCTCTGAGGCAGGGTGGGGCAGAGTCAGCTCTGCTCTGAGGCAGGGGCGGGACAGTGTCTGCTCTGAGGCAGGGGCAGGACAGAGTCAGTTCTGCTCTGAGGCAGGGGCAGGACAGGGTCAGCTCGGCTCTGAGGCAGGGCGGTCAGAGTCAGCTCGGCTCTGAGGCAGGGGCGGGGCAGAGTTAGTTCTGCTCTGAGGCAGGGGCGGACAGAGTCAGTTCTGCTCTGAGGCAGGGGCGGGTCAGAGTCAGCTCGGCTCTGAGGCAGGGGCGGGGCAGAGTTAGTTCTGCTCTGAGGCAGGGGCGGTACAGAGTGAGTTCTGCTCTGAGGCAGGGGCGGGTCAGAGTCAGCTCGGCTCTGAGGCAGGGGCGGGGCAGAGTTAGCTAGGTTCTGAGGCAGGGGCGGGACGGAGTCAGCTCAGCTCTGAGACAGGGGCGGAACAGAGTCAGCTCGGCTCTGGGGCAGGAGCGGGACAGAGTCAGCTCGGCTCTGGGGCAGGAGCGGGACAGAGTCAGCTCTGCTCTGAGGCTGAGTGAGGAGGCCGACAGCTGGCCACAGTGTCAGACATCCACAACGCCAGGCGTCATGGTCCAAAGCATTAACACTGATTTTTTATTCATAGGGAAAGAACCAGTGATGAAGATCCGTGTCCACTGTTTTCGCCGCAGGTTCTGTCGGTCAGACAATATGGGTGAAATACTTCTCCTTACACAGCAGGGGTGTGATGATATGAAAGATTCAAACACGAGAACTGTCCGTCCTGAAATTCGGAATTTTGACAGAACTGAGTGCTAGAATAGCTGGTTAAAATAGTTTGGAAGATCATTAGTTTTCTAGAACAGGAATCCCACCTCGAAAATTATGACTGGCCCCGGGGCCGATTCCCAATTCAGGTGCCTCGTCACGGGAGGGATCTGGATTTGAATCACACAATTTCAAATGAGAATCACAAATGGTAACACTTAGATATCCATAGTAAAAGTATATCATTGTGAACTTTCAGGTATTTCTGCAATTTTTTTCTCACAAAAATACTGCTCTAGCTGGTCCCAGGAGCAAAGTGAAGTTGTTTTAATATTTTTTTGGGAAAATATTTCTCGCACAAGTCATATTTCCTTAAACCGGCGAAAAACACCACCAGGATCAGCTAGAAAATTACACCGAATCATTGGGGAAGGGTCCACCTTACATAGGTGCAATCATTAGGCCGGCATCCGACGACTGAAAAAGTTATGACGATTAGTGAGTTCATGTCCCACCAATAGCTGGTGGTTGAGGCCATGCCCCGGCCGCCGGGTGGCGCGCACCGACATAGCATAAAGCAGAGATCTGACAATTAATGTGTGAAATAAAAGAATCAGAGTGTCATTACCGGAATAGGTCTGGGAGCCTTAGTTACATTAATTTTAACAAGAAATCATCTTGGAACTAGGATTTGTTGCTGCATCAGTGGTAGAGCTAAGGATACTGAAATGCCTAAATGCAACTAATATTTTCTACGTGGTTCATTTCCTGTCAGCGAAAGTTTCAAGATACGCTGCTCCCTCGTCACGGAGACCACCACCCCCTCTTCAGAGCCGAGGTAATCGTGAGCTTGGAACTGTCCATCGGTACCTACAGTGGAGAGGTGAGTTAGACTTGCAACAAGCACCTATCGTCAGTACACAGAGCGCTACACGAGGAAGACATCCTGAAGGGAAACGACGATTGAACATCATCTGGTGGTGACAAGTTACCCCCGTTATCTGCAATCTCGCCAAGGACCTTAGCAAGGCTCAGTGTTGCAGCTGGGAAGAGGTGGAGTCGGATGATGATGATAACTGGAGTTTTAGGGCACTGCAGCTGCAGAGGCTATATGCGCCCGTCTGTACCATATCAAATCATTCCATCAAGATTCCAAGATTGTCTTCATTAGCTAGGTTGGCGTATACAGAGGGTGTGATATCTAATAATTTCTAATGGGGCTGTATATTACGTCGAAACGAACTTCTCTCAGGTACGATAAAACCTTCCTAATATGCACGACTGCGTCATTTCCTAGGATCTGTCCCGGCGGGACCGGTGGGAAGAATCGCCGCTGACTTTGACTCAGCTGGTCGCAGCTGTCAGTAACAGATAAAACATGCTGCACAGTGAGGCGGCTGCCACAGTGAGGGCATGTACTAGGTGCAGTGCTGTTGAGATAATGGGCATGTGTCGCATAACATTGGCCGATGCGAAGCCTAGTGAGGCTAACATCCTCCGTTCTGCTTCGCCTGCTGCTCGATTCCCAGGGTTTAATCGATGGCTGCAAACATTTCAAAAAAACAATCTGGTTCTGCAGTCCACCTTGTCTGCCACTCGTCATCTACATACATCCTAAATGATGATTTCAGGTCTGTGGCTGGAATTTTAAACCGGCGCGAGGGGGGCAACTGACACGCATCCTTCGCAACTCTATCGACTTGTTCATTCCCTGAAATCCCTACGCGGCTCGGCACCCAAATGAAACACACATCAGTACCTCGGGAGGAAATCACTGTCAGAGGCTTTCGGATCGTCAGTAAAAGCCAGTTCTGCTGTGTGTGGAGAGACTGAAGGGCTGTCAGAGAGCTTGCTGAGTCTCTTATTATAATACATCGTTCCTCAAGTCGGAAAGTCAAAGCGTCGACATTAGTCCTCCCCTGGCAGGGAAAGATGAGGGAAGGTGAGACCGAGATTGGGAGACTTTGGAACAAAACATGCGAGTGTAAAAAGCTATCGATATCACATGTTTCTCTCGAAATCTGTGTTTTGGGTAAAGCTGGTGACTGTAATTTGATGGGACGTTTCAGATCTCTAGTGGTCTACAAACGTGATAAAACTGGTAATTTTACACATGTGTGTACGTAATGGCACGGAATGTCTATTAGCCACGATTTTACACTGCTCCAAATCATTTTCACTAAATTTATAATCGGAATCATTCATACGTTTCCGTATGAATCGCAACTTTTACTCAGCTTGTTGCTTGGTGAGATTTGTCGGCTTTGCAATAACTTGAGTGAGCTGCAGTGAATAATCAAGAGTCATTAATTACCCTCAATAGTCTGTGTAAGGGAATCAAAAACGACAGTCAGCAAGATTTAATTGTGCTATTTAATACGTAATCAAAGCGTTATTTGATACAAACCTGGATTCAAAAATCAAGTTTTTGTTCATGTTTGTTCGAACCGTTCAACCAAAAGCCTTCTAACAATTAAATATCTTGAAACATAATAATATCTTGATAAAATACGACGAAAACACTAAGCAGTAATTTTTAGCATTTTAATGGCACCAGTAAATCATAACTTGACGCAAAATTGGAATCCAAAACCAATATTTAGTGCTTGTTTGAGCCATTTGCCCACAAATTTAAATTGGAGCAAAACATCATAGTTCTATCATCATAAGTTCTTAAAGGAAAATATCTTATTGCCAATGCATAATTCTGATATTTTACTGGGATCACTAAACGGTCATTTGACGGAAGCCTAAACTAAAAAACCAGTCTTGCGCGTGCTTGTCTGAACCACCTGATGAAATACTTTCATTTCAGTCCAAAATCATCGTTCTATCACCATTGATTTTGAGCTAGAGGTTTCACCCCATTTTACGGGCATCCTGCATCAATGTTGATCCACTTTCGGAGTGTGAAGACCACCCCCTGCTCCCCGCACTTTCTACATACCGATCTGTATATTTCATCTAAAATGACTAAAATGACAAAAACACTCATAAGATCAGGACGAAATGTGTCCTTTTGAAACGTGTATGCAGCTGCAGTCTCGTTTAACACGACACGTGTATACCATTGGCCTGTGTGGTTGGTTGTGAGCGTATGAGAAGGTGGAGACAGAGGGCCATCAGTGGAGCCGAGGATGATGTCAACGTCAGCGCAGCGCCGCTTCTCGACTTCGGATGTCTCAGTGTTCCTGTGCTATTCACAGTCACAGTCGCCACGATGTACCACGGTACAGTATAAGTACACAGGCGCCTGCTAGCCGCGTCGCCTCATAAGCGCCCGCAGGGCAGAGGAAACTCATGCTCGGTATTGTTCCGACCTGACAGTCATATGGATTTCAGGGAATCATTGGAGGTGCCCGAAAATTGGGCCAGTATCGATACCCACCGCATTACAAAATAGCGTGGAACAATCCTCGTTTAGCCCTCCAACAGGCCTCTTGAGCTAAATAGAATATGTTTGATATCCTTAAAATAATAATAAAAGCAGGCTTCATGGATATTTCAACACTACAACAACACTCATTGTGAGGTGCCGGGTATCCCACAAGAGTTTAAGAATCCACAGCCCCGCAACGAAAGCAACATGCCCAGCAGAGTGGATCGTCTCCCTCGCGCGCATCTTAACGCCAGAGAATTCCTTCCGATATAATCACCTCTCTGAACTTTGCTAAAACACCGTGCGCTATCTCGCACATCTCCAAAATCCAGGCTACCATGCCCGAATTATCTGCACTAGCCTATCAGCCGACACAATGGTGCCTAAAAGAGCGCGCTGGTGGCGGTCGGCGGCGCCTTTAGCGCCTTGTTCACCCGTTCTCTGGGGACGGCGGCGAGTCGCAGCAGCGCGACTCCCCGCCGGGCCTCTGAACGGTGTCGCTGCGCCGCGGACGGCCGCGCACGTTTCCCTGCGACGTCGCCGATACCTGCCCACACCGCGAACCAGGAGACGCGTCGGCGAACTGGCTGGGACTGGTGGGCTCGGACACAGCCGCACTCCCGTTCTTAGAGGGCGGGAGAATACTGCTACACGGTCGAGAGCGTCGGAAGCGGGCGGGAGACGGGGAACCAGGTAGCAGTCACCGGCTGGAGAACCGGAAGTCTCACAGATATTTCGGCACTCGACCCTTCATTTCAACATTATCTCTCGCTTTGGGGAAAGTGTCCTTATTACGCACACCTAGTGGAAAAATCACAATTGCTCCGAGATAGGGCAATCCTGAATCGTGAAACTTTGCAGAGTTGAAGTTCAATATGTTGTCTAACCTCTGCCAGGATAGTAAGCTTTCAGCTGCCATGAACATCGCTAGGGAACAGTTTTAACAGTCTGCATTCTTGCGTAATAAGCAACAGGGTGCCTTATTACGCACCAAGATACTTTTACTTAAAGGTACGTTCAAGAGGGATTCCTTCTCCTTTGGGCCTTGTGTCAAACTGCCGTTAATGATACTGCCCGCTTACGAATTTGTGAGAATACACTGTAATCAAGCTTATCCCAAATACAATAAATAGGCATGTCATCTTCGATTCTAAGCCTCTTTTTGCAAAAATTTAGATATTTAATCATTTAATTTTCCCATGTTATATGCTACGAGATGTGACGTCACATCCGTTGATCTGCGCTTGCTGTTGGAGGGCGGCTGATTAGGCACTCCAGTCAAATGTGCGGGTCTGATTAGGCACACCCGCTACTGACCTTTGGGACATCTGATTATTGTATCGTTGCTTGTATTTTCTTTGATTACTGTGTTTTAGTTTCATGCTGCTGTATTAACTATGTTCTTTTCAATTTTGTTTTTTAATCCTACAGCTTAGAGTGGCACACCTAAAAATACGAGCAATATCAAACATGGTTTATTGCTCATATAAAGCAGATCTACCAGCAGTTTAAAAAAAAAATCCAGATACATTCCGTCTCATTATCGCAATATCACATCCACTGCATCTGTGCAGTGTCACACTGATCTGCCCCGACTCCTCGAAGTGATGGCCATCGCTTAGATGGGGTAAAGCTCAGGGTTTAAAAAAGGGTCCCATTTTTGTGATGAGTTTACACCACCCATCTATATCAATAAGTCTAAAAATCAGAGATCTAAAACACCAGCTCGGCGGCCCCATACAAGCTCAGAGGCCCTTAGCACAACTCAGAGATCCCTAGGTCGTGGGGGCAATAAGACTCGCACCTCGGAGGGGAGGGGGTGGGAGTGGGAAGCGAAATTTCAGAGGGTGTCCTCGAACTTGCAGGATGACGCCATGGCCATTTTAGGAGGCGCCGAGGGTCAACCGGTGGGCAAATTCCCCCTTGCCCCCTGGATCAGCCTATATGGCGTTAACAGGCCACTGCGGGTACTAAAACCAAATCCACACAACACCAGCCTCGACGAGATTCCATCAGTCCGATTGTGGATGGGTGTGTCGTCGGAAAACATCCACTGAATGAACATCGACACAATATCCATTGTGGCGAAGAAGGGCAAGCATACCTAAACGATTAATTTTATATTATTTTTGTAACGTAACGCTATAGTTTTTATACTCCCAAGGCTGGAAAGGCAAGAGGACCACGACACCTTGTTCCTAAGCTTATTCTGTATCGTTACATGTGTTCTGTATGAGCCACGCAGCTAAGCATGGAAAAGGTAGAAGAAAGCTAATCGCGTACTTTTCGTAGGTCAGTTTCCCAATCACTCATACGGTCACTATAAACATCTTGCATAAAAGTCTACATATCTACCGAAGGCTTCATAAAAAACCCAGTAGCTGTCCATGCCTTTTCTTACCAACTCCTCAATGTTTATGCATCTTCCACACAAGAGCTCGTTGGTGGACAGAATTCCAATTTTTCAGAGCAAATATCACCTGTTGCTCGCCCTGCTGTAAGACAATTGTATCCATCTCCGATCTGAGTTCCTGATCCTCACGTTTGAAACTGAAGAATCAAGTTTCAAACTACATCCATGCAGTTTTTTTCTTAGAAAAGAACCCATGTGTTCCAAATTCGTTCTGGTAGTGTCAAACCATTGTATTTGACAGCAGGCAGTTCAATCAAGGAAAGTGGCACACACTTGCGTAAAAATTGTAGGTATAAGGATAATAAGCCTCTGATTTTAGGCTGGTTGTCATAGTACAGAACCTGCAGCTCTGTAGAAACGAGTTACAGAAAAGACTGCCTGAACCTATGACAGACATGAATGCCCGACAGTATTACATAAAAACGATATCGATCCTAACCTGGGAATAAGTTGCAGAAAAGAGTGCCTGAACCTGCGGCAGACGTAACTGCCGGACAGACTTAGGAAAGACAATGTTCACACTAGCAATTATGTAGTTTTATCTCTGGACTATTTTCAAGCCGATGGGGCGGTGACCGATGCTGGTTCAGCCGTCCCCCCTCTACATGGTGACGTCACGGCATGCTGGTTACCGCCGCGGCAGACGGCACCGTCGTCCGCTCACGCTTTGTTTGACGCTAATAGCTCTAATTTGGCGATGAATAATGAGCGGCTGGCGGCGGGGCAGTCTGTGTGTGCTGTGAGCACGGTGCGACGTACTGAGAGCGGAGATAACATCTCGTCTGCCGCGCCCCTCCTCAGCCCCCCCCCTCCGTCACCAACGCTCTCCTCAGCGCGCAAAAGCAGTGGCGCGAACATTACCCGCCAAAACTGGGCACCGCAGATGATGCCGAATCTACTAGCTGCACAGTATTTCTGGATGTTATTCTCAATGATGACAATGATGCTCATCTTCACTGCTCCTCTTCACTATCATTTTGAAACTTGCGTTCTTTTGTCGTCTACTATCACTAAGCCCGAAAAAATTCCGGTCAAGCCGACCACGACTGATGCCGTGCTTCGTGGGACACGAAAACGCCGTGATGGAAAACCGTGTATATTTACTGTCGGGCGTGGCCCGGGATGGTCGATCGTGTTGCTGGCTTCACGTGGTCATCTCCCACGTTGTTTCGACGACAAACAAGTGCTCGCTCGGTGATGAATGGAAACATTGACGCTGCGCCCGGTAAAAACGTCACCTACAGACAACGAACAATGACCGATTCTCATAGACAAAGTCGGCCATCAAAACATGAAACGGGATATTAGCATCCCTGAAGCGATGTTCGCAGCGAGCCGGTACGGACAGCAAACATCGAGCGGTTCACTAAATATACGCAGTCTCATTTGACGTTTCTCCGAAACAAACTGGAGAACACTTTTTTACTCCCGCCTCGCAATGGGGCTACAGGTGCGCGTCAGACGTCAGACACAGAGGCGGGTCGGACAGCACCGCACGTCCCGACACACACACACCAAGCTCTAGGTGCGGTAGCCCCGATAACCCCCTCCTCCTCCTCCTCCACCTCCCCCTCCTGTGCCCTCGCGTCTCCAGGTGGCACCGCCGCTGCTGCTGTTGTACCCACCACCGCTCCGCTGGTCCGAGCCGCTGGAGCGACCACCTTCAGGTCCGCCCGTGCTGTATCCGCCCACGCCGGTGCTATAGCCGTCCCTGCCCCCACTCGACCCCGCGCTATACCTGCCTCCACCCGAGCTATAGCCGTCTCTTCCCCGGCTGGACCCCGTGCTGTAGCCCGAGCTGTACCCATCCCTGCCGCCGCCGGAGGCCGTGCTGTACCCGTTGCGGCCCCCAGCGCCGGTGCTGTAGCCGGCCGCGGGCGAGCCGCCGGTGCTGTAGCCGGCCCTGCTGCCGTAGCTACTGCCGTAGCCACTGCCGGTGTGGGTGCTGTAGCCGCGCTGGGAGCTGTCGTGACCCGACCGGGAGGACGAGCCGTACGGACTGGAACGCTGGTCCTGACAGGGATACAGGCCGGGTCAGGTTCAACCAGACACGCAGCAGCGAACAGAACCAATCGGCCGTAGAAGTCGGTGACGAAAATGGGGGAGATCCACTTCCGTTTGCAGTGAAGCGTTAATAAAGGCCAGCCCTAGTTAAAGAAAAGAAATCATTTAAGCGACAGGAGTTCAATAAAATATTCTTATAGCTGGGGCATTCCAGGACAGATCAACCAAGGCTTGACACCACCATGTCTAGAAAAAATCTGAAACTTTGTCTCCGGGGTAGTTTTGGGCCAGAAACACGCCTGTGAGAATCTCAGCCCCCTCCGACCAACGGTGACCGAGTTATAGCCCGAGGCATTTTCGGGAGGTCACGTTGTAGACTCATCTTTGATGATTCATAATTCAACAACGCATCACCTGATTAACAAGTTTTGTATATCATTGAACTCGTCTTGAATTATAGTTTATTTTGAAAAAGAAAATGTTAAAATTTGAACATTTTTGACTTTTAATTTGTTTGACCTTTTCCTTTATGACCTAGCTTGACCTATTCCCAGTTGAAATTGCCCTTTTAGACACCTCAAAAATGTTTCTTCATAAAATATCTTTCGATAGCAAAAATAAAAAAATGCGTTCTTGCTATAAGTTCCGAATATTTAGCACCTAAGGTAGGTATGTACACGGTTTTTGACCATTGCGGTAGTACAGCCTTATGTTTAACGCCGCAAATATAGCGATTGCTTTTGTAATCGGTCGCTGGAAATCATACTCCATTGTCTTTACGAAATTTTAATCGTACAAGTATCCGAATTTATGACAATTAACACGCGCCCACCCGAGGGGGTGGGCAACCGGCCTCCTCAGGTTTCGTTTCCACAGGTAGTAAAAAAAACACCTTCGCGCAGCGCCACCGTACTTCATGTACCTCTAACTCGAAATTTTTGCAGCTTCTGGCAAAATTTTAGGTCTGGGTCATACCAGGTCAGACCGCCAACCCAGGTCAAGAGACCTAACCTCAAACTTTGGGAGGTGCATAAATCATATCAAATTTAGCCTATCGTGGTTAGAATCGCATTACATAGTAAGATAGCCTAGCAAGATAATTTTTCGTAGCAGGATTTCTATATCGATAACCGGGAGCAGGGCAAAGGTCATGATCTTTCCATTATAAATGCATGGGGCGATCGGTAAATTTTGATAACTTGCGAGAATTGAGAATTGTCGAGAATTGCGATGGAGGTTGTATTTTTACATTGTCGTGTCTGACTTGCCCCTGCAGTTTGATTAATATTCTTTTTACTATACAGATCTAAGCCTGGCTCTAGGTCAAAGCAGGTTAATTTTGACATTTGACTAGGCAATATTATAAGATACATAATCCGTTTGGGCTCAACAAGAGTGTTCCAATGGTGCTGAACTTTTCTTTCTACGGCTCTTCTCTGTTGAGTGTATCTTTGTATCGTATTAAATCACCAACAGGTCTTTAAAACCCAATAACAGGTGAAGTCAGAAGAACTAAAACACATGGAGGCCAACACAACATAAAAATCACATCACACCAGTCGGCCCGCCCAAACAAGCATATTTTCTTCAGTACCCCGAGCGGATCCAGAATATATCACGAGGGTGACACGTTAAAACGTTCACCAGACGAGGTAAGCGATAAAAGCCCGGAACAACAGTTTCACAGCCGGCGTACACAAACAAAGAAACGTAACAGTGTTCTGACCGGCACTGTACCGTAAAACCTTGTAAAATAGATGATGAAAGGCCTCAAAAACTTTACATAAAAACAAGATATCACTTGGCCCTAGCCGAGGTGCACAGACAAACAGGAGGACTGTGTCCAGGACACACGCAGGCTCAGTATGGTTGGCAGCCACAGAGATTTATGCGAACCCCCCCACGCAATGGGATGACATTTCCTGCCCACCCCAAATGACGGACAGTATTCAAAATGATCGAACATTCGTAATACGCACTCGCATTAACCACACCTATAACTGTCACCTATTATGCCACAAAATTTAGGTTTCCACTTAGTTCCCGTAAGAAATACTGTGACCTTGAGCAACCTCAAAGGCGACACGACCAAACGATTGTATGTAACATATTCGGTAATGATTAAAACTGGCTATTTAGCGGCATCACTCCCAGTGCACTGTGTCATTATTTATCTGGGATTCTCGGATCCGTGTCAGCTATGAAATGATTACCTTGTAAAAATATCATGAGGCAACCTGTTCAAGCGACCAAGTCGAATGCGTTACAATTTCAGGACATTTTGTCGAATATATGAGCAGATTCAAATTACTTTTTGGGAATGAAAGCCTTTCAGACACGTTTGTTTACATTACATGAATCCTCTCAAACATATGCTGTGCTGCACTGGATCAGCTTGCATCGATACTATTTTCCATCTCCGGGAACGATGTAATTGTGTGAGTTAGTGGTGCTCATAGGATAAGTTATACTTGTTTCAATTATTGATAAGGTCGCGACATCTTTGTAAATTTTCGTTTAAGGCTGAAAGGTTCATTATTAATAGGTTCATTTGCCCTCGTCTCCCTCGAAACAAGGAATCCCTTTTTATCACTTTTAATGGCTGCGGTTTTTCTGTTTATAAATATTGCCCAAGTTGTTTGCCAGTTCAGTTTTTTATACATTTTGTACAAGTTGTTCTCAGTTCGATTGTTGGAGTCGGGGTCTCACTAAAGTCATCAATGGACTTGTCACGGAGACCCCGACCCCACCATCCGAACGAGCAACTCCCACAATGAAGGGTTGATTTTTAGAAGCCAACGTTTAACGTCCCACACAGCACAGGGACGGCCGCCCCGCTCAGGTCACCCTCTCACCAGTCAGTTGCCAGCCGACCTGTACGTCGGGTAAGCTATTGAGCACCGGAGCGTCTCAGCGGAACCGATCCCAAGCCTGGACATGCACTGCCACTGGATGCTTCTGAGCCGCGGGCCGGAGCCCAACGCTCTACCAACTGAGCTACCGGGGCGGCAAGGAGGCGGTTTTAGGAGTAGGTGTCTCACTAGAGTCATCAAGGGACTTTTTACGGAGACCCTGACCCCACCACCCAAACGAGCAACTCCCACGATAAAGTGTTAATCAAGGAAACAAAGTTGAAAGTCCCACAAGGCATAACGACGACCGTCTACCTCAGGTCACCCCCTCACCACTGAGTTGCCTGCTGGCCTTCAGCATTTACGGTACCTACCACCTCCCAGTTGACCTAAATTATTTTTCCAGAAGTTGCAAAATTTTGTGTTAGAGGTAGATGGAGTACGGTGGCGCTGCGCGAAGGTATTTTTTTACTACCTGTAGAGACCTGAGGAGGCCGGTTGCCCACCCCCTCAGGTGGGCGCGTGTTAATTGTCATACATTCGGATACTTGTACGATTAAAATTTCGTAAAGACAATGGAGTATGATTTCCAGCGACCGATTACAAAAGCAATCGCTATATTTGCGGCGTTAAACATAAGGCTGTACTACCGCAATGGTCAAAAACCGTGTACATACCTACCTTAGGTGCTAAATATTCGGAACTTATAGCAAGAACGCATTTTTTATTTTTGCTAACGAAAGATATTTTATGAAGAAACATTTTTGAGGTGTCTAAAAGGGCAATTTCAACTGGGAAAAGGTCAAGCTAGGTCAAAAAGGAAAAGGTCAAACAAATTAAAAGTCAAAAATTTTCAAATTTTAACATTTTCTTTTTTCAAAATAAACTATAATTCAAGACGAGTTCAATGATATACAAAACTTGTTAATCAGGTGATGCGTTGTTGAATTATGAAGCATCAAACATGAGTCTACAACGTGACCTCCCGAAAATGCCTCGGGCTATAACTCGGTCACCGTTGTTCGGAGGGGGCTAAGATTCTCACAGGCGTGTTTCTGGCCCAAAACTACCCCGGAGACAAAGTTTCAGATTTTTTCTAGACATGGTGGTGTAAAATTGAAATATTTTTGGTCGTTTTGTCCTGGAATGCCCCAGCTATGTATAGGCCAGAATCCGGGAATACCTTCCGTAAAATCTACAGCACAGGGCCCACAAAGGAAACAGAATAGATCGGGCCGTGCATTAGCAGTTTCGTTTAACAGGGCAGAATCGCGGTTAGTTTTCCCTAGAGTGCACCAGCCCAGCGAGGCTGCCTCGGCGACCTACCCGGGAGGAGTAGCCGGACTGGTGAGCGGCTCCCCGGTGTCCGCCGCGGCCGCCGCCTGCGACAGAGGCGGGGGCACACCGTCAGGGCGTCACCCCACACTCACTGGTGCGGGGGCACACCGTCAGGGCGTCACCCCACTAAGGCGGGCCGAATTTTTCAATTTTGGAATTTTGCTTAGCACACCTGTGAAAATATGTATTAAAGCATGGAGATCACGAATATGACAATTATTTTGTCCTCAGAATAGGCCTTATCCACTGGGTTTTCGTTTTAAAATTTAATGTTTTTTTACTTAGCCGAAAAATTCAACATCCAAAATAACCATGCTAGATATATAAAACAATAGCTTTTTGAATCCCTTCGACAAGGGAAATCGATTGATGTATATGACATGTTTGTACGACCCATACTTTAAAAGATAATCGTGACTGAAGTTGCGCAAAATTAAGACTTCAGGTCTAACTTGCCATCCGTAAGTAATATCGGTCCTTGTGGGCGTCCCAAATGTATTTAACGGTATTATCATGTTCGAGATAGATCACTGGGCTTCCCTCAGCGAATTCGTATGTTTGATTCACCCTAGGGCTTCATGTTTCCCTTCGGACCGGTAGAGCATTTGGAACGCAATACGACGCGGCAAAGTTGAATTCATGGAATTTGTTTCTTGACTAGGTATGTGAATAAAACCCTATCAGAGTTCTCAAATTTTCCTTTTGGTTAAATTTGAAAACAAAACATCGCAGGAATTCGAAAGCATTCTCTATTTCACCTTAACCGTCCTTGAAATGTTGCTCTCTCCGCCAGCTGATCCTGTTTGTTTGTAAACAAAGCTTCTGCGCAGCCGCAGCTGCCAAATCTGCTTAAGTTAGGCCACCACATTACGAGGCATATTTATCCTTTATTATCCAACTCAAGTGAATGGACTCATGCACAGGCATATATCTACTCGATTCATTGGAGCCTGTTCGTCCACTGGCCTTTCTTTTCCTTCAGGGGAAGATGTCTGTTAAAACCAGACAGCAGTCCAGCACCGCCATCAGTGAGTACGTGGGATGTGGGAGATATTTCTTACCCTCAGAGCTACCTACAGCCAGGGATGTGATCCGCCTGGGGTTAATGTTGCGGGAGACGAAGAATTTTGGCAGGGAGTCGACATCTGAACTGTCAAGAGATATTCTGTCACACCTGATTGAGCAATGGACCAAGGCGAGTCATCTCTTCCAATATCCAGAGACCAAACATGGTGTCACGGTGCAACGGAACATTCAGAGTCGGCAACGAAGAGACACAAAACAAATTGGACAGAAATACCATCAGTCGCTCTAACAGGTCTCCAGACTAGGTGCGTCCGTCCGAGTTACATCCGCTATCGCCACAGCAGCACTCGTCGACAATGGTCTGGTTACTGCAGAAGACGCTTCTCTAGTCATCGATAAGAACAAGGTACAAAGGGCCCAAGACAAATTGATGGCTCAAAGTGAGAGTAGCTTTGAAGCAGAACTCAAAGACACAGGTCTCAGCTGTATAGCTTTCGATGGGCGAAAAGACGATACCAATATCATGATAGACGACAAATCAACCGGTCAATCATACCCAGGAATCATGAAGGAGGAACACGTGTCTGTTTGCTCAGAACCAGGCAGTCGGTACTTATTCCACTTTACTCCCAAACCTGCGACAAAGTCTGAGCCGCATGCAGTGCAAATAGCGAAAGAACTGTACAGCTGGATGGACAGCCGAAACCTAACCAGATCCATCCAAGCCATTGCTGGAGATTCCACAAATGTAAATACAGGAGTCAGCGGAGGTGTCATGACAAGGCTGGAGAAGATGCTTGGTCGAAAAATGGTGTGGCTTGTGTGTGACCTGCACACAAACGAGCTTCCTCTCCGGCACCTTATCACCAGCATCGACGGCAAAACACAATCCGACACTTCATGGAGTGGAGAAATAGGCAAAGTCCTGCCCAGCGTCACTTCTCTTGAAATCAACCCGAGATTCAAACCCGTCGCAATCGGCCCGCCTCTTCCAGATCTCTCCGATGACGTAGTTAAAGATTTGTCAACCGATCAACACTACGGGTACCACATGGTGAAAGCGGTGCGATCCGGGAAAATATCAAGCTCACTGGCGGCATTGGAGATTGGCCCTCTCTGTCATAGCCGATGGCTTACCACCGCAAACAGAATTCTCAGGTTGTGGAGGAGGAAAGGGCAGAATTCGCTGAAAGGTGTCATCTGAGACACCTCACGTGGCTCGTTGAGTATGTCGTGGGTGTGTACTACCCGTGCTGGTTTGTTATCAAGATCAGCCCAAACTGGACGGAGGGGCTTCGACACCTCTACCAAATACAGTGTCTGCAGGTGCAACGGAAAGAGGTAGTGGACGCTGTCATGAATAGCGTCCAGCGATCAGCGTGGTATGGCCACAGCGAGGCGATCATACAGACCATGCTCTCCTCCAACGATGAAATCGAGCGTACTGAAGCCGTGCAGATGATCCAGAGCATCAGACAGGGAAACAGGACTGGAGACAGCTCACCTCGGCCACGGCAGACACCGTACACGTCAGGTCAGCTAGTGAACCCTGAAGCTCAAACGGTCAAGGATCTGATTGAGTGGAAGGGAAAAGTGTATGAGCCTCCACTCACGTGTAACCTCACTCTGGAACAAGTGAAGGAGTTCGTTGTGAAGCCGATGGAGGTGCCTAAGTGGCCAAGCCATACACAGGGTGTCGAGAGGGTGATAAAGATGGTGACCGAAGCCTCGACAAAATTTTTCTCATACAGGAAAAGGGATGGTGCTGTGCGTCTTCAGCAGGCAGGTCGACACCTCCATGGCCTGGAATCGAAACAGGACTTGATGAAAATGGTGATGTTCCAGTCTTCGTAAGTGAGGACAGTAGCCGGAAGCCGAAGTACATACCTTCCAGTAAGATCTTCCTACCTTGATAATGCATGCAACCTGTGTAGTCCTCATAAGCTGCAATTGTATTGCCATATTATGCCATGTGTATACAATGATGCATGTTTATTGCTGCCGTTTCTCTGTGTCAATTCCATCGGCGTGAAACCTTAAGAGCTGTAACTTGTACTTTGCAGGTATATAATGTGGAGACGGCGCTTGAGCATATTACCAACGTGATGTGTGTTCTTAGCACAGGGTAAACATTGGTCTTGCAAAGTTGTGAGACAATGTGTTGGCATATGTGGAGACTGCTTGGATCGTATACATTTTATTTGTGATAAATGCATGTTAATTTCATCACCTTCGGCTTTCATATTCGTTTCAAACATGGATAGCTGAACTCCTCTACCATCCACTAAAAGGTACCGATATAAGTCCTGACACCGAATTTTTCGAAATTTTGATCGCCAATAACTTTGAACTATGAGCCCTAGAGTCCTGAAACTGCCTCCAATAAACTTCTCTCGGTGAGGCGATTCAGAAAAGTTATCATTTTCCCTATCTATCTTCATTAGTTCAAAAGGTGAAAATTTTGGATATAGGGGAAAAACTCGAAATTTTCAAATGAAAACCCAGTGGATAAAAGCCATTCTGAGGAAAAAACAAATATCATATTCAGATTCCCCATGCTTTATTAACTATTTTCACAAGTGTGCTAAGAAAAATTCGACAAAATGCATTTTTACCCCTCAGAACGGCCCGCCCTATCACCCCACACTCACTGGTGCGGCAGCACGCCGTCAAGGCGTCACCCCATACTCACTGGTGCGGGGGCGCGATATAGCCCTAGACGCTGAAGGCGCCTTATAAGCCCCAATACACACACTCACTGGTGCGGGAGCACACCGTCAGGGCGTCACCCTACACTCACTGGTGCGGGGGCACACCGTCAGGGCGTCACCCTACACTCACTGGTGCGGGGGCACACCGTCAGGGCGTCACCCTACACTCACTGGTGCGGGGGCACACCGTCAGGGCGTCACCCTACACTCACTGGTGCGGGGGCACACCGTCAGGGCGTCACCCTACACTCACTGGTGCGGGGGCACACCGTCAGGGCGTCACCCCACACTCACTGGTGCGGGGGCACACCGTCAGGGCGTCACCCCACACTCACTGGTGCGGGGGCACACCGTCAGGGGTACCAGTACGGGGTCAGTAGAATGCCGCCACTCCACGAGGTCCGTAAACGGACTGAAACCCCATCCATGGAGTACTGTGCATTAGTAACAGAAATGATAAAAAGGGTAAAAACGCTACATACTGCCATATTGTACATACACATACACACACATACCAACAAGGCGAGTGGGAAAATGAAGAAGAGGTTACATCGTTGGAAATGGAAGCTGCAAGCTGGAGTATCAGAATAAGCCGTCCTGTTCTCCACCCCCTCCTCACTCATAACCTTTTAGCCTACTTCACCGTGGGCACCGCCTGTGATATATATTAATAAATAAATAAATAAATAAATAAATAAATAAATAAAAAATAATACACTCGTACATGAGAGGCGTCGCACACGTCCATGCGCACCAGCTGGTGTGGTGGTGATTTACCAGACAGAGCGTTGATTACACGCCGATCTGTACATAACTTTAGGTAACAAGTGGGGTAGAATTAAGAAAAAACAGCTTTTTACAGAGTCGGCCAAATTCGGCTCAAAGTGTGCAAAATTTGGCCGGCTTCAAGTATTATGACCGGATTGTAGTGCAGGATCCAGCCGTAGTCATCAAGTCGGAAATAGCACACTTCCGCACAGCGGCAGTGCATCGTGTCATTTCACGATCAAACGACCCGATACATGCCGCCAATATCGCTATAAAGCGGTCCGTCCCCTTCATCACAGGTGCGGAAGACAATAACGCTAATCGTCGGCTGGCTCGGCACGGCCCACTGGCCGCGCGAGCAGGCGCCACGAACCGGAGGACGGACACGCCGCCTCCGGCACCGCCAGACGACCGGGAGAGTGCCGGCGGGAGGGGAGGGGGGTCACAGCAGCCGTGTCACAGGATCAATCAGGGCGCGCGCCGCCGCACACGTTCATCAGCGCCGCGGGCGGCGGAGAGCGCCACAGGCGATATTACGGAGAAGCGGAGACACGCCACTCAGCAGAGCTCGGCGGAGGCACCATCGCACCGACCCGACGACCGCCGGTGAACGGGACAGCGGCAGCACCAACGCGCCCCTCAGCTAGGTCACTACCATTGAGGAGGTCAGAACACAGCCGAAAGGGAGGCTGTATTTGATTTGCAGGTTGGAGGAGATACCAGCCTCTGTGTAGCTCCAGAAGCCCCTCAGAGACACGGCAGCTTACAAATAAGCGCGGATACACGGCCGGCAGCGAGCAGCGACCAAGCTACTGCTCTTCTATGTGCCGGTTTGGCAGCGCAGGCTCCTCCCTGATCTGGTAGCAAAGGTCGACGCACCAACTGCCCTTAAAGTAATAATACTAATTGTTGGGGCTTACCGACACACCAACTGCCACGGTCATATGGCGTCGGCAACTCTTTCCCTGTTGCAGGGTGTCTTGGAAGCCAGATGGCTCCTTGCTCAGGGAATCCACCGGGCCATAAACCCGGGCCAGCCGCGTGGAACGCAAGTTCGCTAACCGCTGCACCACCACGCCCCTATGTTTCTAGTAAGATTATGTATGCAGGCTTATCTTAAAAGGATTTGCAGCGAGTGTGGTTTTTCGCCTTTCCACGTGAGGTTACGGCAAGTAAACAGGCCGTTGAAACCACTGGTCATAAGTGCACGAATATTCGTAATATAATCAACTGTCGTAGTTTCTAAAAGGTATGTTTCGATGAGACTAATAAAGACACGGCAGCAGCCCAGAACATACCTGAAATTACGAAAATGCTAAAGGTACATGCATGATGCCAACGCAATAGCCTTTGAATTTCACGGAGCTTCTATACTGGCATTTTTATACGGCACAGCTTCTGTCCAATGCATGGCAATTACTGATATCAATAGTTGAGAGCAACCGGTAGCAAATGCAACGTCAGTATAACATTCACCCAATGGCGTCAAAAGCAACGGGGGTGGGGGTGGTGACAGGGGTCTCTAAACTCACGAGTCAGGGGAGCGTACCCCAAACATTTTAGGACTTGATCCAGGTTTTTAGTACTTTCTCCCTAACCTGCGTGAACCTATGTACACATGTTAGTCATGAGCATCATCGGTACCGTTTTCAGGCATCCAATATGCAACAAAAAATCATCTCCAGCCCCAGTCATCGCCAGCCCGGGGTCCATCCCCTCCCCCCAGTACAAAGTCCGTTGTGACGCCCCCGCCTTCAACTGCCGCGCATGGGGACAGCTCCGTAAGAAAGCATACTTGAACTGGATGAAATCCTTGCTACAACAGGTGAGACTATTACCGAGGAAAATAGCTGGAGCTCTGGAGCTCGGCTCATAGCTCTGACGAGCAGCATCACCAGGACGGGGCACCGCGGCAACAGGCTGCCGCCTCGCCTCCCTCTCCCGCGTTTGTTTTGTGAGCACACGCTGACCAACACTGTTTCGGCAAGTCACTGGAACAAGACGGGACCAGCGGACGGATGACATCAGTCATCGGTTGGCGCGCGCCACTGGAAACGGATACGGCTGATTTGGCTGAGAGAACTCCGAGGCCAATGTCTGAGCTTTCTATCAAACCACCAACACCCGCGGCACGCGCTCTTGCACATCCGAGCCTTGGCGTAAATCTTGGACACATATTGGGCCTATTTCACGAACCATATCGCGTGGAGCTAAGACACAATTATTTGTGACTCGGTAACACATCTATAGGACTTCCCTAAAAACCTCCATGATATGTTGCCAGACTGTTACCAAACCACAAATAACCCTGTGAAATCACAGGTTATTTGTGATTACAGCTACGGTCATAAATCTGGCCTCTGGTTGTGATAACAAGGTTAAGAGGAACACTCATGAGACGTCTGATCAAATCCAATGGAACACCTATATCGAATGCCTGGAATATCTAATGGTTGACCTGCGAAGGACTTCATCCTACTTGGTATGGCTTTCTGCTGTTTAAAGGTCAAAATTTTGACGGCTGGCCAAAGTGAATTGCTTACATTTTCAATCCATATGATTCGTACACACTAAACGTGTACTTTATTCTTTTGAGCGATATTAATTTATGGACAAACAAAGGAGTCTTGCATGGACACCAGTAAATTTGATTACATATTACAAACCCAACTTTTATCGACATTTTATCAGTGGCACATTTAGCCGGGAGGTGGGGGAAGGGCTAAACCAAAGTCAAAAGCAAAAAAAACGTTACGGGGTAAATGATACGACCTCACGGATGCTTTATTTTCAACCAACAAAGCAGATGAACGCGTTTCGACAAATAGTATTTTTCAAAATCTATGGCATGAGGGATTAGGAACCTAGATCTGCCACAGGTTCCTAATCCCTCATGCCATAGATGTTGAAAAGACTGTTTGTCGAAATGCGTTCACATGTTGTGTTGGGTTAAGTGATAATACCTGTCAACCACTGTTATACATGCTTTCTTTTTGTTATCCAAGGATAATTCACTCAAAAGCGATTTTAAATATCAAAAGGACCAAGGTTCAATGTTTCCACTGAAGTTAAATAGTTATGTTTGAAGATAACTGGTTCAGTTGAAGCACCAAAACCTTCCTTCAAAAGTAAACAGGAGCCGCAGCCGTGGTAAAAAGGACTCAAACGCCATTCCCCCAATCCACCATTGCATTCCACTAAGGAAACAATTGCCTTAATGCAACCAATGATTTTGCATTTATGTGCGCACGGTGCACCAGTTGACAAAAACAAAGGACAAATGAACATAGGCTTAGGAACAGGGGACCAGGGGGCCATGTGCCCCATGTTCAAGATCTTAACCATTGACCCTATGACGTTGACTGGAAAGAAACAACTTCAAAATACACCTTGTCCCCAAGTTCTGGACATTCATACACCCACGCAAGCGAATACACAAATAAAACATTGAATCACATATGTTCAACCTCAGAAGTCGTCCGTGCATTCCAGGGGTATGGCGTGCGTCTCCTGAGCAAAGGGTCTACGGTTCTAACCCCGTGACCCGCTGGGTACGGGGTGGGCTCCCGCGCTTAACCCTTGTGCCGGCGATTACTACCAACCGCCTTGCACGGCACGGCGGAGCATGAGAAAATAGAAGCAATACCCCGGAATTCTTCCGCTGAATGAATGCGGAAATTGGGCGATGGAGTTGGACGATGACCACTATTGTTGGCGTCAGTCAGGAACCGGATGGTAAACAATAGGGATAGTTATTCACGATCGGACGAAACATCTCTCCAGAATCACCTGCGTGCCTGGAGTTTTGCCCTGTGACTTAGATGTTTCTTCTTTTACCAGCATGCTGGAGAGGGGCTGTTGTAAAGAGCCTCAAGCACGCAAAATGTATGCATAAGCCTGGGTTGCGCGCGTAGTTTCATAATGAATGAGGCAATGATAACGAGGGCATTGGAGCCCGGTTTGAGAAACACTCTTAGGAAACACTAATAGAGCTGGGGAATACAAAGAACAGTCCAATATTTTTGGAAATCATTTTCTCGACTGATGCTCCATAGGCGAAAACAATGAAAATCGCGCAGTGTCCGAAGCAAGGTGGTGCATCCACAAAAAACACCAACAATCCATACAAGCCTCCCCAGGATTCCGGAGAGGAATGTTTGAATGACCAACATCAAAACAATGGCGAAAAACGGTATGACCCAACGAAAGACCGAGCGAACGAGGGTGATAGCGGAAGCGAGGCCCGGAAGACCAAGTTGCTCCTTCGGGAGCAGAAGCCCCAATAATTAACCAGCAGCAGCATTAGCGCACACAGCGGTGCCGTGCTAGACTACAGCCAGTGTGACAGACAGCAGGCGGTCGTGTAGGCTGGTTTGGAGGTGCCTGCGGCCGCCGCTGGCTGCTGCGAGGTCCGGGAGCCACCGCGCCCCCACCCTCCACACCAGCACCGCTCTCTTCCGACCCACTGACAACGCTCAATCTGCCGTGCTAACCGGCGGCGCAATGACCCTTCCTCTCTCGTCGCGCCGCCCGGCCTCTTGAAGCCACTCCAGAGCGAGCGCGCACGGGCGAGCGTCGCACGCTAGCGGCGCAGAAACTCGGCCTTAGCGACAACGCCGGCGATCGAACTGGAGAGTGCTCAGAAATATAGCCGAGTTTGAACTGGGCTGTCGGTACCAGTGAATAATATTCATGTCAGCGGGGGCTGGGGCAGCCACCTACAATGGCGCGCGCTCTGATGGCCCCGGGGCGTGCCAGTGACGGGTGCCGCGTGCGCCACCGCTGATGCGAAATGGGCACGGGCCTAGTTAGCAGAGCTGCCCCACACCATCCGAGTGACTAGTGGATGGAAGCTGAACGCTGTCATAGAGCTGCCAAGTTTGAAGTGTCCGGAACTTTGGAGTCAAGTTTGTCAAACTGAGTTCACCGTGATGGTACTATCAAGCCCTGGCGTCCCTGGCAGCAGCCCTGAATATTCCACCGGGCACAACATGAAATGTCAGAGAAAATAAACCAGGCCTCTCGGAGCCAACGCTGGAAATGTGAAACAGATAACAGACGCAGCCAACGAGCGCTTAGGAAGTCCCGTTTCCACTGTTCCAAATCACCCAACCATCCGAGCTTAATCACTATCGCAGTGCAAACATACCTTCAAGAACTTATTGCACCAGATTAACAGCAAACTTCAATTTCCGCCACACATATAGCTCGCACCAAGTGCTCTTGGCAAAGATGGATGTCTTGTGTCTCTGATAAACGTTGACGCTTCCAAAAAAGAGCACAGCCAGTCGGTAGATTTTCGTCACTAGCATATCGAAGAGGCAAGTGGGTTTACGCATCTGTACAGAAGTGTAGAACGGTATGCGTTCGGTGAGAGCGGAACAGAAGGCCTTGAAAAGCAGAAAAAAACTCCTAAACGTCTAAAACCGCAACTGAAGTTTTGAAACTATATCCGAGTCAGGTTAACTAGTATGGATCAGAGAAAAGGCGATGTATGTACCACAGGAATAGAAAGCGAGGGGAGACCAAGTACGCATCTCCCAACTACAGCACTTGAAGAAAAAGGGCCGGGGTGGCCTAGTGGCTTCGTTGCCAATCTACAGATCGGATAGCATGGATTAACGTGGGTTCAATCCCCACGGCGGGAAACCGCCTTCTGTGTCCGATCTGACCCGGTGGAGAGGATCCTTAAACACCCACGCCAATACTCCCCGTAATTGGGCAAGTGCCTGTTGGGAGTGGCCCTAATAAATAAATAAATCGCGGCGCTAAAATAACCACTTTCACCTCTACTTATGCTATCAACGTGAGATTTCGCAATCGCTCCCATATTCCTTTTAGCTGAACTGCCTCGTTAGTTATTTGGGTTTTAGGGTGCACAAAATCCTGGGACCTGCCTCGTTACCGCTCTCCCGGACAACAGTGGGCATTGGCTTCGCCTCCCACTCCCCCAACCGGGAAGGGAGATCCTCCAATCGGGGAGGGATCCCCCATATGGGTGGGATTTTCCAATCGCGGAAGAGGATCCACCAAATCGGGGAGGGATCCTCCAATCGGGGAGGGGTCCCCAAGGAGGATCCCCAACGGGGAGGGCCAATCGGATCCAACAGGGGTCCTCCAATCGGGGGATCCTCCAATCGGGAGGGGTCCTCCAATCTGGGAGGGATCCTCCAATCGGGAGGGGTCCTCCAATCTGGGAGGGATCCTCCAATCGGGGAGGGGACCCTGGACGGGGATCCTCCAATCGGGGAGTGGGATCCTCTAATTGGGGAGGGATCCAAATAAATTCTACAGTAGAGACTACCGAGTACTTCAACGATGACAGGAGCGGATCCAGAGAAGGTGAAAGGAGGTCGTCATTATTTGGGAGTCCGCACGTACAGAGAGCCGGAGAAATCAAACAGTGGTAGTTTCCGATTTGAGGATAAACGATGTTAATGGCCAAATGCATGAAAACCAGTGGCGGACAACGATATTGCTTCTGTTTTCGTTTCGCATGAGCCAAACGTGCCCAACCAAACAACAGGGCACTGGCAGAAAAATAATGATGGATCCTTCACATATTTGTTATCCTTCCAAAGGTACTTTCCTTTTTATGTCAAACAATTCCACACCCATTTTCCACTCAACGTTATCTGTACAAATAAGCTAATAAAATTGTAAAACGGTTAAACACAAGCAATCCCACCCATGGGCTGCGATGAGGGCCTTGTTGGGCATCAAGAGCGCTCAAGTGTGTACTGTTTGCGTTCCACACTGGCACGTTGAAGGAGTTGTGACGAACGGTGGGAATGGTGGAGGAATGGTGCCACAAGGGCCTGCACAGCAACTGGCACCCAATTTCCCGCTGGAGTGCCATCCGTCCGCACCTGGCCTGCGGGAGGGGAGGCGCCACACCACCACACCCCTGCGTCCCCGCTGCCGTGGCCAGGACAGCAGCACTGGAGTGTCGGCCGGCCTGCCGAGGTGACGGCCGCCGCCCGCGCGCCTCTCCACGTCGTCTCAAGCGTCCTCAGCAGCTCGTTACGCTCCAGCCGAGTGTTTCTCCACATAAACAGGTGTCGGACGGCGCTGTGTCCACTGGCCGGGGACCGGCGGCGCTGCTCAGCGGGCCGCCGCCCACCCTCACCATACGGACACCCGCGCTCACCGCACTGGGACCCGCGCTCACCGCACTGGGACCCGCGCTCACCACACTGGGACCCGCGCTCACCACACTGGGACCCGCGCTCACCGCACTGGGACCCGCGCTCACCACACTGGGACCCGCGCTCACCACACTGGGACCCGCGCTCACCGCACTGGGACCCGCGCTCACCACACTGGGACCCGCGCTCACCACACTGGGACCCGCGCTCACCGCACTGGGACCCGCGCTCACCGCACTGGGACCCGCGCTCACCACACTGGGACCCGCGCTCACCGCACTGGGACCCGCGCTCACCACACTGGGACCCGTATAGTGATTGATTTGAAACGTGACAATGGGCGCCCATCACTCCGTCGGCAAGAACTCCCCTCTCTCTCTCTCTCTCTCTCTCTCTCTCTCTCTCTCTCTCTCTCTCTCTATCTCTATCTCTATCTCTATCTCTATCTCTATCTCTATCTCTATCTCTATCTCTATCTCTATCTCTATCTCTATCTCTATCTCTATCTCTATCTCTATCTCTTGCTCTATCTCTTGCTCTATCTCTGCTCTATCTCTTCCATCGCCATCCTGCCATCCTGCTCTATCTCTTGCTCTATCTCTTGCTCTATCTCTATCTCTATCTCTATCTCTATCTCTATCTCTATCTCTATCTCTATCTCTATCTCTATCTCTATCTCTATCTCTATCTCTATCTCTATCTCTATCTCTATCTCTCTCTCTCTCTCTCTCTCTCTCTCTCTCTCTCTCTCTCTCTCTCTCTCTCTCTCTCTCTCTCTCTCTCTCTCTCTCTCTCTCTCTCTCTCTCTCTCTCTCTCAGGCCATTGAGGGCGATGACTAGGCAACACAGCTGTATCTTTAATGGACGTGTAATCAACACCTGCGGCCGTATTCCGTAAATTGCACTATTAACATTTAATTTTGAAGAAGGAGTTAAATGGTCCAAGAACGCCGTCCAACCTGTGCAATGCTCAAAGAAGGGGCTGGGGAACTCCGGGGAAGATCTCCAGCATTTGTAGTTTTCTGTTTGCCCCAGCACATCCACCTTCCAGACTCAGGCACCTAGAGAATGGGGCGGGGCTTGAACCCCGGATTGCTGACTAAGGAACTAGACAGTCCGACAATGATGCAAATATACCCTCATGTTTAACTCGTGTCCCTTACATAAATGCTACACTTGTGACCTGTGGGAATTTTGAGAATTGCCGCCTCATACATGCCGGTTGTGCAAGGAGCTGTTGCAGTCTGATTCTTCTGAGTCCACTATCCGTTACTCCGCTACTTTATAATTATAGAAACCACGACCAATACTCCACTTCCATTTGAAGAGTCTGCAAGTAGCGGGGTAGCGGGCCGAAATAGCGGATCCCCCGACTCTGTGAGTTTGTCACAAATATAACACACAGAGGATTAATGTCCCATTAGAAGGGTTGGCTGTCTCAAAGATGGGCCCGCTGCCCCATTAGATGGACCGGCTGCCTCATTAGAAAGGGCGGCTGTCCGAGCAAAGGCGAGCCGCTGATCCGTTACTCACGTAGACCCCTGCCCATTGGTCATTGATCTGTGGGTACTCACCAGCGTATACTCCTTGCCAGTTTCCCGGCGGATCCTGTCCCATTAGGGAAGTCGGCTGTCCCATTAGGGAAGTTGGCTGTCCCATTAGGGAGGGCGGCTGTCCCATTAGGGAGGGCGGTCCGCCACCCCTGCGCGGCGGAGGCACCGTGTTGTAGCCCGCGCTGTGTGACCGCTGGTGGAAGCTGGGGGAGGAAGATAACAGTCATGAAAATTATGCAACCTGGGTAACGGCGGTAGAGCCCACATATCAAGACAGGGGCTATTGGCTGAATTCATATGAAAACAATCAGACAGTTATCGAAAACTGATTTCTCACCGAGCCAAAGCTCTATAGCTGATTTATTGATGTTTAAAGACACACACACACACAGTTATAAACATGCCCGTAAAATAATGACAGGCGCGACACATCTCAAGCCGAAAAGTACAGACATCGCCATTGGGGATCCCAAGTAATCGATCGCTGCGGTGAGTGACTCAGTTTCGGAGGTCTCTGAGTGTCTCATCCGTTGAAAGTGACTCAGCTTCGGAGGTCCGTGAGTATCTCGTCCGTTGAGAGTGACTCAATTCCGGAGGTCCGTGAGTGTCTCGTCCGTTGAGAGTGACTCAATTTCGGAGGTCGGTGTGTGTCTCGTCCGTTGAGAGTAACTCAGTTTCGGAGGTTCGTGAGTGCCTCGTCCGTTGAGAGTGACTCAATTCCGGAGGTTCGTGAGTGTCTCGTCCGTTGAGAGTGACTCAGTTTCGGAGGTCCGTGAGTGTCTCGTCCAGTGAGGGTGACTCAGTTTCGAGGTCCGTGTCTCGTCCGTTGAGAGTGACTCAGTTTCGGAGGTCCGTGAGTGCCTCGTCCGTTGAGAGTGACTCAGTTTCGGAGGTCCGTGAGTGTCTCGTCCGTTGAGAGTGACTCAGTTCCGGAGGTCCGTGAGTGTCTCGTCCGTTGAGAGTGACTCAGTTTCGTAGGTCCGTGAGTATCTCGTCCGTTTCTCGGGTGCAGCCCGGGATGCCGTGGCCCGTCAGCAGTGTTGACACAGATGACGCTGCCGCGGCCGGACTGCCACCGCCAACACACACACACGGACACAGGGAGGGAGAGGGTGTCATATCCGACCCGCAGGAAACCCGACCGGGAGGCCGGGACAGGCTGGCTGGTCGCCGCACAGAGAGCTACAGCCCTGCAGCGCAGCACTCTAACGCGCCACACGTATATCAACTCTGCCGGGCTGTTCGCGAGCCTCCTCCGACCTGTCTCTCGGACGGCGGCCGGTGGGTGGGGAGCGCGCCGTGACCTGACCTCACCAGAGGCGCGACTCTCGCCGCCACCACTGAGCACACAGAACGTCAGCCGGGTATGGGCCGGCCACACGGCCGGGGGCGGCCGCGGCGCCGTGGAGGTGTCGGTGAAGCACCCTCCAGCCGCGCCGCTGCCGCCAGCCGCCGGCGCGTGCCCGGCCGCCGCGCCGGTACCAACTCACGCCGGCCGGCCGAAGCACTGCACTCTACTGCAGCTCTGACACGGCGCGGGTGAACATATATGCTTGTTGTTGGTTAATGACAAAATCATTGTTGAAAATGACACATGATCAGTATTATTTTTCCTTAAACTGAGCGTTCTGAAAAAGTCAAGTTCTGCGCATGCCTTCTCTCTCCCTCAGAAATCGTGAGCTATAAATACATCAAACTCTTTAAACCGACACCCCCGGTGTTTCATTCATTACATCCGGGTCACAAACAAGCTGAGCCAAGAAACATCTTCTCAATACAGTGAGACGGACTTTCCAGATTACGCTAATCCCCGAATTGCACCGGACAAAATCATAAGCACACAGTACACTTCCATATCTGCCGCCAAGCCAATCGCTAGCATCCTACCGACCTCACCGGACTCACAATTCCATCACCAGCACTGTTGTCCACCCTCTGGTTTCGGAGCACCCACCCAAACATACCACAGCCACAAACCTTCAAGTGCTCGCCGACAAACACGCTCACGAGGTTGCCAGCAATCCACTGTTACGGACACCAGCATTTAATACAGCAGCTCAAGAAAAGCGACTGCAACGGACACGCATTCCGCCGCCCTCTCACCATGAGTTGGCGAAACCGAACACCATCCCGGTAGCTCAGCTGGCAGAGCGTTGGGCTCCCACAGGCAGCCCGGATCTCATGCAGCGGCTGTGCATGGAAAAGGCTTGGGCTCGATTTCAATGAGGCGCGGCAGCGCTCCAACTATATCGGACGTAGGCCGGCAGGGAACTAACCCGTGCGAGAGCAAACAGGACTGGCGGCAACTGAGCTTTTGTAAAAGTTAAACGTTGATATTCATATTCAAATGTATTCTTCACTTCGGGAATAGCCGTTTGCGATGGTTGGTGTGTTGCTTCTGGGATAGTTTCTTTTTTAGAATTTGACTGAGATGTCGATCTAAAATGTTAGTCTTGCATAATTATCCGATAAGACTGACAAGCCCATATACCCATTCTCTGTCGCACCATACCACGTTGATGGTGAACGAGATGCCGTCCTGGACCGGTACCTAGTTCTGATCCTCATCCCCCAAAAAAAACTGCATGTTGCATCACTCGCAAATGGAGGCGATATTCCACGTCATCACAGTAAACAGTCTGACGATCGTTGCCGATCATTTTCAATACAGGCATCAGTAAACAAACTACCATTTATTGACCAAACAATCTAATGAGGGGGATGCGAGTCGGCAAGGCCTTCTAGAGCATATATCTGTCACCGCAGCTAGCCAGCAGCACCCCAGAATCAGCAGCACATAATCTTCACGGGCAGCTGCAGCGAGGCAGCTCAGATCTCCTTGGCCACAAAGAAAACCTACAAAAGCAGATAACATACCGCGACGTCCACCACAGTAATCAGCTAGTCACGGCCCTACACAAGGCGGGGCCTTCAACGGTCAGGTCAGGAGCGCTCCCGTGCGATCTCCATCGCCAGACCCGGCGCACAACTTTTTGATACCACCTTATTGAACTGACGCATAGCATAAGGTGTGCACCGAAACCTCTGAACTTCCCAGAATATCACCAAAACGGTCAGCAGCTTTATATACCATCACCCATTAGACTTGGCCAGCAGAACACCAGTCCTGCGCCGTCGGTGGACTAGGTAGTTCGCTGACCACGCCTGTTCCTGAGGCAACCCGCGTCCCCGGCCGTCCCGCAGCGGCGCCGTTCCAGGCAACCCGCGTCCCGGGCCGTCCCGCAGCGGCGCCTGTTCGTCCCAGGCAACCCGCGTCCCGGGCCGTCCCGCAGCGGCGCCAGTTCCTGAGGTAACCCGCGTCCCGGGTCGTCCCGCAGCGGCGCCAGTTCGTCCCAGGCAACCCGCGTCCCGGGCCGTCCCGCAGCGGCGCCAGTTCCTGAGGTAACCCGCGTCCCGGGTCGTCCCGCACGGCGCCTGTTCCTGAGGTAACCCGCATCCCGGGTCGTCCCGCAGCGGCGCCAGTCATCCCAGGCAACCCGCGTCCCCGGCCGTCCCGCAGCGGCGCCTGTTCCCGAGGCAACCCGCGTCCCGGGCCGTCCCGCAGCGGCGCCTGTTCGTCCCAGGCAACCCGCGTCCCGGGCCGTCCCGCAGCGGCGCCAGTTCCTGAGGTAACCCGCGTCCCGGGCCGTCCCGCAGCGGCGCCAGTTCGTCCCAGGCAACCCGCGTCCCGGGCCGTCCCGCAGCGGCGCCAGTTCGTCCAGCCGCGGAGTGACGTCATCATGAGTTGAACGGATGACTGCGCGGCCCCAGCCACACCACGCCGCGGGGCGCAGGTGGTATCCTAGTGCCATCTATGATCTCTATATCAAAGCTGTAGTTTACTAACTGGCATTAGCTTTGTTGTCAGGATCTCGAGAATTAAGTGAAAGGAGTTATTTAAACTGACGAATCGCCACAACTAGGACCACCAACTAGGACCAGACACCGGGTGCTGAAGTTTGTTCTTCACGTACAGAGACATTTGATCCTGAAGGTGCTGTCTGCAGCTGGGTGACATACGACAGGACACCAAAAAAACGAACAAAAACAGCCTTACTAGAACGATGATACTGCCGACATATTGACCATTGTCGATAATATATGTGGAAACACGTAATTCCTCACGTATCACCCTTTAGGGCTTTAAGGCATTTCTACTACTTCGTCATTTTGAGTTTTTATTCCTCCCGTAACTTAGAGTAGTTGGTTATGAAGCACCCTTTCCGACCCACAACGGTACAACACACTGTCAATCCAGCTCATCCGACCATCAGGTGCGCTGGATGCTCATTTTTCCATTCTGCCTAAACCTACCCTACCTTCCTGGATACCGACTTGACGCTTCTGCAGATCCGCCCGATCGCCCTGCTAAGCTGGCCCTCCCCCATACCCATCCAACTCTCTTTCGTACTCACCCAACCATGCGGTGTCCGGCATCGCCCAGAGAAGCGACGGTCTTGGAGCGTGCCATCCCGATCTGAGGTCTCCAGCTCTTGCGAGCGGCCGCGTCCAGGTCCTCCGGCTTCAGGACCCGCGGAGGCGAGCTGCCGAGGCGGAGCACCCTCAGTCGGCCGATAACTTCCGGTGATAATGAATGCTACATTGCTGGCACGTGCAGAATAACAGCTAAGGGACAGTAACGAACCTATGGCGGTCTTAAAACCCCTCATAACTTACATCCATGTTCACGAGATATCACGTCGAGAGTAGCGAAGGCACGCCCAAATATATCCACTCTCCAACTCTACACACGTATAACAACGCCATGTAAGGAAGCGGTCAGAATTATTCGCTACTGTAAGCCGGAACCCTTACTCCAGCCAACACTGCAACTCACATGGCGCCCTCCAATTTGACGGCCGGGAACACGTGCTCCAGTGGGAACTGCGGGTCCTTGAAGCGCACCCTGCGGTAACAAACAGAGAGTCACATACCGCTCCCACGCCAGACGTGGACTACAGCCGAACCCGCCGCAGCACTGTCTCGCTTGAGAGACGAGCCGCAAGCTGTCTCCGAAGAGTTACAGGGCTCTCAGGACAGTCTCACTCGATAGGAAATTCTTAAAGCTATCTCACGGGAGAGATCAGCCTGAAGAATGCCTCAGACGAGAGACCGGTCTGATTGATGACTTCAAGAGCTTGCTTTCGCAAGAAAGTTAGCAGGAACCCAATCATTTCTCAAACACCACAAGGCGAAAATCTTGTTTCGTCTGCATACCAAACCCGCTTAAGGCCTGTCTCTACACCATCAACGACCACAAAGCCTGGCGTCACATCAGCACGCCAGCATGCACCACTCGGTTGGTAGCTATCACACCCGAGCCAGCACCTCGCACCACTCACGTGACCACTTGGTTGTTGTGCAGGCCCTTGCAGATTGGGACGGGAGAGCGCACGTCGGCGCCCTGATCCACCATATCCTCGGCAGGCATCAGGCTGCCTGACATCTTGCCGAAGAGCTCGGGGTTGGCTTCCAGCAGCTCCTGCGGGGTGGTGAGGGATACCGACACCGCCGAAACGGACATCCTGACCGGCCCCTGGCCACTGACGCTGCCGCAGCTGACTAGCACTCGCAATGAAAAACGCGCTGCCAACACCTGCTCACACAAGCCCCCAGGCGGCAGCTTTTCATCTTATACGACCATGGAAAACACATGGTTAGGCTTGATAACATTATTTGTCTGGCTAGGCTTTGAAAAGCTAAGTGTTTAGAACATAAATGATACATATCAACAGAGATTGAGGGAGGGGTGTTCTTGGAGCAAGAGGGCCAGGAAGCCTGCAGGTCATCGATAAATCACACATTGAAGAATATCAACGGCCTGGTGCGAGGATAAGAGCACCGCGAGAGCGTTTCCATCACTGTCACCGCTGTTTCTCACAACCGACAGATACCACCAAAAGTATATCCAAAAAACGCACTAGCTTCACAACAACCAGCCATCACAAGCATAAGCGTGCAGTACCAGAGTGACTGCTGCGAAAGACTAACCAACCAGCGAGTCATCAGCGCACCAACGCCACCGCAGTCCAGCTCTCCACTCACGACATTGGAGGCGTACATTTCCTTCAGCGCCTCGTAGCCGGGGTGTCCGGCGCGAATGAAGAGCCGGTCGTCGCCGCGCACGTTGCGTCGCTTCTCGTCTTCGGTCAGCAGGTGGTACACGTCCTTCAGCGCACTCTTCAGCCGCACCTGCGCAAGGCACAGCGGCGTCGCGTCGATTGATACAGTCACAGTGGGAAGGGCGGCTTCACACAAGAAACGGCCCCGTAACAGAAGGAACGATGGCTTCACACAAGAAACGACATGGTAACAGCAGGAACGGAGGCTTCACACAAGAGAATACCTTGTGCCATCTGATGGCACAGTAACAGCAGGAACGGAGGCTTCACACAAGAGAATACCTTGTGCCATCTGATGGCCCAGTAACAGCAGGAACGGAGGTTTCACACAAGATAATACCTTGTGCCATCTGATGGCCCAGTAACAGCAGGAACGGAGGCTTCACACAAGAAACGGCCCCGTAACAGTGGCAACGGCGGTGTTACGGAAAAACCGCGCAAGAGAAGTAGCAGCGGCCATCACAAGAGGAAGAAATACGGCGTCCCTGGAGGAGGGTAACAAAACACCGGCACAACAGCAGGAATGAACTAGCGGCGTCACAATAGAACCGGTAGGTAATGTAGAAACCGCATAGCAGGAGCAGAAGCCCCGGTATAAATGGCGTGGAGTTACAGAGATGAGCGACACCACTGCCGAAGTCTGGACGTCCCAGTATGAACATCTCCCACTCCGTTATAGAACACTGCCGTCGCAGCAAGCCAAATCAAGATGGTAACAACAATCGACTGAGATTAGGATCATACTTCCCACCCAGGATATACCGCGGTACCAACTAACACCGTTTCAGGAAATGTTTCGAGGATCGAAACCCGCCTTATTCTGGGGAGCCGCGGCATACCGCGGAGGCACTGAAAGTGGCAACAGGATAACGTTCTGGGTCTACAGCAGCGTTTTCACATCCACCAAGAACAACGTATGGCCGATATCCGGGAAATAGCAATGCAATCGATATGCCGTAAACCCGAATGTACCTCATGATAGAAACAAATCATCCACTACAGGATTCCAAATGACTCGGAGAAATTCTGGCCATGCGTACTCTTTAGATACAAGTCGCATCGGGCAGCTGATGAAGGTTAATATAATATCATTCCTGTCCATCACAAAGTCAACGAGCAATCCTATTCTGCACAGCTCTCTGGCAAGAACCCCATCACCAGCAGCGAGCCTATTGAATTGAACAAAGGGAAAACCCCGCCGCTTACCTCTGAGACGAAGGGGAGGAGAGCGACGCCCTGCCAGGCGAACTTCTTGCCGTTGAGGTCGATCTTGAAGTCGACCGGATAAAAGTCGATAATGGGCGAGTGCTGGGGGGCGGGACAGAGTGTAAGTCGATAGTGAGGGTACTATGGGAAGGGCAGAGTATAAGTCGATAGTGAGGGTACTATCGGAAGGGCAGAGTATAAGTCGATAGTAAGGGTACTGTGGGGCCGGGACAGAGTGTAAGTCGATAGTAAGGGTACTGTGGGAAGGGCAGAGTGTAAGTCGATGGTGGGGAAGCGCTGTGGGGTGTGGCAGAGTGTAAGTCGATGGTGGGGAAGCGCTGTGGGGCGATGACAGAGTGTAAGTCGATGGCTGGGGAAGCGCTGGGTGGAGGAGGGAAGGTGTGGGTGATGACAGAGTGTGAGTGGGGAAGTCTATGAGGCGATGACAGAGTGTAAGTCCAAGTAAGGGTAGTAGGGAAGGGCAGGTGTAAGTCGATGGTGGGAAGCGCTGGGGCTGAGAAGTGTAAGTCGATGGTGGGAGCGCTGTGGGGCGATGAGAGAGTGTAAGTCGATGGTGGGGGCTGTGGGCGAGGGTGTCAGTTGATGATGAATAGTACTGTCGGCCTGGAGCAGTCATAGGTCTAAGACAGAGCAGCTAGACCACAACAAAAGGACCTGAGGTAGTTATAAGAAATAAACAACGCACTTATAAGAAATAAAACAAGTGTAGGTTTCATTATTTTCGGATGGACCACCGCTACTAAAACACGTGGAATATTTAGATGGCTATTCATCGCCGAAAACAATATCTGGTTTCAACACAGCAAGAAAGGAGCGTGCAGTGGAGCAGCGACAACCACCGGGCCCGCTTTCAAAGCAAACCCGGCCCGCGTTCAACACGCAAAGCGTGCGTGGGGCGCCCACGCCCGGTTCAACACACAAAGGCGTGGGGCCAACCACGGCCCGCGGTTCAACACACAAAGGGCGTGCGTGGGCGCCAACCCGCCCCGGTTCAACCAGCAGGCGGCGGCGCCAACCCGGCCCCGTTCAACAACAGCGCGTGGGCAGCACAACCACCGGGCCCGCCACATCCGAAGGCTAGGGAATCTCCACCAGTATACCACGGCAGGTGGCCAGGGGGGAGCGCAGAGTATTTCACTCGCGGAGCCGGGGCAAGCTTGTGTTGAACTTAACGAGCAGCTCACAAAGTCCATCACGAGCTCGCCCTAGGACTGTGGAACACGTGGCTAGGGAACAACAGAGGGGAGGGGATGGGGGTAGCACTCACCGGGTCCATCATGAGCTCCCCCCACGGCTCGGGCACGTGACTGCGGGAGGCGGCTGGGAACACACTCATCAGCTGTTCCAGCGGCTTGAACGGCGCCGCCAGCGTAAACTGCGGCCGCATGTCGCCCACGTTGACGAAGTCGGAGGCGAAGGGTGCGTAGTGGTAAGGGAAGTACCACTTCCAGGAGGCGCAGCCCTGCAGGTCAGCCGTGGGCACGGTCACACTCCGAGTGGGGCGGGGAGGGGCGCGTGGTGGTAGGGGGAAGTACCACTTCCAGGAGGCGCAGCCCTGCAGACCAGACTCCGACCCAGGTGGGGAGGGGCGCAGCAAAATGGGAGCTACAACAGAATCATTGCAGGTAACACTGGAAGCGACCTGTTACGCCGGCACGCACGGAAGGTGGCTGTATTGGCTGGTGGCAAGGGGCGGCGGTGTTTGAGGACTAATAATTCGTCTTGCAATACCTATGCATACAATGAAACGTCGTATGTAGTAACAACCAAGTCAGCGGGAACAAGTAGGCTACCGAAATACGAAATAAGACTAGTGATCCAAAACTGGTTTTGCGCTTAAGTGCACAGCATACAATTCATATTGGAAAATATATTCACTTTTTGTACTTCAGGAATATATTTTTCATCAAAACTTCCCAGTTAGCATATATTTGATGAGTTCATTTATACCAGAATTATTTAATTGTACCAAATAAGCTCCACTTCAGGACTGAATGGAAAATTGAGTAAAAAATAGCACAGAGGTGAGTGGAAAATTCAGCTTGCCTGGGGCCGCCCTCCACCCATCACCCTGGGATTTGGGACACTGGACAAGTCATGCTGAACAATCCCAGTGCACTTTTAGACATTCCCTTCAGAGTCGCACACAGTTTAACATCCACATCTTTTAGGGATCCATTTTGAAACTAAGAGATTATAAATCAAATATACAGCTTGTAATAATATAGAAAACTAGTCATTCACTGGTGTATGCATGAATTCGATACCAGCCCCCGTTCCCGTTTCGCAAATGCTTATCACTTCGCGACGCATAACTAGCACGCCGACCTGGGCCGCCATACACCTGCGAGTGCGCAATCTACTGAGGAATCAGCGACATATACGGATCAATACGTGACTGAGTCCTCCTCGCCAGCTGAGACCGGACACCAGACGAGTGCTCACCTGGTAGTAGTAGCGCAGCACCCAGCACAGACCCAGCACGTACTCGCGGGCCAGCTTGTGGCGGAACTCAATGTTGTCCGAGGGCACGTCAAACTTGGACTCGTAGTACCTGAACGGACGCGCGCGAGCCATCAGCATCAGAGCACACGCCACCTCACCCACTCCGGGTCCTCATCTCCACGCGTGCTATCTTAGCGGCCCATGGCAAGCGGGCGCAGAGGCCAAATGTCGCACTAACAAGCATTACCTGGGCGCCGGCTGGTGACTGACCTCTCCTTGAAGCCGTCCTCCCAGAGCCGGACCTCGTCCGGAGTCTCCTCCTCACTGTCCGAGTCCTCGTGCGCACGCTTCTGATTGGCCATCGACTGCAGACAACCAGTACGTAAGTCACGCGTCTGCCGGAGCCTGTCGTCCAAAACTGACTCCCCTCCCCACTCTACATCTTCTACAGTCTCAAGTCACGTGTCTGACGGAGCCTGTCGTCCAAAACTGACCCCCCTCCCACGCTCTACACCTTCTACAGTCTCAAGTCACGTGTCTGACGGAGCCTGTCGCCCAAAAACTGACTCCCCTCCCCCGCTCTACACCTTCTATAGTCTCAAGTCACGTGTCTGACGGAGCCTGTCGTCCAAAACAGTGCCCCACTCTACACCTTCTACAGTCTCAAGTCACGTGTCTGACGGAGCCTGTCGCCCAAAACTGACTCCCCTCCCACGCTCTACACTTTCTATAGTCTCAAGTCACGTGTCTGACGGAGCCTGTCGCCCAAAACTGACTCCCCTCCCACGCTCTACACCTTCTATAGTCTCAAGTCACGTGTCTGACGGATCCTGTCGCCCAAAACTGACTCCCCTCCCACGCTCTACACCTTCTACAGTCTCAAGTCACGTGTCTGACGGAGCCTGTCGTCCAAAACAGTGCCCCACCTCTACACCTTCTACAGTCTCAAGTCACGTGTCTGACGGAGCCTGTCGTCCAAAACTGACCCCCCGCTCTACACCTTCTACAGTCTCATGTCACGTGTCTGACGGAGCCTGTTGTCCAAAACTAGCGCCCCGCTCTACACCTTCTACAGTCTCAAGTCACGTGCCAGACGGATCCTGTGGTCCAAAACTGACCCCCGCGCTATACAATCTCACCTTCTACAGTCTCAGCTCGGGCGAGAAGGTTAAAACCTATCTTCACCTGTTGTCATTTTCTTTGGGAATCTCGAATTGGAAGCGCTAAAAGACTTAATACGTACCCACCAAAATAACCCACACGTCGGCCAGAACAAAAAGAAAACTAAAATCCAGGACTAAGACAGCCAAAAAAGGCAAAAGATACCAAAAGTCTCATGACAGTTCACATTCTTTTCGGGGGGCTTGAAAACGAAACAACTTTGTTTCATTTGTAAACAAAAAAAATGGCGGGAGTGGTGCGAGCTCAAGTAAATATTAACAACAGACCCAAATTTACAACTGAAAATGTGAGTTTGGTCGCATGGGACGGAAGGGCACTCCTGCCTACCTTTAAATGGGTAGTGGGTTAAAAAAAGCCCAGAAACTAAAACGCCTAAACCCTAAGCCCCAAAAAGGCTAAGATACGTTATGAGGTTAAAGGTAAAAGGCGTGGGATGAGGTTTTTACCTGTTACCTTGTACCTTATCGTAGCCTTTTTGTTGTTTTTTGGGTTTAGGCGATTTGGTTTCTAGACTTTGACATAGGTATCCTTTTTGGGGCTGTTTTCGTCCTGTATTTTAGCTTTATTTTTGTTTTTGCCGACGGGTGGTTTTTTGGATGACTTTTAAGTATTTTAGACTTTTAACTGTCTTCTGTTTTCTTATCTTTTTAGGGCCCAAGGTCGCATCCACAACACTCTACAATGTATAAACTTCAAACTATATAGTTCATCAGTAAGTTTAAAAAGACAAAGAAGCCCAACAGGAAACCAGCAGTACGGACCCATGAGCGCCACAGACCGGTGGGGGCGGAGTCTTACGCTGTCGATGATCCGGTTGTTCTCCGGCTTGAAGTCAGACTTGGCGGCGATATTCTCCATTCGGATCTGGTAGGCTTCCTTCCGCGCGTTCTCCACTGGCTTCACGGACCCGCCCACCGCCTGCCGGCGAGGCTCGGCACTGAGCACAGGGGGCAGCACGAGACGACTGCCCAAGGGGAAGGACGGGGGGCATAGGCAACCCAGTAAGGGGTACACCGCCGAGTGGGGAGTGCAACATGGTGATCAGAAACTCCAACTTTTTTCAAGATTAGGGAAATCCATCTGTATTACACAATCACCACTATAAGCTTTTGCAGAGTAATTGTTCTCTGTGCTTCGGTGTTCATGCCGCCTGCTTGCCTCCCCCTCCGCCATCCCGTCCCGCTTAGAGCGGCTCACCTGCGGCGCGAACTGTCCCGACATGATGTGCTGGCGCTCCTGTTCCATCCGCTTCTGGCGGCGCTGCTGTTTGTTGCGATTGCGGAAGGAGAGCTCGCGACGCTGCCGGCCCTTGAAGATCTCGTCCTCCATGTGGCCCAGGTCCTGCATGATCAGCTGCACCCGCTGCAGGTTGACGCGGCCTGAGTTGGTGAGGAAGCCCTGCCGACAGCGGCCGAGGTCAGGGACAAGCCTGGACCTGCCACGCAGCCACGACCAGGCAGCTGGGCCAGCTGTACCTGCAGCCATTGACCTGAACACTGCTGAGCTAGGGGCGGACTATTATACCAGTTTCAGCCACTACCTCGCCATCACTTACATCCAGTTTAGCATCGAGCTCGGTATCCGGTATAGGTCAGTCTAAATGATCGGTCATGTCAGGAGTTCAGTCCACAGCTCCCGTTCCGGCCTCCTACCCCGGTTTTGTAGACGGTCTGTTTGTAGAGGTTAACCAGTCGGTCGATAGCTCCCTCGCGGATTTCCAGCGATGGCAGGTGCGGCAGAAAGTCGTTGCCCACGAAGAAGCACATGAACACCCAGTCGTCCACCGCTCGCTCAAAGTCGTACTGCAACAACAGAGGAAATGTGGTTATGGAGTGAGACGACGGGACTGCACTGGCTAAGAACGGTATTAGCGGGCCGACGAGCCGCTTGATAGATTTCCAGTTCGGCAAACCCACGTTGGGCGCGAAATGACCAAGTAGTCGAAGCGCCCTAAACCTCCAAACAACAACAAGCAGGCCCACGTACCTTTCGCTTCAGGGCTAAGAAATTAAGACAAATGCAAAAGCCCATGCTTACCTACAGTCTAAGTCAAAAAAATGAGACGAAAGTCGGCATTTCAACGTTCTGAGCCCCAGCGTGTTTACACTGGTCACCGACCTTGAAGGGCAGGTTGGGCATCTCCAGCTCCCGCTCCAGGTACTCGCGCAGCACGTTCAGCCGCACAAAGATGTACTGGGTCTCAGCGACCGGCGCAGCCAGCTCGTCCTGTTTGTCGCGCGCGCCGCCCACGCACTCCTTCATCTCGTGACCTGGCCGCAGGGCGCCGGACGGTCAGCAAAGGCGCACTCAGGCCAGTGGCGGGGCAGGACAATTTCCGCACTGCAGCTTCAGGTTAGACTCTGTTACTGATTTTCCTGTCAAGACCCGTTAGAAACCCTAAACATCAAAATGCACCAACGCGACGTAAACGTATTTTATCGGTCCAAAGTCTCGCAGTTTCATTTGGAGCGCCACTGCAGTTGTTAGCCTGCTTCCGCGAGCGCCCAGGGACTGACCGAGCTGACCGCAGATGTCGCAGGGCTTGGGCTGGTTGGGTTTGAACTCCTCGCGGATGATGGTGAAGTTGGGCTCGTGCGTGGCCAGCCCCAGCATGATGAGGTCGGCGTCGGCGCCGCACAGCACGTGCTGCGTGTTGGGATCGTGCGCCGGACTCGCTTCCGACGGCGCCACCATCGTCAGCGGCAGGTCAACACGCACAGGAGGCGGCAACAGCTCAGAATGGTAGATACATGGGTCTCCTCCCTAACTCTGAGAATGGTATGGCAAGCAACTGCTCCGCTATAACTGTGAATAATCGGCTCTATTAGTCAGACGATTTCGAAATTTAAAACACGAAAAATAAACTCTGCACTCGGGGTTCTAGAGCCAGTACAACTTGTTGCCTATTGCTCGTTAGACCACAGCCAGATAAAGCACCCTACACGGGTGGCAACTAGGCCCACAAGACACCCAAACGTGCGACAGTGTTTTCTCCAGCAATCTCCCACCGGAAGACCCGATGGCAGTGCTCCACAAGCACCGCCGTTCCAGGACCTGGCGGCTTACCGCGCTGGCGGCGGATATAGTCCATGATCTTGTGCTCGCCCTCGCCCGGCACGTTCGCGTCTGACAGGATAATCTTCAGGTTCCGCCATCCGGCGTCGTTGTTAAGGCGGTCGTGCACATAGAAGCACAGACATTTGCTGAGCCGGTCCATGAAGGGTGTGCCCTGGCGGGTGGGGAGCGGCTCAGTGGTGCAGCTCTGGGTTCGGGACCCAGTCGCCCCCATCAGTTTTAAGGCTGGTCGACCAGAAGTGTTGTATACTGACATTCTCACTCCATGGGTAGACTGTTAAGACTCCATTTTCTCGAAAAAAATATATCCTTTGCCTACAGACCATTTGTTGGCATACCGACCAACGGCAACAGGTGATATTCTGATATCGTAGGCCTTTTGCATAGCCGCTTTGGCAAAAAACGAATACATGCTGCATGTCATTTATCAGGACATACGTGTCATGGCGCTCAAGCTTTTGCCAAGAAATTGATTGAGTTAAAACGTAATTAACTGCAGATTATAACGTTGGATTATCTAAGAAATTGGGTACTTTACCTTTGATATGTACATATCAAAAATCATGGTGTTGTGGGTAATATTTAGACTCAGTAGCTGAGGTGCCCCAAAACTCCAGTGATCGTTCGCAAAGTTCCAGTACTAACCGGAGTGATGCAGTTGCTGTCGAAGTGCTCGCCCTTGGGCTTGTCCGGGGGCAGTTCCACGCCCTTAGAGCGAAGCTCCGCCTTGATTCGCGCCATTTCGTCCAATTTCTCAGTTGTTTCTTTGCTGGCGCGGAAACGTCGCGAGCGCTGCTGGTTCATTTTGGCGCGCGGAGCCTGCCAATCAAGAATACAATATATGAGAACCAGAGTGCAAAGATTCACTACAGATAGCGAGTTTACGACCAGCGATCTACTTACCTGTACCAAACACTATGGCCACAAACTGCGATAAAAAGGCCACACAACGATCTTCGACACTCAAACACACGAAGATGTTCCTTCTCCTCCTCTCCCTCCCTAAAAAATTGTTATCTGAAAACTAAACATCATTGTTAATTGACACTTGTTGTCTCTACGGAAAATGTTGAACAGTACTCTTTGTTAGGGCTATGTTGTTTCGTTGGGGACCATGTACATCTATGGCCTTGGGTCCTAGGATTGTCAGAGTCACACCAGCTGCTGAAGACGGAAAGGCAGCACACAGCTTACAAATAAATGTTCATGTGTACGAATGGGTCAAAAGACCACAACAATCCCGAATTCGTAGCCTATAAATAACGGCTACCGAGCCTCTGCCCGACCGCGGACCGGAGTGAACTGTACCGTTCCGTCGATGGCCATGTACAGCAGCTTCCGCGGACGCACGATCGACATCATCTTGTCGATGGCCTCAAAGATGGCCACCATCATCTCATCCTCGTTTTTGGGCGCTGGTCTGAAAAGGTACAAGCAGTATTAGCGTCATCAATGTAATATCATGGTAATCCGATATCCATATATAATAGCAATTCGTCGAAATTGCACCGATTTCAGCACTTCAAACCCGCCATGAGGCTTTCAAAGCTGACGTTAAGTACACATATTTGTTTAATTGAGGTGAACACTGAGAAGACCTTATTTTGCAAAAAGTTTCCTTCCATATCTTTTAACCATATATTTCGCTGTTTCACAGCTTCTTCCATGCCTGCAAAACTAAGAACGCAAAATCGCGTAGAAAAAATAACCTTACGAGTCTGTTTTAGAAATACAGCCTACATTCAGCAACACAATCGCTCCTGCGTTCACTGCAATCCCATTATGTACGCGATAACCCAACACTGGACTGTGGCAGTAGGTATCGTGCAGCCCTCAAGACAGAAGCGTGTGGCGCTCACTTGTCCTCCGGATGGGTACACGGGTGGATGATACCGTTCATGTCCAGGTAGAGGTTGTCGAACTCGACTCCATTGGGGTTGGGCGCACTGATGTCCACCGGAATACGCACACCGTCCACTTCCCCACCCTGCCGGCGGCGGGGAGGGGATCACTCCAGTTAAAGAGCGGGCACGGCGCCACTAATACGCACACCGTCCACTTCCCCACCCTGCCGGCGGCGGGGAGGGGATCACTCACAGTTAAAGAGCGGGCACGGCGCCACTAATACGCACACCGTCCACTTCCCCACCCTGCCGGCGGCGGGGAGGGGATCACTCACAGTCAAAGAGCGGGCACGGCGCCACTCGGTCATTATAGACACAACTACACTATCGAGGTTTTTCACGGGTTGTTGTGATGCACCGGTCAAGCATCGCGTCTATGGGAAGGGATATCAAGATAACAGTTTTTGAATGACCCCACACAGCGATACAATTATAAGTGATTAAAATCGTTGTTTTTAGGTGGTCTAGTCGTCAGATCCAATAAACTCAATGAGGAATGTTTTATTTTTCACTGCATTTATTCGACTTGACGATCTTACAGTAGCATATTCTTTAACTAACAGGTATGTCTATTATTCTGTGAGCAGGCTGTCAAAAACACCTGATACTTGTAGTGATAAGCATGGGGCGCGAACACGGAAAATCAGTGATCTGCTCTACCAGAAGGTATCACTCAGCAACCCATATCATTCATTGTTACTATTCACACATACATGGCTAAAAAAACGAAAAAAGCACGGTCGCAACGTTTCACAATTACTAGGAACTACTGAATACAAACACTCGAAAAGCACGCAACGTCAGGAACAAGCACTTACCTTCTCTTGAACACAATCAACGATCACCGAAGGGTACTTTTTCGAGAGCCAGCGAAAGAATGCTGGTACTCCCATGACTGCAGGCGGAAGCTACACGGAGCCAGCTGGTGCAAAACTGTCAAACCGATGTCCTGCGGGCAAGAAACACTAAACTCAACACAATGTTAGAAGCGACATGGGTCAGAATATACAATTGACAACTTCGGTTCCAAGATGAGTAAGGTGACATATGGCTTAGAAAACTCTCACTGGAAGCATTTCCGCACAGCCCAGAAAATGTCACACAGTAATGTTATGGTGACTACAGCTGGGCCTTCCAATACATATAGCAGTCAACGTGTGACATTTGCAGTGCACCACACCACATGCACCAACACATTCAAGCATGGTGTCATTCCATTTTTCTGATACATAGGTAAAATTTATTTCCTACATCAGTTGCCCTATGTAAGTTTATTATCCTATATGAGAAGTTTATATTGCTTGAATTATTAAACTGAATGTGGCAGCTTTGTAATGGAAATTTGACTAAGATAGCCTGGAGATAGAGTATACCAAACAAAAGCCTCGTTCAGAACAATATTTGTCCCCCAACTGTTCAGTTGCCCAGAAATATTACATTTTGATGGAAGAGTCCGTTCCCACCTGCATCGCACTGGCCCAGTTATCACCAAACAGCCGCCGGCAGCCATCAGGCTAGTTCAAAGAAGAGGATGTGTGACAAAAGAAACGTTAAAAAAGAAGCACACCAATGAAGCGCTGTGGCTCCCTATCCATACATATATCTCCATAAGAAAAAACGCACAAGTGGACTAGAAGTTAAAAGCGAGTGAGATAAAACATCCACGATGGCACATAGGGCGGACAACACACGCCATGGTGCGGGCAGGCAACTGTGAGGCAAGCGGCAGAGCAGCAGATGGCATGGGCAACTCACAGCCGCAACAAAGTGGCACATCGGCGCCACCACACAGCCAAATTGCAAACATACCATCAGTCAGTCGCTGCCTAGAGGGAGAGACTAGCGGGATGGCGCCACCACAGAGCCGCAAGCCAGGAAGGCCCCCGCACGGGACTGCCGCAAGGGAGCCCCCACTGCTGGGGGGTCAAACCCACGGGAGGGCGAGCAGCCCTCACTGAGGCTTTTTCGTTTTTAATAACTTTTTTTACTTTTCCTTTTTCTTTATGTGCAGGGTACCTTGCCCAATGCATATCAATACCGCAAACTTGTTTTAGGTGATAGAAAGACGAAAACCTGTCCTTAAACAAAAATATTCATTTAAAAGTGTGCGGTGTAGCTTGTACTTCAGAGCCCAGTGTGCAAAGTATGGCACTTTCGTTGGGATCTTGTCGGTGTGAGTGGTGAAACTGGTGCGAATTTGTGAGACTGGTACAAGGGAGGCAGCACTCAAAATCAAATAAATAATGAATAAATAGTTACAAAGACACAGGAGGGGGCCTTATAAAACAATTAACAAAAGGAGATAGCAAGAACAATATGAGGCCATTCAGTTGCATGAGCCCACGAGTATTCAAACAACAAATAAAGCAGCAATTTCACCAGTTTAAGCTATGGCCCCTGCCAAGTCCAGTGGCAAGTATCTATTTTCGACGAGATATTGTCAGTGCGAGTGCCCTTGGAGACTGAGCGAGTGGTGCAAATTTTATCAATCTGGTGCGAATTTGCAAGACTGGTGTGAGGAAGGTGATACTTAAATCAAACAGATAATAGCTGAATGGTTATTAAGACACAGGAAGGGGGCCTAATAAAGCACAACAACTAAAAGAGGTAGCATTCAGGACGAGAAAGGCATTTTCCCCTAGTATAGGCAGATGGCAAATTTTGGAGCTGGGGTCAAAATTTAGATGGCGGTGTGAGCGCGCCGCCCCAGTCGGCCTGCCCAAGTCAAAAAGTATGGCACAGGCCAGACAAGTCCACCAGCCATCTAAAATTATCACACCATCAGCCACCAAAAATTTGCACCAATATTCCATATACCACGGAAAAAACGCACCTATTCCAACCACACCATGCAATGCACTTTATAGTTAGTAGTGAAACTTTATAAGGCCCCTCCTGTGTCTTTATTAACTATTTAGCCATTATTTGTTTGGTTTTTAGTGCCAACTTCCTCGCACCAGCCTCACAAATTCACAGCAGGTTGATAAAATTCACACCACTCAATCCTGTCTCCAAGGGCACTTGCATCGACGAGGTCTGGTCAAAAATGTCATACTTTGCACCAGGGATGCAGAGCCGCGAAAATTTTGGACGGCTCCGGCCCGGTCTGGGGCTATAATATCCGTTCGGCTCCAGCTCAAAATGTCCTAACGGCTCTGGCTCCAGCTCCGGGCAAAATAGTCGGCTCCGACCCGGCAATGTACCAATATCCAAAATGTGATCGACACGTTCTCAAGGGCGTGAAAGCCCATCAGACACAAAGTGATTATGTATTTTTATGAATGAAAAATGGCGACTGGATGAATAAACGCTCTTGACCAGATGCCAAAGGCCAGTGAACCGCAAAACTGGACCACCCTACACTGCAGTGTATTCGTATGGCAAACTGCACTGCACTGGTATGACAAACAGAAATATGGGTCAGACATTACCGCAAACCTACATAAAAAATTGAAGATACAACAATCAAGTAAAGCTTGGACAGCCCGCAAAGAAAAATTTTGATGAGCTAAAAGTGTCCAACATCAAAAAACACATCAGATGAGGCTGATGGCATGATACCTTTTCAAGAAAATCGAAACAACCCCCACTGCCCAGGGCCCATCAGCTGGTTCGCTCACTACACCACCCAATCGCAGTTGGAGCGGAGAAGCAACATTGCCTCCAATATGTCTGCTCTTAGTCTGGACCTGAGATCAGTACGCAGTAGCTTCATCGCGGAGAACAACCTCTCCACGGACACCTGAGTAACTGGTAGCGCGGCCATTACCAGGCTAGCCGGCTGGATGATGGCTGGATATCTATCTAAGACGTCCCCTACGGTCGCCCCTTTAGGCGACCCAGGTTTTTAACTCGGCTAGTGCCGCATAAAGTGACAAGGATGCTGTTTTCTGCGCCTTTTGCCCTCGGTTCTCGACAGACCTAGTATAAACTACTTCTCCAAGTACATGATAGCTCTCCTGGGGGGAAGGTGGGAGCAAAGATTTTATTGCTCAACAGACCTAGCGTAAACACCTATTTCAAAAAATTTCTTTGGCCTTTGAGGGACCAAAAGATAGTCTGCCCCCCCTTCCAGGGCTTTGGGGGCTATGGCCAGAATTTCCTCCCCTGCATCTGCCAACAGGGGCGGATGCAGGCCAACGTTATGGGGTAAATCATGAAAAACATATGGTTTTTAAGAAAATTGCCAAAAATTGGGCAATGTGGGGGCAAATGCCTTTTTTGAACACCCCATGGATCCGCCAGTGTCCGCCAATGCTTTCATTTGTTGCCAATTTCTGCCCCTGCTAAATGGCTGGAAGTGCATCACCTGCCCGAGAGTGAGACCATCTACGGAACACCCTAGTTGCAATATTTCACTAATCTGGATATACATAAAATATTGAGGAAAATGTAATATTTCAGGTGAATAAATGTGTTTCCATGTGACACCTCATGAGGTAGAATGTGACCATTTCAGTTTTGAGTTTTGGTAATTTTAGAGCTCTTTGGGAGCCGGAGCCGGACCCTTCCTGACAGCTCCGGCTCCGGCTCCAATCAAAAGTGTTTCGGCAGCTCCGGCTCTGGCTCTGAGCAGAATGGTCGGCTCCGACTCCGGCTCCGCATCCCTACTTTGCACACTGGCCTGCTACCATACTTTGCACACCTGGTGCAAGTGTTTCAGCCAAGCTCAAACAAGTTGGTTGCAGCATTGAGATTTGTTTGAAAGACATGAATCTTATCCTTGTGCTTGCACCTGTAGTAGAGCAAGAGCAATCAAGCTCAGAGAGGTATTCATTATACAGCAGATTTGACATACTATCCCAGCCGCACATCTCTGTAGGCAATCATCCACCGTGTACAAAGTAGGCATTTGACGAATCGCGGCGAGTCCCTTGGAGACAGGACCAGTGGTGCAATTACAACCTGGTGCGAATTTGCAAGGTTAGTGACACTTAAAATAAACGAATAATGGCGAATGGCTATTAAGACACAGGAGGGGCCTTATAAAAAGCCCTTAATAACTGACTAATGATTGAGATAGCATTGCATTGCAAGGGAAATGGGCATTTTTCCCTGGTATGGGCATATTGGTGCGAATTTTTGGAGGATGGTGGTGCGAGAATTTTAGATGGCTGGTGCGACCCGCCTGGCCTGCTGCCATACTTGCAGACTGGATCATCCAGACTCCTTTGGTCAAAGCAATTGAAGGCTCCTTAAATTATGCTTGTGTACTCAAGGCGGGGTGAAACACACGGTTAGTACAGACACTGGTCAAACATTTGTAACATTTGAAGGGGCTGTGGGAGTTTCTCATTTGGATGGTGGTGTCACAGTCTCCCTAACAAGTCCATTAATGAGCTCAGTGAGGCTCCGGCTTTAACAACTCGGACAGGATCATTAGTCGTCCATTAAGTTTTGGAACGCTCCGGTAGATCAGGAGCACCTCATATTTGAGCTGTCGGAGATTGAACCAGCGGGCCGGGTGGCCCTCATACGAAATGTTAGGTTAGGTAGGTTAGATATCTCTAAAAATATATTGAGAATTTGAATTGAGGCCTTCTCTATGCCACTGTTGTGCAGTGCTATCATCCTCTTCAACGTACTCGACACAGGACTTGGCTTTCAGCCTGGAATTAACAGGAGCTCGACCTTGCCGCCAACAGCAAATGAGCAGGACAATTGAAGAACACAAAATAGCACAAAAACTCCAGCGCTATTTTGCGCCGCTTTTGGCCCTTCGACAGCAAGCTTACTTTGGATGAGGTAGGCCATCAAAGAAATTTAATCCCCATCGTGACGCCAAAATATATATGGTAGCACAGCTAGTGCAAAAGGCAACCTTTAAAACGGTTGTATAATGTAGAGGCAGCTTTAGATGAACGTATTTGCAATTCAAATAAATTAGGTCCTCCTTAAATTTATAATTTTAATGTAATTTGAATACAAAATTATGATTATGAAAAAATTTAATCCATCTAAGGCAAACTATTCTTTAAGTGTGGTAGAGGAAACTTTTACCTGCCGCTTCAGATGAAGGAAAATTTTATTCGTCAGCATGACGTCATAGAACATGAGTCGCATTCCATTTTCCCTCAGCTGCATTGTCTCCATCACCTAAAAGTAGCTGAAAGGAGATTCTAGATTTCAAAGTAAAACTGAGAAAAATTTTACCTTATTTTTTGTAATTCCTATCACGTGATTTTGAGATGTTTGCGGCTCTGAGCTCGTGGCCCCCTCAAGGCTTAGATTATCCTAAATATGGCGCCTGAATTACATTTCTGCTGCAACAAACCTATCATCGATGTTGCCTCAGCTTCTTCTGGACCAAGGACATCCGCTTGTATTCCTTGCGCAGAACAAGTTGTGGAACACAAGGTAGTCAACAACTTTACATCAAATAGATGGAGCCGACTCCTCGATAAGTAAGTTAAAGTGGTGGTCACTGGGCAGCAACATCATCAGACAATCAGGTGGGCTCGTAATTTTTTTCAACAAGACTCTCATGCTGGTTCTGATAATTTAAGCTTGAATTTGGTATCTGAGTTGAGTTGCAGGTCCGTGAGCTACGTAAATATAAAACGGCAGAAAAATAGTCCGAAAAATAGCTAATTCCATTCCAATGAAAATGTAGTTTCTGGGGTGGTTGGTAAGAATACAGGTTTCAGTAATCAAATCAGTTTTAGCTTGGCTCGGGCTATCAGCTTTGAATTTTTCCTTTTTGTGCTTATGTTGATTTGGGCCTTGTATTTTTCACCTATATTTGATTTAAACAGAACAGGTCTTGTATTATTTTGTATCATTTTGATTGTGTTCTTGATTGTTCTCTCCTTTATGTGTATGTTTGCAGTTCTTCTGTAGGCTGTCCCTGTGTCTCTCTGTCTTGCACAGACGTGCAAAAGCACAGTTACAATGTAAAGGTGATCAAAGCAGTTTTTCCTTGGGATGGCCCTGGTCCATATACCAAATTCCAGTTCTGTCCCATGTTTTGTTCCTGAGCTACCAGGATGTGAAAGTAATGTGACCCCATTTATATCTACCTCTCTCTCCATCTCCCCCTCTCTCTCTCTCTCTCTCTCTCCTTCTCCCTCCCTCTCCCTCTCTCCTTCTCCCTCTCTCTTTTTCCTTCTCCCTCTCTCTTTCTCCTTCTCCCTCTCATTCCCCCTCCCTCCCTCTTCCTCCCTCTCCCTCTCCCTCCCTCTCCTTCCCCCTCCCTCTCCCTCTCTCCCCTCTCTCCCTCCTTCCCCCTCTCTCCCTCCCTCCCCCTCTCTCCCTCCCTCCCCCTCCCTCCCCCTCTCTCCCTCCCTCCCTCCCCCTCTCTCTCTCCCTCCCCCTCTCTCTCTCCCTCCCCCTCTCTCCCTCCCCTCTCTCTCCATCCCCCTCTCTCCCTCCCTCCCCCTCTCCATCCCCCTCTCCCTCCCTCCCCCTCTCCCCCTCCCTCCCCCTCTCCCCCTCCCTCCCCCTCCCTCCCTCCCCCTCTCTCTCTCCCTCCCCCTCTCTCTCCCCCCTCTCTCCCTCCCTCCCCTCTCTCTCTCCCCTCTCTCCCTCCCTCCCTCTCTCTCCCCCTCCCTCCCCCTCTCCCCCTCCCTCCCCTCCCTCCCTCCCTCTCTCTCTCTCCCTCCCCCTCTCTCTCCCCCTCTCTCCCTCCCTCCCCCTCTCCCCCTCCCTCCCCCTCTCCCCCTCCCTCCCCCTCTCCCCCTCCCTCCCCCTCCCTCCCTCCCCCTATCTCTCTCCCCCTCTCTCTCTCCCCCTCCCTCCCTCCCTCCCTCCCCTCTCTCTCCCCCTCTCTCCCTCCCCCTCTCTCCCTCCCCCTCTCTCTCTCTCTCCCCTCTCTCCCTCCCCCTCTCTCCCTCCCCCTCTCTCTCTCCCTCCCCCTCTCTCTCCTTCCCCCTCTCTCTCTCCTTCCCCCTCTCTCTCTCCTTCCCCCTCTCTCTCTCCTTCCCCCTCTCTCTCCCTCCCCTCTCTCTCTCTCTCTCTCTCTCTCTCTCTCTCTCTCTCTCTCTCTCTCTCTCTCTCTCTCTCTCTCTCTCTCTCTCTCTCTCTCTCTCTCTCTCTCTCTCTCTCTCTCTCTCTCTCTCTCTCTCTCTCTCTCTCTCTCTCTCTCTCTCTCTCTCTCTCTCTCTCTCTCTCTCTCTCTCTCTCTCTCTCTCTCTCTCTCTCTCTCTCTCTCTCTCTCTCTCTCTCTCTCTCTCTCTCTCTCTCTCTCTCTCTCTCTCTCTCTCTCTCTCTCTCTCTCTCTCTCTCTCTCTCTCTCTCTCTCTCTCTCTCTCTCTCTCTCTCTCTCTCTCTCTCTCTCTCTCTCTCTCTCTCTCTCTCTCTCTCTCTCTCTCTCTCTCTCTCTCTCTCTCTCTCTCTCTCTCTCTCTCTCTCTCTCTCTCTCTCTCTCTCTCTCTCTCTCTCTCTCTCTCTCTCTCTCTCTCTCTCTCTCTCTCTCTCTCTCTCTCTCTCTCTCTCTCTCTCTCTCTCTCTCTCTCTCTCTCTCTCTCTCTCTCTCTCTCTCCCCCTCTCTCTCTCCCCCCCTCCCTCCCTCCCTCCCCTCTCTCTCCCCCTCTCTCCCTCCCCCTCTCTCCCTCCCCCTCTCTCTCTCTCTCCCCCTCTCTCCCTCCCCCTCTCTCCCTCCCCCTCTCTCTCTCCCTCCCCCTCTCTCTCTCTCCTTCCCCTCTCTCTCTCTCTCTCTCTCTCTCTCTCTCTCTCTCTCTCTCTCTCTCTCTCTCTCTCTCTCTCTCTCTCTCTCTCTCTCTCTCTCTCTCTCTCTCTCTCTCTCTCTCTCTCTCTCTCTCTCTCTCTCTCTCTCTCTCTCTCTCTCTCTCTCTCTCTCTCTCTCTCTCTCTCTCTCTCTCTCTCTCTCTCTCTCTCTCTCTCTCTCTCTCTCTCTCTCTCTCTCTCTCTCTCTCTCTCTCTCTCTCTCTCTCTCTCTCTCTCTCTCTCTCTCTCTCTCTCTCTCTCTCTCTCTCTCTCTCTCTCTCTCTCTCTCTCTCTCTCTCTCTCTCTCTCTCTCTCTCTCTCTCTCTCTCTCTCTCTCTCTCTCTCTCTCTCTCTCTCTCTCTCTCTCTCTCTCTCTCTCTCTCTCTCTCTCTCTCTCTCTCTCTCTCTCTCTCTCTCTCTCTCTCTCTCTCTCTCTCTCTCTCTCTCTCTCTCTCTCTCTCTCTCTCTATCTCTCTATCTCTCTATCTCTCTATCTTCCTCTCTCTATCTTTCTCTCTCTCTCTCTCTCTCTCTCTCTCTCTCTCTCTCTTCAAAAATGTATACCTAGGGGTAAAGATAGCATGGATTCAATATCAATATGCTTATACACAAAGTGGTTTCTGATTGGTCAATGCAAATGTAATGGCCAGCATGGTTCGACAATGAGTTTGATAAGTTCATGATTCCGACTAATCAAATTGTTGCAACCAGAAGGAAAGCAAACATTTGCTCCATGAGTGTTGATGCTGGCCCGCCCGGGATGAATCCAGAGCGAGGGTCATTAAAGGCATTTGCATCCCCTTATCCCTCAAACCTACCAATTCTCGTGGATTTTCTATAAAAACAGTTTGTTTTTAGCGATTTTGGGCCCCTTTGCCTATTAAGCCAAGCCATCGGCTCAGTTCCGGCACAGGCCCATTGCTCTCAAGAGTCACATCAGTGTGGTTTTAGAATGCTCGTTGGGGTCGCAAGCGGATCCGGGGAGGGGAGGGCTCTTGCCCCATTCCTTGATCGACCATCGGCGCCCCCTGAAATGGTCACGGCACGGCGTCCCTTGAAATTTCGCTTTCTACCTCACCCCTCCCCTCAGGATGCGAAAATCGGCGCCACCACGATAGGATTTGGCGCCCACCAGATGAGTTTTGCCTAAAAATGGCGCCCCCCGGTCGGGATGGCACCCCCGACCATGCGCCCCCCCCAACGGCAATTCTGGATCCGCCTAAGATTGCGGTAGTAGCTACCGTTCAACACCAGCAAGGGTTCTTTGCTGCATGTGGGCTACAAAAGCACTAGATTTGCTTGCGCTATGACAGGATCTGGTCCATCCAAGATGGAAGCAGATACAGATTTAGGCGTTTGGATGAATCGTGACACGACCTTCTGTAAAGAAGCAGCCTCAATCGTATCGAGTGCATCGCACGTCCTGGTAATGAGAAGGGGATCCTCCACTGTAATTACTCTCACGCCACGGCCTCTGCTGTTCAAATCTCTCATCTGGCCCGGCAGGGGCGTAGCCAAGGGGGGGCGGGGACAGCCGCCCCCTCCCCTGAGGGCTCGAAGGGCCCCCTGAGGATACGGGCTGCGCGAAGCGCGGCTCACCCGCACTATGTTCTGTGGCCAAAGTGGAAATTTCATACCAGACAGGGCCCTCTTAAGCCCTCTTCAGCACCCTATTCTGTAACAAGCAGGGCCCTTTTTGCCCATCAGGGCCCTTTTGGCACTGTCTCAGGGGCCCTTTTCGGGGCGCCGCCCCTCCCCTGAGCGAAATCCTGGCTACGCCCCTGTGGCCCGGTCTTTCCTAGAGTATGAGAACGCTTCACGGCATCTTTAAGCGCCACGGCCAGCGGGCTAAGGAGAGGGTGTGGAGGCGGAGTTTTTACCTTTCATTGTCTACTAGACATCTCCCCTCCCCATAGGTGCCAATGTTCTACCTCGTTGTGTGTGCATGCCCTGGCCCATGATTCGATTAACAGGAAGGGAGATCCCAATAGCATGCGGGTTGGGATTGACTCTCCTCGCGTCACACTTGAAATGGAACGAAATACTTGTGGTGCAGCTGTTAGTCGTTGAAAGTGCAAATAGCTTTAATTGTGGATGAACTCACGAATCATAAATGTAAGTATTGCGAGTTTCTTTAAAGTATAGTATGTTGGAAATACGATCTGATACGATTTTTTGCTGCAAGCGACGTATTCTAACATTATAATCTTTTCAAACATACAGCCCAAACTTGATCTGTACCCCCTGCTCAACTTGATGTTTACCCTGGATACTTGGGCAGCTTCAGTACGCTCAATTTACGTACCGGCCGCGGAAACGGACTTATGGACTCATGTAGCCGAGGGACTGGAAGGCAGTCTCCCTGTCAAACGAGACGTTCAGTCCTGTTCTGTGTTCGGTTTGGTAGACAGAGAGCGTACTGGAGCTGCTAACGTATCGGGCGTAATTTATTGTGTTTATTTTTGCGGCGGCCATGAGCAGTACTAGGATGCTAAATTTAGGCATTTATTCAAACACAGTTTCACAAATCATGCAAATAACACTCATTGACCTGGAACATTACACCACTCGACACTTGTAGCTTGCTAACCGCATACTCAGAGAGCAAGGCAAATGATAGAACAACAGTGAACAGCAATGGTCGGGCAAATGATAGAACGGTAGTGATAGTTCGGTTCTGGTATCATGTATGAGTTTGTTTCCTGCTAACAAGGATGCACTTACAAAGTATACGATTAAGTTGATTGCTAAATCTGAAAAATAATCTCGCTGAATGTATCGTTTGTAGGCTATTGGTAAGATCGCTAGGGCAACAGCGCTGGAGATGACAAAGAGACAGGGAGGTCGCTCATGAGCGGAGCCGCGCGGCTCGGCAGCGATTCTGACGGTAGTACAGCTTGAAGCCGCGCGCTACTGTGGACTCGCCCGTCACGAACTTGATGTTGAACTGGCCTCCGGAGTTGTCTGTCGGGAGAGGGCAGGCGTCACGCGAGAAAAGCCAGCTACAGGGACAGCCGTGATGAATGGCGGTACCGTCCATTGCCTCGGTCTACTCGGTGTCATGGGCGTTCTGTTTTGAAGCAGGTGTATCCACAGTTCAGTTTTAATGCACATACGTGCCATTTATTTGAGGTTTCATCTGAATTATGGCCTTTTTCAGACGGCCTTTTCAGATTAGGTTTTCCTAAAATCCAACTTTTTCGTTCCACATTGACTGGTTTTGGTGTCGTGTCACTGTTACTGGTTGGTTTCTAGCTCGCGACCAAATCATCTTTAGGTATTTCTACTCTTTGGAAGATATATATATATATATATATATATATATATATATATATATATATATATGTACAGCCGATTCCATACTGATTGGTAGGTATTAGGCCGCGGTCGTTTTTGTGAAATATCTCTAAAGTAATGGTCCTTACAGACACCGTTGGTGCCTCACCTGCTGCGTTTTAACTGGATGCATGAACTGGCGTGCAAAAATACTTCATCGGGTCCAAAATTCTGAAATAATTGAGAACAGACGCAGAAAATCACAGGGATCGGCCAAAACAGCTTTTCGTCCATAATTTTCCAAATTGACGTATCATCCAGTTCGCAGGGCCCACATTTAAAGAGCTCGTCAAAATACATCACTAGAGACGCAACCTTTTGTGAGAAGTATAATCGTTTTTAAGATGCTTCTTAATTAAAACAACTGACACTAATGCCTACCAATCAGTGTGGAACCGACTGTACGTATTGTATTGCGCTCTAGTGAATATAATGCCATTCTGCGCTGCAAGCGCGTCAGGCTGGTGGTACTCTGTGTCCGACGGGCCGTACCGGTGACGACGGCGTTCTGTGTGAGGAAGCTGCTGGTGGTGCCGTCGTTCAGCCTCTGACCGCAGAGTCGGTCGGCGCTGAGCACCAAGTAGTCCTCCGTGCACCGGGCGGGACCCACGCCTGCCTGGCCGGCCGGCACCGTCGACTCCACTATAGTGACGCCTGCGGTAAACGTGGCACCGTCAGGTAGCTGGAGATCGTTGTTGGGGCTGGTTCGGCCAGCGGAAGCTGTTAGTTTGTTGTCTGGGCTAGTTCGGTCAGTGGAAGGTCAGCATTAGTGACATCGTTGTCGGGGCTGGATCGGTTAGTGGAAGGTCAGCGTTAGTGACATCATTGTCGGGGCTGGTTTCGTCAGTGGACGGTCAGCATTAGTGACATCGTTGTCGGGGCTGGTTTCGTCAGTGGAAGGTGAGTGTTAGTGACATCGTTATCATGGGTGTCAGCCTTATGACATCGTTGTCGGGGCTGGTTCGGTCAGTGGAGGGCAGCGTTAGTGACATCGTTATCATGGGTGTCAGCCTTAATGACATCGTTGTTGGGGCTGGTTCAGTCGGTGGACGGTCAGCGTTAGTGACATCGTTGACAGGGGTGCTTTGGTCAGTGGAAGATCGGTGGTGTTAACGTCGTTGGCAGTGTCGGTTCGTTCAGTGAATGTTACTACCCACCTCCCCTACTGTGGTCCTACCCACCTCCCACGACTGTGGTTCTGATGTTGAAGATGTCGAACTCGTTGGCCATGCTGAACCTGTCGAACCTGCTGACGCTGTAGGAGATGCTGCAGAATCCCGCCTCCTTTCTTACGCAGATCATGTAGTTCAGCCGGTTCTGAAACCCAGGGTGGTCCGGGTGAGTTAGTACATGGGCTTTGAATTGGTAAAAAATGTAACAGCAAGCCGGTGCATACGAGTAACTGAAGCATACAAGCTCAATCAGTACCGCAAAGGGTGAAAGTTAAACTTTTGTATAAGACAAAACTTTTTAGCAGAGGGCTGTATTAGATTTCACCAGAATTGTGTAGTTACAAACGGTATATTTCGGTGCACTCTTTGCACTGCACTCATCCGTATTTTCGTTGTAAATGGAACTTGGTGGATTGGCTAAAGATAATGTACTGGTGTTAAGCTTCCGCCGCGTGGGCATCGTAGGATTACCTTGTCTCCTTAATTTTTTTTTTTTTTTTTATTATGCCCACTTTGTCGACAAATAATTGTGTTAGAAATGCTTTATTTTCAAATATTTGAGCTTGTATGCTTAGAAAATTTTTGGTTAGCAGTGATATATTTTTTGGTTTGATTGCCCGAGGGCTTTAGCCAATATTAACATGAAAACCACATGCTCGTATAAAAATCAGATGATATTTGCATCTCTACATACATGTTCAACTTTACTCACATATACTGCGTCGTATATCGAACCGTGAAGTCTTGCAAGTGTTAACGCATTATAAGCCTCGCAAATCCTGTTGAGTTATTCGTAAGCACTGAACTCTTACGTTGCATTCAAATGTGACATTTTCCAACGTCAGCCTTCGGTTCAGTTGCCGCGCGCTGTAAGCACCACTGCTCGCCGCACCGTCGGTGCCCCGCCGACCTTCCTTCCTCACCAGGTAGCCTCTGGTCAGCCCGGTGGCCGGGTAGTTGAAGCTCTCGATCACACCGCTGGTGCCCGTGTGGTACTGCAGACAGTGGGCCGGCGCGCGCGCCGGGTCGCTGCGCCGGTACTGAGTGACCTTGACCCGCCAGTGGCGTGGCGACGACCCGCCGTTGGTGACGACGCGCAGTCGGACCGGGCCCGCGCGGTCGCCCACCTCCAGATACACTGCCGATCGCACGCTCTCTGAGTCGACTGTTGTGGGGTGGGAAGCTCGTACTGGTGGACCTCCGACAGGCTTGGTCAGTGAGAAAATACGGTTTTTATGTTGCGGGCTAATTATCAAGTAGTCTTTCAACGTGAATCCGCACAGGGCTCAGCGCTCTTTTCTGAAATACTTACACAAAAATGCGGTTTTGGCAATGGTGCAGTTTAACGCGCTCAATCAGAACGGCTCATTAGTTGGTGCGTGGCGTTTTTACATAGTTATGTACGTCCAAAAATATTGTTTTTTCTAGCATTGCGCAGAGCGGTTCGATTTGCTTTATATCTGCGTGGGCGAACCAGGAATATCTTACAATTTGGAATGTAATGTTTGACTCAAACACTGCACTTTACGGACTTGGCCGTTTGTCTGATAACCCTTACATGCATCACATCCCATAAGCAGATCTGATGATTCGATATTTACTCAATATGAATAGGAGTGAGCTCCTAGCTCTCTAATTCCACTGGGTGAATCAAAATTATGGTTTCATGTACCTATGATATTAATCTTACCATGTTCTTGAGTCAGCATCAGAGAATCTTCATACAGAGCTAGAACAAAATCAGAGTCGGAGTCGAGTCAGAATCAGGGTCACGACGGCCTTATCTTAACCTCGACTCGCACAGGTGGTAGGCTCTGCAATTACACACGGTCTGTACCAGCTCTTCCTCTATCTTTCTCCAAACTCTTCTCGAAGAGGTAGAAGACTGCTAAACTCAATCGCCCAATAGAAAGTCAAAGCAGAGTATTTCACTTCTCTGGGAGGAACTTGGAGGAGGGTGGGGAGGGGCTGTCACAGGCCCATTATGTTATGAATCTGACTCAACAGCATTGCGGGATTACGTGATTTCAGAAATTCGAACTTACATAAAAGCTGAGCAGTTTACTTTCGACTCCCCGGGTGGAGTCAGGGCGCTAGGATTTCCTCTCTTTTCGATTGTGTGACGCTGCAGTCACCAACAACTCTGACCGTAATGCCGTTTGCGGAGTTTGAAGTACGGCAAAGACCCTGTTTTGGATTTCCTTCTTATACCTGGTTCAGAAGCTCATGCTAAAGATCAAAGTGCTTCCGAGATACAATCAGGGGTCCTTAGGGGTCCTTCGAATTATAACGATGTGCCCGCTGATTTGAAAGCGCTTTCAGTACCTCTTTTCTGCCGTGCCCTTAAACGTCACCTCGTGTCACAGCGTACTTAAGGTGTCTTGGGGATGTTTGATGGTGCGCTGCATGTGGAGTGAAAGTAGAATATTTTATATCAAGTGTACGCAGTTTTTATGTGATGATGTCGTAGGTATGACTGTATTGAACAGAAGTTCCACCTAGTGAATGTGTCATCCCATCTCATCTACTCATCTATCAACAGCTTGACGTGGTGTCGTAATAGCCACTACCGTTTTTATAACTGTGCATGACTCCGAATACAGTCTTTGTGCTTGTCTTTAATCACAATCAGTTCAGTCATTCAAAAGAAACGGCGTAACGGACATGTCCTAATAGTTATATCTAATCAGTATTATTGAAGGAGTGCATGTTGTCTTGAACTTTACTTGTTTTGCATTTTTGGGGTTCGGGGAGGAGGCGGGAAAATATTTTCAAGGCCTTGTTTGTGCGCTCGATTCCTGGCCTTTGCAATGTTATTTCCCGTGCCTGACTGCATTATGGGCATGCTAAGACAGGGCGTTATTTCTCTTGAGTTTTACTTCTCTCTTGACTTGGCATCTCTAAACCCAACTTATGACACCAGTTTTAGTAAGGCTGGTGTGATAAGTGAGATTTGGGGATTCTGATCATGAGAGCAATTACTCCAATTGAGATATGACTCTTAAATTTTTATTGAACTGACTGTTTTTTATGTTGTAGAAAGAAAAACCAACCCATGCATCTACCTACTTAGTGAAACAGTAGTCGTGAAAGTGAGCACCAACATAATAGTGAAGTGGGAATGTTCTGCAGGACCAGTGTGCGTTTGGCTCCGATAAAACGATTGTAGTGTTTTTCTTACCGATAAAATGCAAGCGTGAGCCACGTATGTGTGCTAGATAAAGCAGATTAATTTCAAGCCTTTAGCTGGTGGTCCAAGAAGACGACTTACTTTTTTAGAATAGCCTGTCCAGGCGGGACTTGGCTGGGGTTGTGCGTGAAAAGCATGGCCTGGGCAAGCCCAGAATTAGACAATTAGTGTAGGTGAGCAACTTCGGGCTTTGTGTACGGTGAAAATGTGTGTTTCCTTGAACGATGGTAGCCTGTGAGTTAACCAGGAGCGTTGGATCTAGGTTCAAATATGGGGAGGGGGAGGGAGTGCCTTGCTCACAGTGAGGGCAGCGTTCTGTTTAGGATCGACTGTAGAAGCACGGAGAAATGCTACCAAGTATCTGTGTAAACTAGGAAACACGTCAGAAGAACAAGGGATGTGCTCAAATATGGAGAAGAGCATAACCGTTTTGGGGACGAAACGGCGCAAATCGGGAATGTTTGGTAAACTCGGACGATTGGGGTCTCGAAGGAGATGAGGGGTGAAACCCATCATCTCTGTAGTTGGGAGGGCCTTTTCCCCCTTGTGCATGTTCGCTGAGGTCTTTTCTAGAGATCGGGCTCCGCTACCGATTATGTGGAACTGCTGCCTCTACTTCCACTGCCCTGGCTGGCTGAAACTGCTACCGTTAGTAGTGCTGCTTTATAAACATCGTGAAACCATTGTTCTTACTGCATTATCACTTACTTATTTATAAAGCGGTACCCAAAATTGTTTTATTGGTCTTGTATTATTGGTTTTGTTAAATTTCAAGAAAACTGCTGCTTATTTGTATGCTACATAAATATTATACAATTATTGTTTATGTGTTTATCTGTTTAACAGGTTCAAATTAACAACATATGATCATTCATTTATATGTAAGATATTCGAATATAATCGCACAAAAATATTCATTCTGTCTGCTTTTGTTTTTTGGGCAAATGGAAAATCTCTCCCAATGGTAATTTTATTTTTGTGGCAGGCCTCTTAATAGGCTGTTTGTGGCGGTAGCAAGTTTGAATTCTTGAAGCCTGCTACCCGCTGTTCCACTACTTTTGCGATTTAGAAACCGCTGCCGCTACCCGGCTACCATTTTGGATGCCACTTCATAGTTGGGGTACGGCGGTGTAGCGGTAAGCGCCGGCGATTTTCACGCGGCTGACCCGGGTTCAAGGCCCGGCGGGCTCCCTGAACAAGGAATAATTTGACTCTCTAGAAACCCTTCGAACAGGTAAAGATTCGACGATGTTATATGACGCTGGCATTTGGTGTTTCGATGAGCCCAAAAACTCGGTTTCAGTATATTGATGTGGATATGGTTTGTTTGTTCCCCCAAAGAAAACACTGTTACTATCCTTGCATATGTTTACAGTAAAACAACCTTGATGCCACAGTACAATGAACGATTCGTTGGATCAAGTGTCTGCAAGTCGCCTCTTTTTGCATGTAAATCAGTCTTTACAAACGCCTTCGAATCGCTTGAAGCACATATCCCGTGTTCTAGTCCACCTCTCTATTCAGTTGCCCTACATCACCACCACCAGTCGCGCCACCTCTGGGCTGAGCTCGCGGTGCCCTCCACTACGCTCCGTTGACGATCTCGCAGAGGAAGCGCATCGGCGTGGCGCAGTTCCAGTCCCGCCACTGTCCGTTGTTCTTCTCCACGTCGATTCGCACGCAGTTGCGACCGTGGCCCCTGGTCCTTGGGCAGGTTGGGAATCCAGTTTCTGAAGGTGGACCTGCTGCCCCCCGCCCACTCGAACTCGCCCTCAGTCTCCCGGTCGTTGAGCCCTATCCAGGTGTAGGTCGGCGTGAACGTCTCGAACAAGAAGTCGTTCTCGATCTGGCTGCGGATGGTGGTGAGGTTGGCTCTGAGGTCGAAGTCGCTGCAGGCCTTCATGGCGTCCTCCCACGGCGCGTGGAAGTTGGAGAGCAGGTAGCAGTTGCCGCCGCGAGAGGTCCAGGCGTAGGGGTACTTTGGGCACGCCGCTGCTGCGGAGGCCACCAGGGCGGCAGTGACAGTGAGGAGGGTGAACATGCTGTCTGTGAACTGCTCGGCGGAGCTTGTGAACGTCGTCTGCCGTGGGCAGGTTAGATGTGTACTGTTTTATTGACGGTAGCCACCCACCACGGTGCTGTGGTATCGTGTTGAACTCGGGACGAGGTCCGGCTGCTGGTGTGCCCGACAGCAGCCGCTCGCCGCATGCTGGTTCTCAGCACTTATCGTGGTATTTTCGTGTGAAAAGTCGTCCACCGGGCCAAATGTCATACGTACGCAGTATTTGAAACCATGGTTGCGTCGTCATTCTGAGTCTGATATTTATTGTATTGAGAGGATGATGGAAAATTGTCAAACGGTATTGTGAGAAACGCTTACCTTGTTTGCTCTTCTGCTATCGTCGTCAGTAAAAGCCGAAAATATTCACACCCCTCTTGCTTGCAGTGGAGTGTACAAGTGTCGCCACCGGAGAAAGTGGGGCCCCCGGTCAATCGTCAGCCTCCTGCCCATGAATTCTCTCCTCCGGCACCAGAAGTTAATCGGGTTTTCACTCACTGGCTGCCTTTCGCACAGGCTGGGTACACAGTTTTCCGATTTATTCCAGATCTGGCTGAAATTGGTAAATCTTGGGATGGAGAGGGGAGGGTGGTGCGTACTTTCAAGCTCTCACGCCGGGCATTGGGCCGGCCACTGACTGTCGTAAGGAGTCTATGCTGCAGTTGCTGGGCTCACACTGCTCTGTCGACAGTTTTTTTCTGTAGATAGTGTGATGCTGGCTGGTTTTTGCTGCAGCTACTTGGCTTTAACCGCGCTGTCCGGCTGTTTTTTCCTGCAGATATGGGGTACTTACGGTGCTGTCCGGAATTGTCGCCGCAGATGCTGGGTACGGCGGAGTTGGTGTTTTGGCCGCTGACGGTGAACACGTCGTCATTACAGGAGCCCTCCGTCGGCCCGGCTATCTGCCGACACGGAAACCAAACATGAGCGGTGCACGGCGTGCCAGATCAGTTACCGGGGCATCGCAGTTACCGTTACACAGGCGTCAGTTACCGGAAACACTGCACTGCCGTAGGGATTGCCATGCAGGCGCCCAAACCCCACACCGCACTGTCGTATGGTGACAGCTTTGAATGTGGGAACCGCGTTAACCACTGGCGTTCGTCGCGTTGTGTTTCAGAGGCTCTAATTCCGACCTCGCGGCAATTGGAGCTGGAAGTTGGCAGCAGGACTTTGGATCCCCTCTGGCTCTGTCGCCCAAGAGATCGCCACCGGAGGCGGCACAGAACCCACGCTCAGGTGAGTCTGTGCTCGTGTCATGCACGCTTTGCACTGTATAAGAGGTTTGACGAGACCCGCCTTCTGTTGACATGCCTGCGGGGCGTGTGACTGACGTTACCTGGTCTTGTAGGGTCATATAGATGGTTCTAACAGCGCCTTTGTGCCTGTGCCAGCATCACATGTTTTTAGGCTCAGAACTCAGAACAAGGTCAATGTTAGAGTGTGTCGCTTCCAAATGGCTGAACAAGGTCAATGCGCCTCCAAATGGTAGCGTGCCCTCCTACCCTCACAGCTTTAGGGCGTATTTTTTAACAGAATCTGCACGCCAAAATCAGCCATTATTTTTTGTGAGGAATCTCCTCACGTGTTTTTGCAAAATCACAGCTAACTGGAATGCTGGAAAACTCTGCCAGGCCCGTTCAAGACCCGTTCAGGGCCATTCATGTTTGCAAATGTTCCCTGACATTGGGTAGGCCGGGCCGGCCAAACGCTGGTCTTTGTGTGAGGCATATATACTTTTCGTAAAATACCGACCAGAATTTTTGCCACCCAACCGACCAGGTATGGTGTGATGTTATCCGACCTGTAATGCTACATTAAACCAGGCCATATTTTAAGCTACAAAGTAGTGGGCATTTTGCCCACCAGTCCCCAATGCTATGTCCACCAGTGAACGGCCCTGAACGTCCGCTGTGCCCACCAGTCACTAATCATTTGATGCTCTAGGAGTGCCCTTTAGGTGGGAATTCGTGCCCGTTTAAGACGAATGCTCACCATTCCCAATTCCGTAAAATATGCCCTGCATTAAAGCATGTGAGATTAGTACTCTGGCGTTGTTTTAGGGAACGTGGCATTGATTGACAGACTCTCTGATGGGAAATCTCCAGTCACTAAACATCGGCTGTCTTTGGTTGGTGACTTTTCATTGCCCTTTACCTCTTGTCTCTGCGTATGCACCTTTTTGTTGTCCTACGATATGGTTGAGAAAAGCGTAATTGAATACCTTATTTCGTTAGCATTGTTACATGACTTTAACCATTTGACCACTCATTAACCTTGGTGATTAAATGGCTAGAGTAATCTATCAATTCTAACGTAATTTCACAGTTTTCTTACATTTCTCTCCTTCTGTTTCATGTTTCAACCTAAAATCACCCTAAGATATGGTCTAGATGTTAATCCGAAGATATAAACGCAGCAGTTCCCTGATTGGACTCTGGCCCGGCTGCGAGTTTGTACCCAGCCACCATTGTATCGCCGGCGTAGCAGCCTAGCGACCGCCGAGGAGGCAGTGATCAGGCCGATGACCGTGGGAGGGTAGTTAGAATCTCCGAAGCAAGAGCAGGGCCGATGACCGGGCTCTCGAACTCTCAAAGCTGTCAATGCATCTGTGTTTGAATCCCTGAACCATACCCATATTTGAGCCATCGTGGTAATAGGGAGGCTGGTGTGACCCCAGGATGCCGTTAAAACAGGCGTGTTAAGCGTATAATATTAATGCAGGTTTAAACGCGTGTAAAGTCTATGAAATTCCTCTAATAAGACACCAATATCTGAGCTGTCATTCGGTAACCGAACCGATTGACCGCCGAAGGTATACCGGTACTGATGGGCCAGCCATGGTTTTTTTGTGCTCTACGTAGTTGCACGTATGGTGCGTGGTTACTTACAGGGTATTATTTGGCTAGAATTTGTATTCCCCGACCCAAAATTACCCAATACACGGATAGTTGTGTGGCCATTTGTTGTGGTTTACTGGCTGCTCTTACGTCGAATCATATGGTATTTGCTTCTGCACAACATGGTTTGGACAACATCAGGTCTTGACTGCCAGATTGAAAACTGAATCTCTCATCCTGTTGAAGTCCAAAGTTTAAAGTATTGTTAAGTTTTCAGGATTCCCGACTCATGCAAAACCCTGTTGAATTACCCGGTGTATTACAGTGTTGTATTGCTGCTCTGCCATTTTCCGTCACAGGCCGTGGACGTTGCGATAGTTAAAAATGATCCCATTATTGTGCACGTAATTATTCGTTACCAAAGAAATTTGAATGACAGTTTGATTGATCGTTTGGAATTTCCAAAACTGTATCGTGTTGACCAATAAGTTTTTTTAAAGATCGTTTTGCATCACCATCGCGGGTGTTTAGCAATACGTAATTCGAATCAACTCTGGTCGACAGAAAAATTGACTCGTGCTTGGTTTCGATTCAGTCCGCTGACCCGAAGCAAAGTCAATCACTGGAGTAGTTCGATATGGCCAGCCACCTGTACCTCATATGCATTGCTGCAAACATTTTCGTTTCTACCTGAACTACGTCATGGTCTGCAGTCAGGGTCAACCCGTTTTTATTTTACTGTCACAACGTGCTTTGTCAATGTTTATTCATTTCGTCAGCACATTTGATTACATCGTCATCTCATTCACAATGATACTTATTCACAAGGTATTGCCAGCTTTGTGCAACACTTCAGTATAATGAGGACTAGTATTTTGGCCTGCCGTTCGTTGGCAACATGTCCCATTTTCCTCTTCTTGTCATCTGTGTCTTTGAATACAGATTATGGTGTCGGATGTTTTCCCACTAACCGGGTGCTGAACAAGCCGCCCATCATTGGTTCATATGGGTCGTTGAATGATATTAGATTAGCGTATTTTTTAAAGGAAGGCACTGGTTGAATCCTGGAATTTAGTGTAATTAGGCGTACTTTTAGTAAAAATAATGAAACCACTCATGATTTCTCGAAAATGTACAATAAGCTCAATATTTGGTTTTAAAAATACCCTCTAGAAAAATAAATAAATATCAGCCTGTGGATGATGTCACGATCGGCAACCACTACCATACTGAAACGCTTCAAGGGCTTCGATTGGATGCTCATCGTGACGTCAGCATATGTCGTCACACCAGTAGCTCAAAACAATGGCCGCTGGCGACGGGGCGAGGGGGCTGGTATCAGGTAGGTTTTAGCTTTTCTACGGAAATATCGAGTTCCAAGACAAATGAAATATGGAGTACCGGGTTTCCGACCTGCTTACAACTGGCTATCTCAGTTAAAATCACGTTGAAGGTGCCACATTCCCTTTAAGACAGTGCGGAGCGTCCAGCAAACCCTGCGCCTCTATTTGAGAAACCAGGCCGGATCAGAACCGCCACGTGCCGTCCAGGGGTCCGGGGGAGTGTCCGCGTTCCTCATTCACGCTACAAGAAGTGGTGTCGTCTCAAGTCCATCAAGTAGAATTTGCCGGTAAAAACGCTCGTGATGCTGACCATTTGTACATTAGATTTTCCGTAACCACGGAACTATCGATGCACATGTGAACTCATCAAGCTACTGAAATGTTATTTGTGAGAGTGATGTATAAAATCTCCTCATGAACACCGTTCCGCGTTTCAATCGAAAGCCCATTGGCTTCACTTCGATTCGCTCTGCTTCAACAAGTCCTATTTCCTTCACAGTGTCCATCAGTTCCCATCACATACACACACACGCGCGGACTGCGAGGTCAATCGTCGGCGGCCACGTCCGACCTCTCCTCGGCGATGGTCTCCAGTCCGGTGGGGGTGCACACTGAGCTGCCTGAGCCCGAGGAGCCGCTGCGGTTCCTCCTGTTTCCCAGCGCCACCGCCACACTCCAGCCGCCGCCCTGGCGCTCCGCCTGCTCCACAGATGGCAGCACCGGACACTCTGTGGCGGGCGGTCCCGGCAGGTACAGCACTGGAGGAGCTTTACTGGTGGGCGTGGTCGGCAGGTGGAGCGCCGAGCTGTCTGGAGAGGGGAACGGCTGTGATTTGTGCAGCGCGGTGTGGTCGGCTGTTTTAGATACCGGTGTCGGCAGACCGAATGCTGAATGGTGGTTCTTGACTGTAGGCGATGACGTGGGCAGTCTGAGCGCGGCGTGCCTGTTTGCCGCCGACTGGGGCAGCAGGTGAAGCGCGGGGTATTCGCCAGAGAGTGGGGAGCCGGGCGGGGAGCTGGTTGCGCCAGGCGAGGCGCCTGAGGCGGTGGTGGACGCCGTCAGCGGACGCTGCGGGTTGAGCGACAGCGAGGCGGGCCGACGCCGCTTCGGCGAGCATGGGAAGAACTCGGGCGCTGTCCCTGCTATGTAGTGCGGGCTGGATGGCACGGAGCCGGCGGCGCTGCCGGTGGCGCTGTCGTCTCCGCCGCTGCCGACCAGCCGGCAGGTCAGCAGGCCGGCGGCCAGCGCGCCTGCGCAGAAGGAGCCGAGCGCTGCAGCCGCCAGTGGCAGCCAGGTCTCCGGCTGCGCGCCGACCAGCGCCGGCTCAGGCAGGGTCACGCACGGCCGCCGCTGCTGCTCCGGTCCGCTGCAGTTGGCCGCCGGCCGGCACTCGCGCTCCGCTGCTGCAGCCCGCCAGAGCAGGCGGACCAGGCGGCCCAGGCCTGCCAGCCGGCGCAGCGTTCGTCTGAGCAGGGCGCCGTCTCCTCGGCGGCGCCCACACACCCGGCGCCGGGGTCGGAGAGCGAGGTCACGCAGTGTCGGCGGCGGCGACGGCGTCCGCTGCTGCAGGAACAGTCGGACCACTGGCCCCAGCAGGCCCAGTGGACGGCGCAGGCGTGTGTGTGACAGTCGGTCTCCTCGCGGCCGGCGCCGGGACAGTCGGGGCCGCCGCCGTGACAGCTCCTGCTGCGCCAGCTGACGCCGCCGCCGCAGCGGCGCGAGCACGGCGACCAGCCGCTCCACGGCCCCCAGCCGGCGCCGCGCCGCGCTCCCAGCAGCCGGCACCGGCCGGCCGCGTCACACTGCCGCCGCTGGCTCTCCACCTGGCGGCTGATGAGGGAACTGCGCTCGGCGCGGGCCAGGCAGGTGTAGAGAAACCGGCGCCGCACCGTGGCCACGCCGCGCTGTGTCAGAAGGCGGGCGTTAGCTGGCGAGAAGGCCGATGTCACCTCCAGCGTTACCCAGTTGGTCCAGCTGGAGTTACGCTGGTGCTCCGGACACGGTGTGACGGGACAGAGCTCCACCTGTCGGTCGCAGCCGGAGCAGGGGCGCCACCGGCGGCCGGCGTCGGAGAGTCGCAGCGGCGGCGGCGGCTGCGCAGACTGGTGGCGCCGCAGCGGACGTCGCACGGCGTCCAGCGGGACCACTGGGACCAGCCGCCGTGGACGGCCGGCGGCGGCGGCTGCTGGCAGGCGGGCAGCGAGCACAGCTGCTGCTGGGTGGCAGCTCCGCGGCAGCCGGGCCCGCCGCCGGCCGGCGCCGGGTCGGTGCAGGCGCGCCGCCGTCCTCCGCACCGCCAGTCCGCAGGAGGCCGAGCACGGCGACCAGGCGGCCCAGCGCGACCAGCCGCCGGCCACCGCGCAGTCGCGCACCTGCGCCGCCTCACCGGCGCAGCCGCCGCTGCTGGGGCAGAGCCGCCGTCGGCAGCGGCAGCTGAGCGGTGCGGCGTCCCGCCGGTCGCACTGGGACCACGCCGACCACTCGCCCCAGCTGCTGGCGGTGTCGCCCAACTCCGGACATCGGGAGGTGCCCGCCTGAACCCAGCCGCTGCCGTCAGAGGGCCGCACGACGCAGCGCCGGCCGTCCCAGCCGCAGTGCGGGTCCCCGCTCGCACCGCACGCCACCGCCGAGGGACGCTGCTGACATCTAGCGACAGGCAGGCGAACTATCTCCGCGTCTGTGCCGATGAAGAGCGCTGACGAGGACGGGTCAATCGCGAGACTGCGCACAGTGGTGGTGTTCAGCGCCAGCTCCCGGAAATACGCTGTAGCTGTCGAGCTGGCAGCTGTTGCCTCCTGGTGTGAGTCGAGTCTTCGTAAGCTCTCCGTGATCGGAGATGGTGTACACAACAGTCACTGAGCTGCCGTCTGGACGTAAGGGCACCTGCAGCACAGCCATGTGCGTCCACGTCGTCACCGAGTCGACGGCCATGGGTGGTCGGGCCGGCAGCACCTGCATGTCCATGCGGTGGAACGTCTCGGCCGGCGCCGCTCCGTCGCCACACTGCGGCGTTAGCGTGGGCACCGCCTGCCAGTCTCCGCCCGGCGTCCTCCGCAGGTGCGGTCCCTCCAGCGCCGCGTCCAGGTCACTGAGCCGGTACTGGCACACGGCTGAGCCGGGCAGTGGCGCCGCCTGCGCCGCTATGTACAGGTACTGCTCCGTGAGCGCGGCGGCGGTGGCGCGACGCAGCAGCGGCGGTCCGGAGGACTCCCCAGACAGCCGACACTGCAGCCGCACCGAGCGAAAGCTGCGCCACAGCCGGCGGCGGCCGGGCCGTCCGGCGTCCTCGGCACACAGCCGCGCCACAGTCAGCGTCGGACGCCGGTCTCCGCAGGCCGACGCCGCTGTCTCCGTGTACACCACGTAGACGTGGGGTCCGCTCTGAAGAACCGCCGCCGGCCGGGCTGAGTCCAGCCAGAGCGCGTCGTAAGCGGGCGTCCGGACGGCAGCTGCTCCGGCCGGCGAGCCCCACACAGCCACGTCCAGGCCGGAGAAGTCGGCAGCGGTGGCGGCGAACAAGCTGCCCTGTGGTGTCAGCAGCGATGCGGCCGGGTGCCGCGGCGAGTACGGGCTGACGCCCAGTCCGGAGCTGTTCTTCTTCACCTGCGACAGTCGGTCGGCACGCCGCCACGTGCAGAGCGGCGTGAAGGCGCCGGTGCCGCAGGCTAGCACGCGCCGGTCGTGCACATGCAGCGCGGTCACGTGGTTGTGGCAGAGCGCGGCCGGCTGTGCTTTCAGCAGGCAGCGGCGCCGGTGTTGGGGGTGGGCTGGCCAGCGGACCACCTCCAGCGGCGTCAGGTCGCTGCTGCTGAGTCGGACCAGCGCCTCCCGGCCTGCGGCGATCACCTGCTCCCGGGCGGCGTCCACCGCCAGCGCCGACCAGTTGCCGCTGTCCGGCAGTCGGAACACGCTGCCTGAGGCGGCGCACAGAAGTGACACGGCCAGTAGGCCGGCCAGCCTGCCGGAGCACATGCCGGCCCGGCCTCCGGTACGCGGCGCGTGCTCTCTCGCACCTCTGAAGTTCGGGCACAGGAGCTAGAAATGCCGTTTGAAGGCTTTCTGACAGAAGGCCAGCAGCACTGATCTCCCGTTCACTGTCGGTTGACACCAGTTGCAGGCCGGTGGTGCTGTAGGTATCGTCACTGACTGATCGGAAACCACTGCGTCCTTCGCCACTGTTCTCTGTGCACGTGTGTGCCCCGCTGTCGGCGGCGGCGTGGGAGTGTTTGGAGGGATGACGCGGTGACGCCGCCGGAGCGCTCCCCGTCCGGTAACACGATCCTGACCAGCTCCCCGCCGAGCGGCGGAGAGACGCCGCACTTGTCTTCTCGGCAGCCGAGCTCTAGAGCAGTACACGGCCGCCCTGGATATAAAACAGTAGCCAGGGCGTAAAGGACAGACTCGCGCAATATTAAATGCCGGTGGACTGTTTGTTTTAATGATCGTTAATGTTCGCTTTGAAAGGGACTTGATAATACCGGCAGTGGAATAGGGGCAAAGCATCCCCCTGTAATCTCACCCATGGCTTGTCCCCGGCCCAAGTCACTTGAATGGCGGATAAACTCTCGTTTGAACTGCATTCGACTCCAGTTTCGATCAAATCGGTCGTAGCTCGCAGTGTCAGTGGTGGTTGAAACTGTTCAGGGCTTGTTTTGTTCAGCTGAAGCCCGTTGCAAAACCTACGTCCTCGAATTTGCAGGGCCATCACTTTTTATGAGCCGATTAAGAATACCACCGAAACATGTGCATCGTATTTACAAGTAGTCTAGCAAACCTCAAAGCTATATCTGGTTTGAGTTTTTAGATACTTTGAACAAATTTCAGGGATATCAATATTTGCTGATGTTTCCATTGCGCACTTATTTAACCCTTGCCTCGGTGGCGGTTAGAAGCCACCTTCGCCCTGGTCGGGGGGGGGGCTAAAAAAGACCCCCACGATCTGAAAAACTAAGAGAGCTAGAAAAAGCGCAAAACGGCAATCGAAAGCTCTTCAAAAATTATATCGAAAATACTTCGGTTATTTTTCCCGGTTATTTTTCTCGTCAGGTCAATATCAAGGTCACCAGAGGTCAAAATAGGTCAAAAACGCTAATATGAGGTGTACTAAGAAAACCTCATATATCTCAAAAACTATGATAGCTAGAAAGATTTTTCAACACCATTCGAAAGCTCTTGAGTTGCTCTTTCATTACAGTGGCAATGATTTTTGGGTCAGGTCAAAGCCTAGGGAGCCACAGGTCACTGAATATTGGGAATGTTCTTGGGAATGTCCATAGCCACCCATGCATAAGGGCGTTTCCTTTTTTCGCTCAATTTCTTCCAAACCGAGCAAGATGCAGCCATAGTTGATGCACCATTGCAATCCTCTCGTCAATACAATTCGAATGATATATAATATTGCTATGCCAGGTGAAATTTGAAAATGTGACCTGCCCCAGGTCAACGGTCTGACCCAACGTATAGTCACGATGTATATAATTTGACTTGCAGTGACTATACAAACACTTTGGTGACAAAATAAAAGTTCTATCTTTGTTTATTCAAAATTTATAGAGTAAAACACCAAAAAATGCTTATTTGACCTAAGGTGACCTTTCAAAGGTCACAAGTCAAAATGTTTGGCATCAACTTCAGAAATGGGCTAAGAGCAAGTCGTAACCGACGTTTGAAGTTGATTCCATCCATACTTACTGAGAAAAGCTCATTTCGTGATTTGCCCCATGTATTTACAATGAGGAGGTCGTGCGCTACACATGACCTTAGGTCACCAATATAAAAATCCTGGAACATATGTTGTATCTCCTGGTGGGCCGAATATGTGGTATGAGTTTCAACTTGATCGATTAACCCTCCTTTTAGTTATGCAGTCCTAAGCATTTTGTAGGTGAGGTTACTTCACCTGGCCTGGTGACCTGACCTAATATGACCTTGAGCTAAAATGTTCAGGAAAAATGTAAAAATGATGAAGGAACAGCTAGACTGAGTTTGGCGCCGCTGCGCGTCTCTGTTTTTGGTCACTTCGGAAAAAACCCGATGGGGTCTAAAAGATCCCCCACCCGGGCGAAGGTTAAGCAGAAAGTTAATTATCTCGATTAAAACGGTGGGATTTTTATGTCAGACTATCATGCAGCGCTTGGCGTGTTATTGTCCCCAGCCATGATATGCTCTAGCGTGCACTTGTTCTGTGAGCTGCCCGTCGCGGGGAGACAGCCGCGTCTTGTTAACCCCTGGTCCGGAATCCACCAGCCAACAGGCGTCCCTGTGTGTGGGTGCGGGTTGCGCCCCCAGCTCCGCTGCTCTGCGGCAGCGGTATGTTCGTCGTGCGGTGGTTGTGGTAGGCAGCCGTGTGGTCTTCAGCGCGGCGAGTGGTGGGCTCTCAAATGCGTGGGAAAATGATGGTTGGTGTGGTGCACGGATAAGATATAGGTGAATTTAGGTATACAATATTCAGGAGTGTTGGTTGATTGATTATTTGGGTAAATCAATCAACACTCAAAATATAGGATGCCTAAATTTGTTACCGTCTTTCAATTAGTGGGGGGGGCTGAGGTTTGCTAAGGTATGCTTTACGCCTGGCTAGAGTAAACTGCATTCTTATAGAAATATCAGAAGCCGATGACGGACGAAGTGAGAAACGGCTTTCATTATAACAGTGCTGTTATTGTTGCACTTCGGTTGGATATGGAATGTTTTTATCAATTCAGAGGCCGTTCGCTCCTGACACCGGCAGCGATGCCTCTGTTCTCACTCTATATTTGACACATGATCCGTCTTTCGTGCAATAAAAAGCCTTAACAGATGTTTTCTGTCCAACTTGTCGCAATTTGATTCTTGTGAACAAAAGTAGTGCGATGGAGGGATGGGGGGGGGGGCTGGTCAGAGTGATGAACGCGAACGCAGTTATTTTAATTTTATTTATTTATTTTATTTTAGGGCCACTCCCAACAGGCACACTTAAGCAATTATCGAGATTATTGGCGTGGGTGTTTAAGTATCCTCTCCACCGGGTCAGATTGGACACGGAAGGCGGTTTTCTGCCATGGGAATTGAACCCACGTTAATCCATGCCGTCCGATCTGAAGACGGGCAATGAAGCCTCTAGGCCACCCGGCCTGATTATCTCGATTGCATTCGTAACTTTAACAGTAACAGAGTGACAAACAATTTCATTGATCTCCGCGACTTCCACGGGGCTTATTCGGATAAAAAGGAAATCTGTCAAGGTCCACTGCTGGTTTTGGTAGACATTCGAAATAAGATAAGAATCGCGTCGCATCTGCCATGGTACCCTCCATTATGGGTGGAGATCCCGGGGAGTTGGGGGGTCAGGACCCCCCTGGATTTTTTGTTTCCGGTAGGCTTTGTGTAGAGCCTGTACTGCCAGCGTTAACCCTCCAGGACCCCCCCTAGATCGAGAAGATGTATCCAGCCTTGCTCTCCCTCCCCGTCAACCATCATTGTTTGCCCCCAGACTGAGTGGGGTTGCGCCGCAGCAAACAAATCCCGTTTGTTCGATCGTTTTCTATAAATCAGTGGTCGGTGTAGCTTGAGTGAGAGCTGTATTGTACAGCTGTAGTAGCCTGCGGCTGTTGGGTGAGTCACGTGTTTAGGTAGCGCTCCGGTGCCGCAGAGTGGAAGCCGGCCTGCCGAGCCCGACAATTTTCACTTATGGTACTTCTACCGTTGGCTGCACATTGCCGCTGCCCATTCTCCCCTATGAAAAGATTTTAACGAGATAGCCAAGTTGTAAAGCAGTCGAAAACCCGTACTGATATTCATCGTCTTGGAACTCGATATTTCCGTAAAAAAGTAAAACCTACCCAATGCCCTTAGACCCTTAAGCAGCCACATGCATGGCGGGTGACGACAATGCGACGTCACGATGAGCATCACAATCGAACCCTGAAGCGTTCGAGTAGGTAGCGGTTGCCAGACAGACATCATCCACAGGCAGATATTTAGTTCTTTACTAGAGGATTACTTAAAAATAAAATATGACTTATGTACATTTTCAGAAAACCATGAGTGGTTTCATTATTTTCGGCTAAGTACGCCTAATTACACTAAGTTCCGATTCGACCAAGGGCCTCATTCACTTTAAAGGGAATTTGGCACCTTGGTCGAATCGAGGAATTTATTGTAATGAAGGGATATTTTGAGCCGAAAATTATGAAACCGTCCATTATTTCTGTGAAAAATGTACGATGAATCCAGTATTTTGATTTGTAAAATGTTCCTCTAGGGTGAAAAATAAACCTCTGCCTGTGGATGACGTCATGATCTGGCAACTACTACCATATTCAGTAGGCTTCAAGGGCTTCAATTGGCTGATTACTCACCGTGACGTCAGCGCTGTCGTCACATCAACAGCTGACAACTGTGGCCGCCTGGCTGGGGTACATTTAAGGTAGATTTCAGGTAGGTTTTTAGCTTTTCTCCATGGGAATTTTGAGTTTCAAGACAACCGATATATTGAGTACCGGGTTTTCCGGCGTGTTTAACAACTCGGCAATATCAGTTAGAATCACGTTATAAAGGTCACATTCCCTTGAAAGCACACACCAGAAGGGTACCAGCGGTCCGTGAGTGCGGAGCCGCGGTGAGTCATCTGGCCGCGGCGATCCGCCGCTGGCCTGGGGAGGACTGTGGTGGTCTGGAGGCGACAGGTGGTGCCCAGCTGGTGCCGCGTGTCTGAGGTACGTGGTGCCTAGCTCCGCGATGCCGCGTGTCTGGAGGCACAGGTGGTGCCCAGCTGCTGCCGCGTGTCGGAGGACAAGTGGTGCCCAGCTGATGCCGGATGCCGCGTGTCTGGAGGTGACAGGTGGTGCCGGGATGCCGCGTGTCTGCGGGTTTCTGTCGTGTTCAAGCAGCCACAGATACTTTGGGTCTTACCTAACAATATGAACTTGAACCCGATAACGGAGGATAACGTATTTCCGGGTTGGAACAGAAGAATTTCGCTCATCCATTTGCTCGGTTTTGTATATTTGTGACTATAATGTACAGATCCATCGGCCACCCCACAGTGTCACGATGGATAATTTTTAATAGAATTGTTGGAACAATGGATGTTTAACTAAAGTGGAAAGTTTATTCAAACGAAATCTGGCCCAGTTCTTGCATGCTCGGCTTTTGGGCTCGAAGTCTCACCAACTCCATCATGGGACTTATCACGGAAACTCCGAGTCCACCACCCGAACGAGCAGTCACCGCAATGGCGGGTTAATTTGGAAGCCGAAGTTGAACGTCCCACAATGCACACGGACGACCGCTCCGCTCAGGTCACCCTCTCACCCGTCAGTTGCTAGCCGACCTACGCCGGGTAAATATGGAGCGCCGGAGCGTCTCAGAAGAACCGCATCCAAGCTTTCACCGGTACAATGTCAGTGCAAAATTTTCCAACGCTCTCCTGACTGAGCTAGCGCGGCGGCAACATCATATACGAATGGATATTGACTCTGAAATTATATGGTATGATTCGTGTGGAAATTGGTTCATCTGCACTCATATACAAACCCGTAACCCGTCCCCATGTCCGGCATTGGACTAGGTTCTCTGAATCCCTAATGTTCTCGAGAATCACTCATCGGCTCGGTTAGCTCATTTGACAGATCGCACGCGCGTTTCGTGCCGCAGCCGGTTGCGGTTGCGAGCTCACCTGGAACTGGGTCAGCTCCAGTTTGATCTGGGTGACGTCGCTGTCCAGTCTGTGCACGGTGAACTGGCAGGTGCCGGCGGGGGCGCCGCTGTTGGAGGCCGGGTAGCCTGGGTTCACGAACTCGGTGCCGTTCTGGTCGGTGCGGCCGCCGCAGGACAGCCGCGCTGTGGCGCACACGACAGCTAGTTAACTGCTGACAGCAGCTGCGGCACACACGACAGCCAGTTAACTGCCGACAGCAGCTGCGGCGCACACGACAGTCAGTGAACTGCCGACAGCAGCCACCAGAACAGAGCAGCGCGCCACACAGTTAACCCACAGACTCAAAGAGTTAACGCCGACAGCAGCGACGACAGTCAGTTAACTGCCACACAGCTGCGGCTACAACAGCAGTTAATGCGACAGACGCGACAGCAGTTAATGCCGACAGAGGCAGCGAGACATCAAACCGCCGACAGCACCACAGCAGTAACACCGACAGCAGCTAACGACTGGCCCGGTGTTTTAATTTAAATCAAGCTTTAACTAGTTGCAGTTAAATTAATCGAGGGAGTTTCAGTGCGTAGAGAATCCCGTGATCCATGATTTTTGTTTTATTTAGGCATTTTCTTATTTGTGCTGATATACCATGAACTCGCATACCTGCATTCTCAGTTCTAAATAATGGCGATGATTATAGAAATCTGACTGAATTATTTTAAGGTGGTTTCTCTCAATAGCTCTCAACAGCCATAACTCGGTTATAGAATGATATACTCGCCATTAGTTGCAGGGGAGTACTGCTGCATAATACACAGGTGCAGCATACATTTCTGCAGACTGCAGACACTCACTGCGATATCCGGGAGACTCAAACACTGACTGAGATGGCAGTGACACTGGCAGACACTCACGGGGCACTCGCAGACACTGACTGCTATATCCAAGACACTCGCAGACACGGACTGAAATATCAGAGATAGTCGGAGGCACTGGCTAACATATCAGAAACTTCTGGCCCATGGTGCAGAACATCTCAATCCTGGATCCGCCACTGAATCGGACCGTGGCCTTCCCGGAGTGGCAAAATTGTAACTATTTTATTCGGTTTCGACCGGTTTAAAATGCATATCTTTTTACGATTTTACCTAGGTTGCCCCCTCCAGCCAACGTTTGGTAAATATTAGCGCCTGCAGTCCCTCACGAGACATGCACAGAGGCTCTGGCGCAGCACACACCCAATTGCACTGTATGTGGACACTGGCGTTGACGCACTCACTGACGCAGCAGACGCCGAAGCCGCCGGCGCAGCTGCCGCGCGCCAGGCCGCCCCTGCTGCTGCACTGGGAGGCCAGGTAGCAGGTGCCGGTAGCAGTGAAGCCGTCCTGCTGCTGACTGCTGCACGGCTGGTTCGTGAAGCGCACCAACGTCAGCCAAGGCAGCGTGAACCACGGCAGTAGCACTGGGGACACCGGACATCGCTGCTGTACTGACACCACTCCCACCGACAGCCAAACACCAAACCGGCCTTCCGAACGCTTTTGTATGCTTTCATTTGGTCTTTGTGGTTGAACTTGTTATTACCGTTTCCTTTTATCTTTTAGTTTTCCTTTTACCTGTTATCCATTTTCCTTTTACCTTTTCGCTCAGTCGATGCCCGTGTTATGGCATATCACAGTGATACCAGCGCGTCTCTGATATCAGCGAGTCTGATACCAGCGCGTCTCTGATATCAGCGAGTTTGGTAACTCTGACCTGTGTCGGCGCTCAGCCTCTAACTGTGTATAGGATTATCGAGCCGATCCACAGAATGTACCGCTAATACGTTTGTAAGCATTGCATTCTAAATAGATGACCGGGCAGACACCTTACTACACCACTACTCTAACAGAATAGTATACTGAGTTTATCGCAAAGTGCGTGAACGCGTTTCCACCTATCAGTGATCGGCATTCGTGAGTCGCCGCACGCCCGCGAGGCACCTAGATGAGAGAGGTCTCTGTCGCAAATCCCCGGCCTGGGGTAGGAGCAATAGGAGGGAGGGTTAACGTGGCCGATTAGAATACCTACGTGTTTAACACCCGCCCCAGTGGGCCTCCGAGCCACGTTCGCCATGGTGGTGGTGTTTAAACATCCCCCTTGAGCTCGGCTCCTATATGGGATAGCGAAAAAAACCGAACGTGGGCGGATAGCTCATATAAATTCATGAAGGAACCACATCGGTCACTTTTTGGCTCAGGTTAATATTGAGGTCATGACAGGTCAAAGAAGGTGGCATGTTAGAGAAGAGTTTTGGGGCTCTAGCGTCTGACAGAGTTGAGTTAGAATCATTTTTAGACACCATTCGCTTCCTCTCGTTACGGTGAATCGAGTGATGTATATTATGACTGTACTAGGTCAAAATACAAAAATGGCTACCTGATGTCAGTTCAAGGTGTGGGATCTTGGATAGTCAATATGCACATCAATCGACTTGAAATAACAATCTAAACGTAATGGTATCAAAATCAAAGTTTAAGTAGCGCAGATGACCTCTCAGAGGTCACAGGTCAAAAATTGCAACATGAACCTAGAAAGAGGCCTAGAATGCTACAATTTGGGGAATATGAAGGTATACTCAGCTTTATCTACACAAATACAGCCCAATTATGTTTTCCCCATACATTTCCAATGGAGAGGTCGTGGTCCGTACCTGACCTTAGGTCATCGATATGAAAAATCCCGGTGGGCGAAAACCAGAGTCGAAGCCCAAAACCCCAAACAAAACAATGAAAATGGGGGTGCGAAAGACCATGTAGTCGAAGCGCCTAAAACCCCAAACAACAACAAAAAATCCCGAATGCATGTTGCAGTACTCGGTGATACCATATACATGCGTATAACTTTCTTTAATGACTAGTTTGAAAGGCGAGATATGTTTAGATATAGCAAGGAAAATAGCCGGAGTCAATAGGTTGCCCTGATGGGTGGTTTAGTGAATAGCCTCAAAATCTCTTAAGCCGCCGGTCCTGGGTTCAAGTCCCGGTGGAGCCTCTGAATAAGTCTATCTAATGCCCCAAATCCCTCTCAACAGAGTGAGAGTTGGCGACGCCATATATTCTTGGCAGTTGGTGCGTCGTTAAAGCCTAACAATTATTATTCAATATGGAACAAAACATTACTAGGCCTTACGCCAATTTGACGTCGCCCGATTTGGATACTTTTTTACCTCTAACAGAGGAAAGTTAAACTAAAACAAATTGTTAAGCTCAGAAGTCATTTGTCAGTAGAAATATGACCACAGCCGATAATAAAAGCCAATTCAATAAAGATTGCACCTAAAACCACTATAGTGTGGAATTGCACCAAAGTGCCATATTCCCTTTAACCCTCGCCCCGGTGGGGGTGTTTGAACACCCTCTCGGGCCTTTCCGGTGTCACAAAAAAACAGTAAGAAATGGATGAATCTATCGGATTAAAACTTTTACCACATAATGGGCACACCGAGTGCTACATGTATTCCGGGATTTTTAATATCGATGACCGAAGGTCAAGTACGGACCATGACCTCTCCATTGGAAATACATGGGAAAACCGAAATTGGGCTGTATTTGTGTAGATACAGCTGAGATTACTTTCATTTTCTCCAAATCGTAGTATCCTGGACCCTTTTCCAGATTTATGTTGACGTTTTTTTACTTCTGACCTCTGAGAGGTCATGGGGCTATTTAAGCAGTTTTCAGACATAGGACAATAACTTGGCATTAAATGATGATACAGCTTTTATTTTGATATTATTGCGTTTAGATTGATATTTCGAGTCGATTGATATGCATATTGACTATGCTAGTTTAAACAGTGACCTTGACCTGACCTGAGGTCAGGTCATTTTTGTGTTTTGGCCTTATTATACATCATTCGATTCGCCGTGACGAGAGGAAGTGAATGGTGCCTAAAAAATGATTTTGATTCAACTATGTCAGACGCCAGAGCCAAAAACAACTCTACTCAAAATCCCACTTTCTTTGACCTGTCATGACCTCAATATTGACCTGAGCCAAAAAGTGACTGATATAGTTTCTTCATAAATTTTTACGAGCTATCCAACAGCGACGTGTTTTTCGCTATCCCGCATAGGGGCCGAGTTCGAGGAGGTGTTCAAACACCCCCTCCCCCACCAGGGCGAAGGTGGCTCGGAGGCCCACTGGGGCGCGGGTTAATCATGTGGCTTTGGCCTGCCTTCTTAATTTTTACATTCATTGTTGGTTTCTTAATTCAGAATTCATTGAGAGTTAGAAGGCCCGTGGTGTTCTGTGTTGGGGGAAAGTGTTGGCTTTATTCGACAACGGTCTTCATTACAAGGCTGGGGTGCATTGCGATACTGATTCGATAAATAGGCAATAGCTGTGGAGTCCCCCTGCCATGATTTGATGGTAAAAAGGACACACGAACACACACACACACGCACACAACCGTTGCCATTCCTATGTTTCTTTATGATGAAGAAGCTTTTGGGCTGAGGACAAAATCGAACGACAAGCAAATGTTTGCTTTATTGATGTAGTTGTTATCCTAAATTACAGCGCTCTCACCTGGCAGGTCAAGAAATGGTCGCGGCATGTCACATTCCCCGCTCGCTTTGCGCTTATTACACGATTTTCTTTTAATTTCATTCGGAAATAGTACACCGCCAAGAAGAACGTATGACGTTGACTATACTTACAGAAGAGCTGGCGTCTCTTTTCCACATCGTTGTTGTCTTGGGTACCTGAGCTTTGCCAAGTGTTCTGAATGCTGTTAATGTCGGATTCTTCCTCTGTGGCTCCAGTGGATTCACCAGCCACGCTCTCTGTAGGAAGACTGATTCCGTGGCTAAGTACTGGAGGGTTGTCGGTGACTGCATGTTGGGGATGAATTACGCCCTGTTCCTTGCTGTCTACAAAGTGAATGCTGTTTGTTAACCTGAGATCACTAACTAGATCACTACCGTGCTGAGTCCTTACAACATAGTCCACCCCGTGTCCCGTATCCATATGATGGACGGTTTTAACCGCGTTCGAAGTTGCACTCTCGTTAGTTCTCGTTGCGAGTTCATCACGCTCGCCCTGTCTTTGGGCTGGGACACCATCATGGTGTCTTAGTGACACTTCTGACACGCGACCTGTCTCTTTGGGCCCTGCTGGGAACGTAGAACGGTTCCCAAATCTGGCCATGAAATCGCCCTGCAGACCCGGCGGAGACACATAATCAGTCAGAGCGACAAATTCGGAGTCGGACTCCTTGTGCAGACTAGAAAGATAAATAGAACTGTCCTGCGAGCCATGAAGAGTCACGGGACTGGCCAACACTCCGATGCGGTCCACGGATCCAGCTGGCGGTATGGATAGCACTCCGGTGCGGTCCACGGATCCAGCTGGCGGTATGGATAGCACTCCGGTGCGGTCCACGGATCCAGCTTGTGGTGCGGCGGGGCGGTCCACAGATCCAGCTGGCGGGTGTGGCCGGGGCGGCGGGGCGGCTGGCGGGCGGGGGTCCGACGTGGTACCGGCGATGGTAGAACTCTGGGCCGCGCCGGCCGGGCAGGCCGGCCGCTGCGGCCGTCCAGAGCAGCAGCAGCGGCAGCGACAGGACGACGCCGCTGCTGCCCGCGCCCACCGCCATCACATGGTGGCCCTGGCCGGCCGGAGAGTTTCGTCAGGCGGGGGCGACATCCCGCAGAGCAGCGGCGGCTAGCTGTGGTCTGAGGCTGCCCCGGCGACGAGTCGCTGTAGCGGGGTGCACTGACTGGAGACCGGTGTGTTAGGTCTCACAACTCGCACTCGGTTATCGCTCGTGCTGCCCGACCTCACTAATCTGCCAATGAGTTCAGTGTTTAACTGTTCCGATTTGTCTCTCCAACCACAATGCCGGGGTCACTCTCGTTACTAGTGGTGGGAAGAGGCTGGTGCTGAGTCCCCCGTTGCTGGTGGTGGGAAGAGGCTGGTGCTGAGTCGCCGGCGGAGTCGCGTGCACTGGCGGCTGCCCCGGCTGCCCCGGTGTAGCGCGCCTGAGGATCCGGCTCCGTGACGCTGCCGTCACGCGGTCACGCTGCGGGCTGAGGAGGTCACCGCGGCCGGGCAGTGTGGTGAGATCGGCCGGAAACGGCGGCTCTCCCGACAGTGGACGGTGTGTCCGACGCTTCAGCTCCCGCGGCAGTGGACGGTGTGTCCGACGCTACCGGACAGCACGTAGCACCCCCCGCCCTGCGAGATTTCCGTATGAGCTCTCTGAGCATGGGATTGGTGATGTGGTGTGATTATAAATATATGCTAATATGGGTTTGGCCTTTATAGAAACAAATGTTACTTATTTGTGCCGGTTTTGAAGCTAACATTGGATCTCGTTTTTCTTCGGTCCCTCCTTTCTGCGCGCGAAGTTATGATCCTCCGAAACCGGTTGAAGGGGGTTGGGGTGTGTGTTGGTGCTGTGGTTAGCGCACTTGCGATTCATGCAGCTAGCCTGGATGCAAGGCCTGCCGGATTCCCTCAGCAATGAGTGACTTAATTCCGTGGAATTCCTTCCAACTGGGCAATAGTTGGCATGACCAAATGACCCTATTGGTGTATCAATAAGTACCAAAATGTATGATTAACCCAATCAAAATCTGGAATCTCGAATTACATTGAAGGTGCTGTTGCCAGAATTTCCCAACAATGTGACCTTTAGGGAAGTGCTCAATTTATTTTGCATTGTGAACTCAAACATATAGAGATTATTTCATTTTAATTTCCATCGAGAGTGGAAGTATCCAGGAACATTGACTTCAATTCAGAATGAATAAATAAATAAATAAAAATATATATATAAATAAATATATATAAATAAAAATATATATATATATATAATAAGATAACATAAATGAGTAAAATCAGCAGATATAATTCAGTTTTCTCAATTTATCTTGTTTTTTTCAAGGGGAGAGGGCAAAGGCTGCCAGTGATAGAAAACTATCCTTTGTAAATTATAAATCCTCTCGGATTTTTGCTTATTGTCTTGTTCTACTCGTGCTCTTAACGAAACTTTCAAGCTGTACTTGTATGCTTGTTACCTGAACCCACAAGACCTGTGAGGAGAGGTGAGGGACCTCTGACCCCCTCCCCACGCCTTCGCCGCTCCATTATTATTATGCTAGCGTCCTATCGGCCGTGGCTAAAGAGTACCACAGAGTGTCGGGACCGTGCTGCCGTTCACCCGATGTCTCAGTTTCGTTCACGATCTACTTGTGCCCCATATACCGCCCGGTAATTGGGGCTTTCCCTCGCATGTCTGGCTTTCTTTGGCCGTGCGACCGGTAATCACCGTGGCGGATCAGTGAGCTTTACTACCATAGCTTTTCAGAGGCCTGCGCTGCCACCTTGAGAGTGCTGACCTGTATACTCTGACCTGTGTAGGCTGTGTACTGCTCAGTAATCCTGCATTCATAGCTGCGCCTTGAATGTAAAATGGTCGTGATGATTTAAGAGTTTTTGAGATGCAGCAACTGCCAAGGCCATACAGCACCCCCAACTGCAACCTGTTTGAAGAGATTCTTTTCGGATCAGGTTATGCCTATTCAGAGAACCCGCCGGGCCTTGAACCCGGGACCTGTGGCTCAGGAGACAGGTGTCTGCCAGTGAAGATATTAAAAAATAATAAATATAAATATAAATATATATATAAATATATATATATATATATATATATATATATATATATATATATATATATATATATATATATATATATATATATATCAGTCGCGCCATGTAAGATATATTGGTGAGAAGATGGCTAGATTGAAATATGATGTCAGTTTTTGGTGGTTTCCACCTGACACCAGTGAGTTCACTTCGTGGTTGTTTTCTCTGTGTCCGTACATTAAATCGCCCTGGTTGTGCCGAGCTATCGTTAAAGAGGCTGCGACAGCTTCAGCCGCACAAGGGCTTGAGCTGGCCGTGATCTCGGTCGGTGGCCATGACCGTCTCAGTGGGGACCAGGTCGCGGCGAAGGCCGCTGTGGCCCTGATACGGTGCTGTTTCGGCGCCCGCGGCGGCGCGGCGTCGAGTCAGCGGTCAGCGACAGCACCAGAGGCGTTCCGCGTCAATACACCATCGAAATCGAGTCGCTGCTTCTCCGAAAGCGTAGCTCAACATGTAAGTTTAGGTAATGATTGTTGGGGCTTATCGACGCACCAACTGCCAGGGTCACATGGCGTCGCCAACTCTTTCTCTGTTTCTCGGGAGCCAGATTGCTCCTTGTGTAGGGAATCCATGCAAGTTTAGATGATACAAGTTGATCAATAATTTTATCATCGATATATTTTCTAGTGGATGGGTTTTATTACGGATGAATGAGTCATTTGACTGAACGCCCCCGGGTGACACCAATATTCAGCTTAAATGCGTAATCAGATATGTTGCTTGCGTTTTGTTTGCGGCCACATGCCGGAGCGGCGCCAATAATTACCTGAGCGCACCACTAGCTCCGTCCTGGCTGGTACTTTGACAGAAAAAGGTAGCAGTACTTAGTACAGGTTTCAATTGCATGAGTGAGCACGTTTGTCCCACTAGCATTCACGTGCAATGCGACATGCACTGTTCACGGGCTCCGTGCGGCGGAAGAAAGCGGCGTCGCGTGCGACGCGGCGTCGTCTCCGTCGCGGGCTGGGGCGCTGTGACCCAGTAACGCCAGCGGCGCGGCGGCACGAGCTCACCCCAGCCAGCCTTAGGTGCTGCCGAGATGCGCGCGCGATAGTGGTGCGGAACCAAGACCCGGTACAGAGGCGAAACTGGAGGTAGGGTTGCCACAGTGACCTGAATGCCTAATTGTGAAAACCATGCTGCAGTTGTGCGGTTACCGGTATGCTGTTGTGTGGAGTTTTCATGCTTCCAGGACAGTGGGAAGATAACGCCGATGGTAATGCGTGTGTACTGCACACGAGATGCGTGGTGGAGGGGCATAAAGACAAGGCGTTGCGGTTAGCGAGAAGAGCGCAGGAGCGACACTACCGTGACAAGAAAGCCGGAGGCGGAGCACGGAGCGGTCCTGAGGCCAGTCTAGTGTCAGACCTGCAGCCAAGCGAGATGGCGGCAGCAGCCGAGATGACCGCAGACGTTACAATGCTCAGCCGCACTTCTCTGCTGTTAACTATTTCCTGTGAGAAAGCGGAATCCTCGCGTTAAACAATGATGTCCGCTTTAGCTCAATGGTCCACTCAGCCGCACTATCGGCCCGTTTTCACGGCTGCAGTTTTAGCCTGGGGCTATGCGGCATTGGCCTCTGCCGGCGAAACAAGGCCAGTCGGACAGTGTCACGGTGCCGCGCAGGACGGCACCGCTCGGCCGCCTCCGGGCATTCCTCCCCCTGAGCTGCCACGGCGGCGGTGGGCAGGGTTTCCCTGTCGGGTACAGCCCCGGAAGTGACCGCAGCGCCGGCGGCGCCAGGCACCTCCGCGCAGCTCAACGCGCCTTACCTGTCCAAAGACAGCGGTAGGGGTGCGGTACCTTCTCTTATGCTTATGCCTTGTTTCTCCTCTTCTGCTGTCCTGTAATCATGATAATTATTAAACCAGAGAGGGCGTCCATTTAAACCAGTCTAAATTAAAAATCCCGGCAGGTTGGGCGATGTGATGTGTGTTTGGCATGAGAGTCATAGGTTGATTTATTCTTTACGTCATCTTTATTGTTTTATCATGTCGACGTGACAAGAAAAGCCCTCTGAGTGGACCTTTGAATATATCTGAATCTGAATCTGAATGAGGGAGAGAGAGGGAGAGAGAGAGAGGAGAGAGAGTCAATCACTTCATTGATCAGTTACATTTTTAAGTTATTTCATTGTCACAATTGGCGAAAATGGGAGAAGCTACGTTTTCATTTAGACGAGGCCTCTTTCGCTGATAGGGCTTTGTCAGTGTTGTGAGCAAAATGATTAAATGTTATTTTTATTCATTGATAGCGGTCGCATACCGGTCCACCTACGCTGATTGCAACGGGCCACGCCATGCGTTAATGGTAATCCCAGTTGTGTGTATCGTAGCACAGAATTCCAATACGTATTAGATTTCTGTGCTACGATGTCATGTCTCGTTCTCCGATATGTTTTAGTTGGTGGCACCTGAGTTGCGTACTCCAAAATTGGAGTCCCGTTGAAAAGAGATTGTAATTTGACATTGCGACTTTCGCTTCAAAGCATTTTTGTCCCCAAACCGGAAAAGAGGCAGACATCTGAAAATAAGGGCTGTTTCCATCAGAAAGCTGATTAAGGGGAGTGCCCCACTTTTTAATGGGTTTTGAAATGATATAATAGTTTTGTAGTGTGTGCCGATAAACTATTGTTAGCATATTTAATTTTACCCAAAGCTCTGTGTATTACATTTCCGCACAGTTTTGAGTTCAAAACAAAAAGTGTTATTTTCCCATTAAGAACCGCTAAGAAACTTTTTCCATCTGGCAACACATGTCAAGTGATGAATGGTAACAAATAGTATGGCCACGCAAACTTACATGTCGCAAGCCGCTGCAAGCAGCCAGATTCGCAATTACATGCAATGCTAGGGTCCAGGAGTGTAAATTTGGTATGTCTCGGTGTGCCCCGGTATCCCCGTTGATGTGCTCGGCATCCCCCCCCCGCAACCAAAAGGTGAAGTCATGTCGCAATGAAGTGACTAAAGAAGAAGCCAATCAACATATACGTATTCAACAGTGATATAGTGGCATTCCTTATCTGATCTACAGTTTTTGTGTACAGCAGTGTGCTTTTTCCAGTAAACAATTTGTTTCCAATGAGACCAGCCCATTGAAGAAAGTATTTGATGTCAACAAAAGACGCTGCATCATGGGAAGATTTGGTCTGTGGTGCCAGGTGTTCTCAAACAATGCATCGACATAGTTTACATGCTCATGTTTTGCCTGCCGTCTAATACTGATACGCAGCGCCTCTTCTGTTGCGTTTGTGCTGGTTAATACCATGCCATGACATGACAGTCCGAGGTTCTACTACACCTAGTACTAGTATGGTACAAATTTTAAAACCGAGACGCTGGTTGCATTACTATTCATTTTACCACTTAAGTACTAATTTAAAATCCTGAATGACATCACTCCAAATATAACAAACTGGTTCTTTATTACTCCCATACTGAACCCATTTCTGCCTGATATTATCTTATGAACCACCCAGCAAATTCCCTTCCAAGCGTGTGGGCAAACTAACTGCACTACCCCCAACACAGACTACTTGATCCAGAATATGTTATAACCTTCACACAAGTCATATCCTCTGTTCGCCTGACGTTCCAGAAACGTTTTGCCCTGTCGCTTTATCGATAAATCGACTACTACTGAATTAACGGGCTGTCCCCAGGGCGGCGGTGGTGGTGAGTCGCCATGGGCTCGGAGCAGAGCTCGTCGGGTGGCGGTGCGGGCCGCCAGGAGGCGGGGCGTGCTGCCGGCGGCACGCCAGTGTCGCCTCAGAACAGCATCTGCTCCGACACCGAGGTGCCCTACGTCTCCTACACGCAGAACCTGCCCATCAGCGATGGTGAGTCGGGCCGCGGTGCCTGCCAGGCGTCTGACGGCACCAATAGTTATGTCGGGCCGCGCTGCCTGCCAGACGTGTGACGGCACCAACAGTTATGTCGGGCCGCGGTGCCTGCCAGACGTCTGACGGGACCAACAGTTATGTCGGGCCGCGGTGCCTGTCAGACGTCTGACGGGACCAACAGTTATGTCGGGCCGCGCTGCCTGCCAGGCGTCTGACGGCACCAATAGTTATGTCGGGCCGCGCTGCCTGCCAGACGTGTGACGGCACCAACAGTTATGTCGGGCCGCGCTGCCTGCCAGACGTCTGACGGGACCAACAGTTATGTCGGGCCGCGGTGCCTGTCAGACGTCTGACGGCACCAACAGTTATGTCGGGCCGCGCTGCCTGCCAGACGTCTGACGGGACCAACAGTTATGTCGGGCCGCGGTGCCTGCCAGACGTCTGACGGCACCAACAGTTATGTCGGGCCGCGGTGCCTGCCAGACGTGTGACGGCACCAACAGTATTGAAGTGTACTGCAATGGCTTTGATATGAGAATAGCACCATTCGCATTTAATGGTGTAAGTCATTGAAACGTGTTTTTTAATTCAGTCTAATGAGTACGGTCTGATTCTTGGTACGAAACTACGTCACGGGATTTGTTTTGTGTACTATTGAAACGTGATTTTTTCAATTCTGAAAACTACGTTCTGATTCTTGGTACGCTACTACGTCACGGTGTGTGTGTGTGTGTGTTTTACGCAGTGTTCCGTCGGCGATAGTGTGGGCACGGTGTGAGCTGGCTGGTCGTTGGTCAGTGTGCCGGCCGGGTGGCGGTGTGTGCCGATCACGCCGCGTGTGCCCCACAGCGGAGTCGCCGCGGACGGGAGCGCGCAGACCTCGGCCGGGTCGCACCGCGCGGTCTCGCGCGCCGTTGCTGCCGCGTGAGATAGTGGTGGTGCGCGCCGCGGAGGCGGCTGCCGGCGCCGCTGCTGACGCCGAGGACGCCGAGCTGCGCCGGCTCAGGGTGAGGGCTGGCTCTGACTCAGGGTGGGAGTTTTGCCAGTTGAGGGTGAGAGTTATAGGGTTACCGCCGGCTCAGTGTGAGGGCTGGCTCTGACTCAGGGCGGGAGTTTTGCCAGTTGAGGGTGAGAGTTATCCTGATTCAGGGTTATGGCTACCACCGGCTCAGAGTGAAGGCTATCTCTGACTCAGGGTGAGAATTTTGACAATTCAGAGAGGAAATCAGGGTGAGGGTAACACCTGACACAAGATGGATGCTGCGCCAGCTCAAGGCAGAGGGCGAGGGATTGTATCAGGGTGAGGGCTACTGCCAGCTCAGAATGTAGGTTGCCGCCGATGGGCCGATGGATGCTCTCTCTCTCTCTCTCTCTCTCTCTCTCTCTCTCTCTCTCTCTCTCTCTCTCTCTCTCTCTCTCTCTCTCTCTCTCTCTCTCTCTCTCTCTCTCTCTCTCTCTCTCTCTCTCTCTCTCTCTCTCTCTCTCTCTCTCTCTCTCTCTCTCTCTCTCTCTCTCTCTCTCTCTCTCTCTCTCTCTCTCTCTCTCTCTCTCTCTCTCTCTCTCTCTCTCTCTCTCTCTCTCTCTCTCTCTCTCTCTCTCTCTCTCTCTCTCTCTCTCTCTCTCTCTCTCTCTCTCTCTCTCTCTCTCTCTCTCTCTCTCTCTCTCTCTCTCTCTCTCTCTCTCTCTCTCTCTCTCTCTCTCTCTCTCTCTCTCTCTCTCTCTCTCTCTCTCTCTCTCTCTCTCTCTCTCTCTCTCTCTCTCTCTCTCTCTCTCTCTCTCTCTCTCTCTCTCTCTCTCTCTCTCTCTCTCTCTCTCTCTCTCTCTCTCTCTCTCTCTCTCTCTCTCTCTCTCTCTCTCTCTCTCTCTCTCTCTCTCTCTCTCTCTCTCTCTCTCTCTCTCTCTCTCTCTCTCTCTCTCTCTCTCTCTCTCTCTCTCTCTCTCTCTCTCTCTCTCTCTCTCTCTCTCTCTCTCTCTCTCTCTCTCTCTCTCTCTCTCTCTCTCTCTCTCTCTCTCTCTCTCTCTCTCTCTCTCTCTCTCTCTCTCTCTCTCTCTCTCTCTCTGACCCCGTGCCCTCCTATCAGCTGATCCCGGCGTTTCTGCCGGTGATGAGGGCGGCACTCGCGGCGCCGACCGCGCGGGACCCGGACATTCTGGACCGGCTAGACTCGGCGGCCGTCCGCCAGATGGTGGGGCGACTGCAGTGCCACCTGGCTACCGCCGCCGATGCCACCGCCGCGCGGCAGGCCCATATCAACAACAAAATCACACAGGTCTGTTTGTGCGTTTCACCAGGCGGTACTGGTCGGAGCCTCTTGTGCTCGTTTTGCTATATTTGAGACGTGATAGCGCCCCGGTAAAGTGTGGGAGGTCCTTGGATCAAAGCTGGCCTCAGGCAACATTTTCCTCGACCGCTTCCTACCCAGGAGATGGCAGTACACTGTGTAGTGCCCGCCTTGACTAGGGACTTCCGCTGACCAACCAGCGCCCTTGTTATTGGGAGCACGGGCTTGATCTGCCTTTAAATAGATCCACCGGTCCGGTGGCACCGCCCGAGGGCACGGCCTCGCTGTGTGTCACCGGAGCAGTCCTCTGTTCCGCCGGGCCCGAGAAATCGGGATAGCTCCACTGCCTGGTATAGTGGGGCGCGTGACAGGGAGCTGTGCGGACACGACTGTCCCGAAAGGGTGCCGATAAGCGTAAGCTCTGCTGCCGTGGACATAGTGTGTGTGGTGCAAATGTATCGAAATGTTTCGGTGTTGGGAACGCAAAAAATATTTTTAAAAAATATTTGGGACGTGATGGAATAAGTTTAGAATCGACATTAGAGAACACGTCGTCTGTTGGTGAGTCGATTACTTTTGTCTCTGGTTATTACCTGCATGGGAGCTGAGGAGTACGCGGTATTCAGAGGTTTGCCCTTTCATTCTTTTATTCTGAATGTTTCTGCAAAACATGTACATACACACGACGCTATCACTTCTTTAAAGCATTTGTAGCACATTCAGCGGAAAAAAATGGCTAGGACGGTGATGATTCGACCAACACCCATTCATACCACCACCAGACACAAAATTGTTCGCTGTCTGGTCTCTTTTTCCCCTCAATTTCCATGGTTTACGAGCCGAAGGCGTGTGTGCTTCGCCCCTCGTCCCTGGTTTGATGTACGTTTGCCTGTGTGGATTGGCCGCCGACGCTGCTCCGTGCCGTATTCCTTGCCTGTGTGCGACGCTGCTCCGTGCCGTATCCCTTGCCTGTGTGCGACGCTGCCCCGTGCCGTATCCCTTGCCTGTATGTGTGATGCTGCTCCATGCCGTATCCCTTGCCTGTGTGCGACGCTGCCACGTGCCGTATCCCTTGCGCGTGTGGAGTGGCCAGCGACGCTGCCTCCGTGCCGTATCCCTTGTCCGTGTGGAGTGGCCGGTGACGCTGCCCCGTGCCGTATCCCTTGTCCGTGTGCGACGCTGCTCCGTGCCGTATCCCTTGCCTGTGTGTGACGTTGCTCCGTGCCGTATCCCTTGTCCGTGTGCGACGCTGCTCCGTGCCGTATCCCTTGCCTGTATGTGTGATGCTGCTCCATGCCGTATCACTTGCCTGTGTGCGACGCTGCCACGTGCCGTATCCCTTGCGCGTGTGGAGTGGCCAGCGACGCTGCTCCGTGCCGTATCCCTTGTCCGTGTGGAGTGGGCCGTATCGGGTGCCGTTCTCCGCCCGTGCCGTATCCCTTGCCTGTGTGGACGCTGCCCGTGCCGTATCTGCCTGTGTGCGACGCTGCCCGTGCCGTATCCCTTGCCTGTGGGCGTGGATCCCTGCCTGTTGACCGTATCTTGCCTGTAGTGACGCTGCCCGTGCCGTATCCCTTGTCCGTGTGCGACGCTGCTCCGTGCCGTATCCCTTGCCTGTATGTGTGACGCTGCTCCATGCCGTATCTCTTGCCTGTGTGCGACGCTGCCTCGTGCCGTATCCCTTGCCCGTGTGGAGTGGCCGGTGACGCTGCCCTCTGTCCTGCAGCTGGATCAGCAGTCGTCGTCGCTGTTGGCGGCGGTGACGGAGCGACAGCGGGCGTACGCGCGCCACGCCGAGCGACTGCAGAGGGTAGCAGAGGTGAACCACCAGCTGCAGCGCTGCCACCGGCTGCTGGACGACAGCGTCCGGCAGCTGCAGCAGCTGAACCAGCAGCTGCCCGAGCAGCGCCGGCTCCCGCCCTTCCTCTGGACCAGCGGCTGATGAGCGCGAACAGGCTGCTGGATGCTGAGGATCAGGTATAGAACGGAACTCGGAGCGGTAATCTACATCGATGAACGTGGCGGCGCAAATAAGCCGGGTCGGATGTTCTGGTTGAAGCAGTTGTTAGTTACACCAGCGACCTAGAGGGGGTCTTTTCGTGCGTGCTCGGAGTGTCTTGTGTCATTCTCTTGAAGATAGCCTATCGCTTTGAACTACTGGTTGATTGATCGTGATGTAATGGTTCTCTCTTGAAACCTGCTGCTTAAAATGCTCCATATCCAGTTGACGCTATCAGGCTGACGAGCTGGGCGAACAGGCTTTCACTTTGTGGAAGGATTCGATTTTGGCGTGATAGAGGTTGGCTGGTCTGATTGATGTGCAGGTCGCTTTGAATGCTATGGAGCGGGTGTATGTTTGATGTCGGAATAGCGTCTGTATCTGAAGCGCACCACGTTATCAATGGAAATCGAAACGTGCTAGTCAAAGGCCACCAGCGTGCTGTTTCAGGTTCATTGTGTGGCCATGTTGCGAATATTTGTCTACTTAAGGACGCGACTTGGATACAAACCAGTGTCTCGTGATATGACTTTCCCTTTTGCACTCTTCCCTCTTGTCTTTTCCGTGTCGTGTTTGCGTTTCGTATTTATTTGTTCTCACATCGATATTGTGAATGTAAGTATTCTCAGCGAACTTCTTTGTTTAAGGTCTGTAAGGTAAATTTTTGCACTGTTCTTCACTTTCCCTTTGACTTTTGTTGACAGATGTATGAAGGCTAGCATTTCAAAACAGCACTTCTTCATATATCGAAGGGCGCAGCCGCCTGTAAATCTGCACATTGCTGGCGTATTTCTCCGTCGCTGTCGCACTTAGTACTCTCCGCAATAGCTCTCTCACTAAAATCGGTTCTATTCACTCGGACATTTTAGGTCTTGAAAAAAATCCGGGCAGCGCTGGGAAAGAGCCAAATGTATTGTACTACGGACGTATCCAGCAATCAGTATAAACGGAAGCTGATATTTTGCTGCGATATCCGTTTACGTGGATAGTGCGCAAGTACACTGCGTGTGGCGAAAACGGGTGGCATATGACCGATACCGTCGCTGTGCCTTACAGCCCAAATATAATTTACAGCCCCCATGTAATTTAAACAATTGGCGCTCGAACACATTGCACAGTATGCAGATCATGTGTCGTTCTACACTGACGGATCAAAAACTGATGTTGGAGTGGGATGCGCTTTTGTTACGGATACAGTAACAAGAAATTTCTCACTTTCATCTTTTGCATCGGTTTTCACCTCTGAACTCACCGCCTTGGATAAAGCTCTATGCCTTATCGAAGTTAGTGATGCCACGAAATACGTTATTTTCACCGATAGCCTTAGCAGCATTCAAGCTGTGAGTGGTTTCAACCAAGTGATGGACTTGTTTTAAACATTGTCCTGCGCTTAACCCGCCTCGCCAGACTGGGAAAGTATGTAACACTCTGCTGGATCCCAAGTCATGTTGGAATACAATTGAATGAAGTGGCAGACGCAGCGGCCCGACGTGCTTCCCGTAGGCCCTGCAGGCGTGCGCATCGAATCCCCGCTAAAGATTTGTACCCATATATATGTACCCACCTTCGCAGTGTATGGCAAGAACAATGGAATAATATAATAAATAACAAGTTGAAAGTTATCAAACCTGAGATCGGTGAGTGGCCATCCTCGCTGCGGCCTAACCGCCGTGAGGAGGTGGCGTTGTGTCGATTGCGGACTGGCCACACGCTGGCCACTCACCGATATCTGTTATGCGGCGAACCTCGACCACAATGTCAGCGATGTGCGGCGCCCTGTCGGTCCGACACGTGCTAGTCTCGTGCCCGGAATATGCTAGACGCAGGTCTTTGCATTTTGGCGTGCACCGGCAGGAGTCCACACTTTTAGAATTGATCGGCTGTGACTCCAGTATGGTTGAACGGGTGCTGTCCTATCTTAGAGACATTGACTTTACGATAATATTTGATCCTGGTTAAAAGCGTGTGTTGTGGTAGTCAACCGTGCTGATAGGCGCCTGGCGCCGATTTGGCGGGTCCTCCCTTTCGCTCCGGGGCCTTTCAAGTCTCGGAGCGACGGGGAGGCCTCCGTTAGACGTCGGGCTTGGGTCCGGCGTCTAGGCTGCCCCGTGCCCCCGGGCCCCTGGGTCCGTTGGCGCGGGGTGGGCGCCGGAAGTGATGCCCCGGCGCCCAGCGCCGGCGCCTGCCGGCGCGGTAAACCTGTTTGAATCTGTGACCATGCATCCGTGCAGTGAGAATCATAACTACGATGTGAAAGAATCACTCTTTAATGTAAATATTAGTTCACTTTAGACGAGACGTTACTTTCCCCTAAAGACAGACAAAATTATAAGTTTTGACTGCAGAGAAGTGTTATGGGCGCTATATGACCTCGCAGGTTGGCGCGCCCCTAAAACCCAATAATCAATCAACAGCCCAAATAGGATGATAACGATATGGACAACTCACGCCACTTTCCCTTTTAGCATTTTTTATTTAAATTATGTATTTGTACTGGCGACCAAGCGACTGATGTCATTGCTTGTATTCCTGTTTTGGACAAGAGCAAGCTATATACGGTCGGGGAAAATATCCCCAAACTTGCGAAATATTGGCGTGCACCGCATAGATTCGTTTCCGTACTACGTGTTGTCGGATGGGGTTTAAAGCTAAACTCTGCCGAACACCTATGATGCCTACATCGCTGTCATGCAGAAGGCTGATGTTCCCTTTCCTCCACGAGGTCACTTATTTCGATGTTGTCAAGCTCATTTGTGTAAGATGAGATTTCCTAAGGCTCGGATTTCCAGTGAGTCTTCATATAACACGCGTTAGTTGTTTGTTCTTGGTCGCCCGGGTGATGTCGCCGTGATTTGAAATCAATCGCTTAATTGCATTCGCGTGTTGAGATGGGAAACGATACTGGGTATAAATACATCCTTGTTAATGCACCTTTGGTGTTGGACCGATAACAGCACGTGATGGAAAACTAGTGTGCCATAGCTATTTGCCCCCTCAAGAGAGGCGAGCGACCGAATCTTTGAGACTCCGGATCGATGCGTCGTCACTTAACCGGGCGGGGGCAGGTGCGTCGGTGTGTTTCCAACGCCGCTGCTGTGGGGTGACCTGCACTGTTAGCGGGCGGAATACTGATGCTATCTCTGCACTGTCGACACGTGCTGCATTTGCCCCCAGGCGACACCTGACACGGTGGAGACAAGGCAGAACAACACGCCAGCACAGGATGGAGACAAGGCAGAACACGCCAGCACACGATGGAGACAAGGCAGAACACGCCAGCACACGGTGGAGACAAGGCTGAACACGCCCGCAAACGGTGGAGACAGTTCGGCTGAACACGCCCGCACACGATGGAGACAAGGCAGAACACGCCAGCACACGATAAAGACAAGGCAGAACACGCCAGCACACGATGGAGACAAGGCAGAACACGCCAGCACACGGTAGAGACAAGGCTGAACACGCCCGCACACGATGGAGACAAGGCAGAACACGCCAGCACACGATGGAGACAAGGTAGAACACGCCCGCACACGGTGGGGACAGGGCAGAACACGCCAGCATACGGTGGAGACAGTTCGGCTGAACACGCCAGCACACGGTGGAGACAGTTCGGCTGAACACGCCAGCACACGGTGGAGACAAGGCAGAACACGCCAGCACACGATGGAGACAGGTGGGCTGAACACACCAGCACACGGTGGAGACAAGGCAGAACACGCCAGCACACGATGGAGACAGGTGGGCTGAACACGCCAGCACACGGTGGAGACAGTTCGGCTGAACACGCCAGCACACGGTGGAGACAGTTCGGCTGAACACGCCAGCACACGGTGGAGACAGGTCGGCAGAACACGCCAGCATACGGTGGAGACGCGTCGGCTGAACACGCCAGCACACGGTGGAGACAAGGCAGAACACGCCAGCACACGGTGGAGACAGGTGGGCAGAACACGCCAGCGCTGGCATCCACCGGCTGGTGACATCGGACCACGCGTGTGAACCCTCCGGTGGTGGGTCGAGGTCCGCCGCGTGCTGACCATGAGGCTGAGGAGCCTGCTGAAGCACGTGCATGCTGAAGATGTCCTGTCTGAGACAATCTAAAGCCAAGCTTTAGCGGGAGGTTTTTTCACAAAGACAGATTGGTCCGCTCAAAAATGGCTACCAGTTCTGAACTGGTGTGGACTGGTCGTGTTACACACTAAGCCTTGCATTCAATTTTGAAACGTTCCAGGTAGCCAATCCTCATGCATACGTAATACCGGTTGTAAGGTAAACCTGACGTATTGATGTATCGCGACGCAACAAGTTTTCTAATTTCAACTTCTTAACCCGCGCCCCACCGGGAGTCCGGCGCCACCTTCGCCCACCGGAGAGGCCATCGATGGCCCCCTCTAACTCCGAAAATATGGGCGTTAGCGCAAATCTGCGAAGTGCAATAGAAAGCTCGCGTGAATTCAGTAAGAAATTACTTCGCATGTTTTAGTGCTCAGGTCAATGGTTTGACCTCCAGAGGTCAAATTAGGTCAAGATCGGCTATTTTCACTCAAATATGCAATGATTAAGCAAACTGGGCATAACTCTTATGTCATTAGAGCTATTGAGGCCTGGTAAAGTACATTTGATAGCAAATTGCCAGTACTTTTTCCGCTATGTGGAACGTAAAGACCTCCCGCCAGTGGTTTTGACCGCCAGCGGTCACCTCGTGACCTAATATGACCTGAGGTCACGAAAGGTCAAAAAGTGACCTTGCCGTATATCAAATGAAAGCCAGTGACCAGACAAACACGATGGTGTTTGTTTCACCGCTCTAGCTCAATTAGGTCAAAAGTTATTGTCAAAATACTGTTTTTGACCTCTGGTGACCTTGGATGACATTGGAAAAGTCAAAGGGCAAATATGACCCCTGGGATCCGTGAAAGGGTGTCCAAAAACGTTGTTCTGAGCAGTCTGAGTATTTGCAATCATTTTTGTGGCTTTTATATCATGAAATAGCTTTTCCCCATGCTTTTCCAATGGGAGAGGTCGCCTGGTGACCTGACCTCAGGGCACGAAATCGAAAAATCCCGGATATACACCTTGTAGACCCTGGAGGGGTCATGAAGTGTAGGAAGTTTCAAATCGATCGACTTTGAAATGTAGCTCTTACAGAGCTCTAAAGGTGAAGTGAGGTGACCTTGGTTGACCTCGTCTGGTGACCTGACCTTGAGTGACCCGGGGTAAAAAATTTCAGGGATGATGGGAAAATGATGCAGTGAGAGGTAGAGCCCTCAACCGCGGTGCTGCGCCTCGTCGTTTTTCTGCTATCCCGGAAAAACCTCAGGGGGCCATCGATGGCCCCCCGGTGGGGCGAGGGTTAACGAAAAAACATACCCATTTGGTGAATACTCTGTAAATACTTCTTGTCCGTCTCAGATGTATGATACGAGGCTGCTGATGTATTTTGCCCCTGCACCAAGCTAGGACCTAATTTTGTTAGGACCACGTCCGAGAGTGAGGATTAGTGTTTCACTCTCAGCTTATTTTCGGTCTCGCAGATAAATACAGAGCGGAATTTATCAGCCAACTGACGAGCATGCTTACCCAGCCCAGCCCAGCCCAGCTCTTTTCGATGCTTGTGACGCACTTTTCCCGTTCTTTTCTCGTTCCCAGGCTGTTTTGATCGTTGTGTTTCCTTGGGCATATCACGAGATCTCCAACTGTGTAAGAGAAGAGGCACGACCAACATTGGCATTCAATAACCCTGTTTCTTCTATTTGATGATCGCTCTCAGTGCTTTCCCGTAGAATCCGGATGTATCGTCGTCGACGGCGTCGGATAGGCTCTTGCCGTGTCGGTGCAGGTAGGCCGTTTTCACGTCCTCGAGGTCGGTGTCCGAGCGCGTCACCAGGATCCTGATCAGTGTGTCGTCATCGGTGCCCAAACCCCGCATCGCGCGATGCAGCCGGTCGGCGAAGAAGGCGGGCGCGTTGGAGACACACTGCACCAGTGCCAGCAGCCCGGCACGCAGGTCGCCGCCGAACTCGGCGCGAATGGCCGCCTCGACGGTGGCGCCCCCGCTGACGGACGGGAAGACGGCAATCACCTGCTGCAGCAGCGGGTAGCTGGTGCCGGCCAGGATCAGCAGGAAGGCGTTGTCGAACCGGCCGGCCTGCACCATGGTTTCGGCCAGCCGGCGCGCCCTGCGGCCGTCCGGAGGCTGGTCCTCGTCCCTGCTCTGTCTCACCAGCGTCACCAGCAGCTCGCAGAAGTCGCCCGTCAGCCGCGCCCGCAGAGCCGTCTCCAGCGATTGCCCGTGCAGCCGGCGGTAGCTGCGCTCTAGAGCGCCCAGCTCCGACTGCGGCCAGCCGCAGAGCAGCTCCACCAGTAGCCGGGTATCCGGCGACGGCGACTGCAGGCCCTTGCGTGCCCAGCCGGCCAGGTACTGGGGGCGCCACTGCAGCAGCGCCAGCAGCGTGGCGCGCAGGTTAAAGTCAAACTCGCGCCGGACGGCCGACTGCAGCGACGGCGAGAAGTGCCGGTTGTAGACGTCCTCGATGATCTTGCGCTCCTGGAGCGGGTAGTGAGTGAGAGTGGCGATCACGGCGGCCGTGTCCAGAGGCCTGGTGAGGGCAGAGTGAAGTCGGCGCGCCTGCGCCATCGCCTCCATCTCGTCGAAGCCCTGGTGGGGTTGGATGGTGCCGCGAGACGCCGACGCGTAGCCGAGAGCTGCCCGGCTGTAACTTTTAGATTTGCTCCTCGCAGCCATCTCGGAGAAAATTTCGGGCGTTCTTGAACCCGAAGGTCGTCCGGGATGCATCGCCTTTATTTGAAGAAGCTTTTCTGCAAGGCTACCTGACCCGCGCTGGACCTGTAAACTTGAGCAGGCTTTTACTGAGCATTAGTATGCAAAGCACACAAACACTGCTTAAGTAAGCCATCTACCACATGCAAAGTAGCATCCGGTGCTTGAGTAATATGGATTTTTCGCGTTCAGATTGGCGGCAACCTGACAGCAGTGTCACGAGGCGTTACCTACGAGGCCAGGGAGGGTCCCAAATGCGTTACAGATCCGATGCAGATGTTGTCGCCGACCAGCTCTTGCTACAACTGACCCGGCTACAGATCCTGCCACAAGGGGCGGGGGTGGAGGGCAACAGAGAGGTAGTGCCCACGCCGAGCGCTGATAGGATGCATTGTTGGCTGTTGTCGCCCGTCGCCATGGTGATTGGGGAAGGGGGTGGGTGACAAAACAGCTGGAAAAAATAATGGCTGCTGGAGCGGTCATGGCGAAACTATGTACTCACTGATTCGATCAAGATGTGTTGTTGATAAGGTTACATAGGAGGTTGGATGTCTCTCCAGAGCTAACTTAGATATTGCAGGCTTGTGACAGGAGATGTCGGGTGGGCTGGAAGAAGCGATAAATATACGGACCGTGAAGACCGTAGCATCAGAATAGGAGGAAATGCGCTCAGTCCCCAAAACATCCGATATTTCCAAACCAATTGAAATATCGGAAAATGTTGTGACCAGCCAGTGCAGAAGGCAAAAATGATCCCAATGTAATAAACTGTTGTTTTCTATAATGAGAAGTTTGTTGGGAGCAGCGCGTTGAAGACTGACTGTCCACCTTAGTTTTTGCCGGTGGTGACGCTTATTTTGAAAGTGTACATATACAATATCTTGGCGTGTCTCGTAAGTAGACATTTGTTCATTGGTTCCCCTCCCCTTTGGATCGTGATTTTCTGTGCGGTACTCCTTCACAGCCTGGGGGTCCGATCGAACCCACCCTCGGTTTTTTGCGAATTATTCCGAGCCGATTTTAATGAGAGGTTCATCATCTCGCACACCCCTAGGGTGATCGATGTCATAACTTATGACCAAAACTTGGCGTCAGGTCTGGTCGTGTCAACGAGTTACGACGTCATTTCCAAACACATGTAAGGCTATTAGTGTCTTCCAAAATGAGGCTGTCCAAACCGGGGGGGTAACTCGGCTTCTGGACGAGCTAGATCAACACGCGCATTGACGGGGGGTGGGTACCCGCCCCCTCGGGTTTTCCGAAAATAACATTAAAACGGCGGAGCATAGCGCCGCCGCACGTGGCATACCTTTTGTCTCATCATTTTTAAAACTTGAGAACATTTTAAGGTCAGGTCATCTCAGGTCAGGTCACCAGCTCAGGCCAAGTGACCTAACCTAAAAAAAGTTTAAGATAGCATAAGTCAGAACAGGGTGAACTTATTAGATTGAAACTAATATCACATGATGAGCCTACCGAATTCTCTAAAATATGTTCCATTATTTTTTATAACGATGACCTAAGGTCAGGTACGAGCCATGACCTCTCCATTGGAAATACGTAGGGAAAATAGTTTTAACACGCGCATTGACGGGGGTCTGAGCCACCTTCGCATTGACGGGGGGCGGGTACCCGCCCCCCCCTAAGATCTCGAGAACCACGGTAGGTAGCGAAAAACGGTAAAGGGCGTTAGGCTGCCCATCCACTTCTCCATCGAAAACATTTGGACCATTTTTTTCTCAGGTCACATTTAAGGTCACGAGAGGTCAAAACATGCCCGTCATAGGGATAACATGTAAATTCAGTTTTTCGGCCATTACATCTGAACAAGTAAAGATAGAGCAAAACGAATTGAACTATATGAATCCTCTTAGCAAGCCGAATCGAATGATATATAATTTGACCTTGCTAGGTCAAATCAAAGATTTGACCTGACCTGAGGTCAGGTCAGGGTCAATTTATATAAAATGCATATCATTAGAACTGCAAAGCCTAGGCGAGTCTAAAGCAGCTAAAATAAATGCTCTATCACCATCCGTTACTGAGTTATTCCGTAAAAACAATTTTTCCCATGTATTTCCAATGGAGAGGTCATGCCTCGTACCTGACCTTAGGTCATCGATATCAAAAATACCGGAACATATTTTAGAGAACTCGGTGGGGCCATTATGTGATATGAGTTTCAATCGGATAAGTCCACCCTCCTCCGACTTATGCTGTCTTAAACTTTTTTGAGGTCGGGTCACTTGACCTGTACTGGTGACCTGACCTGAGATGACCTAACCTTAAAATTTTCACAGAAGTTGTAAACATGATGAGGGAAAAGGTATACCAAGTACGGCGGCGCTAAGCGCCGCCGTTTTTCTACTATCTCCGAAAAACCCGAGGGGGCGGATACCCGCCCCCCGTCAATGCGCGTGTTAACCCGCGCCCCACCGGGGGTCCGGCGCCACCTTCGCCCCACCGGGGGAGGCCATCGATGGCCCCCCCTCTAACTCCGAAAATATGGCCGTTAGCGCAAATCTGCAAAGTGCAATAGAAAGCTCGCGTGAATTCAGTAAGAAATTACTTCGCATGTTTTAGTGCTCAGGTCAATGGTTTGACCTCCAGAGGTCAAATTAGGTCAAGATCGGCTATTTTCACTCAAATATGCAATGATTAAGCAAACTGGGCATAACTCTTATGTCATTAGAGCTATTGAGGCCTGGTAAAGTACATTTGATAGCAAATTGCCAGTACTTTTTCCGCTATGTGGAACGTAAGGACCTCCCGCCAGTGGTTTGACCTCCAGAGGTCACCTCGTGACCTAATATGACCTGAGGTCACGAAAGGTAAAAAAGTGACCTTGCCGTATATCAAATGAAAGCCAGTGACAGGACAAACACGATGGTGTTTGTTTCACCGCTCTAGCTCAATTAGGTCAAAAGTTATTGTCAAAATACTGTTTTTGACCTCTGGTGACCTTGCATGACCTTGGAAAAGTCAAAGGGCAAATATGACCCCTGGGATCCGTGAAAGGGTGTCCAAAAACGTTGTTCTGAGCAGTCTGAGTATTTGCAATCATTTTTGTGGCTTTTATATCATGAAATAGCTTTTCCCCATGCTTTTCCAATGGGAGAGGTCGCCTCGTGACCTGACCTCAGGGCACGAAATCGAAAAATCCCGGATATACACCTTGTAGACCCTGGAGGGGTCATGAAGTGTACGAAGTTTCAAATCGATCGACTTTAAAATGTAGCTCTTACAGAGCTCTAAAGGTGAAGTGAGGTGACCTTGGTTGACCTCGTCTGGTGACCTGACCTTGGGTGACCCGGGGTAAAAATTTCAGGGATGATGGGAAAATGATGCAGTGAGAGGTAGAGCCCTCAACCGCGGTGCTGCGCCTCGTCGTTTTTCTGCTATCCCGGAAAAACCTTAGGGGGGCCATCGATGGCCCCCTCCGGTGGGGCGAGGGTTAAGTGAATAACTTAGTAACGGATGGCGATAGAGCGTTTATTTTGACTTCTTTAGATTCGCCTTGTCTTTGCGGTTCTAATGATATGCATTTTATATCATTTGACCTTGGCATGACCTCAGGTCAGGTCAAATCTTTGATTTGACCTAGCAAGGTCATAGTATATATCATTGGATTCGGCTTGTTGCGAGGATTCATATAGTTCACATCGTGTTGTTATATCTTTACTTGTTCAGATGTAATGACCAAAAACCTTCATTTACATGTTATACCTATTACGGCATGTTTTGATCTGTAGTGACCTTAAATGTGACCTGACAAAAAATGGTACAAATATTTTCGATGGAGAAGTGGATGGGCTGCCCGACACCTTTTACCATTTTTCGCAACCTAGCGTGGTTCTCCAGATCTTAGGGTGGGGGGGGGGCGGGTACCCCCCTGTCAAAGCGAAGGTGATCCCGTCAATGCGCGTGTTAACACGCGCATTCACGGGGGGCGGGTGCCTGCCTTCCCTCCGGGTTTTTAGAGATAGCATAAAAACGGCAGCGCGTAGCGTCGTCGTACTTGGCATACCTTTCCTCTGATCATTCTTACAACTTTTATCTAATTTTTAAGGTTAGGCCATCTCAGGTAAGGTCACCAGTACAGGTCAAGTGACCTGACCTCAAAAGAAGTTTAACCCGCGCCCCACCGGGGGTCCGGCGCCACCTTCGCCCCCACCGGGGGGCCATCGATGGCCCCCCCTCTAACTCCGAAAATATGGGCGTTAGCGCAAATCTGCAAAGTGCAATAGAAAGCTCGCGTGAATTCAGTCAGAAATTACTTCGCATGTTTTAGTGCTCAGGTCAATGGTTTGACCTCCAGAGGTCAAATTAGGTCAAGATCGGCTATTTTCACTCAAATATGCAATGATTAAGCCAACTGGGCATAACTCTTATGTCATTAGAGCTATTGAGGCCTAGTAAAGTACATTTAATAGCAAATTGCCAGTTCTTTTTCCGCTATGTGGAACGTAAAGACCTCCCGCCAGTGGTTTGACCGCCAGAGGTCATCTCGTGACCTAATATGACCTGAGGTCACGAAAGGTCAAAAAGTGACCTTGCTGTATATCAAATGAAAGCCAGTGACAATACAAACACGATGGTGTTTGTTTCACCGCTCTAGCTCAATTAGGTCAAAAGGTATTGTCAAAATACTGTTTTTGACCTCTGGTGACCTTGGATGACCTTGGAAAAGTCAAAGGGAAAATATGACCCCTGGGATCCGTGAAAGGGTGTCCAAAAACGCTGTTCTGAGCAGTCTGAGCATTTGCAATCATTTTTGTGACTTTTAGATCATAAGACAGCTTTTCCCCATGCTTTTCCAATGGGAGAGGTCGCCTCGTGACCTGACCTCAGGGCACAAAATCGAAAAATCCCGGATATACACCTTGTAGACCCTAGAGAACGTAGTACCGGATGGTGATACAGCGTTTGTTTTAACTGCTTCATATTTTCCATGTCTTTGCGGTTCTAATTATATGAATTTTACCTAATTTGATCTCAGGTCAGGTCAAATCATTTATTCGACCTATGTTATGTTATATATCATTCGATTGGGTTTTGCTGCGAGAATTCCAATGGCTTAAATTGTTTTTCTCTATCTCTAGGTACTTGTTCAGATGCAATGACCGAAAATCTTCATTTACGTGTTATGCCTATGATGACATGTTCTGACCTCTTGTGACCTTAACTGTGACCTGACAAAAATGGTTCAAATATTTTCGATAGAGAAATGGATGGGCTACCCAACAACGTTGACCGTTGTTCGCTATCTAGCGTGGTTCTCGAAATCTTAGAGAGCGGGTACCCGCCCCCCCCCGTCAAAGCGAAGGTGACTGAGAACCCCGTCAATGCGTGTTCTAAGTTTCTAAACATCATTCGATAGCTCTTGAAATGACAAATCTGCATGCTGGCATCAATATCCTGAGAACATATCAATTACGAGGTCACCAAAGGTCACATTTTTAAAAATTGTTTGTATCTATAACTTTTGAACGAGATACAACACAGAAATAAATTTGTTATCATGACCCAGAGATTCACATGATGTGCAAAATGACCCCGAAAAGTCATTATTTGACCTTATCTGAGGTCAAGGTCTCGATGTGACCTTTCAATGTCATTTTGCATGTCATTCAAATTCGTGGACCAGGACGAACACATCGATACATTTGGCTTTATTCTAGGTCTTATGGTTACCGAGTTATTAAGCATTTCGTAAATGGGTCAAAATGTAACCCATTTTGGCCCTCTGTGACGCCACGATTCAACAGATATGGTAGAATGGTAAAACGCTTACAGCGCTGTTTAAATGTGTTCCGTATCACCTCCAGTTCCCGATATCGTAGGGGTCCGATCAGACCCGCACCCAGACGGTGGTGGGGGTGCTAAAAAGACCAGGCTGTGTCGGGCCAATCTAAACCTATCCCATACGTTTTCCACGCTCTCAGGCTGAGCCTGCAAATAAGATAGTATGATTCGGTGCTAGGAGCTCATGGGGTACTTCTGCTCACAGAACTGACTATAAAAATATTTAACCCTCCCTATTGCACATGAGTCTACCACAGACATTCCACAGACAGGCTCACCCATTAGCTCCCACAGCAGTGTCTGTATAGTGCAAGCCCCCAGTGGAATATGTAGCGTAGTCCCCGCACCGCCAATTGATGCTCCTACAGAAATGCTGACGCCGCCCCTGCCTAGCCCGGGGCAGTGGCGGTGACCTTGACTGACCTCGGCGGGGGCGGGGCGGCGGCCGCCGCTCGGTCGGTCGGTCAGTGGAGACGCGCAGTGGCAGTGCACTGGTGGTGTGCTGGTAGAGCGCGGGTGGTGCCGTCCAGCTGTTGACGAGGTCGAAGCACTCTGAAGGTCAAGGTGAGTGAGGAGAGAGGGGATGCAGCAAATGCATCTGTTATCGAACTACTGTTGTTGGGTGATTCCGAATTTGGAAGCTTTTTCACGACTGATATTATTTTGCTTGGGTCATCTTGATTGTGGATGTATAAATACGGAAGGAGGGGAGGACAGAGGGGTTCTGCCCCTCAGATTCCGAAAATTCACAAGTTTCAGTTGCATTGTTCAGGGGAGATCTTGAAGTAAACATGAGCGGGGAAGAAAACTGCGGAAATCCGTAGCGGGTTTGCTCCTGCGGGGCTTAGTCCCCTATCGAAAGGAACCCCTGAAAATTCGCTGGGCCATGCAGCCACTTTTTTGTAGCTTCGTACATCAATTATGTTCTCGAATTCAAACGAGAACCTGGAGGCTTTACGTCAAGTTACAGTTGTACAAGATAGCTTACGGCTATCACCGCCGCAGTTCACACCCGCCCCTGTGGGCCTCCCAGCCAGTTTCGCCCTGGTGGGGGTGTTTGAACACCCCCTCGACCTCGGCCTCTATGCGGGATAGCGAAAAAACGTGAACGCTAGTGGATAGCTTATACAAATTCATGAAGAAAAAGTGCCACTTTTGGGCTCAGGTCAATATTGAGGTCATGACGGGTCAAAGAAAGTGGTATTTTGAGTAAGTTTTGGGCTCTAGTGTCTAACAGAGTTGAGTTAGAATACTTTTGTAGGTACCTTTCGCTTTCCATTGTTACGCGGCAAATCGAATGATGTATAATATGACTATACTACGTCAAAACAGAAAAAAATGACCTGATCTCGGGTCAGGTCAAGGTCACTAATTTAACCTAACATAATCAATATACATATCGATCGACTCACAATAGCAATCGAAATGTTCTAGTATCAAAAGAAAAACTGTACCATCATTTCTTGCAAATTCATTTACTCAAGTCTGAAAACTGCTAAGGTAGACCCAGACGACTTCTAAAAGGTCACAGGTCAAAAATTACAACATGAACCTGGAAAGAGGCGCAATATTCTTTAATTTTGAGAATATGAGGGTATTCGCAGCTGTATCTAGAAAAATACAGTCAAATTCCTGTTTCCCTATGCATTTTCAATGGATAGGTCATGATCCGTACCTGATCCTAGGTCATCAATATGAAACATCCCAGAATAGGTTTTGTACTACTTGGTGAGCCCATTATGTGGTATAAGATTCAATCAGATAGATCCACCCATTTCTTACTTATGCTACCTTAAATATTTTTGGAGGTGAGGCCACTTGGCCTGCACTAGTGACCTGACCCGAGATGACCCAACCTTAAGATTTTGGGGAAAGCTCCAAAATTAATCAAGGATAAGGTATACCAAGTACGGCGGCGCTTCGCGCAGCCGTTTTTGTTGCCGCCGGAAAAACCCGAGGGGGAGTGTTCAAACACCCCTTACCGGGGTGAGAGTTAATCACGATATAGAGACAGATACAATCGAAGACGGGAAAATGGACCAAAAGGCTCCCCGACTCGTTCCTTCGGAAATTTGTAATAAGAGGACCGGTTGTTTCACCTCCCCACTAATCGCACCGAATTCCGTCACACAAAATTATACCCGAATTCTGGGTTCACGTTTAGGCGCGGCGTGTATATAGACGTCGCAAATTAGTTTCTGTGGTCAGAATGCGATCCGGATGAGACTGACGAGCTTGCAGTCATTTATATCATAATTATTTCACCAGTATTTTAGCACAGACCGTGCTTTAGTCCTAGGAAAATAGTCCTTGATGGACTTTGATGGCCGTTCGATACGGATTGTATTCTGGCCCTGGAGCCCAGTGGCGCAATCAGCGTTTGACTCGGGGGTGGGGGCTAAGCTCCAGATTGGGCCATCTGCAATTTGATGCCTCCATCGCCACCTTTTTTCGCAAATGGATGAATGTTTGCGCCAATTTGCGTAGTGCGTTTCACTCAGCATTTTCCTTTCAGGGATTAGCCCTCGCCCCGGAGGGGAGTGTTTGAACATCCCCGTCGCGGGTTTCCTGCGGTACAAAAAATGGTGACACGAAGCACCGCCATACTGATTGCACCTCATTCTTGACCAATTCTGCAAATTTTCCGCGCTGTGTGACGTCTCCCCTGTCAGGTCGGGGCGCTGTGTGACCTCTCCGCCGCCGCTCGTCAGGTCGGGGCGCTGTGTGACCTCTCCGCCACCTCTGTCAGGTCGGGGCGCTGTGTGACCTCTCTACCGCCGTCTGTCAGGTCGGGGCGCTGTGTGAGGGCGCCATGCGTGCTGCTGCTCTGCTGGTGCTGCTGGGCGCCACGCTGGGGCGCTGCTCCGGCTCCGGGACGCCCCAGCTGGGCCTGCTGGAGAGAACGCTGCAGCTGGTGGGCTGGAGGGAGGCGCAGCCGCCGCCGTCGTCCCCAAGACCGAACGACACGGGTGAGCCTCTTCAGCTGTCGATGGCATTCGAGGCTGTGGATGGGTCTGACCGCTCCCGCGTCGGGATTTATGGCTTCGAGGACGACGCATCCGGCGCTGAATGCTGCTGAACATGTCGCACATTCTACCTGGTGACGCTTTAGGCACCCATCGTTGGAGGAGTTTTGGAATTTTAATGAGTAGATGTTGGGACTTTTTCATCCTGCGTAGACAGCAAATGGCAAAAGATTCATATATTTGGCCCTCTTTTAAGAAAATAATTGTTGGATTTGAAGACAGGATTCTAAACATACACTTAGTGCGCTAGTCTTGGTGCCTCTGAACACCAGTGCCTTCCTGTTCAATCTGTGCCCGTCAGTTCTAACTGGCTTGTGTCCGTCAGTTCTGACTGGTCTGTGTCCGTCAGTTCTGACTGGTCTGTGTCCGTCAGTTCTGACTGGCCTGTGTCCGTCAGTTCTGACTGGCCTGTGTCCGTCAGTTCTGACTGGCCTGTGTCCGTCAGTTCTGACTGGTCTGTGTCCGTCAGTTCTGACTGGTCTGTGTCCGTCAGTTCTGACTGGCCTGTGTCCGTCAGTTCTGACTGGCCTGTGTCCGTCAGTTCTGACTGGCCTGTGTCCGTCAGTTCTGACTGGTCTCTGTCCGTCAGTTCTGACTGGTCTGTATCCGACAGCCGTGCTGAGCGGTCAGTTCCGGGACCGTCTGATGGAGAGCGTCGCCGAGCGGCTGGAGGCGATTCGCGCTCGCCGGCCGCTTGATAGGCGGCAGCACCGTCGCCAGAAGCGCGACCACCCGGTGACGCTGCCTCTGACCCGGGACTCGCACGGTGAGTACCGGTGTTTCGGACGCGGTCCGGTGTCCTGAAGACGCTGATTGTATGTGAGCTGGAGCAACCGAGCTCGCCAATCGACTTCTGAACTCGCCGGTCGTCATACGCGGCTTAGTCGCATGCAGCCAAACTGGGTTGTTCTTTCAAACTGAAACTGTCGTTAACATGCCAACTAGCAAGGCATATTTCTCGAAGCGATTGCGGGTTTGGCAGTTCCACCTGGTGACGTTGGTTATAGTGTTGATTGCACAGCTGACAACGGTTTCACGGGCGGACACAAACACATGACGTTCTCCGTAACCGGGACAAGCGGCGGCAGCGAAATGGCATAAGGATATCTACCATGGCGCGAAAAATACTGAATCTTTAAAACCTTTGTATTCACTACTCTAACACCAATGACAACATCCGAACCGCAGAGTCGCACATCTAGGTATAAAAACCGCCAATAAAAATTCATTTGCATTCAAACTCGCTCCGACCACAAGTGCTATCGTAATAGTCTTGGGGCTTATAAACTATGACAAAAAAACGTCACCATAAACCAAATTAAGACCGCATAAAATTGTAAGACAGTATGAACTAATAATAACAAAGATCGAAAAACAGCATCCCGGACGGTCCCAGTAGCCAAATTTCAAACCCGGAATGAATTTTTGGTTTTGAGTGACGGCCCACTTGCCCGACTTAATCAACAAACACGGGTATTGCTGCAATGCATACACGTTAGCCGTGTTATTCTGCCGTGCAGAACGCATACTAGTATGCCGCACGCATGCGCAGTGCGGTATCTTGTAGTCCATGATACCGTACTGCGCATGCGTGCGGCATACTATTATGCGTTGTGTCGGCAGAATAACACGGCTCTTAGTCACCTTCAAACGAGGGAAGCATCCAACTAGTGATATTTTGCGTGAACTTCCCGATTTGAATAGTCCTTTGCATGGAGGTAGGCACGAATATGTACCAAAACACAACTAGAACTAAATATTCTGAAGAAAAAACAGTTGAAAGATCGCGACCCCTCAAAGTGCAATGTTTGTACAAGGTTAAGTGCAAACCACACCTTTATAGAAACCCAGACCTAAGCCCAGCATGCAGCCTACAGACACTAAAGGCCCCGGTCATGACAGCATTTACCCCGTTTCATTCCTGATTCGTGGTGGGCGGGCCTCTGCAGCTCTCAGGTACACAATCACATAGACCAGCACACGGCAGAACGCGACGGGTCAAGACTGCACTCCTCAGGTACCGTGGCATACGCTACTCGCGTCGTCTGCTTATTTCCCAGCTGCTTGTGTTCAGCCTTGACCAGCTGGGGACATGAGGTCAAACTCGAAGCTTCGGGCCCTTCTGGGTGATTGCAACGTTTCATGCATAAGCCATGAAACATTTTAACACATTTCGAAGGGAGGTTAATTCAGTCCTAGCCACAATTCCGAGGCTCAGATAAAAGCAGCTTAATTATTTCAAGACGCCTTTTCTTCAAGGACCTTAGGCATAAGCCTCGGGGGAGACTGGGGCAGGTAGGATCCTTTGTAACATCTCCGTCCACAGCATCCGACAACGCTGGATACACAGAGGATATTTGAATCTGTCTTGTGAAAGAAGTCTCTCTGCCACAATATTGTAAATATATTTTCTGGCACAATGAGGCATAAGACAATGATCTTCCAATAGATTCGCTGCAGGTTAAAACTGCCTTGAGATAGGACCAGGTCGAATCAGCTATGGGGGCAGATTAAAACGTAATTCATCAACACAATAACCCAGATGGTAGCAGTCAGTCACAAAAAAATGTTTTTTTTTCCCGAACATAATTATGCCCGGATGACAGAATTCAGTTTCGTCCATTAATTTGACAACGGGGTCAGATTTCAAAATGATTTCACCGCGGGACTCACGGGGAGTCCCGCTCTGAGATTAACGACGGTTAAACAAACTCAACACATCAACAACGAACTGGCAATATGAGGTCAGATGCCGTTGACCATGTAAGACGGATTCGTATGATACTTTTGTACGAAAAATGAGAAACGATATTATGTCTTATTTTCGTGTATCGGCCATTCTGTAGGGCTTGAATAAAAAATACTTGATCTCCGGCTTGAGAAACAACCTCCTTCAGAGTCGGAAGTCCTGCTGGCCTGGATCATAGGCAAACCCTATTTAAATCCGTGCCCTAAACGAGCCCATAATGCTGAATAAACATTTACGAACATGAATATCTAAGGTTGAATGGGGTCAGACGTTAATTTCCATGCTCCAGAATGTAATTCTTAGAAAGCTACAGGAAGATTGCAAATGAGCTCTAGCCTGATTACTTTGAATCTTAAATTGTTTTCAACAAAATACGATGCTTAAGCTGCTGCAAAACACGAGCCAGCCTTATAATTAGATACACCCGCATTTTTATAATTAGGACATTTCCCCGCAGCAAGCGGTCAGCCACTTGCGCCGGTCTCCGACCTGGTCAGGTAACTGAAGTTCACGAGCCTCCTCAACCGTAGCTTAGCGGCGGAGCTGGCGCTGCGGAACTAACTAACCCAGAAACTATGTAAGATCTGAGAAAACTGAACGCAGCATAGTGCGGCAGATTCCTGGTCCAGGTTGTCTAAAAAAATGGTCGTAACGATTCCACTGAGCACTAAATTATGTGCTGTTGACTAACAAATATGAAAATGTATAATCCGCTATTTTATGCCAAGAATGAGTAACTGAAGCGCCCAGTTATAACCATTAATTTCCAGAAATCTGGGAAGTAGACACAAATTCGGCGCAGTTAGCGCGAGTGAGGCGAATCCCCAGGATGCTGGGTGATTACCCCGAATGGCAAGAGCCTGTCCCCGGCGGCATACGTGCGTCGCGTATTAGACGGCCGTGAGGTAGGCCTCAGTTATGTGCAGTTCCAACAATAACTGTTCTTTTTGATCCAACGCTTTCCGACTATTTGAATGATAGATTCTTCAGGAACGGATTATGAAGAAAAATTATGATTTAATGTAGAAAATCCAGCAATGAGCTATAGTTGCACAGAAGGGAACAACCGTTCCGAGTCTATTAATACGGAGGAAGTAATGGGACAAATCAACGAATCATATCAGTCCTCTGATTACAAAAATATGGGAAATCCGTCAATATAACACCCAAAAATAAAGGTATCACTTTAAAGCTCACGCCAGATCAAACAGTACACAAACCAACTCCGGATCCGACACAACTTCCGTCACAAAACCAACTCCGAATCCGACGCAACTTCCATCACACAGACCAACTCCGAATACGCCATAACTTCCGTCACACGCGCCATTCACAGAAAGGTAGAATTTGTTGGGTCCAAGCTACAGCGGCCGTTTGCCGGTGGTTAATCCTTGCCGGTGGCCGCAGCGCCGCCGGCGCGGCCGCTGATGCCGAAGTAGTCCTTAAACACCTGAGCACAGTGATGCTCCTCCAGATACTGGAAGAACTGGCCCATGTCCATGTGGTGTTCCCGTCCGGGCCGGCAGCTGGGGCTGAAGCTGATCTCCTCGAACTGGGGGAACAGTCGCAGCGCGTGCACCGGGCGACCGGACAGCTCCAACACCTCCTTCTTCTTCACCATGATCCGCTTCCAGTTCCACGACTTCACCTGCATGGCAAGGACGGCAGCGTCAGTGCTGGCACACTGGGAGGACGTACTCACGATGTGAGGACTGACCTACACCGCGCATGTCATTTACGGCACTTCGGCTGCGTGTGACCATTCACAGATCAACAAGCACGGCACGGAAGCCCGTCAAAGGTGGGAGCTGCACCATAGCAGCCATGCCCTGTGCCGTACCTGCATCAGCCGGGCTCGGCGACCACAACGACAGTGAGGCCAGCATCACAGAGCCGACGCATCGTCACCAAACTCAGCGACGGATCGGTGACAATCCGGCCTCCTGCAACCCACAGATAGCGACCGGCAGCCCCACCGAGACGCCTGGTTCGCTGCCCAGTGGAGTACGAACCCGTTTCCACCAGTCGGCGGCGGCCGAGGCCGGCCCTTCCACGCAGATGATGCCTGGCTTTCCGGGCAGGACGAAACCGGTGACGCCGCAGTCTCGCGCCGCATCCTGCATGTCGCGCCGCTTCGTCTTGCTGTAGATGTGGTGGGAGTAGATCCAGAGCCGGGCGAACTCGTCGGCAGACTCCTCCTGCCGCAAGGTAACGCCGCGGCGCGGCTCAAACCCTGGGCAATCGCTAAAGAAGGCACTACATACCCAGCTGATGGAGTAAAACTGCGGCCATAGGGCCGCTCCAGCGCCTATGTGAAATGGCGGAGGTAAGGCTGCCAGGTAATGGCTTCAAACAGCCAAGGATGGTTCACTGAAAGCTGAATTCTAAGTGAATGAACAGTAACTTAGCGTTTTCGGAGCCAATTTCTTGGCTTCTTTTGACCATGACATATGACAAGCTAATCAACCTTCTTCATGGAAGGCGCAACAACAGCCCCTACATAAGATGGCCAACTTACGAGCCATATGCTGGTACATCTTATATATATATATATATATATATATATATATATATAAAAACAACGTAAATAGCGCACACAGTCATCGAAGCGCATAATTTTCCCCAGACACCTAAGACTCGAACCGGTGCATTTTCGCCAGGGATCGGGATGACCCGGTGGCGACCTTTGGTTGGGCCCTGACCTGCGCCGGCGGGTCCTTGACTGGAGAGGCGTTGTGTAGGAACTGGTCGCTGTTGTCCTGCAGCCAGGAGATGACCGAGCCCACGTACAGCTGGCCAGGCTGCATGCTCTGTCAGACGCGCGCAGAGAGCGTCAGTCTACAGCCACAGTGCTTTTCCGGCCAGTATCGCGCCACCCTGGCACCGGCCTGCTGCAATAGCGACCCAGGGAGCACTCTGAAGGCTCTTCCAACACCAGTTGAGGATCAAAAGCATTACTCCCATTCTGACTGTAGGATTTAAAGCTATGAGAACCGGAATCTGGTCTGGCTGTGTCGAATAAACGAACAATCTATAAAAAAATAAGTTAAAAGACTTGTAAGGAAGCTAAAGCGTAATGCTTCCCGCCCCCATCTCTTCCATCTCCTCAAACTGGTCAGATCTGGAGGCATCAGACAGTACACCACATGGCAGATACGTTTGTATCATTTATTAAGCGGAGGCAAAATGTGAAGGACCCGAAGAAAGTAACATCAAGTATTGACAAGAGGCAAAATCTTTACACGTTCTTTAACACACGCCTTGCTGGGGGGAAGGGCGTATTTCGCCCGCTTCGTATCAGTTCCTGGAAAGCTAAAGCAAAATTACGGACGGCGTGCGAAAGCTCCTGACTTGAAGAGGAATTGTAAGGCTAGTTTTATGTCTGCATGATATTGAGGTCTTCAGAGGTCGAGGACAGTTCCATAGGCTTAAAATAGGGTATTTCATATTTCCCTATATATTTTTTCTTGAGCTGAGCTAGAACAACTCGGTAGGCACCATGAAGTTCTCTGCTCTCGGCAAATCAAATGATGTATAATGTGGCCATACTAGGTCAAAGGGGAAAAATGAACAGACCATAATTTATAGTCATTTATGTTGCATATGGTCAAAGGTATAGTCATACTGCATATCACTCGACCTTCGTGACAAGATAAGTACAATGAAAGCAAAATAAAAGTTGTATCTCTATTCAGTGCAAAGTTATCGACAAAAATATCTATACGCTCTTGTGACCTCGCATGACCTTTGGGAGGTAAGATGCTCGAAAATTCAAATTAATGATAGAGATCGTGATAACAATAAATGATACGAGAACTTTTTCAAATTTATCTACCAGACATTTACTGAAAAGAGCGCTTTACACTTTTCACCATAGACTTATAATGGCAACCAAAACATTGTACCCATCTAGGGTAAGCAATATGAAAATTGCGAGAGCAGATTGATGGACCTTTATGACATTATGAAAGTTTGGAACTTATTAGTGATTTTGGGTTTTGAGGTTGAGGCGGTTGACCTTGAATAGATTCTTGAGCCAACATGACCTGACCTAAAAATTTGGCTGGATGCGTAAAATCGATCAGGGATAAGGTAATGTACGTTGCCTTGTTCTGCGTCTCTTCGCTTATGCGAAAAACAAGACGAGGAGGATTTCGCCCCACCTCAGCTGGGCGCATGTTTATCAACACCACACAAGCTGAAAGTCCTCTTCGCGCATACGGGGTCGAAGATAGCACATTGAGTTCGTTGGGTGCTGGGTTTTTTACATTTCCGGATTCGAGGGGACAGGCCAGGGAACATCTTAGCAACTTATCATCATGCTCCTCGCCGCAGCACTTCAAAACTTATCAACGCTTTATCATCTCCTGCAAATTTAATGACAAAAAGTCTGTAAACCTGCTTAAGTAGCACCAGATGACCTCTCAGGGGTCACAGGCTCAAACTTCTAACACAAACCTGGAAAGGCGCCTAAGATACTACGATTTGGAGAATATGAAGGTATTCTAAGCCGAGACCAATCATTGGTGTTTGTAAACTTTGTGCCAGAACTTTGAACGAAAAACGAATGTAGGTACTAATAAGTTCGCGCAGTTGAGCTAACGTGGTATTTGGAGCCAAACTCGGACCAAAGTGCAGGTTGCTGATTATTTAAACACTGAACGCGACTGCCGTGGTATATTTGAAATAGGGTCAATTGCTATCATTACTAGACAACTGCCCTGCCAATGGTGGTCCTCACTATAAACAATATATGTATAAGAAATTCCGACTGCTCGAACAAACCATTAGCATGGTCCGGACCCTTCACGTACATGCACAGACACACCATACCTATTACAGGCATTATATATTTGTTTCCGAAGTGTAGCTGCCCTCGCGAAAATAAAGACGGCACAACGAGGCCATCGGTCGGCTGGAGCGAAGAGTGGTTCGTTGTACTGAGCAATTACTAAATCTGCCAAACATTCCAAACTCTAACTTTTTCAAAAGCAATTGGGTGAGTCTGTTCCCGAAAGCCACACGCGTTCTCATCAGTAGAGATTTTGGTTTGCAACAGTGACTTAGTTTCCATGGCCGAAACGCGATCCAGATCGGACTTTCGATCAGGATGCATCATGGAGTCTAGTCCGTGCAGTCCTATTTCACCAGCACTATAGCTGCTATATAGCAGAAAGTGCTGCGGAAATAACAATTGATGCACTCGATGACTCCACGGTGTAGCCCGATCTAGGTCGCATTTTGGTCATAGAATGCAGACATAGTCCTCGGGTTTCAAGATGGTTCCGCCACAAACAGTAACAAAATCATTGTTTCATCCGAACTGAAAGGATGGCTCGCGACTTTCATGACACCGGCTGAATGATCAACTTCTAATATTGGGATTAATTCTTGTGGATGATTTTTTGCTCGAAATGCTCACAAATTGACAGTGATCATCTGTCGCATTCTCTCTGCCGACTGTCCTGTCCTGCTTTGTGTCCAGAACTGCATTAGCAAAAGTTAAGCGTTAACGTGCGGATACGTGGGGATGTGATCGGGGACGCCCCGCCACCCCGTCAGCAAATACGTGCCGTTTGCAGGTCTGCGGCGTAGAACCGCATAACTGAATACACGGAGCGAAGCGGATTGCGATTTCTCTAGAGGCTCTATGCTGGCCGCTTGGCGGGTCTCGTCGTGGTCTGTTGCCTGTCCGTCCTAAGAACTGATGTCTGATCTCTAAAGCTTTGTGGGGTGATAGCCTATCACACTATCCATCTGAGCTGAAGTCCCAGAATTGAAATTTATAAAAATTTAAACAAATTTTTACATCCTTTTTTGGGGTTTTGATTTTTATTTTCACGTTTCAACCCACAAACTCCAATGTTGTGGGTTTTGAAAAGATCGTACGAGTCACTTCAGAAAAAGTTTTGAGCTCTTATCTCATTTTTTAGTCTGCCAAAACCAGTTTTTTCTGACGCAGCAAAAAAACCAACGGAAAATGTCCGCCGCAACTTGTATCATCGAAGCATGTAAAAGGCAATTTCCAGTTAGCTTCAGGAGAGCCACCGGGGTAGCTACGTCAATTCTGTGTCGTGCTTGGGCATAGTTTAGAGTGCAAGGCGTGAAATTTGGACCTAGTTTTGGCCGTTCTCCCGTAGAACTGAACTGAATTTTTGCTAATTTCATTCAAATATAAATATCTCGCGATCTAGTTGACCGATTTGACCTTTCATCAAAGACAATGGAAGAAAACTGCTTCCGCCTCAGAATATTTGGAGATGGAAATTGTAGTACTGAAATTTTTGTTTTATAGGTAGGTATAAGTATAGACTTAGAGTAAAAAACATTTCATTTGAAGCTTCCTGGTTCCGAGTACGCAACTCGAGACGTTCCTGGTTCACTGACAAGCTCAGAATCGACGGGGCTGAATAGGAAAGTTAATCGCGATAATTTCATTCGGTTATACTACCGATTTACCTCTAACAGCTTTCGAGTAATTCGTCCGAAAATGTATTCCAAAGTGCTAAATTTCTCGGAACATGTTTGATTCTCACCATGGTTTCAAGTACTTAAAAATAAATTGAAGTGGATGAAATTTGGCAGCAAGCTAACCTCGGGACCTGGGTCACCGATACAAGTAATGCCAGGTCGAGACAATGTTTGGTTCGTCTTCTAGGAACAATGTTATGCCGTGCCTTTTCTGTACAACCCGACAGCCGGCGACGGGGTCTCTACATCGCCGACTGAGTTTACCCGCCGGCCGCCCTGCCAGTGACCTCCAGATGGGTCACAGATGTAGGGCTAGTGGGAGGCGGAACAGCGTGGCGCGGTGGTCTATTGCTTAGCGACCCTGTCTCTGATCAGAGTTGGCCGGTTCGAAACAGTGGAATAGAATCGAATAATTGGAAAAGAAATCTTCGTTTTGAAATTGTTCAATCTGCGTTGTCGGCGTTAGAAGTTCCAAACTGTGGGTTATATATATTTTTTCGAAACTGAACCGATTTACATTATCCTGACCACTTCAGGTGCCTGGCTTCCTGAAAATGTCCGGCATCCGCTAACAAGGCATCAGAAGTCGAGACAGCGACTTACAATCATGAAGCCTTATTTGCGAATGTGGTCTCGTGGCTTTCACCAACAGAAATGTCCGGCCCCTTTGCGATTGCATAACATCCACAGCAGTGGGCACGAATACAGCAGGCAGCAGAGCAGCTGCGCCGCATCTATCACTGCCCCGCGCTGTTGCGAAAAGTAAAAGCATATTTCGCGCATCCTTGCCCGTACGCCCGCCCTGGACGCCCCGAGCATAACCTGGTTGCAACGCTACAATATTCTTCACGCTACAGAATTAATCAAGATTTTTCGTACACCTTGCTGGGTTCACAACCTTTACAGTACACCGACCACTCCTCCCCTGGTGCGCTGCCGTCAAAGAGCGCATGAGACTGCGAGCGCTGGTAGAGATCTCGCGCCGGTTTTCTGCTGGCATCCAATCGAGACCCGACAGCGCTCTAGCCACTCACTTTCCCCAGCTCTGATAGCTGGTCCGTTCTGCGGTGATTCGTCACGGCAATTTTCTGACGTGGATCACAGTGCGACCGTAGCCGGGGTGCAGGCAGCCACCGGCAACGCTTCTCCCTTAACGCAGGCAGCCAGCAGCAGCGCTGCTCCGTTAACCGCCAGCGGTTTCCAATACCTAGCGCGGGAGTCGCACGTTTTGTTTATTCAGTTCTTTCTGGAGGCTGTTTTTCAACGTGTATGTACCCTGAGCACTTTTCCCCTCCCATTCAGCTGTGCAGCTTCCGTGCAGCTCGTGACACGGAAGGTCACGGTTATGCGTCGATGTCAGGGAGTGCGACCGCCCGCCACGGAGGGTGACCAGGGCTCGCGGCGCGTGACCCCCGGGAGTTGTGCTCAGCTGCCTGAATAGCGTAGAGCTCAGTTTCGCCCAGAAGCCCCGCCAGGAGAGTTGCACGGGACGCGTCAGCTGAAACACTAGTACCTGTGATTATTTCTGTTCTTTTGTGTGTCCAGACAAGTTAAAGGCCGGGCAGTTTTTCGGGGTTGACTGACTTGTTTCTCGGATACATTCTGCGGAGAGCTCACCGATCCTTCCACCTAGCACCATCTGCGAGACGGTGTCCGGCCCTCCCGACGATGCTGTCGCCGCACACTCTCCTCGGCCGAGGGACAGCCGCGAGGTGGGTGCTGCTGCTGATCTGCTCGATGCCCGCCGCAGCAGCCCAGCACCCCTCCGGCTACGGCACGCCCAAGCCATACACCTCGCACCGACCGCCATTGGCGTTCGAAGCGACACGACCAGGCGGGCACCACAAGTCATAACCAGCTCCTGCAGGTTTTCGCCGGCGGGTCTCGAACCGATAATAACGGCTTAGCAGGCCCAAATAGCCCTGCGGACGCCCCCAGAGACCACCGCCTCACCAGCGGATTCGAAGACTACGAAGACGGCTCATACATATCTGCCGATCGACTCCCATCCCTGCTGAAGAGACAGCCGCCAGGGGCCAGCAGCGGCGGTGGGGAGCCGCCCCAGCCAACCCGCGCGCGCCGCGCAGGGACTTCCGGCCCTCGCAGCCACTGCTGCTCTCAGGAGACGCACGACCCGACCACAGCCTACACACCTTCACTCCCAGTGACGTCACAGCACTGGGACAACTGAACCCGAGCGGCGTCCGCACCCCGCTCAGGCAGGGGAGGCACTTTCAACCAGAGGTCAAGAGCGTGGCATTGCAACCCGAATTGTACTTAGAGAGCGCTCGGTCTCCGGCCCACCAGCCAAGAAGTTCTCATCACGATCAATTCTCAGACTACGGACCACCAAACAACGTGGTTCCGCCCTATGTTAAGGCGATTCTCGACAGCTTGAATATTGTACCTGGTTATAGTCAAGCCATCCCTTTATCCAATGGTTATAGTCAGACAAGGCACGGTTATAGAGATGCACCGTCTATCTATCGGCCTCCTGCACAGGCCTATAGATCAGGCTCTTTTGCCACAGATACACCCTATAGCAAATTGGATCTATCCAATACCGGGATTGGGGCATACGACGCCTTGCAGCAGCACCTGGGTCCCAGCGCGGCATCTGGCAAATCGTTAATCGCCGCCGGGCTCCCCAGCACGAGTCGTCGGCCGCCCACCCCGCATGCCGTGAGAACCAGTCACGCTAACGACCTTGGCGCGCAACTTCCGGTGTACACCGACGGTGCTGACACACAGCGGAAACCGGTGGAAGCTGAAGTTCGCGTGCCTCCCGCCTACTATGGGGACTACCGGCTGACACGGTTCGGGGACAAGACGAAAGCCGGCGCGCCAGCCTTCGTTGGAGATCAGGAACCATTACAGTCGCCCCTGCAGAATCCTGTCCTGCCCAGGATGCCATTTGGTCTGTTGGGATATGACCCAAGGTCTGAATACGGCACACCCAAGCCGGTTGTGAGGAAAGTTAGTCTGGAAAAAGAGCGCTAGTTCGAAAAACTACACCCTTTACGACCTCGGGGTTTCGTCACTGCATTACAAAGTACTGAGACGATACGCATGGAACGCGGCAGCACGGTAGAGCTATTGATACGGGGGTCGATTTTAACAGTAAGGGGTCTACGGTGTGTTTCATGTTTGGCTTAAAATAATTAGTTCGCGTGCCGCGTAACCTTGCCATTCATTGCACACTGAATTTTCACGCTTTCAAGTATTCATGTCTTGCAACCGGATCCAAAACATCCATGCGCATTAAATAAATTCATGTCAACTAATTAATTCATCGGTGCCTGGCGTTATCATTGCTTCATCAACACGTGCGTTGACGGGAGGTACACGTCTCCCTCGATTTTTCGGGGGACAGAATAAGAACGGAGGCGCTTAGCGACGTCGTACTTCGTATCCCTCTTATCTGATCATTGATACAACTTTAACCAACATTTTCAGGTTGAGCTCTCAACATTTCCAGGTCATCAGTACAGGTCAAGCGAACTCACCTCAAAAGTTTAAGATAGCGTAAGTCAAAACAGGGTTAGCCAATCTGATTGAAACTCAACCCGCATAATAACCCACCGAGTTCTACAAAATATATTCTGATATTTCTTTAATACCAACGACCTCGGGTCAGCTACGAGCCAAGAACTCACAAGCGGAAATACATGGGAATATGGTTTGAACTGAATAACATAATAAAGGATGGTGGTAGTGCGTTTATTTTAGCGGCATTGAGTTCGCCTTATCATTGCAGTTCTACTGATATGCCTTTTGACCTAATTTGACATTGGCCTGACTTCAGGTTAGATTAAATCAGAGATTTGACCCAATTTGACCAAGTAAGGTCATATTACATACCATTCGATTCGCTACGAGGATTCCAATGGTCCGGGTTGTTTGGCTATACATTGACTAATTTAGATGTAATTTCTGAAAACCTTCATTTACATGTTATCCATATGGCGGCATGCCTTGACCTTTTAGGGCCTTAAATCTGGCCAGACAAAAAATAGTCCCATGTTTTGAATACAGATTTGGAATGGCTATCCAATGCCTTTTGCCGTTTTTCGCTTTCAAGCGTAATTATTGAAATTTTGGGATATCACCCGTCAAAGCGAAGGTGGCTCAGACCCCCGTCAATGCGCGAGTTAAGGCATCGGCATTTCCATTTTCCTCACAGAACAATTTTATTCTAACACTGCCCAAAACGTCACTGCGCAAGATAGGGCCAGCTTATTGTCGCAGGTGGTTACCCCCAATGTGAAGACACTACTGCTTTGTTCCCCTCTGATGACTTGTTCGGAGTCCAGAGGCCGCCCAAAGGTAACACATGATTCCTTTTGTGGGTGACAGTCATATTTAGGGGCTTATGTTTTAGTTCAAATTTCACCTTGTTGACCATTGGCAGTGCAGTCAGTTTTCGAATGTACAGTGTTACGCCGTTGCGCAGTTCCGAACCTACACAACTGGACGAAAGTGAGCCATTCGTTTCATACCTGTCAATAAACAGGGACGAATCTTTTAAATCAGTGATGGTGGCCAGTTCAAGGGAACGCAGTTTTTAGACTTATTTTAGGCGTTGTTTAAGGTTTTTTTACATTTTTTAGCGTTCTTTTATCGGTCTCGTTTTGATAACTTTTTGTTTTGCTTTACAATTGTTAAGCTTCTCAACACGGCAGATTTTAGTGAGTGGTGTGCGTGTGTCTGTCGCATTTGACCTGTTTGTTTACTTTTAATAACTGACGTGAATGGGTGAAACACCATGCATGATGTGGACCCTATTCGAATAAATCTGTACCTGTATAGATCCTGATTTGGCGGCCGGGGGCCCGGTTTGGCCGGCTGACCTGCAGGTGTGTGGCGAGGTGCTGGTTGATGCTGTGCGACTGGGCCCTGTTGAGGCCGTCGCTGCGCACGAACAGATCGGGCTCCACGTTGGGGTAGTCCAGCGGCAGGTGAACCGACAGCTCCAGCTTACCCTGGCCACCGGAATCGGAACAGTTAACGCCCCCATTCCCAAACAATATGAAAACCATGTGAATGTTACAAATATATTTTCCGAATCATTTTATTGACTCAGTGTACACCTTTTGGGAGGCAAGGGGGTCTCGGAGAAGCTGAGATCTGGCATCGGCCCGAATCTAGCCAGGCGCGTTATTCAGTGATATTTTCTTCTCACGAACATCATCAAAAACTGAGTTTACGAGGCGCGTTATTCAGTGATATTTTCTTCTCACGAACATCATCAAAAACTGAGTTTACGAGATATGTCCAACATAAATATTATATTTTTGACCCTCATGTTATGGCAAAGACATTGATAGCAAAAGTCACACCAGTCAATACGAACGTGTTCAATAGATACAATTACTCTGAGCGCACGGGCCACGGACCTGCTCCGTCTGAAACACGACCGTGTAGTCCAGTCTGGCCGGCGGGTCCTTCAGCGTGCCGTCCACATAGGCAGTCATCTCCTGCACGGCGGCCGGGTCGATGATCTTCAGTTCGCCCGGCAGCGGAAACATGGCGGCCAGCATTTCCAGCTCCGCCAGCTGCAGCTGACACGTCTCCGCCAGCTCGCCGTGATCTACCAGGCGCGCCATCTCCTCCTCCAGCAGCTCCATGTCCAGCAGCAGCTGCAGCTCCGCCGCGTCCGAGCCCGCCATCGCGCTGGGGGCAGCGGGGCAGTCACAAGGCTACACCCCGCCATCGCGCTGACGGCAGCAGAACTGAGAAACAATACAAAAATGTGTGGTGTTGATACTAGTGCAGGGGTGAATAGTGCCTTACCTGTCAGTTGTAAAATTCCGGTTCAATTATAACTCAGAATCAGTGTTCACGGCAGCCATCTGTGTATCAAATACATCAATCTTATGCAGTTGCTAGTTTAATTATCTTCGAATGCTTTGTGCTCTTAAAACCTGAGCCGGCATCTATGATTTTCCTTCCTGAAAATTGATAACAGGTTAGGTCCCACTTCTATAAAGGGTTTTGAACTAAGATGACAGTTTTGTAGAGCGTGTCGAGAAACCACTACTGGCATTTTTAAATAATTTAACCCAAAAGTCTGTATAAGATTCCCGCAAACACTTATTCAAACTATAAAAGAATCCATTTCCTTCTATCAAGGAAGGTTACATAACTGATAACACCTGCACTGGAGGGGGTCTGGCACTAACGAGCACTGGAGGGGGCCTGGTAGGCCCCCTAAGATCTCGGAAACTAAGAGGGTTAGAAAAACGCCACTTGGTAGGTGGGTGGGAGCTATGGTGATCTACATGACCAATTTCCATTGACCTAGGTCAATATCTTCAAGGTCAAACTAGGTCGTAAAGGTCAAATATTGGCCATGCTGGGGATCGATTGGTAAATGCTGTGATTACGCGGGAAAATGGCGGGAATAAGCTAAAGGCAGACAAGGTTCATAGAGAAGGGTCTCAAAGAGGCTTCCCCACAACTTTTGGGTCAAGGTCATTCAAGGTCATTGACCTTTAAGGTCACCATATGGTATACTACTTATTATATACACTTTGACTAACACTGTAGCCACTGTTTGGCGGGAAATGAGGATTGACCTTTCCCAATGACCTTTGACCTTGACCTTTCTATTGGGGTACCCTACCGATGACGTCATAGCATAATATATGTCAGACCGGGTAAGGTCATTTGGCCGGACGCACAGTGGTCAGTGACCTTTAAAGTGCATATATGACCTTGACCTGTGACCTTTGACCTTGACCTCGACTTTCATATGAAGTGACCTTGACATATAATCCCGCTTATATGACATTATGACGTCACCACTCGGTCTTCAATGCAAGCTAACTGGTCCGACCGCGCGTTTACGACGATCTCAAAATGCAGGTCTGACTTTGAAAGCCTATAAGTCAAAAAATTTTCGGCCGATTTTCAAAAAATCTTCACCAATCGACGCCCTATTAAATTCTGTTAAATGTGGCCAGGTTTCGTTTCTGGGCTACAGGCGGTTCTCTGGCCACCTCGGAAAAACAGGTGGGGGGCCTCCGAGGCCCCCCTCCAGTGCGCGTGATAAATGGCATGGCGACGCATCCTTGTGTCGCAAGCCGTCGCAAGCTTCTAGATTCGTGACTACACTTGTTGCTTGAATCGACCCAGGTTAGTAAAACAAGAGGCGATATCTTTGTTTTGAGCAATTGGAGGTGGAAAAAATGTTGTTCCCCCATTTTCATACCTATTTTCTCAATAAATATTAATTTTTAGAATCTGGAAAAATTGGGGAAGCAAGGTCTGGTCAAGCAAAATGATAAAACCAGAGACTAAACTGCGATGCTCTGTCATCGCGCATTGCGTCGCGCAGATCCATGGCTTCTGGCCTGAGAATGTGTGAGAGCTTTTCCGACGGGAGATGATCGTGCTTCCTACGTTGTACTATGCATTGTGTGCACGTGGCTGTTGAATTTGTTTTAACAGTGTGTATGCTTTTATCATCGTCATACCATGCTGCTCCAGCCTCCGTGCCTGCCTTGTCATTATTTTAGGGGCCCCGCGTTATAGGGCGGGTACTGGTGCGGAACCGTCTTTTTGGCTGGGGAGAACATGTATGGATTCAACAGATTGAGTCAGCTCAACTCTGATTCACTCCTGTAGGCTGACTGACTGACTCCATTCAACTGGTCGAGTAGTTAAGTAAACTCAGACTCAGCCCAAATCTTCATGACTGAATCTTGAAGTTGACAAGACAACCAGTCTTGGCAAGTCTGGTTTGTACTACACGCAAAGTGGAATTAATTGCTTGATGGTGTTGCCGCATTGGGGCAGCCGATTGTCATACATAAGTGTCAAGCAGACTTGTTGATGACCCAAATTTTCGAACTGAATTAACTCTGACTCACAGCCTAACAGCTGACTGTCAATCTGACTTGACTCACCATTTTGAAAATAGTGAGCCAACTCAAATAAGCCCAAATTCAGAACTGAGCAGACTCGACTCTGACTCAAATTAGCATTGAGTCAGTTAACTGACTCAGAACGATGGTAAAGTATGCACACACAAAACGCAAACTTCCTTGAATAATGCCCAAATTTCTGTACATTTATTCATGGTATTAACTATTTACTAACTGTACATTTACTTCATTATGCCAATCAGAATGCATTAACCCTCCCCCACTGGGGGCATGGATGCAGCCCCAAAAGTTTTTTGTTGATAGCAGACAAACTAAGCACAGCACTGTGGTTGAGGGCTCTATCTCTCACCCTCTCATTTTCCTACCATTCCTTAATTTTTTTACCCCAGGTCACCAGAGGCCAGGTCACCAGGCGAGGTCAACCAAGGTCACCTCACTTCAACTTTTGAGCTCTATAAGAGCTGCATTTCTTAGTCGATCGATTTGAAACTTCCAACACTTCACGACCTCTCCAGGGTCTACATTATCTGGGATTTTTCGATTTTTTCGATTTGACCTGATGTTGGGTCACAAGGTGACCTCTTCAATTGAAAAGCATGGGAAAAGCTGTCTTATGATATAAAAGTCATACAAATGATTGCAAATGCTCAGCTTGCTCAGAAAAGCGTTCTTGGACACACTTTCCACGGATCTCTGGGACCATATTTGCACTTTAACCTCTCTGAGGTCATCCAAGGATATCAGGGGTCAAAAACAGTATTTTAACTAACTTTTGACCTAATTAAGCTAGCTCTGAATCAAACAACACTGAATCAATCTTAAGCGCTGAATCAAACATCATTGTGTACATCTAGTCACTGGCTTTCATTTGATATATGGCAAGGTCTTTATCTGACCTTTCATGACCCCAGGTCATATTAGTCATGAGGTGACCTCTCGAGGTCAAACCACTGGAGGGAGGTCATTGTGTTCCACATTGTGGAAAAAGGTCTGGCATTTTCCTATCAAATGTTCTTTACCAGATCTCAATAGCTCTAATGGCCTGTTGTGACCTAACTTGACCTCTTGAAGTGAAACCATCGACCGGAGCGCTAACAATGCAAAGTAATACCTTATTGAATTCACACTAGCTTTTTGATGCACTTCAGATTTGCACCAACCCCCATAATTTCAGAATTAGAGGGGGCCACCAATGGCCCTCCCCAATGAGGAAATGGTTGAGCTGGACCCCCAGTGAGATGTGGGTTTCAGGGAGATGCACGAAAAATTGTATTAGCCAGATCAAAAGGACACATAAAGTTGTTTCAGAAGTCATTTTCTTATTTTTTTGTGAATTCAGCCTCCAAATACTCTAAAATTGTTCTGATTTCTCATTTCTGACAACTTATTGAGAATTCTCACTATAGGTTGAATGACAGTCTCAGCTCTGACCATCAATTTTTAAAGAATTAAGTCATATCTGTCCTAAACAAGTGATGTATATCTTTGGAACTATCATAGGCAAAAATTATTTAAAAAAGCTACATTTCAAAGCTCTTATGAAACAAATACAGGACTTTAAAGAAATCACAACTGACCACTCTGAAGCCTAGGAATTCTTCTACCTGGGTCATGTACCATATCTGACACAAAAGTTTTGTCATCCTGGGAATTTTGCAGAAAATAAGACCTGAGGTAAAAAATTATTGAAGACTTCAGTAATTCTTGTATGCTTCACTTCCAGGGTAAACTGCTTCATTTTGTAGTTCTTTATGCGTTATGTAAAATTAATTAAATACAAGGGATTGAACATTTGTATTATGAAAAATGCTTTAAAAACTTAAAATAGCTTTTGAAACTAGGGTGAGGAGCAGGTTCCAGCTTTTACTGGTACTGTTAGCATATTTCAATTTTAGTTTAGAGGCCTCAAAATTTTGCTGAAGATGCAAAAACAATTGAAAGTTTCGTTTCCTCATCCGGAATTCTCAAACAGCAAGCAACCACAATTTTTTCATGTATCGTAGGGAGAGCCAGCAGGGCCTTGCTACTGAGTCTAACAATGTTCCACCTGTTGGATCTGCATGTGCTGCTACAGCTTCTCCTGATATACTAGATGTGACTAGGGAAATCACTAAGAGTGAGCAGGACAAGGCATGCAGCACTCACGATGCAGGCGGGAAATCAGGTTCCACCAGGGATAGAAATGTGAAGGGATTGCACCTGAAGATTGACAATCAACACACTCAAAGACTAGTGTACAAACATGCCTCTAGTGGTGTGAGTGGGGAAGAGGAGTCTGGGTCCTCTGGGTCTCAGTTTCAGTTTGGTCAAGGCATTGTGGCCGCTGCGATTGTATATCTGCCTCTCGATGCTGGAACTGCTGTATCCCCAACTCTCTCTGACTCTGCAACTGGCATGTCAACTACATCAGACACATGTAAGGGAGGCCCAGGCAATAACACATGTGGGCTAAAGGTGAAGGATGGGCAACAGGGTGTACAGTGTGATCTCTGCTCCTCATGGTACCACACAGTGTGTCAGGTTGTTACAAAACCTGCATACAATGCACTGAAACGACACAGGAACATTGCCTTCATATGCTCCACTTGCAAACAGGTCAACAACAAAACCTCTGTGTGTCAAGCTTCTGTCCAGGTATCAGATGACCCAACTGGGGGGGTTCACTCGTCCACTGATGAGGGAGGTAGCAGTCCAAACCGTTGGTGACTCCTGCATCCCCACTTCCACAGATGCAAGCACAGATTTTTCCCAGCCAGGTGCTTGTAGTGTGACATTGGCAAGTGCACAGACTGACACAGCCCTGTCGGGTAGCAATTGTGATGTTAGTGACTTGGCTCAGAAGGTTGTAAACATGGAAGACACTCTCCGTGTACACATGCAGATGGTGGCAGCATCCATGGAGGAATATAAGGCAGCCACTCGTGAGAGCACTCTCCTCATGCAGCGCTGCATGCAGGAGACCCAGAACCAGAAACGTACTTTTTCAGAGGTAGTGAAAGGCTCATGTGATAAACTGGTACACCAGGTAGAAGAGAAGCTGGCTAGCTCAAATCGCGGTGGTGCTGATGTATCAGTAAAGGATGCCCGTAAAATCTCACAGGTTGTCGATGGTTTCCTCGATAGGAGTAAGCGCACAAGGAACTTGGTGGTCCACAACCTCCCCGAACAACCAGGCGATACTCTTTTCGAACGCTCCACAGCTGACATGCGACTGTTTGTTGAGTTGATTAAGGAGTGTTTTAGACTTAACTGCAAACCTACCAGGTCCTTCAGGGCTGGTAAGTCTGTACCAGGGAAAGCTAGGCTCCTCGTGATCACGCTCGAGAACGAGGAGACAAAGCACGAGATACTGAGCCATGCACCACAGCTGAGGTCGTCTCCCACGTGGAGCCGGGTGTTTATCACTCCCGACCTCACCTATAGTGAAAGACAGGCACAGAAGAACCTGAGGAACGAACTCAATCAGCGCAGGGACAAAGGCGAGACCAATCTGGTCATCAGGAGGGGAAAGGTGATCTCACTGAGTGGAGGCAGGAATTCCTCTTCCCCCATCCTTCGGCCGACCGGGGGCTGGCTGCTCCAGCCAGGTCTGGGATGGCTGGAAGTGCCGCGGGGCCGGAAGTGCCGCGGACACAGACTCTGTCAGCGGGTTCTGCTGAAGACCCTCACAGGAACCGGCAGACAGACTCTGCCAACGCCGGGGGCGCCCGGGACCCACCCGTGGACGCCACGGTTGCCCGTCGTGGAAACTCGCGGGCAGCCTCTGCCGATGCTGGAGGAGCCCGGGGCCCCCCGTGAACTCCACTGTTGCCCCTCACGAGAATATAAGGGTGGCCTCTGATGGCGCTCGGGGCCCACCACTGGATGTCGATGACGCCTCTCGAGAGACCATTCGGGAGGCTCCTGCTGGCGCTGGGGGCCCTCCTGTTGACGCCGCTGTTGCCCCTCACGGTGACATGCGGGCGGCGCCGGCTGCTAACTCCGACAGTAGGGGGCGCCCCCAAGGGACTTCGGGCGTTGCTCTCGAGCAGCACCCACCCAGAAGAGATTGACTCGGCCAGAGGCATACGGTACACGATCTGAGAATATATTACACTAACTGTGATCAGTTTTTGAATAAGCGAGATGACCTATGTATGGATATTGCGGGAAATGAACCGGATGTTATTTTGCTAACCGAGGTGATTCCAAAGGCACAACGTATACCTATCTCAAACGCTCTGCTGGCACTTCCGAATTATGAATTTTACACAAGTTTTGATCCTGATAAACTTAATCTGGGTGGCAGAGGTGAAAGGGGTGTTGCTATTTACATCCGCTCAAATCTTAGGGCAGCACTGGTTTCGTTCCCACATGCGGCGTTTAAGGAACACCTGCTGGTCAGAATCCAGCTGCACAGGCAAGATTACCTTGTCATTTGCTGCGTGTATCGTAGTCCAAGTTCCGATGGATTCCAGAGCATGACTGAGCTCAGGAGCTTATTAAGCCTTATTGACAATTTGAAACCTTCCCACTTTTTACTGGCAGGAGATTTTAACTTCCCCCAGATTGACTGGGTCGGCGAATTTTCTAGGGCAACCACGGGACACCCATCTCACTTGCTTTTGGACCTAATGCACGACTTTTTCTTGTTCCAACATATCCGAGAGGCCACCAGAAGTCGACTGGGCGAGATGGAGAACACTCTTGACCTGGTTTTTACTAATGAGGAAGGGATGTTATCTAATCTAGAGTACCGCCCGGGCCTTGGTAGGAGCGACCACCTATCTCTCAGATTCCGTATTCGGTGTTACCTGTCGGTCGGAGGAACATCTAGGCAGAAACTTGACTTTGGTCGGGCTGACTTCCCCCGCCTGAACCAGATGGTTTCAGGCGCTGACTGGGGTTCGCGAGATCTTTCCACAGAGGATCTGTATCACCATTTCAGGAATACCCTCAGCGTTATCACCGCTGAATGCGTCCCGATAATGAGGTCTAGGCCCAACAGAAAAAACATCTACATGACCAGCGCAGCGCTCAGGTTAAAGAATAGGAAGAACCAACTATGGCGAGTGTTCCGGTCCTCGGGGGACATAATTGACCGCGGTCGTTTTGCACACTGCGCTGCAAAACTTCGTAAACTAACCCGCCAGCTCCAGCGAAACCACGAACACCGTCTTGCCTTGAATGCAAAAGAAAACCCCAAAGCCTTTTGGAAATACGTCAACAGCCGCTTAAAGACGAAGTCTAAAGTCGAAGACCTAAGAAACCCGGATGGCGTTCTCGAGGCCTCTGACGAGGAAAAAGCCATGCTCCTGAATTCGTTCTTTGCGAGTGTGTTTACGGTGGAGGATCTCAGTCGGATCCCTCCATTCGACGTTCGTTGTGCGGAGCCGTTCCTCGAGGACCTCGAGATTCATCCTCAGAGAGTTGCACTAAAACTGGCAAGCATGAAAAAGAACGGCTCACCTGGACCCGATCTTGTACACGCACGTATACTGTTCGAAGCGAGAGACACTTTGGCCATACCCTTAGCCCAGCTCTTTAGGAGCTCTCTGGACAGTGGTAGGGTTCCCCAGGACTGGAAGCTTGGCTCCATCGTCCCAATTCACAAAAAAGGTGACAAGCACAGCCCTGGGAATTACCGCCCAGTTAGCCTGACCGCCATCCCGTGCAAGGTGATGGAATCCATTATTCGGGACGAGTTACTCGGGCACCTTACCCTGCACAATTTGCTGTCGCCAGAGCAGCACGGTTTCAGACCCAAACGCTCCTGTGACTCGCAGATGCTGGAAATGTTGGACGACTGGAGCAGAGCGATGGAGGCTAACCATGCAATTGACGCGGTCTATATGGATTTTCGTAAGGCTTTCGATTCCGTGCCCCATGCTCGTCTCCTTCACAAATTGTACGCTTACGGAGTGCGGGGAAAGGTGCTGAACTGGATCAGAGCGTTTCTGACTGATAGGCGGCAACGAGTGGTGGTGGGTGCGTCGGAGTCGGACTGGCTCCCGGTTTTGAGTGGTGTCCGCGCAGGGGTCAGTGCTCGGTCCGGTTTTGTTTTTGGTGTATATTAACGACCTCCCAGATCACGTGAAATCAAACGTCAAGATATTCGCAGACGACACCAAACTCTACACCCGTGCGAACGACTCTGTCACGCGAGAGATGCTGCAGGGGGACATCGACTCACTGCTGGAGTGGTCCGCTAGGTGGCAGTTGCCATTTAATGTGGAGAAATGTTCCGTGTTGCACATTGGCAGCACTAACTGTAACCATGTGTACACACTTAGCGGAGCACCCCTGTCCAGCTCTGGCAAGGAGAGAGATCTAGGTGTAGTGATGGACTCCGATCTGAAGTTCCGACAGCAAGCGGCGATAGCAGTGTCCAAGGCTACCCGCTTGCTGGCTGTCATCAGGAGGTCATTTGCAAACCTGGACCAAACCACTCTACCCAGACTTTACAAAGCATTAGTCCGTCCACTCGTTGAATACGGTAATGTATCATGGGGCCCATTCAACAGAGCGGATCAGAAACTGATCGAGCGTGTTCAGAGGCGTGCCACACGTCTAGTTCCCACTCTCAGACAGGCTCATTACACAGATAGACTGCGTGCACTCAGGCTTCCGTCTTTGTATTATAGGCGCCGGAGGGGAGACATGCTGAAGATCTTCCAGCTACTGCACGGGGGCATTGATCAAGACTATGCTCAGTTCTTTCACATGGACCCGAACACACGCACGCGGGGCCATGCTTGGAAGCTCGTCAAACCTAACGCTGTCTCAAGGGTCCGACGCAATGCTTTCGGGTGCAGGGCGATAAACGACTGGAACGGGCTCCCCCATCAGTTGTTGGTGCACAATCTCTGAATGAGTTCAAGAACAGACTGGACATCCACTGGGCACACATCAGGTACACTATACCTGACCAGGACTAGCTACCGCACGATGACCATGAGCTCGTCAAGAACGAAACCTGCAGGCCAAAGTTGGCCTCTAAATTTCGACAACTTCAAGGTGAAGGTGAAGGTGAATGTATCCCTTTAATTCATGATATTAACTATTTGTTGCATAGGAATGAAGAAAAGTCAAAACGCTGAACGCTAAAAGTTGATCTTGAGGGCATGCACTTCATGAGCAGTCATAATGGAAGCAATAAGCAACGTTTCAAATGGAAAGAACAGGAATTAACGTTACAAAATATGAAATTTTAAGCAACAATTCCTGCCCAAACACATTCTGAATCTGATCAATCCTGTGACGAATGTAGCTCAGAAATAAATATTATACCGCGCGACAAACTCAATGCTGGACACTCAAAATCAAAACAAATAATCCACTATCTCAATCTATAGGAACCGTGTAATCCACAAGACTCCCAAAAAAGCTGTAGTAAACACTTCGGGTGGCGCATCGAAGACATTTATGAACCTTACCTTGGATGGGACAAAAGATGGCAAAAGCTGGCACGTGATCTAAGCACGTCACGTGATCTAAAATATTGCGAAAATCTGCAGGTCTAGAAAATATAATTTTACCCTGAGGGTACCAAAGCCCTAATCACTAATATTTTTGGCGCATCGCGATGGTTTTGTGACTGGCATGGCGCACACGGGGGATCGAGTGGATCGAGTGGCAAAAAACAAGTATAACAATTTGAAGAGGGGCACCTAGTTCAGGTTTGTGAAAATTTATTGAATTTTTTTTAATTATTTTAAGACTGAGCCGTGACATATTCTGACAGGAGCTCGTTGATGACCGAATCCAACAGGCTCTTGTAAGCCTTCAAATTTCGACAAACTTATCGTATCCTATCGTATCGTATTTTTGGGTCAGTTTCACACAGTTTGGAATTACTTAGGCAATGCCAGAGATAGGGCTGTGTTTTATTTTCTGTGTACAGAGAGAGTGATTGCTATCTAACAAGGCATGTCCTCAAACCACAAGTCAAGATGGTGTTTTGAAATAAGCAGTTAATTGTAGCGCTTTGGTTCGTTTTTGATCCATTTCAAGACTTCTGTGCAAAATCGAGTTTTTTTTACCCTGTATCTGTTGCTTGTATTCCTGAGTGTTTGCATTCAAAGTGCAAACTTTGATATGCATTCATTGTATTTATTGGTGCTGGACAGTGGGGTGGTGCTGCACCCTGCGGTGACCGCTGGCCGGCACAGCGATGCTCACCATGGCTGTGCTAGGTGGCGCTAATGCCTAGATACTGGTCGGCACTGCTGTGGGCCCTGGTGGGTGCTGCTGGGGCGTTTGTCCCAACACTATTCTTTGAATTTATTTTACTTTTTTCTCCGTTTCCCTCTTTTTTCCTTTTATGGTCTCTGAATACCGATTTTGAAACTGATACTTTGATGCTGACGTTTTTACCTGTGGACATTGCTGGAATATACTGCTGCTGATAAAGTATGTATATATATATATATATATATATATATATATATATATATATATATATATATATATATAATTACATACATATGCTGTAATGTATGTAATGATGAAATGTACCACTGTTGCTCTGCCAGCTGTTCGCCTCATGCTTGTCTTCCTGCAAGCTGCCGGGTGTTGGCCAGATCTGTGAGATTTGGTTTTGCTGAATTCATTTCAAACATGTAGTGTTTGCAATGTGCTGCACCTAAATACATGTATGGAAGTATAAAGGAAGGCAGATAAAGAAAATGTGGTTCCCTAAGAGTGAATTATTACATGAGACTGACCTTTGGACTGTTGGTGTGCACCCTTGAAAGGAGATACACAAAAAATATATTGTTTTCTTGCTGTTTTAAAATCTTTATTATGATGATCAAATATTTGTTTGGCAAAATTTTTTGAAGGCCACTCAACTTCTATTGAAATATATTAATGATACCAGTTAACAAGCTCCTTGCTGGGGTCCCTGGCATGACATCCCAGTGGGGTGCGTTTTTTGCCCCCCATATCATTTCCCATGAAAGCTAAAGGAAAATTACGGGCAGCGTTTGAAAGCTCTTGACAAGGTGAAGAGATTTTGTACAAATAATCTTTGTCAGGTCAATAATGAGGTCAGCAAAGGTCAAAGAAGGTTCCATAGGCTTACAACAGAGCAGTGTATCTTTCTATCTCTAGATCTGCCCTCAGTGGAGCTAGAGCAAATCAGTTATAAGAGGTCAATACTAGTCATGATCAGGGCACAAGGCCTGAGTGTGGTCATTTGAAGTTTGCTTATTTCTGGGATTGTAATGGTCAGTCTGGAACATCATATCTAAGGAGCACCCAATGAGCTTAAAGTCTCACCTTGAAATGATTCAGAGTAGGAGCATCCACAACAGTAGTTGGCAGAAAATTCCAGTTGTTCACTATACAGATGCCAAATGAAACTGAGTTCTACTTAGAGAAATGTTTCAGTGTTTTGAAAAGCTTTTCTATCTCAATTTAAAATTGAGTTTAATTCTACTAATCTCTATTCTTCTATTCTAATTTATAAATCTAATTCTGATTTTTAATTCTATAAATCTTCTAATCCCAATTTAATTCTACCCAATTTAAAATTGTTTAGGTAATTATTTTTGTAATCAAATGTGACCTAAATGGTCTTCAGTATTTTTAATTGAATTAATATTGGATAGCATATAAAAACTACAAAATGAATCAGTTTGTCTGCAAAATGGAGGATAAAATAATTACTTGTTTCTTCAGGTTTTCAGCTATTCAACGATGCCTAGGAAATTTATATAAGTGCATTGTTAGCCCACAATAGTAAATAACATCGCATGTGTACACTGTCAGCACTCACACTTGAGACACAGCGCTTGCAGTGTCTGCCGTGCACTGCACATGTGCAGTGCAAAGTTTTGTGCCGGGACTGAGTGTAATAATTCACAATATGTGCCTCAGTGACTGTTCCCGACCGAATCGGCTGCCAGTTATCCACGTGGGTCTGTGACTACTTGGAAGTGGTAACATCTGGCGCCCCAACCATTTCAGGGGTGCGAGTCCTGCTGGGGAACAATGGCGTTGTGCCGGTGTGGGAGTTGGAGGCGCCGGGCGCTCGCCACCTCCACCTCTTCAGCGATGACGAGCGCATCTATGCGCTGGCCGCCTTCGGTGCCGGATCACGCACCAGCTGGCTATACGAGCTTGTGGTACGCTTACTGGGCTGGTTGTGGCGGACAGCTTTCAGCTGCTGTAGGCGAGACTTTTGTGTGGAGGCTTTCAGGAAGTGATTGTCATTAGCGTGATCAACGTCGAAAGTGCATTTATCTGGAGCAGACTGTTGGTTATATGAAATTTTTATGATGATTTGGAGTTTCGTGCATTTTTGTGAAGGCATGATTCCTATCTTACATTAAAGTGTTAGTCGAGTTAGGCACTTTTGGAAAACCGCAGGTGCTTTTGGAAGCTTCGGATGATCAGCTGGGTGGCGTTTGACCACTCCGCTGCTCCTAGGCGGTAGCGGCCGTTCATGCTGGCGCTGTGCTGCCTGCAGGGCGACTCTTGGGTGGCTCGCGGTAACTTCTCTTCGTTCGGCACACTGCGCTTCACCACCTTCTGGCGGCGGGGCGAGGGCGGCGCCGGCACCACCCGCTTTCTGGTGGGTGCCGAGTACGACTGCGTATACAACCGACCCGACAAGCGCGGTCCCGTGCTGTCCGCCTTCAACCACGGCGTCATCGAGTTCCAGCACGTACTGCCTGTGATCTACCCCACTGATGTCGCCATCTGGTGAGAGACTGATGTTTTGAGGAGATTTGTCTGACCTGGTGAAAGTCAAACTCCTGCAAATAGCAGTGCCTAGTCTTGTTATCTCGGTTGCTGGTGGATGGAACAATCGGGGACAGTTTTCCATCCAAGCCTATCATAGCATCGAGCTTAGAATGGCCCTTTGCCACCCAATTGCCAGTTATCTGACTGGAAAACTGTCTGGAAAATCGCTGAAGGTTGTGGGAAAACGTGTTAGCTGTCTTATAAAAGCTGGACACTTATGTTTTCAACACGAGTATTGTGCTTTGTTGAAATGCTAGGTTTTTCAGCTTGACTACCCTGTGATTTTCTATTGCACGAATTCTTTATCTTCGCCCTCCGCTGTGGCACGAACATTACCAAAGCTACCTTTTTGCAGCTTTATGAACTTTTCACTTTAAGTATTAATGCGAAACCTTGTGTTCTGTCACCGTTGAACTTGTTGACCCACGAAGAAAGAAAACGTGTTTAGAATGTCAGTAACCCCACGCGGAACCGTTTTCCTATCATTGTATTTGCTGAGCCACCGCCAAGCCCACGCAGGCCGCTGAGAAGCCTAGTCAGCGCCTTTGTCCCCGTTTTCCAGGAGCGACTATGGCACCATGCACATCGGTGTGGCCTCTGAACTGGAAGTGCGTCCGGACGGCACGCGCAACTACCATGTCAATAGCAGCATCTTCAAGTGGACTGACGGAAACTTCCAGCAGCACTCTCTGCCCACCTACGGCGCTCGCGACATCGAGCACTTTCAGATCCAGAACCACTTCTTCGTCATGATCGCCAACCATCAGAACAACGATGGTAAGTACACTTGTAGATGCCCGGATTAAAGACCGCTGTTTAAATTGTTTGGACTTAAAAAGTGTTTGACGTGGACAGAATAGACTGGTCGGCGCCTTTCAGCTGGCAGCTTTAGATACCTGCTTGTGTCATGTGGTTGTCTGCATGTGATGCTTATCAGGATTACTTGATTTGAATATGAATATATGAATGAGTATGATTGAGATATGAATAGCCTACAGTAATGTATTTCAACCGTTGTTCCGTTGTCGTAGTCTTTGGTTGGTTGGTTGGTTGGTCTGAAAACTTTGCTGGATGAGACCTGAGCCCACATATAGAACAGGCCAGTATTCCTTGGAATATGACCAGAAGTGCATTGCCCTCTTGTATAACCGATGTCTGGATTGGGAATGTCTACCTTCTCATCTCTTACAGAGGGAAATGTAGGCACATTATATACAGGGAATATTGTTTGGTTACAGAATGGACTGCTCAGAAACATGCAGTGACATGTATGCCCTGCTATAGTGCCGGTTATTCTGTATTTTACTACACCTGCACGCGCACATCCCCCCCTTGGGTGCGCTTCTGCATGTAACCATGAAGACGGAATTGATCACATTTAACGTTATGTTTTGTCTACACACCAACACAATGGTATCAGATTCCTACAGAATAGATACAAAACCTTGGCTTGGTTCACGGTCGGACCGAATTTTCCACAGAATTGGCGTTGTGTGGATCGCGACGAACTATTTTCCAAAGAACCTGCCTCACGTTTTATGTCACTCTGTGTGTATTCATTCAGTAAATATCAGTGAGCTGCTCGCTCACTAGCAGAACAACTTTTTCGTGCACTTTTCAATGAAATTACCAAGTCCAAATACCGCATGAGCTATAAGCACACATCGGCTACTGACCCAGTTCCAACCAAGAGTCGCCGGCGCGAGGTTATTCTAACCAGACTCAGAAATGGACACACAAAATTAAATGCTTATTGGAACGAGGGTATCTGTGGTACCTGCGACGCAATGGAGAATCCCTATCACATTCTCATCAATTGTCCCCAGCACAATACCCATCGGCAACCCATGCTAGATTTCTGCCGAATCCAAAACATCCCTGTAGATCTAAAAACCGCTCGGTAACGACCATCCTGAGCTACTCGAAAAAGTCTTTACATTTCTAAAGGACCTGGGCTAGAGAAGTTTCTATAAATCACCCCTCCCAGTATATAGATTGAGGGTGCATGGTGCACCCCAGAGTAGGACTTGCCTATTTTCCAATCATAGATGATCCACTGCAAAATTTAAGCAATAGTTGTTTAACCTTTAAATGGTTTATCGTAGGCTAAGGATAGGTTATGTTAGCCTAGCTTTGAAATCAGGTTAGGTTAAATAGGTTAGATTTCTTCACCGCAGTGATACCTTTCACTGCGGGTCTAAGCTAACCACACTCATACTCTTACTAACAATCTAACTGTCCTCTCACACTTCTTTTCCTCTGCGCGGCGGCTGCCCAGCCGGAGAGGGCTGCAACCTCACCTCCGGGTTGCAGGGTAAATTCGCGGCACCCTGGCCAGGTGTTTAGCGCACTTTCTAAAATATGAAAATTATTGGTTTAACGGAGGATTTCGAGTAACGTGACAAGCGGACATCAGTAGCTGACGCACAAAATTCTAAATTCCAAATTCAAATTTAAGGTCTTCAACCACAGAGATAACCTTCGCACTGTGCGGGTCTAAACTTATTAAAAGACCTCCCTTGGCATGGCTATGCCATTGTCACGACCTCCATTCGCAAGCTAAAAACATCTTGCAACCCATTACTTGAAATAACTCCCATTGCTTTAACAGACTAACGTAGCTTGCCCTAACGCAAAATTCTAAAACTCTCCCACACATTCCTTTAGAGGCGGGCAAGGTGCTATGCACAGAACGCCTAATAAAAGCCATAAATAAGTAAGTAAGTAAGTAAGCTATAAGCAGCAGCTTCTACAATAATTCGCACCTCCACGTTTACAGCATTTAGTACGAAACTCGACTGACGATAAAAAGAACATGCAACAAATGCGTGTGCGTGCTGTGAAACTCTTTTCCCTGGTGTTATTTGAAGCGAACATTGCAAACGAGGAAGGGTTAGTTTGTGTATCTCGGATCTCACCCCCACCTCGAGATCGGACAATGGTCTGTGCAAATACTATCTGCGATTCTACAAATGGTTATTGGTAAATTATAAGCTTGGTTTTCCATTCCTGTAACCATAGCACTTATTCACAATATGAGTGAAGACGTCCACGACAGTAAGTCAGCAAGTCCAGTCAACCAGCAATGCCAGCACGACTCATTCAACTCATTGTAACCAGTGCACTGCACTTTCGCTGTGCCCCGGCCCACCTTCCTCCGCGCCTCCAGGCATGCCTCGCTAACGGCTGCCGCCCCCGACCAACAGCGCGCGCAACATGCCCTTGCATGATATGTCGCCACCACCACTGCCGCAGCGTGACGCAGCTGAAATTTGCAGGGCAGGTAGACTATACATATTGCGATAGCTTAAAAGTAGCCTCAGGGTTGAGCAAGCGACGCAATTTATTGTATGCTATCGACAGTTGACTGCTCTCAAAATGTGTATGAAATGCATATGGTGCATATTTTGCTCTCCAAATTTAATTGTATCAATCGTTGGAGAAAACTGTTTGCAAAATCGCATTTTTCATGCCTGAAGCTTTCTAGTGAACCCTGATTTGTCCCATTGACTGACGCAGGGGGGGTATTCCGGCCATGCCCCCCCAAGCGCTGAAGGGGAACAAACTTTCTTTTGGCCCCCTTCCAAAGGCCGGATAAATTTTGAAAACAAGGTGTTTACATCAGGTCTGTCGAGAAAAAATATTCACTCCCACCCCCCAAGGACAGCGATCATATACTCTTCGAGAGGTAGCTTATACTATGTGTCGAGCACACAAATTGCACGTCACAACCAACCCCCCCCACCAGGAGAGGCAAACGTGGGTTTGGGTTTACCCCCACCCCCAAACTCGGTTCTGCGTCCGTCCCTGGTTTGTTCCATATCGTAGGTTTTCTTATCCTACAAAAGCACCAAAAATGAACACTGCTCTTTGCCTTTGTCGTGTTTGTGTGGCGAGAGGTTCAAAGACAGCAGTTTGATGGCTTCTCGCGTCGACATCAAAGACCTTGCATTTTTTATTTGACATTTTCTGACACTGATAATTTTGCTACTCGTTGCAATCATCAAAATCAGTTTTAAAAATAGTCAGAAATTCGAATGTCCCCCATTTTGGCCTTTAACACTGTGCGCCCTGACGCACAAGCACAGCGGGCTGTTCAGCACGTGCCGTCGAATGTGCCGACCGAGAAGTCTCCGTAGTTATCATGGGTGTACGTCTATTACCGTCGCCCCCACCTGGATTTGCAAAGCCCGTGGGCATTGAGCCCGTGTCGGCATTCACACCTTTCGCTGCTACACGTGCTGTGCGCGTAGTGCTTATAACAGTCCGCTGCCCTCCTGCAGGGCTTGCCGATAAGTGACGGCAGACACTCTCCGGCAGAACCTTCTTGCTGGTAATACCCGACTCGGCATTCACAGACTCCATCTCCTCTGTCGCTGCTACACTTGCTGTACGTGTTGAAATCCCAACAGTCATCCGTCGACCTGCAGGAATCGCCGAGGTATGTCGGCAGACACTCCGTGTCAGAACCTTCTTCCTGGTGATACCCGACGTCGCATTCACAGACTCCATCTCCTCCGCCGCTGCTACACTTGCTGTGCGCGCTGTGCACCCGACAGTCTGCCGTCGTCCCGCAGGTCTTGCCGATGTTTGTCGGCAGACACTGTGTGACGCCTGCCTGGTGATATCCCACATCGCATTCACAGATACCATCTGTGCCGCACCTGCTGTTGTTCACAGATTTAGTGCACGGGGTATTGGTCTCGCACGGGCGGCCCAGGAAGTACAGAATTTGTTCCAGACCGTCCTCCGCTGCCGCCACCCGTTTGATCAGACCTGCGACTGAGGGGGTGATGACTGGCGTTTGCCCGCTGGCTAGCTTGTTGCAGCTCATTAAGCACAGAGTCAGCGGAGCTGTCCGTCTCGACACGAGTCTGCAATGAGTTCTTTATACCTACTTGCTGGGTGGCTAGATTAGCCACGGATGTGTTGATACTAAGTTGTTGGTTTGCCAAATCATCTACTGAGTTTTGTAGGTCGCTGTTTCTCGAGGTCAGTTCGCCAACCACGCCCTCCACATCGCTGCGGAGCCTTCTGACAGTCTCTTCCATCTCACTCTTGTATTTTCTGAACATTTCTTCCATCTCGCTCTTGTAGATGGTTACAATCTGCTCTAGTTGCAGTTGTTGAGTGAAGAGCATGTCCAGCCGTTCCCTGACATCTCTAACGGCAGACTCTGTGCTCCGCAATTCAATTACACCTACCACACACACCCCAGGCAGCATCCACTTCGTCATCCCCCGAAGAGCCCACTCCGTGTCGCGCTAGCAGCCACTTGACAGCCCGCCCCATGGGACGTGTCGCTGGTTGTGGGCGTTGCCGAGCCGAGAGCGGCCACATCTGACTGAGCCGCGGTGGGGTCATCTGCAGCTGAAGATGAAGATGTCCGGTCCACAGGGACGGAGTCCACTGCTGAGGTGGCAACCGCTGCTGCTGGGACGTCGGCGGGAGACGCGGTCGGTCCAGCAGGTCCGCTGCTCACCTCCTTCTGGGAAGTGCACACCCCGCCCACCAGTAGAACCAGCACCACAGACAGTTTCATGTTAGTTGTGGCACGGAGTGTTAATCCAGCTACGCCGGCGCCAGCAGCTGAGGCAGCACTGGGCTGGTGGCGGTGGGGCCCGGGCGGCCACGCTCCGCTCCCCGCCGCCTAGTAACCGCCGGCACCGCCAGTCTGTTACAGACGACCTTGAGCATCAGTGTTTATGAAGTGGATAACCTTGGTGTATCAGAGCGGGCACTCAGGAGTGTCCTGGCCCTTGGTTTGTTCATTTTTACGTCAGCTTTATATCGAGGCGCACTGAGCCGCTTTTTCCAAAATTGTAACGCAGAAGCAGGGCCTATTTACAGATACTGTCTGGTGAAGCGCAAATATATCTAATATGCTGCAAAAAAAAAAGAACTGAACAGCCAGTCCCTAGAAGAAATCTCTAGATTTTCTCATCGTGCTGATGGTTATCACAGCCTCAGTGCTGCTTCTCCGTTGATTTGTATTGAGAGATGGTTCTGATTATTCCACATCTATTTTCAATTGAGAATAAAACAGCGGTCTATACTTTAAGAACTAAACCTTCGCCCGGGTTTTCCCAACAGAGTTTTCCAAAGGGGCCGGAAAACGGCGGCGCGCAGCGCCGCCAAACTTAGTCTAGCTATTCTATCATTTTTACACGTTTCCTAAAATATGCGTTAACAGGGACAATTTTGTCATTTGCTGAGAACAAACGATAAAACGAATAAGCGCCCGCGATGAACATCTGGCCGGTTCCCACAGCTCCCGAAAATCGGCGTCAATGTGCTGGGTATTTGCTCTGCGGGACTTCATTCCTGTGTCCTGAGCCTAAACGTGTTCCGTTGATAGGTTTTGGGGGTGCTGAGGCGAGGAGCATGATTATAAGTTGTCAAAGTGTATTTTGGCCTGTCCCCTCGGATCCTAGATGTAAAATGCACTTAGATTAGATGTTCGGGCACAGCCCTCAATCAGAATCAGGTAGGTCAAATCACAAATTCTCAGTTAAGTGTAGCCAGACCTCGACTTCGAGGGCTGTGCCTTAACAAAAAAACTAAGTGTACTTCACATACAGTATTCGAGGAGACGGGCTACTATACACAGTGTAAACATTTTCCGAATAAATTTCCGCCCGTGTTTTTGCCATTTAAGAACGAGTCGGAATATATGTGGACATATACAGTGTGTATGAAGATCGGGACTGCCTGACAACGAATGATTGTTTAAACATTAGCTAATGGAAGTCTCCTAAACCCTGAAGAGTTATAGTATTTGCTTTTGCACTGCTTGGTTATGTGATTTGTGACCAGGATGAAAATCAAACAAATCGCTGCGGCTCATCTCGCTTCGCCCAGCGTGAACACTAATAAATATTTTTAGGTTGTGGGTAGATGGAAGCTGTGATTGGTTAGAATACATCGTTCACTTTTAAGTAATTATCTAGGAAGTATGATTGGAAAGCTCCAAAAGCAGAGGATGGATGGAGTATGGAATTTCAGTCAAGATGAGACTTGAGAAACGTCGAAACCGACGAGGAATGAACTTTATTTCTGTCAGTATTGGTTTGTTCCAAACACCGGGGGTTTAAATTAATACAACGTTTCAAACTGTGTTAGTTTATATATTCAGAGTTCGTGGTACCTCTGTCCCCTTGCCCCGCAGGCAAAATTACTTGTTCTATATTCTGAGCGGACTCCCTTGCCTGGCGCTGTTTGTTACCCCTCAGTCAGCCCGTGCACCAATGGGGTTCCGATGCCACCTTGGCCCCCACAGTGCGTCTATGTGCCACAGTGCCCCCTCTAACTCCGAAAGTATTGGGGTTAGCGCGAACATGCATTGTGCGTTTGAAAACTTGTGTGAATTCAGTATGGGTTAACTTGGCATATTTAACGCTCCGGTTAATGGTTTGACCTTCAGAGGTCAAGTTGGGCCATTCTAGGCTATTTTCACTAAAATATGCAATGCCTAAGAAATCTGAGCATGGCTCTCATGCCATTAGAGCTATTGAAGTCTGTTAAAATACATTTTATAGGAAAATGTCAGGGTTTCTCCGCATTCTGGAACATACAGACCTGCCACCAGTGGTTTGGCCTCCAGAGGGCACCTCTTGACCTAACACGACCCGAGGCCATGGAATGTCCTAGTGCTCCTGCCGTATATCAAATGGAAGCTAGTGACGAGATGCATGTGCACGATGACGCTTAATTCAACGCTCTAGCGTCAATAGGTCAAAGTTTATCGTCAAAATACTGTTTTTGACCCTGTTGGCCTATGATGACCTCAGATAAGTCAAATGGAAAATATCGCCCCCCTGGAATCCGTAAAAGGCTGGCAGTATCATCCTTACGACTTCTATATCATAAGACAGTTTTTCCCATGTTTTTCCCACGGGAAAGGTCGCCTCGTGACCTGACCTCGGGTCACCAAATCGAAAAATTTATGGTGCACATTTTGTAGATAGACCCTGGAGGGGCCATCAAGTTTGGAGAGTTTCCAATCTATCGGCTTAGATATGCACTTATGGTAGAGCACAAAAGTTTAAGGGAGGCAACCCTGTTTGACCTCACCTGGTGACCTGGCTTGGTGTGGCCCGGGGAAAAAATAAATTCAGAGATGGTGAGAAAAAGATGGTGTAAGAGGCAGACTCCTCAACCACGGTGCTGCGCCTGGATTTTTCTTATATTCTGAAAAAAACTTGGGGGGGGCGAAAACAACTTCTGAAAAAACCTTAGCATAGATGGCGCCCGGTGGGGTGAGGCGACTAATGCATCGAATTTTGCCCTCCCAGGTGCTGCAAATCTCGCCTGTCGATTCTTAAAACAATGCTCCTGGCGTGTTTGAAGAAGTGGTTACTATCGACAAGGGGGGGGGTGACTTCGTGGTTTCATTGACTGTCTCCGGATGGGGACAGGGTGGACTCACGTGGGTGTTTTTTGTTTGTTTTAGTAACGGGAATCTACCAGGCCGTTTGTAAAGCATTGTTTTAACACACCAACTGATCGCAAAACCACTGACCGAGCTCGGCTCATCCGAGCTAGCATTAGACGTATCAGGGATTTATTCAGCTCAAACACAACTCGTTCCGGGAGACGAACTGGGAAGCACCGGAGTCTGAGAATCTCCTGACTAGGTCTGCCGTCACCTAGAACATACAGTTGCCCCACTAGCCGCCGAGCGGCATGGTGAAGCCGATTCGGGAACTACTCCGAAACGGACTGCCGACTGTGCAACTCAACAAAGTAATGTAACGGCCTGCAGCGGGCAATGGCTGCCTTAAAACAAACTCCTGGGCATGAGTCGGCAGAAATGTGGTACAGGACAAGTGGCGGCCATTGAATGGTCAGCGCCTTCCCTTCTGGCCATGTCCAGCATAGCATTGGCCTTTAACGGCACTTGGCACCGTTAGAAAAATAAGAACTAACCAATCGCAAGATACGAAATTTCAACGGTAGGTTTAAAGTAGAAACGGTGTTGCGGTATTTCAATAGGGTGTTCTCAGGCGTTTGACTCGGCTTCGTGCTTGTTCCGCAGGCAGTCTCAACATATACAGTGAGATTCTGCGCTACAGTCTAGGCTCCGGCCTGTACCAGCCGTACCAGCGACTTTTGACCTACGGCGCCGTGCGGTCGCGCCACTTCACCTTCGGCAATGGCGTGGGCGCCGAGCACTTCCTGGTGGTGGCCAATCAGGCTGACAGGGGTGAGGCGCCTACTCCACCACATAGCGGACTTGACGTGCTCAGCACATACGTTTGTAACGACAGAGATGTTTGTAATGGAGTTATGACGTGATCTCTTGTGACCTTGCTAGAGTCGTATAGCAAGATAACGGTGCTGAGTTATATCGTGATCTCTTGCCAGTCAGTGTTTCTGAACCACTGAACAAACGCGTATGGTGTTAGTCCTGAATGGGGGTGTCCGGTGAAGTGATGTCAGACACAGAGACCTGTAGTACGTCGCTGTCTCCTCAGAGCCTGGTGACGCCGAGCCCAACTACAGGGTCAACTCGGTGGTGTTCAAATTCTCGCGCAGCCAGTTCGTGCCGTTCCAGTGCCTTCCGACCGTCCGCGCCCACGATGTGCTGCCCGTCTGGGTGAGTCTGGGCGTGGGACGATGTAAATGGGCTGTTTACGGTAGGAACATTAGCTGTACTTCGGTTTCAACTTAATTCTTGGGATAAATTAGCATGAATCAATGGGAGGTGGTGTGGCGGAAATGCCGGTAATCGGCAGGTTTGTGAATTAGATAATGTCCGAATGCCTCCCAGCAAGTTAGTTGACATCGCTTATGATCGGGCATAGGGTTGTCTTCACATTGTCACAATGTGGACGATATAAGCCAACTGGGACTAACCAAATTGCTGCTTTCTCTTCGGATTTGCCTGGCATTGTTTGCTTCTAAAATCGATTGACTGACTTGTACGCTCTGACTTTCCTGGTTGTCCGCTCCCCTCTCCCCCGTGCCGGTTGTCCGCTCCCCTCTCCGCTGTGCCGGCTGTCCGCTCCCCTCCCCCGTGCCGGCTGTCCGCTCCCCTCTCCCCCGTGCCGGCTGTCCGCTCCCCTCTCCCCCGTGCCGGCTGTCCGCTCCCCTCCCCCGTGCCGGCTGTCCGCTCCCCTCTCCCCCGTGCCGGTTGTCCGCTCCCCTCTCCCCCGTGCCGGCTGTCCGCTCCCCTCCTCCGTGCCGGCTGTCCGCTCCCCTCTCCCTGTGCAGGCTGTCCGCTCCCCTCTCCCCCGTGCCGGCTGTCTGCTCCCCTCTCCCCCGTGCCGGCTGGAATGGTGCGGTGAGCTTGATGCGAGTGCCGCCCGTTGAGCCCGGCTCCGCGGTCCGTCAGGGTCCGCGCGGTGAGTTTGTGCTGGCGCTGACGGACGCCGAGGGTGTGAAGCTGTACCAGTACACTGGCTGGCGGTTCGCGCTGGTGGCCACAGTGCCGTTGCCTGCGCCGCCGGCTGACAGCGACCCCGACCAGCCGGGCGCCGGGCCCGGCCTGGGCGCCTTCACCTACCGCGACCACGTCCACCTGAGTGAGTGCCGGCAGAGGGGTGCTGTAGTGTAGTGACCGGTGACTGCAGCGGTGACCGGCCATGGGATAGGCAGTAATGCGTGGCTGTTCTAGTTTTCCGTCACATTTGACCCTACAGGAGGTGGGAACGACCCCGCTTGCGATTGGCCCCTTTTTGACCCGAAAACTTCCCGGCAAGAAACCAGCTTGTTGTTCGTCGCTAAATTATGATATTGCTGCCAATTTGAATATTAGATCAGGTCATCTTCCGGGACGAGTGGTCAATAGCTTGATTTCCCCTCACGGCCAAGCTCACCGCTCTGGCCGTCATTGGCCAGGATATTGGAAAATAATCACGTATAGCTCATTTATGTAAAAGTGATTAGAATATATTTTCGTTTCGATTCATATATGATACACCTAGGTTGCTGTTTGGGGCAAGTTTCACTGACGGCTAAAATTCCAAGTTGTGTTAATTGTCTAGTCTTAAACTTTCAGGGGAAGTTTTGGACGCTGAACTTGAATTGAGCAGCAAGAATGGCATCATTGCTTTTCCTTTAAATGTTGTTTTATTAAATACTTAAATGTAAGGAAAAATGGAAAAGGCTTCATACAGGTCAGCAAAGGTTTGGAAAATGTCCATTATCCAGTGGACAATACTGCTACAGGGTGTTACTGCTACCTATCTAGTCAACACTGCTACATATCTAGTCGCATATTCGTTGACTAGCTATGTTTTAGGAGGATGAACCTGGGCGTGTTGGTCCGGGATCCGTATTCTGACGTCACGCCTACGAAGGCAAGAGCGCACATGCTCCGATCGACTATTCTGGTCTCTGGTACACGCAAAACGGCGTGTTCAGGATCTAATTCGGCGTCCAGATCCCTGTGTACCCCCGATCGTGTCGGCTCGGATACCACGAAATGTACTGCGCCGAGTGTGGTTATGCCAAAAAAGGATATCCGAATCGGTGTGCTTATGCTATCCATCTGTGCCTAAGCGGTCCCGAAATGGTAGGTGCGTGATACACTGGTAGAGTAGCAGTCTGGTGCACTCCCTGGTGCTCAGCTCCCGTCTGATTAGTGTGAGTGGACACATTGGCACGTGAAGGGAGTCGCGGTGCGAGCCGTCGGCCCGGTCCCGGCAAGGATGGACTCCGGCTCCGGTGGCGGCGGCGGCCGGTCAAACGCGTCCGTCGCAGAGACGGCTCGGTGGGCTCACAGCCGGGCATCTGCATCGAGTGTCTGGACGTCGGTGTGTTGTCCGGCGGTGGGTCCACCCTGCCTCTCCCAACAACATCTGTAACTGTCCTCAGAAAAGAGTGCTGTGCTGTGGGTGGTGTCCCAACAAGATGAGTCGGTGGGTCAACCTGCCCCCCCTCTCCACTAGAACACAGCAAGCCCGCTGAACGAAGGAGATGGAGCCGGAGCGCTGAACAGATGCGGTTATCCGTGCTGTCTGGGGCAATGGTGATCTACACCATAGCCAGTTTTCATTTACCTAGATAAATATCTTCAAGGCCAGACGAGATCGTAAAGGTCAAATATTGACCGTGCTGAGGACCCATTAGGAAAGGCCGTGATTATATAGGAACAAGACTGGAATGAGTAAACGCGGATCAGGATCACGAAGGGAAGGTCGTAAATAATTGTGCCTACAATTTTGGGATCAATATCATTCAACGTCATTGACCTATGAGGTCACCATATGGTATGCTACATATAATGTACACTATGACTAGCACTATAGCAACTGTTTGACATCCTTTAACCATGAATGCAAGCGAACTGGTCCGACCGCGTGATTGTGGCGATCTAAAGATGCTGGCCTCACTTTGATAGCCCGATAAGTAAAATAAATTCCGACCTATTTTCAAAATTATTTCACCAATCGATGTGCAGTTAAATTCTCTCAAATGTAACTTATTATTTTTCGGCTACGATAGGTTGTCCGGCCGTCTCGGAAAATAGGTGGGAGGCCTCCGAAGCTCCCCTCTCCAGTGCGCGTCTTAATCCCAAACACCGGATGAAATGAAACGACAGAACCCAGTTCTTCAGCGTCATACCAGAGGAAAAACCCTCTGGGAGGATTGGAAATAACACTAGTCTCAACGATGCTCTCGTGACAATTGTTCCAAAAATACAGCTTTGTAGTCTCGAGTCTCATTGATAATTATTGCTGCTGCTATCGCGATTTCGAATATCAAATAGCTGGTAAACGATGCATTTCTAGAGGGCTTTTTGACATACTACCCATGTATTTGTATCACACTGAGAACTCAATTCGCAAAACGTTCATGTATTTAATGTATGAGTCTACGCCATTTGCTGTTGAGATGCCCTGATATCAATCGCTTCGCAATTAAATGTACTTTGGTAAACGGTGGGTTACAATCAGACACAGAACGTACATTTTTGACAACCCCAGTGACCAAACAGTGGCTCCGCCGTGAACTGTGCTAACGGCCCGTGCCTGTTGCAGCCGACCGTGTGCGGCGTGCGTGTGACCTGTGTGCCCTCTGTCCCAGCGGTGGGCAGCCCGGGCGGGCCGTCTCGCCTCCCCACCGTGTACCGCCTGCGCTTCGGACTGCGTACCGACGTGCGCGACCTGCACCAGCGGTGCGAGCAGTGGTGCCAGGACCTGACGCTGAAGCTGACCCAGCTGCGGCCGCGGGTGGGTGGCCGGCCCAGCTTCTGGACTGACCAGAGGGCACGTCCCATGTGTCGATCACGCCGCTGTCTGAGTGGCGCTTCAAGAACGTCTTTGGTACTTTTGCGGCTGCGTGCTTTAACATCACGGCCTTACACCCTTCTTTATACTTGCTAAAACCTCAAAGCAGCTGGCATTCGTTTGAGATCTGATCCGCCAAGTGGAAACTCGATGCTGAGCTGGGGTGTAGGCTGGCGTGCCGCCGTCCTCCGTCGCCGGAGTTTCACGAGCGGCCCGCGTGTGCAGGTGAACCAGCTGAGTACTGCCCTGCAAACTGCGCCCCGCGTGGACCAGCCTACCGACTTCCGCTCCCTGACCGTGCACTCCAGCAGCGGCAGTGTGTTCCGCTCCGTGGCTGTCAACAACGTGAGCGACCGGCTTATCTGTAGCAGTTTTATCACTCACAACTAATGGAATAGTCTCCAGAGGACGTATTGTTCTGTGTGTCGAGTCTTGGTGACGCACGAAAACTCAAATAACTAACTAGATAACTTACTGGCCACAGGGAGCCTTGAACCATGGCTTCATCACCAGCAGTAGCGTTACGTTGGGCGCTGACTTGGCGCGGTGTTGATACGCGCTGCGGCTGTCGGCAGATTCGCCTGGACGCTAACGTGACCGTGAACTCTGGTCTGTTGGGGCGTCTGGCGGAGCTGCGCCGGCGCCTGCACGCCGGAGCCGCCGCCCTGGAGGGCTTCCGACAGACCCTGGCCACCGCGGTCTCCACCACCTCCATCCACCACTTCACGCACGGTACCGGACTGCCTGGTGCTGTGTCCCAGTGTCGCTGGTGATCTTGTGGAAATGTGACCAAAGTGATGACTGATTGCTCTGTCAAACCCTAGTCGCAAGTTTTTGTCCTAAAAAAAGCGTTGTCGCAATGTGCAGCCTAGACCGTGAGTTATTGGTGCATCACGGCGGTGACCCTGTGACTCGCGTGTTGACCTTTGCGGTGGCGGCAGAGGGGTGACGGTGACGGGAGACTGGACCCTGCGTTCTGTCTCTGTTGGCTCGGTGACTGTGCAGTACCTGCTGGGGGTTGGAGACCTGGCTGCCTTCCTGGACAGGGTGGTCTGGATCGGTAGGCCCTACAACTCCAGCGCTGCCCAGCTCAGCTTCCGCAGCCTCACCGTCCGAGACGGCGTGAGTTTCCAGGGCAGAGCGCCCTCCTTCCCACTGTTCCATCTGGTATCGTCGTTAACCCTCGCCCCGGTGAGGGGGTGTTTGAGCACCCTCCCCTCGTTTTTTTCTGGCGGCAGGAGAAAACGGCGGCGCGAAGCGCTGCCGTACGTGGTACTCCTTATCATTGATCAATTCCACAACTTTCCCCAAAATTTTAAGGTTGGATCATCTCAGGTCAGGTCACCAGTGCAGGTCAAGTGACCTCACCTCCAAAAATGATTAAGGTGGCATAAGTAAGAAATGGGCAAGTCTATCTGATTGAAACTTGTACCACATAATGGCCCCCACCGAGTGCTACAAAATAAATTTCGGGGTTTTTCATATCGATGACCTAGGGTCAGGTACGGATCATGATCTGTCCATTGGAAATACATGGGAAAACAGGAATTGGTCTGTATTTGTGTAGATACAGGTGATAATACCTTCGTATTCTCTAAGTTGGAAGTATCCTGGGCCCCTTTCCAGGTTCATGTTGCAATTGTTTTACCTGTGATCTCTGAGATGTCATCTGGAGCTACTTAAGCAGTTTTCAGACTTGGGTCAATAACTTTGCAGGAAATGATCCAGCTTCTTAATACCAAGAGGCGTGTTCAAACACTCCCCCACCAGGTTGAAGGCGGCTGGGAGGCCCACCGGGACGCGGGTTAATGGGGGGCCTCTTTCTGCCGTTCGGTGCGGGGAAGCTCAGCTGCTTCACAGGATTCGTTTGTTTATGCGTAAGCTGTACTGATAACCTAGTATGAATTGCTTAGCGAGCTGTAAGCACGAAACGTGTAATTGTTTGAATGCTTTGGTGAGGTGGTGCGTCACCAGTGGAGTCGGACCCATCGGACAGTTCCGGTTTGTTTCAGGCGGGGCTGCAAGTGGGCACGCTGAACCGCCTCCGTCCGGAGACGTTCGTCACCCTCTCCGGTGACCACGTGATCACCGCCAGCAAGGTGTTGCGTGGTCACGTGACGGCCGGAGGCGTTGTCGTCCGGGGCCTGGTGAACGGAGTTCTGTTGAATGCCACCACAGTGATAAGACAGGGGCAGCTGCCAGGTACGCCACCGGAGACGGAGTAGTCGGAGATGTGCTTAATTGGTGCTCGGGACAGTTCGAAATGACTGCCCCAGAACGGGGTAATTGGGGTTTCTGGAGGTTTTATATTTTTCCAAATGATTTAGGGATTTGTGTGAAAAAATTTTAAGCAGTTTGTGCCAATAGTTTTAAGTGTATTTTCATGCCCTTGTATGTTTTCAACAAAGGTACCCCCATTGTTTATTTTTGTTTCTTTACCAGTAAGCCGCCGTTCACATATGACGTCAGCGACCAAAGGAAGGGCCGTTTTCTGATTTTCTGACTTTTTCTGACGAACGGGTCCGACTTTTTGACGATTTCTGATGGCTGGGGGGAATCGCCGGCTATCATGGGATTGTTCTGTTGTGCGAAAACTGTGCAGCCCCAGGGTGGTAGAAGAGCGGGTACTTCCATACTTCGTAGTCACACCCAGTGTCCACTGTTACTAGCTGCCCGTAGCCCCTCGATCATTGTAGTAGTGCTCATGTCGACCGCCGTTGCTGCCGAGAGGGGGTCTTACAATTTCCGACTATTTCTGACGACCGTGAGAGGGGATTTCGCCATTTTCTGTCTGACTAAGGGAGGGGGAATCCGAGCACCCTCAGATTTGGCTGACTTCATATGTTAATAGCCCTAAGTACTTTCTCACATTCTGCGTTTTCTTCTGGTCGTCATATTCTTTTTCATTTAGTACACCGTTTTGTTTATAGTAACTTTTTGGGAAGCTTGAAGTATTTCTCAACCCTTGAAGGAAACCTACATGAATTTGGAGATACTAGTTGATCGATCGATTGATAGATCGTAGTCGAAACTCCCAACTTTATCAAAATAAGCAACAAGGCTTTGTAGAAGTTTTCATTTTCGTACACTGAATCATTTGTAAGAGCTAAGGGTTTTTTTAGTAAAAAGTTGTTGATACCTCGAAATTTAGTTCCGGCCGTAGTGCTTCCAGTTGTTCGCCTCCCGATCAGCTAAGCTGGTGCGTTGCTCTGGCGGCGGTGGGTCTGTCCCCGTTGTGCCCCGTGTCTGTGGGACCGTAACCCGGGTCAGCTGATTGACCCGCGTCCCACCGGCAGGCCACGTGTTCGCCCTCGACACCGTCGCTGTCGACAACCTGAGAGTACACAGCATCAACGGCATCGACGTCGGCGGCGTGTTGGGGGCGGCGGTGAACAGAACTGCCGGGGTCCTGCCAGGTCTGAGACAATACCCCCCACCGGAACCGCCGGGGTCCTGCCAGGTCTGAGAAAATACCCCCCGCCCACCGGAACCGCCGGGGTCCTGCCAGGTCTGAGACAATAATCCTCCTCCCATCAGAACCGCCGGGGTTCTGCCAGGTCTGAGGCAATATCCCCCCCCCACCAGAACCGCCGGGGTCCTGCCAGGTCTGAGACAATACTCCCCCCCCACCAGAACCGCCGGGGTCCTGCCAGGTCTGAGACAATACTCCCCCCCCCACCAGAACCGCCGGGGTCCTGCCAGGTCTGAGACAATACCCCCCTCCTACATACCCCCACACGCCCCAGAAGCGCCGGGGCAACCTGTCTGGTCTGTCATCGGTCACGCTGTACCCTGTAATGGCCGTTTGGGGAGAGTTCCGGGCGTTGTTTTCGTGCCGATGTATTCCAATAGTGTGCAGATTGCTATAAATATCTACCTGTTTCATAACGTGCTCTGCTACCTGTTTGACATGCTTTGTTTCTCTCTCATTTTTGAAAGGGGCAGGTGTTTGTCTATGCTGCTGTGCAAAGGAAAGGGGGATATCTCATCGATAATGTTTTGCGTATGCCTACCGGTCGCGCGGCTCTGTTTTGTTTATCCGCACCCTCTGGACGCTAGCGCGGCGCAGTCTTCCTGCTCTGGAGGGCCATGAGTTTGGTCAGCAGAACCACCATCGCGCCGCCCATCCCGAGCTGCCTCAGGTGTTGTATTTTGTTCAGTATCAGCTCGGATGCTTCAGCTGGTATGGCAGGGAGTCTCTCCGCTGACGGGACCACAACCCACTGCTCCGGCAGGTGGTGTGCGTTTCCTGGGCCCAGTGTTGGCACAGTCGGCCTCTGTCACCACCATCAACGGCGTCTCAGTGACCAGACTGCTGGAGCAGGCGTTGACCACTGCCGGCGGCCAGACGATCTCAGGTGAGCTCTCACTGGGGGAGTTGGCGTGGTCGGCCCAGAGCTGTATTCTCTGGCTGGGTGGCACTGATAATCGCTGGTCACACCGACCAGTATTGTCTGTCTATATGCGTATACTTTGCACCTGCTGTTTAAGTTTGTGAAGTTAGATTTGTGCCCAGTAGTTGTATATTTGGTAGACTTGTTAAAGTATTGGTAGGTTCCCACACAGATCTCATTGAGTCTTCATCATTGATGCAAAAGTCTAGAATTATGTCTGAAAGAGAAGACTGCTGGTTAGTCTGCCGTTTCCTTTCCACGGACGTGCCGCCAGACCCAGTGACCTCTGCCGCCGCTGTCAGGCGCCTGGACCGTCTCCACACTGCACCTGGAAGGCGCGCTGACGGTGCAGGCCACTCTGAACGGGGTGCGTGTGCCGGGCGACCTGGTGCCGCTCTCCGGGGCCACCGCCGTCAGGCTGGGCACCGTCTCCTTCCAGTCAACCACCATCCGCCAGCTGACGGTCTCCCAGCGGCTGGGTCTGCTGCAGGTACGACTGCTGCACCCACCGCTGTGGTGTTCAGCGGCCTCCGAGCAGGCGTCTGGCGTGCGTTCTTGTGCTGAATGGCGCGTGCCTCTGTGGCCAGTGTAATTAGTGAAACATTCCGAACTTCCCGAGGGTGAGGTGCTATTGTCTTCCCGGTAGCGCACCTCCACTTCACTATCGGAAATCCTGATCTGCCTTCCACCCACCGCCTCAGAATCCTGACTTATCCCCAGTGGCTATCTGGTAACGCCAAACTCCACGTACCTAGAGGGGTTACGCAACCTCCCGCGCTGCTGGCCCAATTGACCTTCTACCCGACTTCAGACCCTCGGCCCCTAAATGCTGGCCTCAGACCCCGCGAACATGTGCCGTAGGTGTCTGAGGGTCGGCTGCCGCTGCTGCTGACATCTGGCGACCAGTATGTGACTGGCCGGAAGACGGTGGGCGCCCTCTACATCTCTGGTGGCCTCAGTGTGGAGGGTCTCATCAACGGCGCAGTCATCTCGGCAGAGCTGCTGCACGGGGTGGCTAACCAAACTGGTGGCGTGATTTGTGAGTGGGACTAGGCAGGACGCGGGCATTAAATGAAGTACTGCGTTTGAAAGGGCTGTGCCGCATGCAGATTTTGTGCGTAGGACGATATTGACTAGTGAAACTTCCGGCTTAAAAAGTAAAGCAGGCAGTTCCTGGAAACAAAAAGGCTCCGGACTCACACATATTTATCGTTGAATCACTCGAGCGTGTTTGATATCTGGCTATAGCGCCGGGCCGCGTTTGACCGTGGGTGCCCTGACGCCGCCTTCCCTCTCAGACGTTTGACCGTGGGTGTCCTGACGCCGCCTTCCCTCTCAGACGTTTAACCGTGGGTGTCCTGACGCCGCCCTCGCCCTCAGACGTTTGACCGTGGGTGTCCTGACGCCGCCTTCCCTCTGACGTTTGACCGTGGGTGCCCTGACGCCGCCTTCCCTCCCAGACGTTTGACCGTGGGTGTCCTGACGCCGCCTTACCTCTCAGACGTTTAACCGTGGGTGTCCTGACGCCGCCCTCGCCCTCAGACGTTTGACCGTGGGTGCCCGGACGCCGCCCTCCCTCTCAGACGTTTGATCGTGGGTGCCCTGACGCCGCCTTCCCTCCCAGACGTTTGACCGTGGGTGTCCTGACGCCGCCTTCCCTCTCAGACGTTTAACCGTGGGTGTCCTGACGCCGCCCTCGCCCTCAGACGTTTGACCGTGGGTGCCCGGACGCCGCCCTCCCTCTCAGACGTTTGACCGTGGGTGCCCTGACGCCGCCTTCCCTCTCAGACGTTTGACCGTGGGTGCCCTGACGCCGCCTTCCCTCTCAGACGTTTGACCGTGGGTGTCCTGACGCCGCCCTCGCCCTCAGACGTTTGACCGTGGGTGTCCTGACGCCGCCTTCCCTCTGACGTTTGACCGTGGGTGCCCTGACGCCGCCTTCCCTCCCAGACGTTTGACCGTGGGTGTCCTGACGCCGCCTTCCCTCTCAGACGTTTAACCGTGGGTGTCCTGACGCCGCCCTCGCCCTCAGACGTTTGACCGTGGGTGCCCGGACGCCGCCCTCCCTCTCAGACGTTTGATCGTGGGTGCCCTGACGCCGCCTTCCCTCTCAGACGTTTAACCGTGGGTGTCCTGACGCCGCCCTCGCCCTCAGACGTTTGACCGTGGGTGCCCTGACGCCGCCTTTCCTCTCAGACGTTTGACCGTGGGTGCCCTGACGCCGCCTTCCCTCTCAGACGTTTGACCGTGGGTGCCCTGACGCCGCCCTCCCTCTCAGACGTTTGACCGTGGGTGCCCTGACGCCGCCCTCGCCCTCAGACGTTTGACCGTGGGTGCCCTGACGCCGCCTTTCCTCTCAGACGTTTGACCGTGGGTGCCCTGACGCCGCCTTCCCTCTGACGTTTGACCGTGGGTGCCCTGACGCCGCCTTTCCTCTCAGATGTTTGACCGTGGGTGCCCTGACGCCGCCTTCCCTCTCAGACGTTTGACCGTGGGTGCCCTGACGCCGCCCTCCCTCTCAGACGTTTGACCGTGGGTGCCCTGACGCCGCCCTCGCCCTCAGACGTTTGACCGTGGGTGCCCTGACGCCGCCTTTCCTCTCAGACGTTTGACCGTGGGTGCCCTGACGCCGCCTTCCCTCTGACGTTTGACCGTGGGTGCCCTGACGCCGCCTTTCCTCTCAGATGTTTGACCGTGGGTGCCCTGACGCCGCCTTCCCTCTCAGACGTTTGACCGTGGGTGCCCTGACGCCGCCTTCCCTCTCAGTTGTTTGACCGTGGGTGCCCTGACGCCGCCTTCCCTCTCAGTTGTTTGACCGTGGGTGTCCTGACGCCGCCTTCCCTCTCAGACATTTGACCGTGGGTGCCCTGACGCCGCCCTCCCTCTCAGATGTTTGACCGTGGGTGCCCTGACGCCGCCCTCCCTCTCAGATGTTTGACCGTGGGTGCCCTGACGCCGCCTTCCCTCCCAGACGTTTGACCGTGGGTGCCCTGACGCCGCCTTCCCTCTCAGACGTTTGACCGTGGGTGCCCTGACGCCGTCTTCCCTCTCAGACGTTTGACCGTGGGTGCCCTGACGCCGCCCTCGCCCTCAGACGGCGATAAGGTGGTGGAGGGCTCGGTGACGTTCCTGGCCGACGTCCAGCTGACCCAGCTGAACTCTCTGGACGTGCTGACGCTGCTGTCGTCCGCGCTGAGGCTGAACAGCAGCGCGCTGCCGCCGCTCAGGCTTCAGGACGTGCTGGTGAGTCGGCGGCCGCGGAGCAGGGCGATCCGCCGGCCCCCACGCAAGACCGGGCACCCAGTGCCTTGCACGTGCTAACTCCCACTCTGACAGAACATTCTCAGAGTGACTTTTACAACCGAGAAACACTGTGTCCTGAACATATTTATAATAAGAGCTCGGTACTAACAACTGCATGTATCCTTACCACGCTGGTCAGTGGGATTCGACTTCTTGAAACCGTGCGGACTAATTAGCTCTAAACTTAGTTTGAGAAGGGCACGTGAATCGCTTGAAATATATGCACACGGAAGTTTCATTTTTATTTGACCATTTTTTATTCTTCTGCATTCAATGAACTTCGGTTTCCTTTTGTAGACTGGTCCAAAGATGTATGTCACCGCGTATGATTTGCTTTTTGTAAACATCCTTAAAATTCGTGGCAGTTCGTTGGCACTCTAGACACGATCAGCTCTTGTCGGCTGGACTTCCATAAAACACATTTTAAATCCCCCTAGGCTGCTCGGTTATCAGCAGACTGTGGCAGCTGCCTGCCCTCTATCCACGCGGTCGACACACCTGGTCGTGTCTGCCGCCCCCCTGCCTGTTGGTTATATCGTGCGTCTTCCCAAACATGGGCCCTCGCCTGCGCCTGATCGGCAGATCTTCGGTGACCTGCGCACACCCGTGGTGAATGGCCTACCGGTATCCGACTGGCTGCGCCGAGACGGGGTAGCTCAAGTCGTCTCCGGCAACAAGGCGCTGGGCTCGCTGACCGCTCCCGCCCTCTACGTGGACCAGCTGAACGGGCTGCCGCTGGACAGCGGGTTCTACGGCGCCGTGCTGAGGACGGAGGGGCCACCAGCAGGTGCTAGGGCCGCTGCTGTTCACAGCGGAGACCCACTTTAATCGGTGAGTGGAGCTGGCGCACAGTGGGGTGGTGGAGCAAAAGGGCACGTCAAAAATGGTGCGAGGTGTACAGTACTTTCTCTGGTGTATTATGATGTATTTCCAGACAAATGTTCCACCTAACTAGAAAATTTACGTCCAATTTTTATATATCTGCCTAATCTCTGAAATTTCGAAAGCCTGTTGAAACTTAATTACTGGGAACATTATTGCGAAGATTTAGCCTAATTTCCCATTCATCATCTAGGCCGAGGAAGCGACGTATTGGGCAAACGGGTGGGTGAGTAAGTAAAGTTGGATAGAATTGTAGAAAAGGGTGGGTGGCGAATGGAGGCGAGGTGACGTTTCAGGGTCGATCAGGGGGAGCGAGTGCCCACACTTGGCGATTCCATTGTGACCTCAGCAGTCGGTGAGTCGTAAACCCCCAAACTTGCTTGCCCTCACTTGCCCCCTGGATCTACCTCCGTTTAGCTCCGTTTCATGCGGAAGATTTTGAATTTTTTTCACACAACTCTCAAGTTATCTACACAGAAGTCATTGTAACTCTTAAGATGCAAACGCTCGGGTTCTGCAATGAACTCTTTAAATATTTGCGTGATTTGCAGTCCTTAAAAATGTTTCGTTAGGCGATAACGATGAATTCTACACTATTTTTGATGGAAAGAAAGACGCATAGACAGAAAAAAACGATTCTGGTATCAGAGCAGACGTATGTGATCTGGAGAAGTCTGTACAGTTCCAAAGTCACTTAACATGCTTAATCGGTTCCAAAAGTCTCGTCGACCCGTTTTGGAGAGCGGGACGCCACCGTCAGATTCAGTGGTGGACGGAACCTTGTGACGTCTGGACCGAGCTTGGGGAGGGACTGTCATGGTGTGCACCATCGGGCCCGGGTGTAATGAAACGACACCGCCCAGTACACCCTGTCATTTCCCCAGGGACTCGAAAAGCGTTTGGAAGGGAATGTGGCGCTTTCATAATGGTATTTGAACTGAGCTAGCCATGTGATAGAGCATGCTGCGAAACCACCACTTCATTTGTCCCAGAACGTGCCGTTCGCAGAAAGAAGTCGGATTCACCTCCTACCGACCCTGTCATCCCCGGATGTTTACCTGCCATGGAGCGACATTAGGAAAGTGACGTCATGCTCAAGTCGCCCCGGTGCACGTGCTGCGCTGGCAAATTTGTCTTGTTTGAACGTCTTTAAAACCCACGTGCTAAACATGACTGTTAACGTCGATTATAAATGAGTATAGTAGCTTCTTTTACTAGTTTGCAGCATGAAATATTTGATGTATCGGGGAAAAATAGAAAAATAGGCAAATGTCATGTGGTTCCTAACAGTACATTTTTTAGCCAAAGCCGCTTCATTTGTATTCATTTTTGGCGCCAATCGGACGGGTTCAGTCTGGCTAAAAACATTACCGGTTTGTACGCAGATTTGGCCTCACGCTTGTTAGGATACTTGTATTGCTAACCAAGGAAAATTAAATAAAACTATATAGAACGCTTATTAGTTAGCCATTTTCAGCATAAATGAGGCCAAATTAATTATTTTCAGCATAGATCGCCCCTAAACCCACCAGTCAGGAATTGCAACAAGGTGCTACATTCCCTTTAAGGACGGCGTCATTGGTGGGAAGATGAAAACACTTTGCCAGCCCTCCCCGAACATGACCTGAAATACTTATCTGTGGTAGAAAGCTGTTATTCAAGGCATGTTGGAGGCAAATGCAAAGAAAGATTTACGTTAGCATAACTTAGAGTTACATTGAGAATGTATTTTAAGGTAGTATATAGTAATTGCTTAAGGGCTGGTCTTTTTTAGCAGTGCGGGCAAAATCTTTCACGTTTTCTGCCTCATAGGGTGCAGTATGATTGACGCTACGATAAGTATTACGACTTATCGACGAACCAACTGCCAGAGCCATATGGCGTCACAAACTCTTTCCCTGTTGGAGTTTCTCGGGAGCCAGATTGCTCGTTATTCATGGAATTCGCGGGGCCTTGAACCCGGGTCGGCCGCGTGGAAAGCGAGCGTGCTATCCACTACACCACCGTGCCTCGACGCTACAATGGAACATTATATTTCTAGAGCAGGTTGAAATGTGGGCATTCTTTTGAAATACGGTTGCCTTCAGTTTCATTTACCGGCACTTCGACGTCAATAACGCGACTTCAGCACTGTTCGAGTGCCGACTTCAACATTCCAGAGATCCCAATTCATCCAGTTGCCTCGGGGGCTCACATTTACTCACCATTACCCAAGTCGCCTATGATACCTGTCGTCCCGTGTCTTGAACTATACATTCAGAGGTTTCTAAACGGGATGCTTTTGCGCTATGAAAAGTAACTTAAGTCGCGTTTTGCGATAACTGATTGGAGCATGGTCGTAAGCTGCAATGTATCTGCCATAGGTTTCATCATGGTCATGTGACAGTCAGCCTGCTTTCTAACTCTGTTTTTTTATGTGCTAAGATTTCTAGAGTGCTGATGCGAGGAGCATGATTATGAAAGTTGACAACACGTTTAATGGCCTGCTTCCTCTTATCCTGGGTGCAAAAGGGGTCTGCTACACTGGGATTATATATTCGGACACATTTTTTTTAGTCATCAGCAGAGGAATTTCCATCCGCTGAAGAGGAAACCTTTAGAGGCACCCGGCCAGTTTTGGAGGGTCAATTGGACCCAGTCCTAAAGGGATGTTGGCAAGGTCCTCTCAGCCCAAATGCACACCGAATTTTGGGCCGAAATCGTGACGAGGAGTATGTAACCTAATAGGTGGTGCGCATTTGGGTGTTTATGTATTTAGCCGGCCACGCACCCCCCTGGGGCCCCGAGCCCTGCACTGGGCGTATCAACACCCGCCAGTTCCGGGGCCGCTCGCTCGGGTAGTGCTGGCGCGACTGGGGAAGTGGATGTGTGGTGATGGATTTTGGGCACTGATTTTTATTCGGGCTCAGCCCTTCATCAGAATCAGCATAATACAATGGAAAATTCACAGACCTGACCCATTTGTGACTTAAACTACTCTTTTATGCTGATTGTGGTGAAGGGCTGCGGCCGAATTTAAATAAATATATAAATATATATATATATATATATATATATATATATATATATATATATATATATATATATATATATATATATATATATATATATACATATATATATATATACATATATAAGCATGTCCCATTGAAGATTGTTGCGTTCTTTGCTTTCACGAAACTATTATTAAGGTACTAGAAGAAAACTCGGTACTTAAGTTTACCTTCGAAAAGAACAGCCACAACTGCCTGCCTTTTTTAGACATACTCATCGAGGCTACCCCCAACTCATGTGTTACAAGTGTCTATAGGAAACCAACTAACATCGGTCATACACTTAACGCTAAAAGTGAGTGCCCTGCTAGATACAAGAAAAACGCTTTGAGAGCCTTCATCCGACGGGCTATAAAAACCAGCTCCACTTATGAACTGCTACACCAGGAATTTTGTAGACTTAAACAGCTGCTGGTTAACAATGGTTATACCAACACTGAGATTGATCAAGAAATTTGCAAACAACTTGATATGGATAAGGGAGAAAAAACACCCGAACAAAAAACAAATCATGATTTGTTCTATCGAAACTTCATGAACACAGAGCATAAAGCTGATGAAAAGATCTTAAAGGACATCATAAAAAAGAACGTTAAGCCTAAGGACGACAAGGAAGTGAAAGTCCACATATACTACCAATACAGCAAATCTAAACACTTCATTATGCGAAACAATCCGATCAAAACAGGCACTCAACCGCACCAATGTAGTATACCAATTCGTATGCCCACACGAGGATTGCAGGTCTCGCAATAACTGCTACATTGGTGCCACCACCACCACCCTTTCACGACGCCTCACCATACACGCCAAAGAAGGGGGACCCAAGGATCACATGGCCAGCACACACAACACACAAGTCACACAAAATGCTAGCAGAAAACACATTCATCATTGACACTCACAACGATCCGTACAGACTCTTCATTAAATAAGCACTCTACATCCACAGACAGAAACCATCCATCAATGCACAGATTAGCACACACACACATCCATGGCACTATGGGGAAATTAGGCAGGTTGTATTGTTGATTATGCCAAATTGACTCCTAAACTTGTATATGTTTCATTTAGTCAGGGTGACTGTATTGAAAGATGTGTGCAAAATGATTGCTAAGCTGGTATATGTAGTAATGATAGTGTTTAACGTAACAATAACAAAATGAATCTTCGTAATGTTAGTGTTAATTCTGCCAGGCACACGCTTCGCAATGTGCTCAATGTTTTCCAAATGCAATATGATTATCTTGGAACTCAATCGACCTGGCGACAGTTTTTTGTGCATGTTATCTTGAATAATGAATCAACTAATAGATCCGAAACGTCGATTTATTGTGACTTTATGAACTTTGGTGAGCTCATCAACTCAATTCCTTCCAATATTAAATTAACGATCAACAAAATACTAAAACTTCAAAAGAAAGTGGTCAAAGCAAAGAACGCAACAATCTTCAATGGGATATGCTTAAATGAAAAATTTTTACCCAGATATACAGATATATGTATATAAATATTCCCAGTGTATTAAGTCCATTTTGCATCCCGGAGGTCCATTTAACATCTTCTCAACTTACTGTTTTTGTTAAATTGTATGAACTTGTGTCATTACCAATACTTGAATGACGAAGTAGCTTTGTATCCGGAATGTCTTGCACGTTACAAAAAAATAACATAATACTTGGAAAGAGCACCAGTAGCCGTGTGATTAACTACCTGTCGAAAACCTGAGACTTGCCCGAGCGTGTTTTTCGATATCCTGGTGTGTGAATGCATGCGGATCTTTTCCGAAATTGATCCCATTGGACGTTCGACGCAAGTCCGCTACGGCCAGCCCACATGATAGATCGCGATTAATGAGTGCGACTTCAATCTTGTTCTGACGCAGAGAGGTGGAGGCGCAGTGGAAATGTAGCTGGGGCGGCCTCGCCATTAATGGCAACTCTTTGCTTGTCTGCCAGTACTCTTTGCAGTGTAAGTGGGAGGCTGGGGCGGACACTGAAAGCGGCACCATCTCTTATCGCGCGCTGGCAGTTTTTACTCTGGTGTGCATCGTGTTTGAAGCAAAGCTCACCGGTTATACGCAGAAGTGTTTAGAACGAGCGTTCTTTGGCGACTTCCGCCCGGTCGTTGCTTGAGCTAGTGGGCGGCATTGAGTCGATGAATGTCTCTGTCCTCTGTGATTGCAGATCACAGGGGGCTGTAAGTGATGAATGCCGAGAGACGGTCCAATCTGAGACAGCGCCGCCGTCCCAGGAGCGGTCTGTCAGCAAGCGTGCTGGGTCGGGCTGTTTCGGAGCTCGCTTAGTCGCGCATTATCAGAAGGTCTTGTTTGACCGCGGGATGCAGCAGTCGATTCCACCGGTTGTTCTGCCAGTTGATGTTTGGCTTTTCCCATCGCATGCACACCTGTGGCACGGCACGTGTCCACAGAGGCCCTGTGTTGGACGCCTCACGGACAGACACACGGCGAAGCTTGCGGCTGCCTTTTTGGGCTTTTGGGCCACACAGCCTTTTGGGCTGATGCGTCACATTGGCAGATGCATCGTAAAGTTCCATGGTACGGAGCAGATTGTCCTGCAACTGCCTATATTGGTCCATCATTTGGTCCTATTGGTATCAGGCGCCAGAGTACCCCCTATTTCTGTCGAGTAGGGGTGGGTTCGCGTTCTGAGATCTCAGAATCTGCGGGTTCGATTCCAGGAATTCATGATAGGATAGACTTGTCCTGTAAATTTAGTTTCGAAAATAACAATAGTAAAACTTTAATTTATTTTGCAGATCTAGCAACAGGAGAGGCATAATTACGAGATTTTAATTTGATACGAAAATATATGGACTTATTGGTCCCCTCGTCATGTTGTCACGAAACTAGTCATAACGTACTTAAAAACGCACATCGTCGAAACGTTCAAAGTATAAAATGCCATGATGGTTCCTGAGCTATGAACATATGGGAAACTACATGTATATTAAATAGTTTCCATCGTGCCTCCAAACTGCAAGCCGAAGCAGAAGTGCTATTTTGTTAAGCTAGTTTTAGATGTGACGAGCAACTTTCCAAAGATAAAACGGGAAATCCTGCTGGGAGTCTTTCTTTCATTTCTTAGTAATGGCTGTGGCCAAATAAAATCGAAACTGGTGATAATTCAATATTGGCAGAAATGTTGTCACGCGAAGTTGAAATACCGCTGAATTTTTTTTAATGAGGACGATGCGTAAATTTTACATGCTTTTTTATTATTAGTACAAATTATGTACTTAAGCCACCATGGCTTGACGCAAATAATCGGCATGTCTGTAATATGCCGGCAAATTTAGGCGCAACAAACCAATGACCGAAAAAAGTAACTGAAGTTCCCCCACGGACCTTTCATTCCAGAATAATCCAGGCGTGAAGGCGAAGTCAGTCATCTTATCAGGAAAAAAACTTCCAGCAGTTAAAATGAACAGTCAAAATGCAGCGCGGTTGAGTGTGGTGTCCGCCCTGTACTCTGACGTGCAGCGCGGTTGAGAGTGGTGTCCGCCCTGTACTGACGTGCAGCGCGGTTGAGTGTGGTGTCTGCCCTGTACTGCCTTGTGCTAGCGCCGTTGAGTGTGGTGTCCGCCCTGTACTCTCGTCGTGCAGTGCCGTTGAGTGTGGTGTCCGCCCTGTACTGACGTGCAGTGCCGTTGAGTGTGGTGTCCGCCCTGTACTGCCGTGCAGCGCCGTTGAGTGTGGTGTCCGCCCTGTACTGACGTGCAGCGCGGTTGAGTGTGGTGTCCGCCCTGTACTGCCGTGCAGCGCCGTTGAGTGTGGTGTCCGCCCTGTACTGACGTGCAGCGCCGTTGAGTGTGGTGTCCGCCCTGTACTGACGTGCAGCGCCGTTGAGTGTGGTGTCCGCCCTGTACTGACGTGCAGCGCGGTTGAGTGTGGTGTCCGCCCTGTACTCTGTTCGTGCAGCGCCGTTGAGTGTGGTGTCCGCCCTGTACTGACGTGCAGTGCCGTTGAGTGTGGTGTCCGCCCTGTACTGACGTGCAGCGCCGTTGAGTGTGGTGTCCGCCCTGTACTGACGTGCAGCGCCGTTGAGTGTGGTGTCCGCCCGGCAGTCTGACGGCGGCCACGGTCAGCTGGCAGGGGTACGACCTGAGCGAGGCAGTCACCGTTCGCGGTACCCACACCATCGCCGGTGAGCCCACCGTCCGGCGACAGCCGCCGGGACGATGGCCAGTGAGAAACAATTCAGTATGCCCTCGTCGGACTCGGCGCTGACCGGGTTTCGATGTTTGGTGTCAAACAGAACGAAACCAAACCCTGATTGGGCAGCTGTGTGGGCAGCAGGGTGAGGCACAGGCGCCGGTGCGGCGCCCGGCTCGCCTCTGGTGCGCCAGTCCCTCTGGCGGCGGTCGCTACCTGCAGCTGACCGCCCCCCCGCAGGTCCGAAGCTGTACTCGCGGCCGCTGCAGCTGCGTGCTCCCGAGCTGCGGCACCTCACCGTGGACGGACTCCTCGACGGCGTCAACGTTACCGAGCTGCTGGCAGCCGCCGACGTCAACGCCAGTGAGTATGACGTCAGTGGCGGTGAGCTATGACATCAGTGGCGGTGAGTATGACGTCAGTGGCAGTTAGTCCTAACGTCAGTGGCGGTAAGCTCTGACATCCGTGGCGGTGATGAGCTGTGACGTCAGTGGCGGCTCTGATCTTACTAATGCCAACGCCCAGCAAGTGATAGCATCATGCCGGCGTTGCTGACGCCAGGGTAGTGGTTGCCAACGTTATATCCATGCTGGTGAGTTGCTGACCACGGTGAACGGCAAGAAAGACTCCGGACACAGCAGCAGGTGCACGCTCTGTTTACGTACCGACAGCGAGAACGCAGCTGTCCGCTCATGAGACTGGGAATAGGCCTGGACTCCTGGTTGCATAATTCAACCAAGGTTTACTGAGAAGTTATAGGTTATGTTTTGCCGAAACTGCCTATGCATCTGCGGTAGATTATCTTAGATGTCTTTTGTCGATATTAAGGGAAATATAAATTTTATGTGATGGTCTAAATGGTTAGTCTTTCCCTTCCGAAATTTTGCAACATCGCCTTATGTTATTCATTCTGGATACGCCAGCTTCTGAACGGTTTGTCTTGGTCTTGCATGTCATAGGTGTGTTTTCAGACAGAATTGCTTTGCCTGTCAATACGTCTGGCTACCCACGCATTTGGCTGGTCAGGGAGAGGTCGACATCACCTCCGGAAACCGCAAAAACACACTCGACGATGTGTGGGGGCGGCATCCGTTTTATTATATTACAGTATTCAGAACGAAACATTCGTCGTTTCCGGGTTGTCGCCATCTTTCTAAGCGACCTTTGACGAATGTGTTTCATTGGTTTTAGCGCTCCATCCGTCACAGTCGGTCAAATGACTCGCAGGCAGGTGCAAAGGCAGAGACAGAGAGACGGCGTAACATGAAACTTGTGTGGATTATTGTTGGCTCTGACAAACTCCGCATCCTGCTACAACTGTGTGCTCCGCATACTGTACAAGAGTGCTACAAGTGTGCCTGGCCATTGCTTATGCTTTGAGCCCCATCTCGAAAGCTTCTATCACTTGTTTCAGAAATAGTTTTTAATTAAATTAATAAATTATTTCTTTATTTTGTTAACTTATTTTATTTTGTCAAATTTTATACCCCCGGTCTAAGTGCACAAAATCGAGGTCTAAAACCATTATTGGCTCCTGTTACCTTCCGCTGCTCTCTCTATTAAATGTTATTTCGCCCATGCGTCTGAGAGGGCTTGGGCTTGGGCTTGCCCAAGCCTCACACCAGATGCCCCAGACGGATGCCCCAGACGTCCGCTCCATCGAAACCCTCACCCCGGACACCTCAACCCTCCCTCATGCCTGATACCACCTCCCTCATGCCCGATACCACCTCCCTCATGCCCGATACCACCTCCCTCATGCCCGACACCACCTCCCTCCCTCCCTCATGCCCGACACCACCTCCCTCCCCTCCATCACGCCCGATACCACCTCCCTCATGCCCGATACCACCTCCTCATGCCCGACACCACCTCCCTCCCTCCCTCATGCCCGACACCACCTCCCTCCCTCCCTCATGCCCGACACCACCTCCCTCCCTCCATCACGCCCGATACCACCTCCCTCATGCCCGATACCACCTCCCTCCCTCCATCACGCCCGATACCACCTCCCTCCCTCCATCACGCCCGATACCACCTCCCTCCCTCCATCACGCCCGATACCACCTCCCTCCCTCCATCACGCCCGATACCACCTCCCTCCCTCCATCACGCCCGATACCACCTCCCTCATGCCCGATACCACCTCCCTCCCTCCATCACGCCCGATACCACCTCCCTCCATCACGCCCGATACCACCTCCCTCCCTCCATCACGCCCGATACCACCTCCCTCCTCCGTCACGCCCGATACCACTTCCCTCCCTCCATCACGCCCGATACCACCTCCCTCCTCCATCACGCCCGATACCACCTCCCTCCCTCCATCACGCCCGATACCACCTCCCTCCCTCCGTCACGCCCGATACCACCTCCCTCCCTCCATCACGCCCGATACCACCTCCCTCCCTCCATCACGCCCGATACCACCTCCCTCATGCCCGATACCACCTCCCTCCCTCCATCACGCCCGATACCACCTCCCTCCATCACGCCCGATACCACCTCCCTCCCTCCATCACGCCCGATACCACCTCCCTCCCTCCGTCACGCCCGATACCACTTCCCTCCCTCCATCACGCCCGATACCACCTCCCTCCCTCCATCACGCCCGATACCACCTCCCTCCCTCCATCCCTATGCCCGATACCACTTCCCTCCCTCCATCACGCCCGATACCACCTCCCTCCCTCCATCACGCCCGATACCACCTCCCTCCCTCCATCACGCCCGATACCACCTCCCTCATGCCCCCTCCATCACGCCCGATACCACCTCCCTCCCTCCATCACGCCCGATACCACCTCCCTCATGCCCGATACCACCTCCCTCCCTCCATCACGCCCGATACCACCTCCTCCCTCCATACGCCCGATACCACCTCCCTCCCTCCATCACGCCCGATACCACCTCCCCTCCCTCCATCACGCCCGATACCACCTCCCTCCCTCCATCACGCCCGATACCACCTCCCTCCCCTCCATCACGCCCGATACCACCTCCCTCCTCCATCACGCCCGATACCACCTCCCTCCCTCCGTCACGCCCGATACCACCTCCCTCCCTCCATCACGCCCGATACCACCTCCCTCCCTCCATCACGCCCGATACCACCTCCCTCCCTCCATCACGCCCGATACCACCTCCCTCTATGCCCGATAACACCTCCCTCCCTCCATCACGCCCGATACCACCTCCCTCCTCCCTCCATCACGCCCGATACCACCTCCCTCCATCAGCCCGATACCACCTCCCTCCCTCCATCACGCCCGATACCACCTCCCTCCCTCCATTACGCCCGATACCACCTCCCTCATGCCCGATACCACCTCCCTCCCTCCATCACGCCCGATACCACCTCCCTCATGCCCGATACCACCTCCCTCCCTCCATCACGCCCGATACCACCTCCCTCCCTCCATCACGCCCGATACCACCTCCCTCCCTCCATCACGCCCGATACCACCTCCCTCCCTCCATTACGCCCGATACCACCTCCCTCATGCCCGATACCACCTCCCTCCCTCCATCACGCCCGATACCACCTCCCTCATGCCCGATACCACCTCCCTCCCTCCATCACGCCCGATACCACCTCCCTCTCTCCATCACGCCCGATACCACTTCCCTCCCTCCATCACGCCCGATACCACCTCCCTCCCTCCATCACGCCCGATACCACCTCCCTCCCTCCATCACGCCCGATACCACCTCCCTCCCTCCGTCACGCCCGATACCACTTCCCCTCCCCTCCATCACGCCCGATACCACCTCCCTCCCTCCATCACGCCCGATACCACCTCCCTCCCTCCATCACGCCCGATACCACCTCCCTCATGCCCGATACCACCTCCCTCCCTCCATCACGCCCGATACCACCTCCCTCATGCCCGATACCACCTCCCTCCCTCCATCACGCCCGATACCACCTCCCTCCCTCCATTACGCCCGATACCACCTCCCTCATGCCCGATACCACCTCCCTCCCTCCATCACGCCCGATACCACCTCCCTCATGCCCGATACCACCTCCCTCCCTCCATCACGCCCGATACCACCTCCCTCCCTCCATCACGCCCGATACCACCTCCTCCCTCCATCACGCCCGATACCACCTCCCTCCCTCCATCACGCCCGATACCACCTCCCTCCCTCCATCACGCCCGATACCACCTCCCTCATGCCCGATAACACCTCCCTCCCTCCATTACGCCCGATACCACCTCCCTCCCTCCATCACGCCCGATACCACCTCCCTCCCTCCATCACGCCCGATACCGCGGTCCTCCCTCATGTCCGGTACCGCGGCCCTTGTTCATGCCCGGCGCCTCACCGCCGCCCTTTGTTGGCAGCGCACACGGTGGTGAACGGTTCGCAGACGTTCGGTCGTCTGGTAACCGTCACTGACCTGACGGTACAGCTCAGTGTCGACGGTCGCGACCTGGTCTCGCTGCTGACTGACGCCGTCCGCGACGGCGGCACCGTCAGCGGCGACCTCGTCTTTGATGGAAACGTCACCGCCGACAGGCTCAAATTCGACGGTGAGAGGACCTGAGTGGTCAGTCTGGTATTCTTTATTTCTGTGGTGTGACAACTTGCACACCTGTGTGAAAATGTTCCCCTGAGTAGCGCGATGAGTGAAATAGAATGGAGTTTTGCGACGTCTGAGGTTTTTCTCTAAGTCTGACATCACGACCACCTTCCCTGTCTCGACAGGCACGTTTGACGGCGTTCAGAGCAGTGGCTTCGGCTCCGCCTGGCTGACCTCGGCTGGTGGACAGACACTCAGTGGTGCGGTGACGTCATCCAGTGACGTCACTGTGGCAGCGCTGGAGGTGACATCCGGCGCCGCCGTGAACGGCGCGGAGGGCAGTCAGCTGTTGGCCGGCCTGGTGAAGCTGGGGCCCGGAGCCGTCATAGACGCTGACGTCATCATTGGTGAGCTGCGATGGCACCAATCCAAACACCTGTCTTCGTCTGATGTTGGTGTGAGACATTCAAAATCCGCGCTGCTGTAAAAGTGCACCGAGTACTCTCGATCTCCTAATGCTGAATATCTGCCTCGAAACAATATTCCTTGGTGATCAGCTGCTGTTTGTTGGACGCAGCAGATGTGTAACCAGCTGGCCCCGCGTCGCCAGGTTCGCTGCGGGCACCTTCGCTGACTGTTGAACAGACCGGTGTCAACTTCACCGACGTGGTGCGGCAGAACCAGAGCGAGGTTCTGCTCGGACAAAAGGTTAGCGGGCGCAGCAGGCACCAGAGCAGTGGTGAGGCATCCGCGCCTTTCTAGAGGACAGCAACCGTTCACCGGCTGTCCTGATGCGTGGTTTGATGTCCTCACTGGCTTCAAGCCTACTGCTTTGACATATGGCTAGCTTAGTTTAACACGCGCACTGGAGGGGGCCTCGGAGGCCCCCCCACCTGTTTTTCCGAGGTGGCGGGAGAACCGCTTGTAGCCGAAAAACGAAACGTGGCCACATTTAACAGAATTTAATAGCGCGTCGATTGGTGAAGACTTTTGAAAATCAGCCGAAAATTTTTTGACTTATAGGCTTTCAAAGTCAGACCTGCATTTTGAGATCGCCGTAAACGCGCGGTCGGACCAGTTAGCTTGCATTGAAGACCGAGTGGTGACGTCATAACGTCATATAAGCGCGACTATATGTCAAGGTCACTTCACATGAAAGTCAAGGTCAAGGTCAAAGGTCACAGGTCAAGGTCATATCTGCTTTTTCAAGGTCACTGACCACTGTGCGTCCGGCGAAATGACGTTACCCCGTCTGACATATATTATGCTATGACGTCATCGGTAGGGTACCCCAATACAAAGGTCAAGGTCAAAGGTCAAGGTCAAAGGTCATTGGGAAAGGTCAATCCTCATTTTCCGCCAAACAGTGGCTACAGTTTTAGTCAAAGTGTAAATAATAAGTAGTATACCATATGGTGACCTTAAGGGTCAATGACCTTGAATGACCCTGACCCAAAAGTTGTGGGGAAACCTCTTTGAGACCTCTGCTCTATGAACCTTGTCCGCCTTTAGCTTATTCCCGCCATTTTCCTGCATAATCACAGCATTTACCAATCGATCCCAGCATGGCCAATATTTGACCTTTACGACCTCGTTTGACCTTGAAGATATTGACCTAGGTCAATGAAAATTGGTCATCATATAGATCACCATAGCCCCCACCCACCTACCAAGTGGCGTTTTTCTAACCCTCTTAGTTTCCGAGATCTTAGGGGGGCCTACCAGGCCCCCTCCAGTGCGCGTTAGTGCCAGACCCCCCTCCAGTGCGGGTGTTAATGAATATGGTTTTCTTAATAAATGTTTATTATAATGAACATGGCTCATTTTCATAAATGTAACCGTCGAATTGAATTATGTGACCAGAAGTCAGTGGCGGGCCTTCTCTAGATTTGCACCACCGGTTACAACTCGGCGCGGTGTATGCTGCCGGCGCCTGTGAGTGCGCCGCTCAGGTAGTTTGCTGGTGTAGCCGCCGTCCTCCGCCTTCTCTTCTCCGTCGGCCGCGCTCGCCTTCACCTCCACTTTCAGAGTTAACAGACACATATGATGCTGAAATTGTGCCGTGGGGGGGGTTCGGGGTTCCATTCAGCGCGCTCTCTGACAACTCAGCCCCGCCCCTGACCTGCGGCAGACGTTCCTGGGCGGTTTCTACGCCCTGACCTCGCTGACTGTCAGCGGATCGGTGAACGGGGTGGCGCTGCAGCAGGCCTGCCGCCGCGTGGTCCGCTCCGACGTCGCTAGCAGCTTCACCCGGCTCACCGTCAGAGGTCAGTCAGCTGGCGCCCGTGTTGTAGAGGCTGCTACAGGCGAGGTGCACCTGCCGTTTCCCAGCGCAGACTCGCCGTCTGTTTGGGCGTGCTGAGGTTCTTCTGCGGTGCTGCCGTTTACTGTCAGACCTCGTGTTCGCCTAGGCCCCCACCCCCACCAACAAGGGTATTTCAGCTGGAAGAGTGACAGCGCTCTAAATGCACCGGGGCTCTAGTGGGGCAGGATTTTATTTTTCTGGTGCTGTCTGTTTTCAGTAGATAGTTCCCTAACGGAAAGTGTTGGTGGCTGCATACCCAAAACTTAAGCTCGTCATGCGTGTGGTGGATGTTTGGACATCCCTGTGATGAATCTCCCACATCCCCGTCGTGGCAGCCTCCTCCGTAGTCTCCTAGTTAAAACTGTTAATATTCTTACGGGCTGATAGATAAAACGTTGGACGCGGTATATCAGTGAAATCTTGAAAATTGTATTTGTTTCTCAGAAAATCCGCCAAACTCGGCTAAATGTTTGGGGAGGGTGGTCGGCGCGACTGGATCGGCCGCTAGCTGTCCCTGTCCCCGGCAGGTGACGTCACCATCCACGAGGCCGGCGGCGCTCTGCTCTGGACCATCAACGGGCTGGACCTGAGCAGGCTGGATACGCTGCTGTGGCTGCAGGATACGCCGGCCACTCTGCGGTCACCCGTCACCCTCACCGCTCCCCAGTTCGCCAGTATACAGGCGCAGGTGAGAGCGTTCAGCCTGATGTGCCCCCCCAGCTCGCCAGGGTACAGGCGCAGGTGAGACCGTTCAGCCTAATGTGCCCCCTCCCCCCAGCTGGCCAGGGTACAGGCGCAGGTGAGACCGTTCAGCCTGATGTGCCGCCGCCCCCCCCGCCCCCTCCCCCACCTCGCAAGGGTACAGGCGCAGGTGAGAGCATTCAGCCTGATGTGCCGCCGCCCCCAGTTAAGGGGGACAGAGCAACCAGCCATAGCCTACTTGCACAACATAGCCTACTTGCGTAACTCTCTGCAGAGGAATGTATAGAGCATGTGAACAACGGATTTTTGTGCAGGCTTTATCTTTCAGAACTGGCCTCCTTTGGTCGAGTGGCTTCAATTGAGCTGCTGTGCTGACCTTGCAGCGTCCATTTCCCTCCCAAGTGGATGGAGGAGCGCGTGTAACTCTGTTACTGGCCTGTGCTGCGTACTGTCCAGGATGATAGTACGATAGTGGCCAGTTCGCCCCCGGCTCCGAGCCTGAACACCGCGACTGAGGCCACTGCCCGCTCCCTGCCGCAGGGCCTGCTGGTCGGAACGTCTCCGGCGGTGGCTGTCGACCTGGATAGGTACCTGCGCCATTACTGGAGCAGCGCCCGGCCCGCCACCCTCACCGGTGACGTCACCTTTACTGGTGACTTCGCTGTGACGTCACTGGTGGCTGACCACCTGGTGAGTGCTGGAGGGGCGGGGGAGATGAGTTATAGTATTGCTAGTGTTCGGGTAATCGGGCAGGAGTGTCACTTACATGGCGTCATGAGCTATGCGAATATTGTACGTCGCTGTCTGTTATCGGGATTTATCACGCTTGAAAAGTACTGCCGTACGATTTGTCGGGAGGAGAATGTGCGCCGTTTCTTCTGCTCATGAATGTGGCCAACATGGGGTTTAAGCGGACGATTGTAGTTTGCTTATATAGGTATTGTCTTCTGTTCCTTTTTTTTCTTTAATCAATGTGTAAAAAGTATGAAAACTAGACATTAGCTGCGTCACACATATGTGCATTACAGGCTACGCGTACATCCTGCCCGCCGAGTGGATTGTCTACCCTGACCCTAAAGTCCCCTTTAGATCCTCTCCTGCGTCCAAGGTGTATCATATCTACCTCCTGAGCATGACGTGGCGTGGACTGCTGCGTGCATGCTCGAGAGATCATTTGCACTGCACCTGACCTGCCTTACAAACTGTATTGTAACTGCTGGGTAGATCTGCCCTGACCCTGACATGCCTTACTGTGTCGAGCCTGTTTGGCACATAATCTATCCGGACAGTGGCGTGCCCAACAGATGACATCACTCCTTTCCTGGTGGGTGAATCACGTCTATCCTGACGTGCCTTACAGATGCCATCACTCCTGTCTTGGTGGGTGAATCACGTATATCCTGACCGTGACGTGCCTTACAGATGACATCACTCCTATCTTGGTGGGTGAATCACGTCTAACCTGACGTGCCCAACAGATGGCATCACTCCTGTCCTGGTGGGTGAATCACGTCTATCCTAACCGTGACGTGCCTTACAGATGACATCACTCCTGACCTGGTGGGTGAATCACGTCTAACCGTGACGTGCCTTACAGATGGCATCACTCCTGTCCTGGTGGGTAAATCGCGTCTATCCTAACCGTGACGTGCCTTACAGATGACATCACTCCTGTCCTGGTGGGTGAATCACGTCTATCCTAACCATGACGTGCCTTACAGATGACATCACTCCTGTCCTGGTGGGTGAATCGCGTCTAACCGTGACGTGCCTTACAGATGACATCACTCATGTCCTGGTGGGTGAATCGCGTCTATCCTAACCGTGACGTGCCTTACAGATGGCATCACTCCTGTCCTGATGGGTGAATCACGGCTATCCTGATGTGCCTTACAGATGACATCACTCCTGACCTGGTGGGTGAATCACGTCTAACCGTGACATGCCTTACAGATGGCATCACTCCTGTCCTGGTGGGTGAATCACGTCTATCCTGACGTGCCTTACAGATGACATCACTCCTGTCCTGGTGGGTGAATCGCGTCTATCCTAACCGTGACGTGCCTTACAGATGACATCACTCCTGTCCTGGTGGGTGAATCGCGTCTATCCTAACCGTGGCATGCCTTACAGATGACATCACTCCTGTCCTGGTGGGTGAATTGCGTCTATCCTAACCGTGACGTGCCTTACAGATGACATCACTCCGGTCCTGGTGGGTGAGTCGCGTCTATCCTGACCGTGACGTTCCTTACAGATTAAATCACTCCTGTCCTGGTGGGTGAATCACGTCTATCCTGACGTGCCTTACATATGACATCATTCCTGTCCTGGTGGGTGAATCACGTCTATCCTGACCGTGACGTTCCCAACAGATATCACCCCTGTCCTGGTGGGTGAGTCGCGTCTATCCTGACCGTGACGTGCCTTACAGATGACATCACTCCTGTCTTGGTGGGTGAATCACGTATATCCTGACGTGCCTTACAGATGACATCACTTTGTCCTGGTGGGTGAATCACGTCTAACCGTGACGCGCCCTACAGACGGTCTCCGGTCTTCTGAACGGGAGGCAGCTGTCGACGCTGCTGACCTCGGCGCTGACGGTGAACGGCGGCACGGTGACCGGACTGTGGACCCTGCCGGACCTCATCGTCACCGGTGAGTCCGCCGAGGGTGTCCGGTGCCTCTCGGCAGGGCGGCCGCCGCTGGAGGACCCAGGCAGGCGGAGGGCTTGTTACCAGGATCAACGAACTGTGGACGGATTAATCAGACGTCTGGGCGTCGGTATCTCCTGATGGAAATGGACTGATATGAGCTGCTGATGTCCCATACGTCCCTTTCTACCCTGACTCCGTCTGGCGGCGCGGTTGGCCGCGGACTCTTCCTTCACTGATTGGTGCCCTCTGTCTCCGGCCAAGCCAAATGGCGGAAGATTGGGCTCTAGTTATTTTGGGGAGTGTAGGTGGAAAGGAAGCTAAAGTTTCAGTCTCCTTTTAAGTAGCATTGCCTAGGAGCTATCTTCCTATATAAAATCCGGTGGCCTTTTTCATCTTAACAAACCTGTACAATTGCTAGAAGCTGAAGCAGCCGGGTTGAAGTGGAGGGGTCGCATCACTACCTGACCGTGTGGCGACAGGTCCGGTGAGCATCGCCACGTTGAACGGGGTGCCGGTGGCGGCGCTGGCCCGCAGGTTCGTCTCCGAGCTGCACTTCACGGCTGTGCAGACAGCTCAGCACCTCGTCGTGCACGGTACGGCGCTTCGCTGCGTTAGGAAGTGCCGCCGTAGGTAGAGAAAACGCTTCAGAAGTTAATGGGAGCTGGTGCCAGTCAGATAGTGTGTCTCAGTTGTCAGGCATGACGTTGGATCGATGTTCCTAGTCTATATATTTTGATATGGAAGTGGTCCATCCGCTATAAGTCTTATTTAGAAATGTGTTACCAAAAAAGCATGATTTAGGCCTCTGATTATCCAACATTTAGGCACCATATTTTCCGGCGTGAACATTTCTCTGCAGAATGAACAGCCGCTCGGCTGTGGGGGCCCCCGGCTGTGTACGTGCGTGGCCTGGTTGGGCCACACCAAGTACCACACCTCAGCTCCATTGTGTTGAAGCAGTGGTACGGTGGTGTTTTGTCCAGTACTGACAGCTCGCGTCCCGCAGGCGAGGTCAGACCTTTGTGTTGAAGCAGTGGTGCGGTGGTGTTTCCCGCAGGCGAGGTCAGACTGCCGGAGGGCGGGCGCGTGTTCGGACTGGACCTCTCTGAGCACTTCTCCCTCTCCAGCCTTCTGCTGAAGGATGCCGACGCAACCGTCACTTCGCAACTTCTCATTCACTCTTTGCACCTTACTCGGCCTGTCACGTAAGTCTGCGCCTCACCCGGTTTGTCGGGTAAGTCCCTTTACCTCATCCGATCTGTCGCGTAAGTCTGCACGTTACCTGACTGGTCGGATAAATCCTCGCCTGGCCCTTCGCCCGGTCTTTCACGTAAGACTACAATTTATCTGGCGTGTTGAGTAAGTCTGGTCTAATTCCTTCGGCCTGTCACGCAAATCCCTATACGTGGCCGGGTCAAGTGCGAAAGTCACCGCCCCTCAACGCGCCAATGACTAAAGTCTGGGGCTCAGCCGGCCGCGAGAGACCTCCCCGTCCGGTGGCGTGGTTTCCAGCACCTCGCACTGACCGCAGAGTGTGTACACTCGAATCCTTGATCTAGCCGTGACCGGTGGAATTGCCGAGTCTGCGTATGTAGCTCGTCTGAGGTTTGACAAATGTATGGTGGCATCCGGTGGCCACCAGGGCTCATTTGTTGGCGTCTCCTCTGGCCGTTTAACCCTCGCCCCACCGGGGCCATCGATGCCCCCTAAGGTTTTCCGGGATAGCAGAAAAACGACTAGGCGCAGCACCGCGGTTGAGGGCTCTACCTTTCACTGCATCATTTTCCCATCATCCCTGAAATTTTTTACCCCGGGTCACCCAAGGTCAGGTCACCAGACGAGGTCAACCAAGGTCACCTCACTTCAACTTTAGAGCTCTGTAAGAGCTACATTTCGAAGTCGATCGATTTGAAACTTCCTACACTTCATGACCCCTCTAGGGTCTACAAGGTGTATATCCGGGATTTTTCGATTTCGTGCCCTGAGGTCTGGTCACGAGGCGACCTCTCCCATTGGAAAAGCATGGGAAAACCTGTTTCATGATATAAAAGCCACAAAAATGATTGCAAATACTCAGACTGCTCAGAACAGCGTTTTTTGACACCCTTTCATGGATCCCAGGGGTCATAATTACCCTTTGACTTTTCCAAGGTCATCCAAGGTCACCAGAGGTCAAAAACAGTATTTTGACAATAACTTTTGACCTAATTAAGCTAGAGCGCTGAAACAAACACCATCGTGTTTGTCTTGTCACTGGCGTTCATTTGATATACGGCAATGTCACTTTATGACCTTTCGTGACCTCAGGTCATATTAGGTCACGAGGTGACCTCTGAGGTCAAACCACTGGCGGGAGGTCTTTACGTTCCACATAGCGGAAAAAGTACTGGCAATTTCCTATCAAATGAACTTTACCAGGCCTCAATAGCTCTAATGACATAAGAGTCATGATCAGTGCTTAATCATTGCATATTTGAGTGAAAATAGCCGATCATGACCTAATTTGACCTCTGGAGGTCAAACCATTGACCTGAGCACTAAAACATGCGAAGTAATTTCTTACTGAATTCACGCGAGCTTTCTATTGCACTTTGCAGATTTGCACTAACGCCCATATTTTCGGAGTTAGAGGGGGCCATCGATGCCCCCCCGGTGGGGCGAAGGTGGCGCCGGACTCCCGGTGGGGCGCGGGTTAACACAGGGACTGGAGACTTTGAATGGGATTCTTGCGCCGGTTTCTATTCGCGGTTCGTTTTTGCTGCCAGGAATCTAAAGACACCGCCGGGTCACTGCGACACTATGTGCCATACTGCGTAGAAAATATAAGCTTCAGTAAGCTATGTTGCGCCTCATGGAAACATTCAGTAGCGCCTGTGAACTTTGAAAATACTAGGGTGCTGACGTTTCCCGTGAAATTCCTAGCTCGCAACAAGGATCTTCTTTATTCCGTCATTAAAAGGGTGGGTTATTGATTTCACTGTCCCGAAGACTTGTATTTATAGATATCCGCTGGGAACCGGAAGCTCAAAATATTCTGAGAATGCGTGTATGTTGCAAGAGTGGGCAAGGAAGCGTCCGATGCCCGTTTGTACCGCACGGGCTCTCCGTTCTGGACGCGTGCGGCGGCAGCTGCACTTGCTCCCGCTCTGGGTTCATTGTCGTGAGAGGCGGTGTCTACGGCGTAGGCGTTTTGTGTCCTGAAAAATAAAACAAATGGGTCCCCAGTAGAATTTAGTGAGTGAGGGACTTTCATATCTGATCCGCACCGGAAGGGTTGTCTCTCTGAACTTTTAGAGAAGTCCAGTTAGCGGGGATTATCTGCGAGCTATCTTAGAATCACCACGATGGTAACTTGCTGGCATTAGGGGCACAAACAGGCATCTCCCAGTTTTGATATCCTGTATGCCATATTCAGAAGCGGGATGAAAGTGTCCAGTTTCCTATTTCAGCCCACATCGATTGTTGGATTTCATTAGAATATTGATCCCTGTCCCTCCTTCCCATCGGCCACCATGCGTGTAATATTTCCGGCGTTATTCGACTCTGACTCTGGCGTTACCCCGGCAGCGTCTCTGGCCTGGTTTCCGGCGTTATTCGACTCTGACTCCGGCTTTACCCCGGCAGCGTCTCTGGCCTGGTTTCCGGCGTTATTCGACTCTGACTCTGGCGTTACCCCGTCAGCGTCTCTGGCCTGGTTTCCGGCGTTATTCGACTCTGACGCTGGCGTTACCCCGGCAGCGTCTCTGGCCTGATTTCCGGCGTTATTCGACTCTGACTCCGACGTTACCCCGGCAGCGTCTCTGGCCTGGTTTCCGGCGTTATTCGACTCTGACTCTGGCGTTACCCCGGCAGCGTCTCTGGCCTGGTTTCCGGCGTTATTCAACTCTGACGCTGGCGTTACCCCGGCAGCGTCTCTGGCCTGGTTTCCGGCGTTATTCGACTCTGACTCCGGCGTTACCCCGGCAGCGTCTCTAGCCTGATTTCTGGCGTTATTCGACTCTGACTCCGGCGTTACCACGGCAGCGTCTCTGGCCTGGTTTCCGGCGTTATTTGACTCTGACTCTGGCGTTACCCCGGCAGCGTCTCTGGCCTGGTTTCCGGCGTTATTCGACTCTGACTCCGGCGTTACCCCGGCAGCGTCTCTGGCCTGGTTTCCGGCGTTATTCGACTCTGACTCTGGCGTTACCCCGGCAGCGTCTCTGGCCTGGTTTCCGGTGTTATTCAACTCTGACGCTGGCGTTACCCCGGCAGCGTCTCTGGCCTGGTTTCCGGCGTTATTCGACTATGACTGGCGTTACCCCGGCAGCGTCTCTGGCCTGATTTCCGGCGCTGTTCGACTCTGACTCTGACTCTGGCCCCGGCAGCGTCTCTGGCCTGGTTTCCGGCGTTATTCGACTCTGACTCCGGCGTTACCCCGGCAGCGTCTTGGCCTGGTTTCCGGCGTTATTCGACTCTGACTCCGGCGTTACCCCGGCAGCGTCTCTGGCCTGATTTCCGGCGCTGTTTGACTCTGACTCTGACCCCGGCAGCGTCTCTGGCCTGGTGAACGGCGTCCGACTGCAGCAGGCCAGCCTGCTGACTCTGTCTGGCATGCAGACTATTCCCGGCGTTATCACCATCCAGCAGGTCGGCGGAGACTGCCTATCCATCGCCAACCTCCACACCCCCCACCATCAACGCTGTCGACTTACAGAGGCTAATCAACGACGCGGTACGTCGCCGTGTGTGACCGTTGCTGGACGATGGTTGAGATTCTTGCTGGCTTCTCTGGAAAATTGCCGCGGAATGCCAGCGGCTTTAGCTGGGCTTGCAGCTCCGCGGGCGACCCATGTGTGGCTGCCAGATGCCTGGGTGGAAAATCTGGCGTCGCCCTGCGCTGTGAACAGGATATCCAGGCCGGCGGACCATCGTTCCGCTGGTCATGCGCTACCGCAAAGATAGCATTGTAAATATAAGTTTTGGGGAGGAATTGCGGATGCCTAGAGCCCTTGTGTGGATTTGGGAACAGATGGGTCGTGGCACAAATACGTCTTGAGCCGTAATAGTCACGATGTAGGTGGGGCGATTTGCAATTGTTGGTTACAAGAACGAGTTACTGAACCACAAAACACTACGGCTGGGGAATTTCTTTCGAAGACAGTGTTTCAATGAAAACTGCTGTGGAGTATTGCTTACGAGGTCGGTTCTGTGCTCGCCGCAGGTGCGGAGGGACGGGTCCTACAACATCAGCTCCCTGTGGACGTTCACAACGTCGCCAGGCGTGGACACCTTGATGCTGCCGGGCTCGAACGAGAGCCGCGAGCTGAGCCAGGTGAGGGCTGGTCAGAGCTGCCAGCTGCGCCGGGTGAGGCTGGTCAGAGCCGCGGGCTGCGCCGGGTGAGAGCTGGTCAGGCCGCGGGCTGCGCCTGGTGAGGACTGGTCAGGCTGCCAGCTGCGCCAGGTGAGGACTGGTCAGAGCTGCGAGCTGAGCCAGGTGAGGACTGGTCAGGCTGCGAGCTGAGTTAGGTGAGGGCTGGTCAGAGCTTGGAGCTGCGCCGGGTGAGGGCTGGTCAGAGCTGCGAGCTGCGCCGGGTAAGGACAATTTATTTAAGTTACGTAAACGACTGCAAGTTTGGTAGCAGCTATTCCTCCGCTGGTTGTCTGCAGCGGCTTTGACATGCATCTTCATGCTTTACATGCTTCGCAAAATCCGAGGGTAAACTATGTTCAGGGCCGTTTATATCATATCTGAGCCCATTCTTGTACGTGCTAGTTCTCGAGCCAAAGCTCTGAAGTGCGTACAGATGTCTGAGCCTGCACTAGTCTACTGTATTTTGTATTCCGGAAAGTTGCTTGCCTGCGGCGCGCAGGCGCAGCAGCATCCGTTCTGTCCCGCCGTCACGTGTGCCCTCCACACCAGCTGCCGGTCTGACCGCCAGCTGCTGCTTTCAGCTGCTGCAGCTGCAGCGTGACGCGCTGGCCCAGCTGCTGACTGTGGACGTCGCCATCGCCCGCAGCTACGTCACTGTCCTGGACACCATCTACCGGGCCCTGCTGGACGCCAGAGGTAGGCAGATTCCACTGGGTGCCAGAGGTAGGCAGATTCCACTGGGTGCCAGAGGTAGGCTCTTCCACCGGACGCCAGAGGTAGACTCTTCCACCGGACGCCAGAGGTAGGCTCTCCCACGGGGTGCCAGAGGTAGGCAGATTCCACCGGACGTCAGAGGTAGGCAGATTCCACCGGACGCCAGAGGTAGGCTCTTCCACCGGGTGCCAGAGGTAGGCTCTTCCACCGGACGCCAGAGGTAGGCTCTTCTACCGACGCCAGAGGTAGGCAGATTCCACCGACGCCAGAGGTAGGCTCTTCCACCGGGCGCCAGAGGTAGGCAGATTCCACTGAGTGCCAGAGGTAGGCAGATTCCACCGACGCCAGAGGTAGGCTCTTGCCTTCCACGGGTGCCAGAGGTAGGCTCTTCTACCGGATACCAGTGCGGTCCAGAGATGTTTTATTTACATTACTGAGCGTTCAACGGGATGAACAGTGGTGCGGGTGCGAACAAACGGTGTAATGGTACTGGTCATTTCTTTGGCTCCGGTCTCTTTGGTCCTCCATTTGCGTTATATAGCGAGTGCTCTTTTTACGGACTTTAATGTTTACGAATATTATTTTTCACCAGTGCCTTTCCTTGAAGGAGGCTCGCAGTGGCTGCCTGCTGCACTGACGCCCACCTCCCGCTACAGCGCAGCTGCAGGTGGCCAGCTACCTGCAGTACTACGTGCAGACTCAGACGTGGCAGAGCGCCATCTCGCGGCTGGTGCCGCTGTACCTGGAGCGGCCGGACGTGCCCACCCTGCTGCTGGCCGTGTGGCAGCGCCACGTTCCGCCTGCTGCGCTGGCAGCCCCAGAACGGCACCCTGCCCGGCCAGTTCGGACGCTGGGTGGACGGTACGCTGGCGCCGTTGTGGGATGTGTTGTGTGCTGATGTGGCGTTGTGGCTGTCCGCGAGGACAGGAACATATACGGGAGATAAACTGGAACATATTCTGAGAATTGCCGACCAGATGCGATGGCGTTAATATCTACCTCAGCTCATGCGTGTGGCCGCTCTTGGCGCACTGGCCACTGTGCTGTGTGGTGTGGTTTTACAGTCTACCTGTAATGTGCGTGAGTTAGGACAGCGCTGACACGGGACCTCTGTGCGGTGCGCGGCAGGCCCCCAGTACCCGGAGCGAGGCGTGTCCTGGATGGCGGGGATGAAGCGCGCCACCGGCAGCGCTCACGCCGCCGTGGCGCGGCTGGCCAACCCGCCACCCTCCGTCTCCGTCTCCGACCGGGTCTACACATGGAACGACCCAGGTAAACGGCCGCCTTCTACCCCGCTGGTCTAACGCGCTGGTCACCTGTCCGTGCGTTTCTTCATGAGCTCTTTCTTAAAGGCCCAGATTGACGCATGAGTTCTGTCGCTGTCATTGTTCACATTGTAGTCAGTACGGGGACACTGGCTCTTTCGTATCAGTGGTTGGCTAATATTGTGCTAGGAGGGTGGTCTGTCATTTAGCAATCACGCCGGGGTTGATAAATCCTTCCCTGCACTCCTGTCTAAAGTAGTGTACCACATCAAGCATCCAATTTGTGGTTTGCCTTCTCGTGACCTGGATGCCGGTGCACAGGCCTGCGGTCAGACTGGTTCACTGAGGTCACCTGCCCCGCCCCGCGCTTCTCTGTGTACTGAAGGTTCAGGGAGCTCCTGAACTCCGGTAACCTTGACTTGTCAGCTGGTGTTTGTCGAGCTGTGCATCCCCCTGAGGCTGCGTCTGGCCACGGTCCGTCCCGTGTTGCAGATCTGGTGCAGCTGCAGGGCGCCGTCAACTTCATCTTCCTGTACCACCGCGGGGTGCTGGTGCAGTCGCAGGCCATGCCCAGCCATAAGACCACCGACGTGCGGGTGAGGACCAGCCGGGTGTCGGCAGGCTTGCGCCGGTACAAACTGTACCACACGAGTTGACCGGTGGCATTGCAGGTTTTGATTTCAATTAAGTTCTCTATCTTGAATGTATGTCAGATACAGTAGACATGGCTTACTTCACATAGTTAGAGGTGTATTTTTTAAGGAGCATGGGCTGGGTATTTTTCGCGGTTGGTTGTCTCGCTGCTGTGTGGGTAGGTAACTGAGCCGTTCGGCACCACCCCGGACTGCTGTGCAGCCTCTCCGTGACTGTGTGTCGCGGTTCACAGACATTCCAGCCGGAGGCAGGCGTGGACTGCTACCTGTTCGTGCACTTCTCTGGAAACGCGTCCCACCTGGCCTGCTACCAGGACGACGGCGTCAGGTTTAGCCTTCACCAGACTATCGCGACAGCGGGCGGGCGACAGGTGAGACGGCGGTACCTGCACTGGTCGGGCCGTGGCCTGCCGCTCCTCCCGCGCTGGTCGGGCGTGGCCTGCCGCTCCTCCCGCGCTGGTCGGGCCGTGACCTGCCGCTCCTCCCGCGCTGGTCGGGCCGTGGCCTACCGCTCCTCCCGCGCTGGTCGGGCCGTGGCCTGCCGCTCCTCCCGCGCTGGTCGGGCCGTGGCCTGCCGCTCCTCCCGCGCTGGTCGGGCCGTGGCCTGCCGCTCCTCCCGCACTGGTCGGGCCGTGGCCTGCCCCTCCTCCCGCGCTGGTCGGGCCGTGGCCTGCCGCTCCTCCCGCACTGGTCGGGCCGTGGCCTGCCGCTCCTCCCGCACTGGTCGGGCCGTGGCCTGCCGCGCCTCCCGCACTGGTCGGGCCGTGGCCTGCCGCTCCTCCCGCGCTGGTCGGGCCGTGGCCTGCCGCTCCTCCCGCGCTGGTCGGGCCGTGGCCTGCCGCGCCTCCCGCACTGGTCGGGCCGTGGCCTGCCGCTCCTCCCGCGCTGGTCGGGCCGTGGCCTGCCGGTCCTCCCGCACTGGTCGGGCCGTGGCCTGCCGCTCCTCCCGCGCTGGTCGGGCCGTGGCCTGCCGCTCCTCCCGCGCTGGTCGGGCCGTGGCTTACCGCTCCCCCGCCTGGTCGGGCCGTGGCCTGCCGCTCCTCCCGCGCTGGTCGGGCCGTGGCCTGCCGCTCCTCCCGCACTGGTCGGGCCGTGGCCTGCCGCTCCTCCCGCACTGGTCGGGCCGCGGCCTGCCGCTCCTCCCGCACTTGTCAGGCAGTAGTCTGTCTTTTGGTCTGTCTTTGATCTGATGGTCCATCTGTGCGCAGGCTGCGGTGTTCGCTGCTTTGGGTTATCGTGTGCGATTTTGGCCGGTATTGAAGCTGGCAGTCCCGCTGTGCAATGGTGGCGGCTTTTTCCATGGCCGGTCTTCAGTTTGGGTCTGGTGAATGTATGGTCTATGTATGATGTATGGTTTGGTGATGTATGGGAAGACCCTGATGTGCGCAACCAGTAGTGTACTTTACTCCTGGATGGTTTTCGGAGGATGTATTGTCAGATACCCCGCTGTATGCAGGCGGCGGTGTTTTCTGAGCTCGGTCTCGCGCGCGGTTTGGACCGGTGGTGTAGCTGACTGCCCCGCTGTGCGCAGGCGGCGGTGTTCGCTGCGGGCGGGCTCTCCTGTGCTGCGGTGGCCAGCAGCCGGCGGGGGCCGGCCGGGTGGACGTCTGGTGCTGGAACTCCACCCTCCAGCAGCTGCGCCTGCACCAGAGGATCAGCACCCCGGCAGTCGGCGTGGCGGTCGCGTCCTTCCATCGACACCTCATCCTGTCCGTGGTCGAGGCTGCCAACTTCAAAACTGACGGCGTCGTGTCCGTCTACAGGTTAGTCAGCCGGGCCTCCGCTGCTCCTGCTCTAATGCCATCACACTGCTATTGATAACCTGGCTCGTCTGACATCTAGTTTCTGGGTCGTTGAACGTCTCCCCTTCTTTTCTGTCTGTGACCCTGCATGTCTGTCGGCGCAGGTACGAGGCCGTGCTCTCCAAGTTCGTGCACGTGCAGACGTTGCCGGTGCCGGGCGTGGTCTCGGCGCAGCTGCTGGTGCTGCCATCTGAGGAGCTGGTGCTGACCTGCCTCACTACCTCCGGACACGCCCAGTACTTCAAATACCGCGGCTGGGCGTGGTTCCAGGCCAGCGGCCGCTTCGCCACCGGCGGCGCCGCCACGCTGGAGGCCTTCAACATGCCGGGACTGAGCACTCAGCTGGCGGCGGCCGGCCCGCCCCGCGGCGACATGTTCAGACTGGAGACTCACTACCCTGCCGCCATCTACAGTGGAAAGTTCATGGGGCATAAGTGGTGAGGGAGCGCTGGTGTAAGGGTATGGCGTTAGGCTGCTGCGTTGTTATCGGCTGTGACTGGGGAAGGGTTGAGTTATTTGTTAGATCAGTGTCGAGTGTTGTTTTGGCGTGATTTTTTGCTCAATGTGATTAGTCTACGACTTAGCCGTGCGAATTGTACATATCGTTTTCTACTCATGTTTGTGCTAGGTAGTTGTTGGCTGTACGGATACCGATCGCTCTTGTTGAATGTTGACTGACCTGTTGTTGGTTCGATCAACCCTGACTTCAATCAAGTCAATACACTGCATTATTAAACCTCCCTAATTCTGCTGCTGTCACTATATGGTACACCGTTCTGGATTTTATATTTATTAGAACACGTACACGGCAATTTCGAACCAAACATTTATTCACAACTGAGTAAGAACGGCCGCAGACGACAGAGGGCAGCAGGGTGGGCAGACTCGGCGGCGGCGCGCCGGTGCTGCACCACACAGAAAGGGCGGCGGCAGGGTCGGAAACAGAGCGGGAGTGGTAGGGGCTGTCGGCTCGACGCCGCCCCCTGGTGGTGTGTACGTTTGGCAACCCAGTCAAATGCAGCGGGGGACGGCGTGGTGCCGAGGCCAGGGCGTGCCGTTGCCGGGGATTGGGACGGTCTGGGACCGCGTACACGTGCCTCCCCGACGGCGGGCGACGGAGAACAGAGCAGGACAGGAGACAGCACAGACGGAAACTGAGCAGAAGGGACAGGACAGAGAACAGCGGCAGAGACCCCGCCGGACCGGAAACGAGAGAACACCGCGCTGACTAGAACCGTTCTGCCGCCAACCGGAGGCTGTCGCGGTAGAAATCCGGGTCCGCTGACCGACCGACCGACACGGCGGGGCGGGGAGTGGTCGGCTCCGGTCGCCGGCGAGTGGAAACGCCTCATATTCGCGCAGCAGGTGTCTGTGCCGCTGCCGCCGGCAACGGGGCCGAGCCAGAGACAACGCCGCGCCACTGAACACTCGGAACACAACACGGCAAACCACGGCACGGCAAACTGGCGCGGCTGAGAGGTCAGCCACTGCGGCGTGGCGAGGCGCCGTGTGGACAATTAGAGCTGGGCAGGCGACACGGCGTGCGCGCGGCGCCGCGGTGGCCGGCTCAGGGGGAGGGGAGGGCTGGTCAGTCTGCGGTCACGGAGAACGCCGCGGCCGCCGCCAGACGGCGGCAGAGGCCGGCTGGGCGGCCAGAGTCCCGACCGCAGAGCCGGCAAACTGAGCACTACCGGTGCGAATTCCGGGTACCAACGGAAGATGTGTGTGCGGGGGTGGGAAGGGCCGTTGCCCGTATGGGATCTCCGGCCCTCCAAGAGGCTCTCGGGAGCGCCGGTGGCGGCTCGAGATCTCTCGAAACGAGTCACCGCTCTCCTTTGTCACAATGGGGCTAATATATCCAGAAATAACACCACACTGGCCGCACTCACGGCCCAAGGCGACGTCATTCTAGTGACGTCACGGCGTCCATGGTGTTGGGTCAAGCACGGGTGCCGATTTCCACACAAGCTGGGACCGCTGCTGCCAGCGGCGCGGCCAGGACCATGCGTGTGAGAACACTCCCTGCGCTGAGGTGACGCTGACACCAGCGGTCCGTACTAACGCTATCGCTCACCACCTCCAACACCGACAACGTCTCCGCGGGATCACAGATCTGTCTGCAGTTTCCAGCTACATAAGCCTGGAATGGCGAGGCGTGCCCGCGTCTTCTTCCGTGGGCTCTCTGTTTCTCTCTTCCTGTCTGGTGACACAGTTAGCCGGGCTGTTTGCTCAGCCATCTCCGGGAGCGTGTTGTTGAGCTGCCCAGCGGGGGTCCGGCGGGGCCAAGACGGTCGACCGGCCGCTCACATCCCTGTAAGAGAACGGCAGGACGACGAGCGCGGCACTGCTGGACCTCCGACGGCGCTGTTGGCGGGCCTCAGCGCTTGAACTTGCGTCGGCACATCTGCACCACTTTCATCAGCTTGGCGCGCACCTGACGGAGGAGGCAGCATGTTCAGGAAGGAGGGGGGGGTCGATGGGGGCTCAGGCGCACCCTACTGGTGTCGAATAAGAGTAGCCGGAAGAATGCACCGACCTGGTTAAGATGTTTGCCTCTAATTTGTATTCAGCTCCTTTCCTAGCCATTGTGTACCTTCCGTGGGGAATTTTGATCAGTGAGTGAGCCTGTGCTGTCGCAGACGCCGTGGCTGTCTACGTAGCTCAAAGATAAGGAACAGCAAAGGCCAGATCCTTCCATGGCTCCTCTATCCTGCCGTTGTTCCAAATTACAATCCTACTCACTAGATTCAACCGAGGCACTGCCCGTCACTGGCACAAAACTGCAAAATGCTTGTTATTAATGTTACCATACCGAAATACTATTTTGGCAAAGAACACTACAGAAAAAGTTCCAGTCGGTTTCTTGACGCTGCAACAATGGCTTCCACAATTCGGCTTGTGGTCTTCCATGGTAGGCTCTCACCTGTTGGTTTCCCGTGCTGTGGAAGAAAAAGATCACTGCTCCCACAATGCCGTTGAGGACGGAGAATGTGCCGTAGAGCGCCAGGTCCTGTTCGTATTCGCTCAGCATGCCCACCACCCAGGAGGCGAAGACCAGCGGCATGATGGCCAGGTTACTTCGCTGCGAGATACGAGCCGACAGACGCTGCGACTTGTCGACGTCTGCGGCGACGGATCGGGGTGGTAGGCAAAGGCTGAAGGATCAAATCTTCGGGCACGCTGTAAATGGTGGGGATCAAGGGCTGGCTGCGCTTGTATGACCGGAGTGCTATTGCGCTGTGAAGCTTGAACACTATCTGGTTCATCGTGACCCGCTGGCTCACTCGGCACTAGTCGGTGACCGGTATGAAATATAAGAGACTGAGTTGTGCATAAGGTCTGAGTTGTACATACACCCAGTCTCAATATGGCATTAGATCCTATCTGTTGGTGACTGGTCACAACTTAAAAATATTTGCCTGAATTTTTGCATAACGGTCATAGGCAGCGGAGCCAGGGGGGCATCGGGGCGCCGTATCCCTCCCCTTAACACGCGCCCCGCCGAGGTCCCTGGCATGACGCGTCCCGCTGGGGAGGAGGGCCGAATTTCGGTGTTTGAAAGGTCTTGACAAGATGAAGAGAAATTATACGAAACATTTTTATGCCAGGTCAATACTGAGGTCAGCATAGGTCAAATAAGGTCCCATAGGCTTACAACGGGGCAGTATACGTTTCCCCTTCTAGATATTTACTCAGTGGAGCTAGAGCAAATATTTATGCATCATTGGATTCCTCTTACCGTGTAGAATCGATTGATGTGTATTAAATCGAATTCTCTGATGTATATTAAATCGAATTAAATCGAGAATCGTTTATATATATATATATATATATATATATATATATATATATATATATATATATATATATATAGTATCGATCTCTGTCCCCTTGCCTGCTAGAAACTGTACTTGTCCCCTTTCTACCCTATAAATTAGGTCTTCACAATGTGCTAGCATGCACAATGACTGTCTTTTATGGAATTGAATCCAAGAGAAGCTTGGTGAACCATGTCCGTGGAGTTACGTGCCTCACAGTCCATCGGAGTATGCTGAGAATATTGTTACTTGATTGCGATGACAATCCTGGTGGCGTGACCCGTACAAGAGTCCTGGTGCTGTGAGTGTTGTGTGAGTCTGTGTGTTATGGGTGTGCTTGCAGTTGAAATGATGGTGGTGAGTATGTTTACTATAATCTATTCGGTCCTTCGCAAATATGTCATATGTTAATTGGCGACAGGGAACGAAGACAGGGTCTTTACCTTAACTGTCCCTTGTCCTCCTCTTAATTTCATCCATATTTTCTACGAATTCTGTTCATGTAATATGTGGATCGATGTGCCATAGATTGAGTGTATGCATGTGTAGGTGCAAGTATGTATATGTATATGTCTTATGGAAAACCAATAAAAATATGGCGGAAAAAGTATAATATGACCCTGCTAGATCAAATTGTGAAAATGACCCGACATCGAGCTAGGTCAGCGTCACAGGGTGGCATGGTATGCTCATGCTGCATATCAATCTACTCCCCGTGACAATATAAGCACAATTCAAGCAAAATAGGAGCTTTATCTCAATTCAGTGAGAAGTTATTGGCAAAACAATCACTGTATACTCCTGTGACCTGACATGACCTTTGAGAGGTTGATGGTCAAAACTCAACTTTATGGTCAAGATCGTGGTAAGAATACACGGCTTAATGATTTTCAGCTTTATCTATCCAGTATTTACTGAAAATGAACTCTGTCAATTTTTCGCCATAGACTTATATTGGGATGACCAAAAAATTGACCCCACCTTAGGTCAACAATATCAAAATTCTGATACAGCAGATTTGTAGATCCTAATGACCTCATCATATTGTGAAAGTTTGAAACTGATCAGTTGGCAAATATTCCTTAGGCGCCGTTTCAAATTCGTGATTTTAGGTTTGAGGTCGGGTCGCTTGACCTTGGATAGCTCCTTGACCTGAAATGACCTGACTCAAAATTTTTTCAGATGCGTAAAATTCATCAGGGATTAGGTGCTGTAAGTTTCGTTGTTCTGCGTCCCTTCGCTTTTGCGTTATCTGGGGAAAACCAGGAAGGGGCGAATTTCGCCCCCCAGCGGGGTGCGTGCTAAACGATGAATTTTAACACTAACCCTATGGGGTTGACTGGAAAAAATGGGTTGAAAAGTCCTTGGTGCCCCCGCTCTTAACACGCGCATTGACGGGGGCGGGTACCGCCCCCCTCGGGTTTTTCGGAGACAGCAGAAAAACGGCGGCGCGCAGCGCCGCCGTACTTGGTATACCTTTTCCCTCATCATTTTTGCAACTTCTGTGAAAATTTTAAGGATAGGTCATCTCAGGTCAGGTCACCAGTACAGGTCAAGTGACCCGACCTCAAAAAAAGTTTAAGATAGCATAAGTCGGAGCAGGGTGAACTTATCCAATTGAAACTCATCACATAATGGGCTCACCGAGTTCTCTAAAATATGTTCCGGTATTTTTGATATCGATGACCTAAGGTCAGGTACGAAGCATGACCTCTCCATTGGTAATACATGGGAAATATGGTTTTACTGAATAACTCAGTAACAGATGGCGATAGAGCGTTTATTTTAGCTTCATTAGTCTCGCTTTGGCTTTGCAGTTCTAATGATATGAATTTTATCTAATTTGATCCTGACCTGACCTCAGGTCAGGTCAAATCTTTGATTTGACCTAGCAAGGTCAACTCATATATCATTCGATTTGGCTTGCTGCGAGGATTCATATAGTTCAAATCGTTTTGCTCTATCTTTAGTTGTTCAGATGTAATGGCCGAAAAACTGAATTTACATGTTATCCCTATGACGGCATGTGACGGCATGTTTTTGACCTCTGGTGACCTTAAATGTGACCTGACAAAAAAAATAGTTCAAATATTTTCGATGGAGAAGCGGATGGGCTACCCAACGCCGTTTACCGTTTTTGCTACCTACCGTGGTTCTCGAGATCTTAGGGGCGGGTACCCGCCCCTCGTCCATCCGAAGGTGGCTCAGACCCCGTCAATGCGCGTGTTAAAACCAGACCTTCCACCACCACTGACGACGGTTGGTATTAGGACAACGCACAATGCAAACCCCGCAGGAAGACATGATTCTTCAGCATCGCTTCAAGACTGAGGACTCTGCCACAAAAAGAAACTATTCCATACCGTTTAAAGCTGAAGATCATGTTTAAGCACCATCAATGAAGTAAGAAGTTAGAGGTGTTGATATGTTATATCCATCTAGGTACTAGTAAGCTAAGAAATGTGTACCTATAACCTTGGTAGGTTAGGGTGCACTAAAGCCCAAATAATCAACAAAGCTACACAGTGCCGGATCCCGACTCGTATTTCGGAGGGAGGGGTTTGGAGGAGCTAGGGGGCTCAACACTACCCCACCTTTACCTCGAATAATATTCTGCTATGCCGTTGCTATGGGAACTCAGAAATTTCCAGGAAGTGGCTTGAGCCCCTAGCCCCCGTTGCATTCGCCACCAAAGTTACGAAATCAGGTTTCATACCAAAGCAGAGCTGCTGTCATCCCAAACCGGAGACACGGGCCTGCTCTCACTCACTAGAGCCGCCGAGCCGCACCTTTCAGCGGGGTGTATTCGGCAGCGCCGGCAGCTTCGATCAGAGTGAATGTGATGATCATGAGCGCAATCACCGGTATGAACTGGCCGGTGGCCAGAGGCTTGTCCATCTGCAGCCAGCAGTGGTAGACGCCGCCGTAGTTCTCGTACTCGAAACACATGGTGACGAGCACGATGAAGGCGGAGAGGCCCCAGCCAATCAGCGTGTTCTGGAGTCGCGTGAACAGTCCGTCCTGCGGCGCGGTAGGGTATGGGGAGAGAGAGAGAGAGAGAGAGAGAGAGGGAAGAGAGAGAGAGGGAGAGAGAGAGAGAGAGAGGAGAAAGGGACAGAGAGAGAGAGAGGGGAGGGAGAGAGGAACAGAGAGAGAGAGAGAGAGAAAGAGAGAGAGAGAGAGAGAGGGAGGAAGGGAGAGAGGGACAGAGAGAGAGAGAGAGAGGGAGGGAGAGAGAGTGAGAGAGAGAGAATTATACAGTAACATAGCATGAATCCAGCTTGTACATGCGAGCTCATCAGCAGTTAGGGCGACACGTTCACTTGTAAGTTAGAATATTGCCGGTTTGTTTTGGCTTTCCAGCCTGGTTCTACCGGTACCTCGAACGATGCAACGCAATGTAAGTACTTTATTGGGCATTTACTGCAATAAGTTCCAGTTATCAATGATAGTTACGTGGCAATATTTTGAAATTTTTTGGTATTTCCCGTGTGTACCTTTAGTAGCACTCAGTCGATACAACCGGGATTTTTGTCGAGAAAGATGCCCCAGAACATGAACAATCATACTATGTTCTAAATGCTGATATAGTTATGCTTTTGACGTTGAAATCTCGTTGGCAGTGCACCTGGCAGCCTAATAATTTGTTCAGGAAATATTTTCTAATGAATCATTTGAATCTTGCTGCCGATGTGACTATATTTCGTTATTTCAAATAGTTGTCAGGAGACTCACCTTCTTCACCACGTAGGCCACCAGAGAGTACATGTGCAGTGACTCCAGCATCATGAACATGAAGCAGGTGGTGAAGAAGAAGTGCACCAGGATCGAGATGAAACGACATAGAGCCTGCAGAAGCGGACAGCCGCAAATAAAAAATCATGTTTGCGAAATAATAGCTTAACCCTATTCCTGTCAGGGAGAGGATTCTGCCTAACATCAAAGTTTGACGGGATATCTTCAAAATGGCTCGCTATAAGCCTTTGAAACTTTTTAGCTTTTCCACCAGTTAAATCGGGCAGATTCTCTGAAGTCTTACGATTTGATGTTGACCAAGGACGGAGCTTTGGCTCGATACGACGGATGATTTGTTGGCAAACCAAGTATCATCGTTTATGGTACGTCCTTGGTGCAAGAAAGCCGTCTATAACACTACTGAGAAAACCTGGAATGTTTTATCGCAATAAACAAAATTCAGGTGATGACATGTTACGTTTTCATATAGTTATTGACAGAGACGGTACAGCAACTCGAAAGGGGAGTTTCGAATTGTACTTGGATTGCATTCATGCAGAGTGAATAGACTGGATACATGACAGCCGGAAAGAACAGCAGTGGCCATACCCTACTTCCATCCCTGTATTATATAACAATATGTCAGAAAAGTGTTTAGCTACTGTAATTAGCCCTTGCCCCGGTGGCGGGTACGAGCCACCTTCGCCCTGGTGGGGGGCTAAAAGACCCCACGATCTCAAACACTATGAGAGCTAGAAAAAAAGCGCAAAACGGCAATCAAAGCTGTTCAAAAAGATATGCATTATATATCCTTGAGAGCTCTTGAGTTGCCCTTTCATTTCAGTGGCAATGATTTTTTTGGGGTCAGGTCAAAGCCTAGGGAGCTAAAGGTCGCTGAATTTTGGGAATGTTCTTGGGAATGTCCATAGCCACCTATGCCTCATATACCTCAGAAACTATGATAGCTAGAAACATTTTTCTAACACCATTCAAAAGCTCTTGAGTTGCTCTTGCATTACAGTGCATTCATTTTTGTGTCAGGTCAAAGCCTAGAGAGCTACAGGTCACTGAATATCGGGCATATTCTTGGGAATGTCCATAGCCACCCATGCAAAAGGGCGTTTCCTTTTTCGCTAATAACTTCCAAACCAAACAAAGATACAGCCATAGTTTATGCACCATCGCAATCCTCTCGTCAATACAAATCGAATGATATATAATATTGCTATGCCAGGTCAAATTTGAAAATTTGACCTGCTCCAGGTCAACGGTCTGACCCAACGTATAGTCATGGTGTATATCATTTGACTTGCAGTGACTATACAAACACTGGTGACAAAATAAAAGTTCTAACTTTGTTTATTCAAAATTTATAGAGTAAAACACCAAAAATGTGTATGTGACCTAAGGTGACCTTTTAAAGGTCACAGGTCAAAAATGTCTGGCATCAACTTCAGAAATGGGCTAAAAAGTCGTAACCGATGTTTGAAGTTGATTCCATCCATACTTACTGAGAAAAGCTCATTTCGTGATTCTCCTCATGTATTTACAATGGGGAGGTCGTGCTCTGCACATGACCTTAGGTCACCAATATCAAAAATCCCGGAACAAATGTTGTAGCTCCTGGTGGGCCCAATATGTGGTATGAGTTTCAACTTGCTCGATTAACCATTCTTTTAGTTATGCGGCCCTAAACATTTTTGAGGTAAGGTCACTTCACCTGGCGTGGTGACCTGACCTGATACGACCTTGAGCTAAGATTTTCAGGAAAGATGTAAAAATGATTGAGGAACAGCTAGACTAAGTTTGGCGGCGCTGCGCACCGCCGTTTTTTGTCACTTGGAAAAACCCGAGGGGGTCTAAAAGACCCCACCCGGGCGAAGGTTAAGAATAAGGGGACTTCGCACATGTGCAAGTGCATTCTAGTATACTAAATGAAATGAATGGGACAAGCATGCTAGACGCAATAAATAAAAATTCATCCATAGGAGGATCAATGTGACATCATTCAGAATTCGCCCCTGGTTTGGCGTTGGTTTGACGAATAAGGGCTGGGCAGTGTGAAAACTATCAATAGCCGACGAGCATATCCACATGCCCTTTAGACATTGGGAGTATGCATCTTGTCCCACTACTTTGCTTTCCTGCATCTGGCGTACTTCACCATATAGTTTTCGCCCTAGATACGCCATTGAATTCAGAATTTTACATTACTGAAACATGGTATTTGTGTTACAATTCCTGTCAGTACATACTAGTTTTGTCTAAATAAAAAATAGGGCCAGGAGTTATGGAGAACATGTGCAATTGTTACAAATGCATGCTCTGCACGCCCCTGCCGACCATTTTTTGAATTATGAAATGTCTTTTTTGAAATGGAGGTTAGTGCGAGAAAAATTGACCCCATGTTGAATTTAAAATCGGAGAGGCTGTTTTGAGATTTTAGGAGGAAGCGAATCCACCAACCCTCCCCTGAGGGGAATAAGGTTAGCCAGGAGGCTGATGGGAATTGGGTTCATAGAATACGTTTATAAAGATCACTGAACACATGACCTACAGTGTAACTTGTGTCGAAAAACTTTAAATCATAATTTTCTTATCAAACTGTTTCAGCAATTACAAACGAGGTTTTCCTCGAAAGTCATTGGGAGTCTCAGTTAAGTCCGATAAAAGCACAACAATGTTATGCTTAATATTAGAAAGTGACGCAGAATAGCACAGTTATTACCAAGCCACTACGCCTTATTAAGCACTTCACGTATTCATGAGTAGCGCTAATTTGGCGACGCAGCAGCTCACCGGCACATCCACTGTCTCCGGAGGGAACATGAGGAAGATGTGAGCGGAGATGATGGCGATCTCCATGTTCATCTGAATCACCCGGTCCGGCGTCATGATCCGCAGCAGCAGGAACAGGGTCAAAGTGATTCCTGCAGGACAGCAGGTTTGATGTCAGAGTGATTCCTGCAGGGCAGCAGGAACAACGGAAGAGTGATTCCCGCAGGACGATAGGACGATCTTCCTGCTGTCCCTCCAGGACAGCAGGAACATCGCTAGAGTGATTTCTGAGGTACATGGTAAGCGCTGACTTAATATTACGCCCCATTACCCTCTCCAATTTAGGCAATCTATATACACCACCAGTTCAAAACGTTGTGACTATAGATTTATGGTAAATTGGTCACAATGTTTCAAAATAACAACTCGTTATGGTTTCTACAGACCCATACAAATCGCTTGGCTCATAGCTGTAAATGCTAGCTTTCTTTAAACCTTTGAACCTTTGAATTCGTAAAACATATTGTAAATGGACATAAAGGGGATTTTTGGTTAATTTTTCATATCTAATTGGAAGTCTGAGAGGAGTATCAGGATGAATTATCAAAGCAGACAATGCAACCGCATTTCAGTAGCAGGTCTATGTTGGACGCTGCGGCACAGCATATCCACCTCGCAACATCTGCGCTGTCGACCCTCCAAGTTTTGCGGCACAGTCCACATATTTCGGTCAGACAACTGGGGAATGGGGATAGGCGCCAGGGTGAGGCCGTCCTCTCCGCACTACAGCGACGGATCTGGAATTTTCTAGGAGAGGGGGGTGCAAAGCCCGGGGATAGCACGTACCTCTTAGTGGACTCTTTTTTTACATTTCGATTAGCGCGCTACCGGAGCGATCTTTGTTTGTTTTTTCGCTGGACGTTTCAACAGTCCTACAGGAGTGTCAGACAACACATTTTGCCAGACGGTTGCTGCTGCCTGGGCAGGGTGGCTAAATAGTCCGTGGGCGTGTGCGAATAACATGAGTCGAGTGGTAAACAATGGGGGACGCCGGAGGACAGGGCACCTGCAACTGCCATCTTCTAGAGCCAATTCTCAAGTGCCTGCACGGTACAGCTTCTCTATTCAAAGCGTCTAGCTGTCTATTTTGGGTGCCTTCGACCAGGGCGGATCCAGGGCAACAGTTCGGGGGGTGCTAGGGGGCTCAAGCCTCTTCCGCCGTTGCATCGGAACTGCCTCTGGCTAAACATTGCCAATAGGCTTTTTGAAATTTCGGGTAGCGGGGGGGGCTTTAGCTCCCTTGCCTCCCCCCTCTTGCATCTGACACTGTCTTCGACGCACCACATGAATGCCCAACGATCTCAAATGGAGGTTCTGAGAACCTATGGGGGAAGGCGACCGTTTCCTTCTCCTGGAGCCGTCCCTGCCCTACCGTTTAAAGGCATTCACAAGGATGTTTATTAAAAATAAAACTTTGAGAGGCTTAAAAAGTTCAACATGGTATTCGCATTTAATGCACTCCCGCATGTTTGAGTGGATGCAAGGGCAAACAATAGCCCTAAATCTTGGGTTTCTGTTGTAGCATTTTCACCATCAGCCGAGATATAATTAATTCAACCCGTAAATTGTTATTTCGCACTGACCAGAAACTGCCGAAGAATATGATGATGAATATTATATAATATGATAGGATCATATTTAAAACTATAAGCTTCTTTGACCTAGGCCGATGATAAAGTTCTTTTATTCGAAGCTATGCTCAACTGCAAAAAGGGGGCTAAAAAGGGATGCAGAGATCACTTTCACTCTCCCTACAAAGCAGACACACCTGTGCCGAGTTAGGCAAGAAACTAGCACCTGTACCGAGCGTGACCGAGAAATATTTTCGTCATTTTCCAGTCCAAGGTCTCCCTCGTGTTTATAGAAATAATTGATTATTCCGTAAGCTGTACGCTGAATTTATTTACAAAAATAATATTATCATTTCAGTGAACGTCCAAGGTAAGGGATAATGGGGGAGTGCCCCACTTTCCCTCCGTTTAGATCCGCCTGTGGTGGAATTGGTTGATTGCGTCAAGAAGTGGTATCGAGCATTTGCTATGTAACAGTAAAACGGGTGATCACAACGAGAAGGGCTCGCTCTAAAACGCCAAGTATGATATAAAATCTACAAACATGATAGAAATATAATGCTTGTGTGAATATAGTCAAATTTATACACACTTGTGGTTTGGTTAGAAAAAATATACGAGGAATGTTCTGCTCAGTCACGGCTAAAAAGATAATTATTTCTACAGAGTGACCATGCGGGCGGACTTACCCACGAAGATGATGAGGACTGTGGAGGCAGTTTTACTGATCACGACCGCCACCGTCTTCTCCTCCGGAGCCAGGGTGGGGATAGGTCGCGGCGTGGGCGTGGTTGGAGGTGGACCTGCCAGAGGGTTTGGAGTCAGAGACTTCAACTGTAGAGGATATATATGCAGAACCAGAGGGTGAACGGCACTCTGACTGCTGGAGTTGGTGCAAGAAGAAACTGCCCAGGTTTTAAGAGATTCTCCTTAAACCAAACTATTAAAACAGGCATCTCTTGTTTTCAAGTTTGATGCCAGATCTCAGTTAATGGCTTATTCTCGGAGGTAAATGGTTGTATTGGTCTTAGCTAAATAATTAAATACTTATAGATCCTGGAAATCAGGTAAAAAACGGATCGCACGGCCAAGCCGAACAGAAATAATCACACCGTTTGACTGGGCCATCGCTCTCAGTTGAAGGTCCCGTCCTTTCTGATACAATCAGGCAAATTTTTGCGTGCAGGGTGCAAACCCTGTTAAATATTCTATCAGCGTCAACCCAAGGTTAACTCTTGGAGCTGTTGACTAGCTTGGAAAGCACGGCGGTGGACCTCATTCAATAATTGCTCGAAAGTTCACTTTCGGGTCTCGTTGATTTGATAGTTTTCTCTTTTTGAATCCTTGAGCATTTGAGTGTGGAGAAAAGAAGAGAAATGGTCGCTGCATATAAATCTACATTTGATTTTGTTAACTCTCCGCAAAAGTAAGAATCATCACAAGTAATCACGGTGCAGACAGGGCTACATAGCCTATGGTTGGAGCCACTCGTTGCCCCTACTCACGGAGACAGGCTGTCTTGGCCGAGTTCATGTTGTAGCCCATGGTGCACTTGCACTTGGCGATCGGGTCCTCATCAGTGGACTTGTCCTCGCAGATGGCGTATTCGGGACATTTCTTATGCAGACAAGGGCCTGCCAGAGGGCAAAGCTAGATTCATGTGGCATGTTGTCAATGCCGATTATTCCCTCATTTGAGGACCAAAAACACCAATTTTCCCAAAGAAAATCGCGTGATGCAAGCTGCATTACTTCTTATCCATTCCATTCCCAATAAGAGAACCAAATTTCCTCGGGAAATATATTCGCTATTTCTTCCATAGTCTTGTTAGCTTCAACTATGCCGTAGATGACCCTGAATGTGTTACTGATTCCTGATACTATCACCCTATCCCCCTGTTGACCAAAACAGGCACGGTCTTACCTATGCTCACCATTTTCACCGGATACTCAGCCTCACCCATGTTCAGCACTCACTCTCTGGAACACTCTATCTACAAATCATCTTATTCGTGAGATTGCTTCTCAGTCAGTGTACGCTTCGTATTACTTAGTGGGTCACTCAGTCTGTTGAAAATGATTCGTGTTATGAAAGTGATTGAGGCCAACATATCGTATTACTTGAGGCAGCCTTTAGTTCTTTTTATTCTATTGTATTTCAATTATTCTTTTGTATGATGCACTTTCTTCGGCCCATCTCTTTTAGAAGTTCAACTTTGATCTTATGGTGTTTTTCAGTAGTATTGCATTGTAATTGCTGATTTTTTATTATCTTGGCTTGATCTTTCACTGCGAGGTTCTTATCTCGTTCATCAAAATTATAATAAACAAATAAACACTGGGACACATGGTATCGCTCACTTGTATATTTTGCCTCACTCACTGAGACCCTATGGCTTCACGCAAGTGTGTAACCAAATTCAAGCTCGGGTTTCACTCACAGCGACTCACTTTCCCGCTCGGTTTCACTCACTGGGACACGCTGTGCGGTTCCAGGTGTTGCATGGCTGCTCCTCTTGCTTGAACTGGTTGGTGGTGGGGTCACACACGTCATCCCCGCAGAGGGAGTACCGAGCCTGCTTTCCTCTCGCGCACACCGCTGAACAGTTTCCCCACTCGCTGAAGGCATCCGGTGCTAGGAAAACGGCAGATCGTGTTAGACCACAGAGCCGAGGCGGCAGCTCATGTTAGACCACAGAGCCGAGGCCGCAGCTTGTCTTAGACCACAGAGCCGAGGCGGCAGCTCGTGTTGGACCACAGAGCCGAGGCGGCAGCTCGTGTTAGACCACAGAGCCGAGGCGGCAGATCGTGTTAGACAAAAGACAACAGGACAGAAAAGGTTTCTTTCGGGGGACATCTCGTAAAAGACAAGGAAAAGCAGAGCAGAAAAGGTCTGACGAGGCAGTATTTCATTTGTTTTAAATAGCAGACAACAGTACAGTAAATGTCTGACCAGCCAATAGCCCCCTGTTAAGCAACAAAATAACTGTTAAAGGAAGAGTTTGATGCGGGAAGTAGCTCATGAAAGGCAAGAGACAGCAGAGAAGAACAAATTGCGACGAGACATAAACTCTTGCCAGACAGCAGACTGCGAGAGAGAAAAGTGAGACGGTACAATAGCTCATGTCAGTCAGTATAAAGTGAGAGGGAAAAGACCTGACAGGGAACAGCTCGTGACAACAAAGAACACAACAAGAACGGTCTGACGGTGCGGCAGCTCATGGAGAACAATACCAGACAGCAGGACAGAACAAGTGCTAAGGAAGCGGCGGCTTGTGCCCAGCTACATGACAGACAAGATATCACGCTGGCAAGTAGATACTAAAGACAGTGCAAGTGACTATGCATGGTTTTGAAATGAGGCCTAGAATATATAAGGTATAATATATGAAATTTTGCATGTCTGTGATAAACAACAATTCAAAACGGAAAAAAATTCAAAGGTATATTTGTTTATCACAGAAAATTAAAGTGACATGGTAAAGCTCTGCTAACCTTAAATAAATTGAGATATTCAGAATCTCCCTGCGTTTTGGGACCCCTCATTTATAAGTCGCCTGGATGCGAAACCGTTCAATCGCACCGATCTCCTTCCTGGAACTATGAGGCTTGATAGCTGAAGAATCAAAGGGCTGTGGACGAAACCTTTACCCTGAGAGCTAGCTTACCACATTTGCATCCTGCTTACACCTTCTCAAAGCGGTATGCCTGTTACACCCAGTTTGCGATCACATAAGCGCCCCCTAGCCGCAGGCTCACTGGCGCAGGGGTGATTGTGGCAGGCGAAGTACTTGTTCTCCTTCAGGCCGGCGGTGCCGTCCTCTTTGGTGCACTGGGCGCCGTTGCCCTGCGGGGTGGGGTTGGCGCAGGTGCGGAGCCGCCGGGAATAGCCGCCGCCGCAGGTGGCGTTGCAGGCGGAGCCAACCAGCGACCAGGTTGTCCAGCCGCCGTCCACATCTGTCCGACAGAGCCACGTCAGTGGAGCCCACCTGCCTGACAGAGCCACGTCAGCGGGGAGCACACCTGTCCGACAGAGCCACGTCAGCGGGACCCACCTGCCCGACATAGTGCGGGCTGTTGTTACGTTATTTACGTTAGTGTCAATTGAGCTGTGGCTACGCCAGGACAACTCAGCTGACCTACAGAGACACTTAGGAAAAACGCATATTCCCATTGGCCAGCACAGTATCATCATAGGAAAATATCCTCTCAACATGTCAAATCAGGAAAACACATCTTCCTGACAGAGTCACATCAGAGAACACACTCATCTTGACAGAGTCACATCAGAAAACACATGTTCTGACAGAGTCACATCAGAGAAAACATGTTCCTGACAGAGTCACATCAGAGAAACACATCTTCCTGACAGAGTCACATCAGATAAACACATCTTCCTGACAGAGTCACATCAGAGAAAGTTATCTTCCTGACAGAGTCACATCAGAGAAACACATCTTCCTGACAGAGTCTCATCAGAGAAACAAATTTCACGAACAGAGATATGTCACTGAAACATAGCTGCCCGACAGATTCACATCACAGGATGTCCCACGAGCAGGGTCCAAAATGTGTTCAGTATGTCACCATTGAAAATGTCAAGCCATAAACGTGTCACCTGCCCAGGTTGCAAAGTTCCGCACGTTTTACGCTAGTAGGATACCGATGGATACCCCTGGACCATCCTAGTTGTTATAAAAAACATTGCGAGCTCAAATTACAGACGCCAATTCTGGCGACTTGTTCCGTTATTGGTCTGGAGGAAACATGTGTGCTTATTTTTGTCACCTTGCCCACCTTGGGCTGTCACCATTTAGAATGGTCGGTTTTTCAACCCCTGCCCACGAGCTTGACAGAGTTAGCTCAAAAATCGGCCCAAAATTATTAGGAGAAGGATCACATCTGTCCTCAGAGTCACGTCTGAGGTCATATAGCCCTCAACATGTGTCCGATGGAGAGGGAGAGGAGAGGGCGTCACAGGCTCATAGAATCCGGACACAGGCATCAGCGGGCCTCATGTGCTGGACAGAATGGCAACAGTATGACACTCAATTATATTTTAACTTATCTATCAATGTTCACCTTTAGTTAACTTTTTAACATGTGAATTTCCGAATTTCCATAAAACAGGGTCTTGGATATTCATGTATCGTACATTTTTCAGTGTACGTAAATACGGGAAGTGGAACATACCTAGCCTAGCCTAGCCTCCCCCTCCTGGATCCACCACTGGGCACGGCATGTTAGCAGGTGTCCAGCAGTGCTCGCGGCAGTCGGTATGCTCTGCGCGCAGTATCACACCTCGCTGTTCTGAATGTTCTGGCTCACTCCCGCTTCCTTATCCGACGCCATACGACCTCAGCAGTTGCTGCATTGTTAACCCGCGCCACGGTGGGCCTCCGAGTCACCTTCGCCCTGGTGGGGGTGTTTGAACACCCCCTCGAGCTCGGCCCCTACGCGGGATAGCGAAAAAAACGCGAAAGTTGGTTGATAGCTCATACAAATTCATGAAGAAACTATATCAGTCAGTTTTTGGCCCAGGTCAATATTGAGGTCATGACAGTTCAAAGAAGGTGTCATTCTGAATAGAACTTTTAGGGCTTTAGCATCGGACAGAGTTGAGTTAGAATTATTTTTAGGCACCATTCGCTTCCTATCGTCACGGAAAACCGAATGATATATAAGACGGCCATACTAGGTCAAAACACACAAATGAGCTGAACTCAGGTCAGGTCAAGGCCATGTTTTGACCTAGCATAGTCAATATACATGTCAATGGACTCGCAATAGCAATCCAAACGCAATGGCATTGAAATAAAAGCTGTATAATCATTTCATGCAGAGTTATTGACCTAAGACAGAAACTGTTTAACCCTCGCCCCACCGGGGGCCATCGATGGCCCTCCCTAAGGTTTTTTCGGGATAGCAGAAAAACGACGAGGCGCAGCACCGCAGTTGAGGGCTCTACCTCTCACTGCATCATTTTCCCATCATCCCTGAAATTTTTACCCCGGGTCACCCAAGGTCAGGTCACCAGACGAGGTCAACCAAGGTCACCTCACTTCACTTTAGAGCTCTGTAAGAGCTACATTTCAAAGTCGATCGATTTGAAACTTCCTACACTTCATAACCCCTCCAGGGTCTACAAGGTGTATATCCGGGATTTTTAGATTTCGTGCCCTGAGGTCAGGTCACGAGGCGACCTCTCCCATTGGAAAAGCATAGGGAAAAGTTGTTTCATGATATAAAAGCCACAAAAATGATTGCAAATACTCAGACTGCTCAGAACAACGTTTTTGGACACCCTTTCACGGATCCCAGGGGTCATATTTGCCCTTTGACTTTTCCAAGGTCATCCAAGGTCACCAGAGGTCAAAACAGTATTTTGGCAATAACTTTTGACCTAATTAAGCTAGAGCGGTGAAACAAACGCCATCGTGTTTGTCTTGTCACTGGCTTTCATTTAATATACGGCAAGGTCACTTTCTGACCTTTCGTGACCTCAGGTCATATTAGGTCACGAGGTGACCTCTGGAGGTCAAACCACTGGCGGGAGGTCTTTACATTTACCATAGCGGAAAAAGTACTGGCAATTTGCTATCAAATGTACTTTACCAGGCCTCAATAGCTCTAATGACATAAGAGTTATGCCCAGTTCGCTCAATCATTGCATATTTGAGTGAAAATAGCCGATCTTGACCTAATTTGACCTCTGGAGGTCAAACCATTGACCTGAGCACTAAAACATGCGAAGTAATTTCTTACTGAATTCACGCAAGCTTTCTATTGCACTTTGCAGATTTGCGCTAAAGCCCATATTTTCGGAGTTAGAGGGGGGCCATCGATGGCCCCCGGTGGGGCGAAGGTGGCGCCGGACCCCGGTGGGGCGCGGGTTAAATAGCCCCAGCTGACCTCTTAGAGGTTACAGGTAAAAAATTGCAGCATGAACATGGAAAGGGGCCCAGTATAATACAATTGGGAGGATATGAAGATATTTTCGGCTGTATCGACACAAATACAGCCAAATTTCTGTTTTCTCATGCATTTTCAATGGAGAGCTCATGATCCGTACTTGACCTTAGGCCATCGATATGAAAAATCCCAGAATATATTGCGTCGCACTCGGTGGGCCCATTATGTGGTATAAGATTCAATCCGATAGATTCACCCATTTCTTACTTATGCCAATTTGAATATATTTTTAGTTGAGGTCACTTGACCTCCACTGGTGATCTGACCTGAGATGACCCAACTTTACAATTTTGTGGAAAGTTGCGGAATTGATCAAGGATAAATTATGCCAAGTAATGCGGCGTTTCACGCCGCTATTTTTTCGTGCCGCCGAAAAAACCCGAGCGGGGGTGTTCAAACACCCCCACGGGGCGAGGGTTAAATCCCAAGTAAGAATATGACTGCCACCATTGGCAAGGAAAAATACAGCGGTTGATGCATAAGCTACACCAAAACAGCAGGACGTCTGACAGGGTGAAAGCAACTTTGTTGTCACCCGGCTATCTTCACTGGGCAAAAACCCAAAAATATACTTATGCTTGATACCAAGTTACAGAGGTCTCACCTCCCCCCTTCCTCCGTGCTGCGTGCCTCCGGATTCCGGTAGCCGCAGGCGGGGTTGCCCGGCACTGCGCACTAAAACAGCGCCGTCGGCGGCGTGGTCGTCGACGTCGGCGGCGGTGAGCACGAGGGTGCGTGGTCGACTGACCTTCCCAGGCTCCTTAATCAGTCGCCGTGGTCCGCCCTCCCTCCCCTCCACGCCCAGCCCACCCGACCATGCTTCGGTGGCCTGTGTCCGGCCCAATCGTCCTGAACACGCACCCCGCTGCATAGGCTAACTGCTATGATCTGGCTTTCGTGGTATTCGCGCATCATACGCGGGCAGCTAGAACTACACTCTAAGACAAGCATTATTCGTTATTATATGATGCAATGCAATGTTGAAGTAGTTTACTCGATATAAGTTAGTTGCTTCCATATTCCCTATATGCATTTTCAAAAGATATTATAGGCATTTACCTTTAGAAAGAATGATACATAAATTTTTCGCGAAACAGGTTTTGAGGCCTTTGGCCTTTTTCATTTGGAGGGAACATGCAATTGGGGTTCAGATAAAGCTAATTTGTGATATAAAAACCTAAATAAAAAATAGTTATTGTTGGATTCACTGCAATGCCGAAGTTAACAACAACATATTGCAGAAGGAAAAGAAAACGCTTCTGTTGAGGATAGAGACAAGCTCGAGCTCAAAAATTCTGTTGCCAGGTGATGAAATGTGACATGGATATGAAAGGTAATGGATATGAATGTGACATAGTAGAAAGGCAAACAGATACGGGAAGCAAGTGTATTGCAAAGGGAGACCGCTCAGTGAATGTCTCCTATAGATGTTGTTTTTGCTGATGAAACTAGAAGCTTCTATCATTTGTTTGCCATCTATAAATATTTCCTGACCTGAACTCTGTCTCTAGTTTAAGATCGAACACCGCAAAGAGCACATTTGTGAGGGTGTTAAGGTAATTTTGCTGTGGAAAATGAGACTCGATTGTGTCCTGTTATATTGTGTTTTGTAAATGTCAGAAAAAAGTTAATATTTGTTGCAAATGGGGAAAAGATGCCCTGATAACTTTTCTTCTGCCGCTCCTGAAATTCATTTTAATACCCAGCCCGGGAGGCCTCCGAGCCACTTTGCCCTGGTGGACGGGGTGTTCAAACACCCCTCCCCCTCGAACTTGGCTCCTATACGGGATAGCAAATAAACGCGAAGCTGATGGATAACTAATAAAAATTCATGGAAAAACTACATCAGTCACTTCCAGGCTTAGGTCAATATTGAGGCCATGAAAGTTCAAACAAGGAGACATGTTAGAGAGGCGTTTCTGGGCTCCAGCCTCTGACAGAGTTGAGTTAGAATCATTTTTGGGCATAATTCGCTTCCTCTCGTTATAGCGAATTGAATGATGTATGATATGACTAAACTAGGCCACAACATAAAATGACGTAACCTGAGGGAAGATCAAGGTCACCATCTGGCATAGCCCGGCCAATATGCAAATTAACACGCGCATTGACGGGGGTGCGGGTACCCGCCCCCTCGGGTTTTTCGGAGATAGCAGAAAAACGGCGGCGCTACGCGCCGCCGTACTTGGCGTACATTTTTCCTCATCATTTCTACAACTTCAGTGAAAATTTTAAGGTTAGGTCATCTCAGGTCAGGTCACCAGTACAGGTCAAGTGACCCGACCTCAAAAAAAGTTTAAGATAGCATAAGTCGAAGCAGGGTGAACTTATCCGATTGAAACTCATATCACATAATGGCCCCACTCAGTTCTCTAAAATGTGTTCCGGTATTTTTATATCGATGACTTAAGGTCAGGTACAAGGCATGACCTCTCCATTGGAAATACATGGGAAGAATGTTTTTACGAAATAACTCAGTAACGGATGGTGATAGAACATTTATTTTAGCTGCATTAGACTCGCCTGGGCTTTGTGGCTCTAATGATATGCATTTTACATAATTTGACCCTGACCTGACCTCAGGTCAGGTCAAATCCTTGATTTGACCTAGCAAGGTCAACTTATATATCATTCGATTCGGCTTGCTGAGAGGATTCATATAGTTGAAGTCGTTTTGCTCTATCTTTACTTGTTCAGATGACATGGCTGAAAAGCTGAATTTTACATGTTATACCTATGACGGCATGTTTTGACCTCTCGTGACTCTAAATGTGACCTGAAAAAAAGGTTCAAATGTTTTCGATGGAGAATTTGATGGGCAGCCCAACGCCGTTTACCGTTTTTCGCTACCTACCGTGGTTCTCGAGATCTTAGGGGGCGGGGTGGGGGGGGGGCGGGTACCCGCCCCCCGCGTCAATGCGAAGGTGGCTCAGACCTCCGTCAATGCGCGTGTTAATCGACTCGCAATAATAATTTAAACGTAATAGTGCTAAATAAAAGTTCTGGAATCTTTTCCTGCAAAGTTATTGACCCAAGTCTAAAAATTTGATAAAGTAGTCCCAGATAACTCTCAGAGGTCACAGGCGCAAACTTGTAACATGAACATGAAAAGGAACCTAGGATACTACGGTCTGGAGCATTGTAAGAAATTCTAAGCTGTATCTTCCCAATTTCCGTTGTTCCCATGCATTTACAATGGAGAGGTCATGATCCATTCCTGACCCTGAGTCATCGATATGAAAAATCCTGGAATATATGTTGCAGCACTTGGTGGGCCCATTATGTGATACGGGGTAGAATTGGATGGATTAACCCTGTTCTTACTTATGCTATCTAAAAAAAATGGTGGTGAGGTCACCTTACCTGCACTGGTGACCTGACCTGAGATGACCCGACCTTAAAATAATGAGACAAGTTGCAGAATTGATCAAGGATAAGGTGTGCCGAGTACGGTGGTGCTTTGCGCCGCCGTTTTTGGTGCCGCCGGAATAATCCAAGGGGTGCTAAAACACCCATCCCCACCGGGGCGAAGGTTAAGATTGTATTCTTGCGTGCAAAATAACTTGCAATAAGACAATACAAATAATGCAGAAATGCTGGTAATTTGATATTTTCAACCTGCATATATATATATATATATATATATATATATATATATATATATATATATATATATATATATATATATATATATATATATATATCTATATATATATATATGTGGCGAGCTCAGCCCGGGGTACAATACCTTTTCGCACCAAAACTCAAAGGCATCTGCACTAGAAATCTATCACCAGAGGAGTCTTTATATACCCATAACACTTCAACCACTTAGATGCCCATTGCTTAGGCAGCCGTCTTCCGCTTCAGCTTTGGCACGTACCACCGTCAGCGGGGACGAGCAATGTGTGGGAGCGTTTCGTACTTTTAAGTTAAATATGTTTAAAACCCAGATCGTTTGTCGGAACATTCTTTCACAGATCGGAAGGTCAATCTTACCAACATGGCCGAGCAATATCTTAGGGACAAAATATTGGAGATATCAGCCTTGATACCTACGCTACTAACGCTGACCCTTGGAGAGTCATTTACCTCTCCTTCTGCTCCACACGCTGTTTTCTTCCTCGTAAAAATCCCTTATTTCTGGGCGAAAATAGGTCTGCATTGGTTAATATAAAGGATTTGTCTTACTTCTGCAGTGTCCACTGTCGACTTCATACCCCCACCGTGGTCGCAGTGCGTGGAGCGTCTCAGGTGCTTTCAACGTGGGAGTGAGCTATATAACTCGGCGAGCAACTGCCGCCCTGGTAACCCAACCCACCTCCCACCACCCCACCTGGTAACCCACCTCTGGTGGCAGCAAAGAGCATGACATTCGCAACAGCTGACCTTGGGCCTGAGCGACTGGTGGGATGACCAGGAGGGTGCAGGCGATGACGAAGAATGCGCCGGCCGGGAGCAGAGAGCGCATCGTTTTACCTGCAAAGGACACATCGAGATCATGTTTGAATGCTGATGATAGTTCATTTGCATTTACATATAATTCCTATGACAAAGGCGACTTAACACGCCCATTGGCTGGGGTCTGAGCCATCTTCGCTTTGTTTGACAGGGGGGGGGCAGGTACCGGGAATATTTTCTTGTCAGGTCATATTTAAGGTCACTAGATGTAAAGACATACCGTCATGGGGATAACATGTAAATTAGGGTTTCCGGTCATTACATCTGAACAAGTAAAGATACAGCAAAACAATTTAAAACATTGGAATCCTCACAGCAAGCCGAATCGAATGGTGTATATTATGACCATGCTAGGTCAAATCAGGTGAAATATGGTATTTGACCTGACCTGAAATCAGGTCAAGGTCAAATTAGGTCCAAATGAATATCATTAGAGCATCATGTATCATATATCACTATCCACTACTAAGTTATATAGTTAAAACCACACTTCCTATTTATTTCCAAAGAAGAGGTCATGGCTCGTACCTGGCCTTACGTCATCGATATACAAAATACCGGAACATATCTTAGAGAACTCGGTGGGCCCATTATGTGGTATGAGTTTCAATCGGACAAATTGGTCCTGTTCCGACTTATACTATCTTGAATTTTTTTTAGGTCAGGTCACTTGACCTCTACTGGTGACCTGACCTGGGATGACCTAACCTTAAAATTTTGACAGAAGCTGTAAAAATAATCAGAAAAATGCATGCCAAGTACGGCGGCGTTACACGCTGCCGTTTCTATGCTCTCCTAAAAAAACCCGAGAGGGCGAGTACCCGCCCCCGTCAATGCGAGTGTTAAAATCATGTGGCGTGTTTGATCTGTGGTGTCTGGGACAGCATAGCAAAATACCAGCCGTGGTATTATTATAAAGTGAAAGCATGGTGCTGGTGTCTTGCTTATGTGACTAAAACACACGTATGGTCATTCCATGATATCGTGGTTACAACAGATGAATGTGCGGCATCATTATTGAAAGAAACCATGCCGGTGAGTTGAGCGCGCCCAGCCCTCATTGATCACGACTTTGCTGCCCAGGGCGCCATTTGAAACCACCAGTGACACCATTGGCGCATGTTTCACCCTGCTCTGTATTTACCGCTCTCCCCAGAGTCGTGCCGCGGCGCTGGCAGCCTGGCCTTGGCCTGCTGTGACCCCTGCATGCCCTGCAGCTACCCGGGTCTCCCAGGTCACGCCAGGCCAGGTGTATCAATGCAGTGGAGTGGGATGTTTTTTGCTGTCATAACTTTTGGGTGTCAGAAAACCGGGTCAACACAACGGCGAGTTGCATGGGCACTTGAAGGAGAGCAAAGTAATTGAGCCTCTCAGGTAACACGATTTGTTCTAAACTTCTGGCGAAGGGAGACGAGCAAGGGCGTCTCATAACGCTGCCCAAGCAGAAATGAAGTCGGTAACCAAATTCATGCAAGTGTTGACATCGTGCCTATAACAGAGCGCCACGCCGTTTTTGGTACTTCATGTAGCGCTTTGCATGGTGTAACAGCAAGGTGGGCCAACGACGGGTGACGGGCAAGGTACGCAGGTGGCGGCCAAATGCTGCTCATGTTCGTCCCACATCACTCTGGCATTAATAGGGTATTCGTAAAATGTGTACAAAGTATGAAGAATGAGGATTTTGCTCCCTGTCCTAGCTCGGACCTTGCCCATTCCTCTTCCCCTCCGACTCTAATGGCCTCAGCAGTTGGTGTGTCGTTAAACTCTTCCACACCTCCCCTAAAAAAAAACTGTGGATCTAGTAAGAACGAATAATGCATATACAGCCAGAGTATTCATTGCATATATAAACTGTCATTTCTGCACTAAGGGCATTGGATATATGTATATCTTTAAACTATTTTGCAAAATTTCAGTCCTGCTTGAGTCTTGTTAGCTATAACAGCGGATATCGCTATTTGTTTATTTATTTTAATAGGGCCACTCCCAACAGGCACACTTGCCCAATTACAGGGAGTATTGGCGTGGGTGTTTAAGGATCATCTCCACCGGGTCAGATCGGACACGGAAGGCGGTTTCCCGCCGTGGGGCTTGAACCCACGTTAATCCATGCTTTCCGATCGGTAGACTGGCAACGAAGCCACTAGGCCACCCCCGCGCCCAATGATAAAGGACCTGAAATGCTCGCTAAGATGCACCTGCTAAAAAACATGCAAAACTGCTGAAAACTGGTGTGCGCCTTCGGCTCCAGCGTCTGTCATTAACCCCGCCGGGGGACCCCCCCAGCCCCCAACAAAAAGGGCTAGCAAACAAAGGCAAAAACCGGAATCAGAATACACATTTGTCCAGGTCAATGGTTACCCAGAGGCAAATAGGTCAAGATCGGCATTTTCACTCAAATAGCAATGATTAACAAACGGCAAACTTAGCATAGAGCTATAGGCCGGAAAGACATTATAGCAAATCCGACTTTTCCGCTATGTGAACAAAGACCTCCCGCCAGTGGTTTGACCGCCAGAGGTCACCTCGTGACCTAATATGACCAGTCACAAGGTCAAAAGGACGCCTATATCAAATGAAAGCCAGTGACAAACAAACACATGGTGTTTGTTTCACCGCCAGCTCAATAGGTCAAAAGTTATTGTCAAAATACTGTTTTGACCCGGGAGGATGACCTTGGAAAAGCAAAGGCAAATATGACCCGGGATCCGGAAAGGGTGTCCAAAAACGTTGTTCGACAGTCTGAGTATTGCAATCATTTTGTGGCTTTTATATCATAAAAGCTTCCCCATGCTTTCCAATGGGAGAGGTCGCCCGTGACCGACCCAGGCACGAAACGAAAACCCGAAACACCTAGACCCGAGGGCAGAAGTGGGTCAAATCGATCGACTTCCAAATGAGCTCTACAGAGCTCTAAAGGGGGACCTGTACCGCGGACCGACCTGAGTGACCCGGGGTAAAAATTTCAGGGATAATGGAAAATGATGCGGAGAGGTAGAGCCCTCAACCGCGGTGCGCGCCTCGTCGTTTTCTGCTATCCCGAAAACCTTAGGGGGCATCGATGGCCCCGGTGGGGCGAGGGTTAAAGCCTTCAGTAGGCCTCCTCAGACTGCCGTGTGTCGACGGTACTGATCTCACTTACAAGGATGGCGAAAATGCAGTACGAGATGGATAATATTGGCAATAGGAATATCAAGGTAGCCTGGATAACATTGCATTTTATCCACCAATGTTCATGGCGTTGTGAGTGTGAGTGGATTTTATCTGTTGGCGATTATTTTGAATAAATAAATTAAAATCGCCTGTGAGTGGATTTTATCTGTTGGCGATTATTTTGAATAAATAAATTAAAATCGCCTGTGAGTGGATTTTATCTGTTGGCGATTATTTTGAATAAATAAATGGCAGAAACAAAGATGTTTAGGCAATTTAACGCTCGTGCCTCAATAATAATTTAACTGCTAAACGGTGGTAACAAGCAGCCCCCCTCCAACAGCAAGCGCAGACCACCGGATGTGACGTCACACCTCGTAGCATATAACATGGGAAAATACAATTATTAAGTATCCAAATTTTTGCAAAAAGAGACCTAGAATCGAAAACAAAATGCTTATCCATTGCATTTGGGGAAACCTTGATTACCGGGGATTCTCACAACTTTGTAAGCGGGAAGTGCCATTAGCAGCACTTTAACACACAGCTCAATGGTGTGACAAGGACAGCACTTAAAAAGCCCGAGTGACGTCACGCCCGCGTGACGTCACTCGGGCGTGGAGGAATCCCTCTTGAACGTACCTCTAAGTAAAGGTATCTTGGGTAACAAGCTACAGAACATAGGTGCAGAAAGACATGACATCAAAGTCCTCAGCCACTTACCCCACGCACCCTGTTTCCATGAAAATTTAAGCTACACGCGTTCAAGTTCGAGCGGTAGTTTCACTCCGACATTATTTCTAGAGCGGACGCCTGTAAAAAGCTAGTCCAGGTGTTGACCATTCCTATTTCAGCTGCATCGATGCATCATGAATATTAGATGTGGCTACAGACCTCGGAAATGAGCCGTTGACGTCGTAGGTCGAAGACGCCTGGCTGCTGTGGTTCACTACGACTATCGCGGCCCGCTAACACTCACCAGGCTAAGCGCTATTGCCGAGAAGGCCTATTGCTATTTCAGGCGCTGTTACAATCAAAGTCTAAGCTTCTCAGCTCTCAGTATACCTCGGGCTCAGTTTTATGTTTTTTTTAATGGTTGCCATTGTGTGGATGCAACAGAGCATGAATCGGATTTTCTTTAGAAGACACCGAAAAAGAAAGCGGATGATAGGAAAATTTATCGCTTACAGCAGACATATAAAATGTTTCAGTTGCGAACATACTTCTTAGCCCTTGCCCCGGTGGCGGGTACGAGCCACCTTCGCCCTGGTGGGGGGGCTAAAAAGGACCCCCACGGTCTCAAAAACTAAGGGAGCTAGAAAAAAGCACAAAACAGCAATCGAAAGCTCCTAAAAAATTATGTCGAAAATATTTTAGTCATTTTTCTCGTCAGGCCAATATCAAGGTCACCAGAGGTCAAAATAGGTCAAAATCGCTAATATGAGGTGTACTAAGACAAACTCATATATCTCAAAAACTATGATAGCTAGTAACATCTTCTGAACACCATTCGAAAGCTCTTGAGTTGCTCTTTCATTATAATGCAATTATTTTTTACTCAAGTCAAGGCCTAGGGAGCTGTAGGTCACTGAGCATTGGGAATGTGCTTGGGAATATCCATAGCCACCCATGCATAAGGTTTTTTCACTAATAACTTCCAAACCAAGCAAGATGCAGCCATAGTTGATGCACCATTACAAGCCTCTCGTCAATACAAATCGAATGATGTATAATATTGCTATGTCAGGTCCAATTAAAAATTTTACCTGACCCAGGTCAACAGTTTGACCCAACTTGACCTGGTATAGTAATGATGTATATCATTTGACTTGCAGTGAACATACAAACATTTGGTGACAAAATAAAAGTTCTATCTTTGTTTATTCAACAATTATAGTGTAAAACACCGACAAATGTTTATTTGACCTAAGGTGACCCTTCAAAGGTCACAGGTCAAAAGTTTTTGCATCAAATTCAGAAATAGGCTAAGAGCAACTCGTACACGATGTTTGAAACCGATTTCCTCGATACTTACTGAGAAAAGCTCATTTCGTGATTTTCCCCATGCATTTGTAATGGGGAGGTCATGCTCTGTACATGACCTTTGGTCACCAATATCGAAAATCCCGGAGCATATGTTGTAGCTCCTGGTGGCCCCAATATGTGGTATGAGTTTCAACTTGATCGATTAACCCTCCTTTTAGGTATGCAATCCTAAGCATTTTTTAGGTGAGGTAACTTTATCTGGCGTGGTGACCTGACCTGATATGACCTTGAGCCAAAATTTCTAGGAAAGATGCAAAAATGATGAAGGAGCAGCTAGACTAGGTTTGGCGGCGCTGCACGCCGCCGTTTTTCGGCCACTTTGGAAAAACCTAAGGGGGGTCTAAAAAGACTCCCAACCGGGCGAAGGCTAACCTCTAAATAGAATCAAATCATAGTCCAGAGATCAACATTACTCACTCACGTAGAAACGTTCCGTAATGTGCTGATAATTCCACGTGGCTCATTAAAATGCGGAGATGCCCATTTTGATGATCACTTGTAGCGTTTTCTCTCTTTGATCTTTCCAGATATTTTTCTAGGGAGTTCAGGTGACATGTCTGACTATGTATGAGCCTATTAAGAAAAAAAGCATTTTAGCCAAACTGGTGCCGGAAATCACATGTGAATGAAGTACATTACTGACTGTGTTATGTATTGAAAACTGTATGCATGTTTTATTCCACTGCGTCGATTTTGTTTTCAATTTCTTACGACAAGGCCAAACCATATTTCCTCTGATTTAGACCAATATTCTGTCTAGCTTTATTCATAAACATAAACTTACGGATAATAGATAGCAAATCCTTTCCATGAATAGCTTTTTCAGTGTGATAACTAAATTCCCACGCAAATGTCCCCATCACCCATAGCAGAGGTGAATCTTGCGCTAACGCGCAGTGAAGGAGGAGAGACATGTTAACGTCCCGGAGACCAAAAGGTTAAAACACATTCCTGTGAGTGGTTCTTAGAAGAAAGGACATGCAGAGGTAGATGCTATAACTGGAGAGGGATGTTGCACTACTGGGCCCCTCATCCCAGTTCAAATCATTTAAACACGCACACTGGAGGGGGGGCTCGGAAGTCCCTCAAATATTTTTCAATGTTAGTCGGTGAACCACTCGTAGCCGAAAACATTATTTTGCCACATTTTAGAGAATTTCATGGGACATTGATTGGTGAAGAATTGTTGAAAATTGGGCAAAATTGATTTCTTATAGGTTTTCAAAGTCAGGCCTGCATTTTGGGATCGTCACAATTCCACGGTCGGACCAGTTCGCTTGCACTGGAGACCTAGTGGTCATGTCATAACGCCGTATAATCGGGATGATATATCAAGGTCACCGCACATGAAGGTCAAGGTCAGATGTCACAGGTTAAGGTCATAAAAGCACTTTCAAGGTTATTGGGCCCGGTGCTTCGGAAAAAATGCTGTTACCCGAACTGACTCACATTGTGCTATGACGTCATAGTTAAGATAACTCAATGTAAAGGGCAAGGTAAAAGGTCAAGGCCAAAGGTCCTGGGTAAAGGTCTATCCACATTTCCCGCCAAGAAGCTGCTAGAGTGCTGGTTAAAGGGTACATTATAGGGTGGTATACCATATTGTGACCTCATAGGTCAATGATTTTGCATGACCCTGACCCCACAATTGTAGCAAAGATTCATTGAGACCTTCCCGCTATGACCCTGGTCTGCCTTTAGCTCATTCCCGTCTTTTTCTGCATAATCACGGCATTTCCCAATGAGTCCTCAGCACGGACAATATTTTACCTTTATGACCTCGTTTGACCTTGAAGATATTAATCTAGGTCAATGAAAATTAGCTATGACGTAGATTATCATCTACCCGCCAACCCGTGTTTTTCTACGTCTCTTAGATTTGAGATCTTAGGGGCTACCAGACCCCTCTGTGGTGTGCGTTAGTGCCAGACCCCTCTCCAGTGCGGGTTTTAAGGGTCAGTTTTGGTATTCGAGTTATTATTGCATCATACCAATTATAAAAAAAACATTGGTGCAAAATGAATAACGGCATGATATATACATTCCACCACGGGTGGCGGGTGGAATGATTGGGACTTCGGGGCGGAACCAATGGGGACGATGGAGCGATAGCCCCCCCCCACCTGGGCCGAACTTAACACCCGCACTGTAGAGGGGTCTGACACTAACGCGCACTGGAGGAGGGCCTGGTAGGCCCCCTAAGATCTCAGAAACTAAGAGGTGTAGAAAAACGCCATTTAAGAGGTGGGTGTGGGCTAAAGTGATCTAGATGATAACTAATTTTCATTGACCTAGGTTAATATCTTCAAGGTCAAACGAGGTCGTAATGGTCAAATATTGGCGATGCTGGGGCCCATTGGTAAATGCTGTGATTGTGCGGGAAAATGGCGTGAATAAGCCAAAGGTGGACCAAGTTCATAGAGAAGAGGTTTCAAAGAGGCTTTCCTACAATTTTTGGGTCAAGGTCATTCAAGGTCATTGACCTTTGAGGTCACCATATGGTATACCACTTATAATGTACACTTTGACTAACACTATAGCCACTGTTTGACGGGAAATGAGGATTGACCTTTCCCAATGACCTTTGACCTTGACATTTGACCTTGACCTTTGTATTGGGGTACCCTATCGATGACGTCATAGCAAAATTTATGTCAGACCGGGTAACGCCATTTGATCGGCAGCACTGTGGTCAGTGACCTTGAAAGTGAAGATATGACCTTGACCTGTGACCTTTGACCTTGACCTTGACTTTCATGTGAGGTGATCTTGACATATAACCCCGGCTATATGGCGTTATGACGTCACCACTCGCTCTCCAATGCAAGCTAACTGGTCCGACCGCGCGATTACGGCGATCTCAAAATGCAGGTCTGACTTTGAAAGCCTATAAGTCAAAAAATTTTCGACCGATTTTCGGCTATTGAATTCTATTAAAAGTGGCCGAGTATAGTTTTTTGACTACGACAGTTCTCCGGCCACCTTGGAAAAACAGGTGGGGGGGCCTCTGAGGCCCCCTCTAGTGTGCGTGTTAACACCCGCACTGGAGGGTGTCTGGCACTAACGCGCACTGGAGGGAGGGGGCTGGAAGGCCCCCTATATATATATATATATATATATATATATATATATATATATATATATATATATATATATATACCTAAACACTCTGTTGCATGATATCAGATGATTGAACGGGTGGTGGTTTTTGCGACTTACATGCTCTGTGTAGGGTGCAACTGACCTACTCTGCACGATATGAGACTCAGCAGCTGAATCTGATTGACCTGTCTGCAAGGGGTGTCACTGACCTGCTCTGCACGGGTGAGACTGACTTGCCCTGCCCTGCACGGGTGAGACTGACTTGCCCTGCCCTGCGCGTGTGACTGACCTGCCCTGCCCTGCGCGGGTGTGACTGACCTGCCCTGCGCGGGTGTGAGTGACCTGCCCTGCGTGGGTGTGACTGACCTGCTCTGCCCTGCGCGGGTGAGACTGACTTTCCCTGCCCTGCACGGGTGTGACTGACCTGCTCTGCGCGGGTGTGACTGACCTGCCCTGCGCGGGTGTGACTGCGCTGACCTGCGCGGGTGTGACTGACTTGCACTGTCCTGCGCGGGTGAGACTGACTTGCCCTGCCCTGCGTGGGTGTGACTGACCTGCCCTGCGCGGGTGTGACTGACCTGCCCTGCACGGGTGTCCTGACCTGCCCTGCCCTGCGCGGGTGTGACTGACCTGCTCTGCGCGGGTGTGACTGACCTGCCGTGCGCGGGTGTGACTGACCTGCTCTGCGCGGGTGGTAGGGCTCGGTCACATCACGGCCGGCGGCGCGGCGACGGTGGAGGGTCGCGCTCTCGGGGCCGCTCTCTGCTGCGCTGCGGTGCTCTGGCCGGTGGGCTGTAGCGGCCCGTTACCCGGGCGCTATTGAGCCGTTTGGTGCGGGTCACCTGAGTAACTGGCGCCGCTGGCGACGCTGGTGACCGCTGAATGGCTGCAGCCCACCCCTGCTGGGTCCGGCCGCAGCAGCAGCCCAACTGCACCGATTCATATTGCATACAAGCTGTTTTGATATTCACAATCGGCCCAAACATTGGCATCTCACACCTAGAGATGGTATCTGTACTGTTTTTCCGGGTAAATGTGAGACCTTAGTTCAAACAGGCGAAAAGGGCCAGGGGCAGTTTCTTCTGTCCTCTCTTGGCTGCTGGTTTGTTTATAGATGTATTAGGCCAGCATTGATTTTCTGGGTATTCATAAATTTACAACGACCACGAATGTAGATCACACTATCTGATTTGGTTGAGAGTCGCTCGAAAATAGTACATATACAGGGACGGTGGAGAGGGGTCTAGCGTCAACGTGCAGTGGAAGGAGTCTTTAAGTGCCTCCTTAGATCTAAAAACCAAAAGGGTTAGAAAAACACTCGTTTGAGGGTGTTTGGAGGTGATCGTGATCTACATTGTATCTCAGATTCATTGGCCTAGTATCTTCAAGGTCAAATGAGGTCGTAAATGTCAAATCTGGGCCATGCTGAAGACCTATCGGGAAATGCCATGATTATGCGGAAAAAATATTCGAGAATACATCAAAAGCAGACTAAGGTAAGAAAGGGAAGGACCCATACTATGTTCTCGGAAATTTAAAGGTCAAGGCCATTCAAGGTCACTAACCTACGACGTAACAATATGACATATGCACAATAATGTAAAATTTAACTGGTACTATAGCAGCCTTTGGGCGGGAATTGAGGGTTTGCCATCGAAAAAGACCTTCACCTTGACCTTTGACCTTGATCTTTGACCTTGACCTAGATTTTCCTGTTGGTGAGATTGGCCTATAACTCAATTAAATGACGTTATGATGTCACCACTCGGTCTACAGTGTGGGAAAACTGGTGCGACTGCGCGATTGCGACGGCCTCAAAATATAGGTCTGATTTTGAAAGCCTATAAGTAAAAAAATTATGGAGCGATTTTCAAAATTGGCAAAATTTCAAACGAATTTTCACAAATCAACCCGCTCATAAATTTTTCCAAATGTAGTCAAGTAGCGTTTTCCGGCGGCGAACGTTTCTTTGGCCACTCTGGAAAAAGGAGGGGGCACCTTAGGACCTCCTCTACTGTGCATGTTAATGATTTAGTGATAGGGTTGGAAGAATAACAATAACTCCTAGAGGGAGGAGCAAAACGCTAAAAGGATAATCCCTTTTCAGAGAATGCATGTTGGATTTAGGTACCTAGCCGACCTGCCATAATGGTGATTACGTTTGGCTATTATTTCTACCAAAATCAGATGGAACGAGCTTGATGTATGCATTGGCTGCAACTGTCTCATAGTTCCCACAGAATTGAGCTAATAATAAAATCAAGGCAGACCACACTGTGATCTTGGCGCTACCCATATAGGGATAGAAAGAGAAGCAGGGAGTCACGTATGTATGTACCTCTCAATCGAGCCTTGTCACCTTCCTCAATGCCTGCGGTGCACCTGAAGTGTCTTTGGTGCCTCCTGAGACGTCTGCGGCGCCCCCCGAAACGTTTACTACCACAATTATCTCAGCGTGCGGGTACTAGCACCCTTGTGATAAGGTTTGACGTCCCTTGATATGGTGCATCGCCCAAAAATGGCGGCCCTCTGGTCCAAAAGACCAGATCGCTCTGATCACTCAGCATCGACTGGAAATTCTGGATCCGCTTATGGTGCTACCTGCATTGCTTCAAGGCCGTAGGCCCACTAATAGAACTATAAATTTATCAATCAAAGTTTACTATTTGTAAACTCTTACAAATGACCTTGGTAACACAGAACGAAAAGATGCAGATATGTTGCATTGGTATGGAAACGCTCCCGCTCTTGTATTGTTGTAGGCTGTTTAGGTTGCAGGTACAAGAATGTCAAAAATGTTCACCTATGGGTAGTGGCAGCGGATAAGGGGGATGCAAGGGGCCAGTTGCCCCCCCCTCAGTTACTGGAGGGGGTCCATGGGCGCAGGACAGTAATAGGGCCTAGTGCCTTTCAGAAAATGCCGTTTTAAATGGAGCTCGTTTTACTGACCGGCTGACATGGTCCCTGGAATAGACGTTTCTTCGCTGTATAGGGCCCAAAAATTGTCGGGCAGTTCGGCCTACATTCTCCCAGCCTGGGGCCCCATGTGTGCCCTTTGGTCCTCATCAGGCTCCCATGGGGGCCTATAAAGTTCTAGGCTGAGGCCCCATTTACTTACTAGCTGGGGCCGCTTCAAGTTCCTGCTCAGTCCGTCAAACTCCTGCAAGGGGTCTATCGCATTTCTGGCTGGGACCCAATGACTTCGAGTCTGCATGTCCCATCAAATTCTAGGCTGGGGCCCATAAACTTACTGACTGGGGCCCTTCAGGCTCCTGCTGGGGCCCCGCCAGATTCCCGCAGAGGCCCGTCAGCTGTCAGATTAGGGGCACATCAACTTAATATGTGGGACCCTTCAGATCTTGCTTGGGCCCGAAGGGATTCCCGCGGTGGTCCCACCAGTGATTTGGCGGGGGGCCCAGCCAGCTTCCAGTCTGCATGTCCCATCAACCTGCTGGCTCGGGTTCCTACTGTCCCATTGCCAGGTTCCCGCAAGTGGCTCGTCAGTTTTCTGGTTACGGGCTCATAAACTTGTTGTCTTGGGCCCCTCCAAGCTTCTGCCGGGGCCTCGCCGGATTACCTCATGGCACCCGTCAGCTGTCCGGCTAGGGGCCCATCAGCTTACTGTCTGGGCCCCTTCAGGGAACTTCTGGGTTCCGACAGATTCCTGCTGGGGCCCTATCAACTTTCCGGCTGGGGGCCCAACCAGCTTCCCGTCTGCACACCCCATCAAGTTCCATGGGAGGGCCTATCAGCTTACTAGCTTGGGTCCCTCCAGATTCTCGTGCGGGGCAACCAGCTCTCCGGTTAGGGGCCCCTTCTACTTCCAGTCTGCATGCCCCATCAAGTTATAGGCAACAGCCCATCGAATTACTCTCTAGGGCCTCTTCCGGCTCCTGCTGGGGTCCCGCCAGATTCTCCCAGGGGAACATGAGCTTTCCGGCTAGGGCCCCCACCAACCTCCAGGAAGGGCCCGCCCGCATTCAGTCTGTGTCTTACATTTTCTAAGTGGAGGAGGGGGAGGGCATTGACTGACTGGCTGTGGGCCCCACCCGATTAATCTAGGGTTTTTTACACTGTCTGGTTGGGAACCGCCTAGCTCTTAACCCTGCCTGCACCCATCAGCTTTTAGACTGGAGGCCTCACCAGGTTCTCGCGGCGTCCCAGCAGATTTCTTACTTGGGCCTCACCAGTGTCCCGGCTGGGGCCCCCACCAGCCTCCAGCTTACACTCCCTATCAACTTCAAGGCTGAGTGCCTATTGATATACTATCTGGTGGCCCCATTATCTTCCTGCTGGGCACTTTAAATTCCCACGAGGGCACCTGCTTCGTGGCTGAGGCTCCCAACAGTTTCTCCATCAAAGGTCGATGCTTTAGTTAAGCCGATTGTCTCTCGGCTGGGGGCCACACAACGTCGAGAGTACCGAAGGCCACCATCAGCTGACCGGCTGGAGGCCTCGCGTAGCCCCGTTCACTATTCCCGCTGGACCCCACCAGACGTCCCCCGTGGGCCATCAGCTTCTTGACTATGGCTCCCACCAGCTTCCCGGCTGGCGGCCGAGCTTCCAATCGCGGAGCCTCAAGCATTTCGGCTGGGAACCCCATTAGCCTCCCAGATCGTGATCCAGAAACTTTCCAGCCGTGGTCCCTAAAGTTTTGCCGCTGAATGTTGCATCGGCCTCCCAGCACGGGCCCAGCAGCTTATTTTCAAGAGGCCCATCAGATAATAGCTGGATCCCCATCCGACTCGAGCTGGGCGTCCCACCAGCTCCCCTGCCAGAGAATGACCAGCTTTCACCAACTGCTGTTCACCCCGCCCCCAATTCACTCCAGAGAACTGGTGCGGATTGGCCCGAATATTCCCGGCCCACATATATCATGTAGTAAAACAGCTCACTCGGTGTCCTGATTCAATATTTTCAAAACGCCTCAAAAGCTGCAGAAATTGACGAAATGCGCTGCTTAGGCTAATTACGCTAGTGTCCGATCTCGCCTGAATTATTGTTGCGTGATTTGGGCTGGCGCAGCCAAATCTCACGGTGTGCGAGTGGATCGAAGGCTAAATCATCGCACAAACCCACCGTGCTTATCATTGTCCAATGACGCTCTCCTGTAACATTTTGACGTAAGGCCTACCGCATCTCGAAAAGTTCAGCACAATCTCCTCTTTCAAAAATAAATTTTCTGGAAAACTGCTTTACGATTTGGTTAAACAAATTTCCTCTTCACGTGCCAGCTAGATCAAATCGCACGCGTCATTTTTTTGCGGCGCGTCGTGCCCGTGTCAACACAGTAAGACAGGAGCTCGGTTGTCGGATACCCCGGGTAATAAATGCATTTTATCTTACTCTAATTCAGACGTTGTTTTTTTAGAATCTTATAGCCATTTTAAAACCCATCGAAAATTTCATTTTATTTCATTTATTTCATTTCATTTATTCAGGCTTATCAGCAACAGGTATGTGGAAACCCAATTACAGCTGAAGTCAAGCAATAAAACAGCACACCAATGAATATTTACAATGCAACCGTGTAACAATGTAATGCAACCTATTCCTGCAACAGTAATATAAAACACTCGATATAAAATATACACGAAGCTATGAATATGAAGCAAATGAAAATACATCAGAAACACTGCAAAACATTAAGACATGAAAAACGGCATAAAATAAGATAAGAAGCCTAAAATGGATGAGCTTTAACATATTTCCTCACCCTGGCTCTAAAACTACTAAAGGTCGAAGCGTAGAGGTCTGCCTCGGGACAGCGTCCAAGATGGCCATTAAAAGCAATCGCTGCCCTGCGAAATAAGCCTCTTTTGACGGTCTCCACACGAGGCAGGGAAACATGTAAAAGGTGGCTTTGCATCCTGGTTCGCCGCTGAGGTACATGGAGTGGGAAGCTCCCGAGCAGACAGGCGGAGTCCACCTTCCCGGTTATGATTTTGAGTACGAAGCAAATGTCGTACTGGAGTCTCCTCTGGGACAGACTGCTAATTTTGAAGAGCTTTAAGAGATCATGGTATGACAAGGACTGAGATGGTCGAGATGTGTGAATGTTGGATGCGAGCCAAATCAAAAATGTATGTTGGACCCTGTCTAATCTGTCCAAATGACATCTTGCAGCTCCGCCCCAGATGACACATCCATATTCCAGAATTGATCGAACATTGCCAAAATATGCAGCCAACATAGGCGTAGGAACCGGGGGGGGCCAGGGGGCCACTGGCCCCCCCACTTTTCTGGGATGGGCCCCCGCAACGGAGATAATAATATCAACAACTGTAATATCAAGCAAGAAACTCAAACTGGCCCGATAGCTTGCCCCGGAACCCCGTTAAACTTACCTGTGCCCCTAAACTAAGTTGAGGTCCTATGAGTTGATTTTAAGGTCCCCTAAGCTTCTCGGGGCCCCTGAACTGGCCTCTGATGCCATACGAGCTAATCTGGGCCCTTTGAGCTGAACTGAGTGCCCTTGAGATGGTTTGGGCAGCATGAACTGTTCTAGGATGCCTAAACTGAGCTAGGAGCCGTAACCTTAAACAGGGCCCCGTGAGTTGGCCAGAACCTATATCCACCGACCTGGGGGCCCCTGAGCTGAGCTGGAACCGTAAAGTTAATATTGTCCCTTGAGCTAATCTGGATCCCCTGTGATGCACAGAAGACCCTAAACTTATCTGAGGCCCCTGCACAGAAATAGGGCCCCTGCTCTGAAATTGGGTTCTAAGCTTTAATTGAAACCCTGAACTGTTCTGAAGCCCCAAATATGCCGACAAGGGGCCCCTGGATGATCCGGGCCCTTAAGTTTATCTGGTCATCAGAGCTAATATGGGCCTCTGTGTTGAACTGAGGGCCCCTGAGATGGTCTGGGACCCCTATAAGGCTTTACAGCCACTGATCGGGCGGCCGAGAGCTTGAATGGGCCCCTTGAGATGTTCTGGCAGTGGTGTAGCCAAAGGAGGGAGGTCTCAGGGGTCCGCGGACCCCTTGGGCTGACCTTATGCACTTAAAACACAAAAATTGATTTCGGGGGCCCCTGAGCTTGGTCTCGGGGGGGGCCTCCCGAGCTTGGTATCAGGAGGCCCCCCGATAATCGGTATCGAGGGCTCCAGAGTACCGAATATTGATCTTAGGGGACCCCTGTGCTCAGTCTCAGGGGGTCCCGAGCAACTTCACGGCCCTCGAGCTTGGTCTCAGGGCCCCTCCCCGAGCTCGGTCTCACGGGCCTTTCGATCTTGGTCTCACGGGCCTTTCGATTTTGGTCTCAGGGGCCCCTGAGCTTGGTCTAAGGGGCCCCCGAGCTTGGTCTCAGGGGCCCCGAGCTTGGTGTCTGGGGGCCCTCCGAGTTTGGTCTCAGGGAGCTCCCGAGCTTAGTCTCAGGGGGCCCTTCGAGTTTGGAATCAGGGCCCCCGAGCTTGGTCTCAGGGGCCCCCGAGCTTGGTATCAGGGAACCCTCCGAGCTTGGTCTCAGATAACCCTGAGCTTGGTCTCAGGGCCCCCGAGCTTGGTCTCAGGGGACCCCGAGCTTGGTCTCCGGGAGCTCCCGAGCTTGGTCTCAGGGGGCCCTTCGAGTTTGGTCTCAGGGCCTCCGAGCTTGGTCTCAGGGGCCCCCGAGCTTGGTGTCAGGGAGCCCTCCGAGCTTGGTCTCAGATAACCCCGAGCTTGGTCTCAGGACCCCCGAGCTTGGTCTCAGGGGACCCCCGAGCTAGGTCTCAGGGATGCCCCCAAGCTTTGTCTCAGGTCCTCCTCTCCCCGAGTTTAGTGTCAGGGGCCCTCGAGCTTGGTCTCAGGGGGGCATCCGAGGGCATCTGATGCATAAGGCTGACCGTATGCACTGGAAAACACGAGCATTGGTCTCGGGGGCCCTGATCTTGGTCTCAGGGGGCCACCGAGCTTGGTCTCAGCGCCCCCCGAGCTTTGTCTCATGGGCCCCGAGCTCGGTGTCAGGGCCCTCCGAGCTTGATCTCAGGGAACGCCCGAGCTTGGTCTCAGGGGACCCCCGAGCTTGGTCTCAGGGGCTTCTGATCATCGGTATCGAGGGTTCCAGAGTACCGAACATTGATCTCGGGGGGCCCCTGAGTTCGGACTTACGGACATTTCGATCTTGGTCTCACGGGCATTTCGATTCTGGTCTCAGGGTGCCCCAGAGCTTGGTCTCAGGGCCTCACGAGCGTGGTCTCAGGCGACCCCTGAACTTGGACTCAGGGGCCCCGAGCTTGGTCTCACCGGCCTTCCGAGCTTGGTCCCAGGGGACCCCGATCATTGGTATCGAGGGCTCTGGAATACCAAATATTGATCTCGGGGGCCCGTGAGCTTGGTCTAAGGGGCCCCCGAGCTTGGTCTCAGGGGACAACCGAGCTTGGTCTTAGGGGGGTAAGCTTGGTCTCATGGGCCTTTCGATGTTTGGTCTCATGGGCCTTTCGACCTTGGTCTCACGGGGTCTCAAGCTTGGTCTCAGGGAACCCCCGAGCCTGGTGTCAGGGGCCCTCCAGCTTGTTCTCAGGGAGCATCCGAGCTTGGTCTCAGGGTCCCCTCGAGCTTGGTCTCAGGGGTCCCCGAGCTTGGTCTCAGGGGTTCAGGGCCCCCCTCGGAGTGCCCCCGACTATTGATATCGAGGGACTCATGAGTGAGGCACGAGCATCGACCTCATGAGACCCAGAGTTTGGTCCCAGGGGCCCCCAGGCCTGGGTTCAGGACCCCCGAGCATCGGCATCGAGGGGCTCCAAAGCACCGAGTATTAGTCTCGGAGGGGAGCTCGAAATATTGATCTTGAGGGCTCCGGAACATCGGTGTCGAGTTACTTATGAGAAAAGCGCGAGCATGGGTCAAAGGGTGCCCCTGAGCCTGATCTAAGTGGGACCCCGAGCTTAGTCTTAGGACCCCCCGGGCATCAGCATCAAGGGGCTCCGGAGTATTGGTCTAGGGGGAGCAATTACTTCAGGGGCCTCCAAATGGTGATTTCAGAGGGCCCCCGAAAGTGTGGATGCAGTGGTGTAGCCAAGGGGGCCCTAGGCGTCCGCAAACCCCCACCCCTTGGGCCAATCTGAACCACTGTAAAGGATTGTCTGATCACGGGGCCCCAGAGTCAGTCTCAGGGGCCCCTGAAGATTCGTTCTCAGGGCGTCCCGAGTCGGCCTCACGTCCCCCGCCCTGAGAGTCGGTCTCAAGGTCCCCCGAAAGTAGATTTTAGGGGCCCCAGAGGGTTGGTCTCAGGGGCCCCAAAATTCGGTATCAGGGGCCCCGGGAGTCTGTCTCAGGGGAGGGGGCCGAGCTAGTCTCAGGGGCCCCCCAGAGAGTGGTTCTCAGGGCCCTGCAACATAGTCTATTTCAGGGGGCCCCTGAGAGTCAGTCTCAGAGAACCCCAAGAGTCGGTCAAGGGGACCCCAAGAGTCTGTCTTAGGGGACCCCAAGATTCGGTCTCGGGGTCCCCCTGAGAGTCTGTCTCAGAGAACCCCAAGAGTCAGTCTCAGAACACCTCAAGAGTCGGTCTCAGGGGGCCCTCATAGTCTCACGGGCTTCTCTCTCAGGAGTCAATATTTAGTTTCAGCTGGCCCCGAGAGTTAATCCGGGGGTCCGAGAGTTAGTCTAATTTGATCCGCAGAGTGCTGGTTTCAGGGGGCCCCAGAGGGGTAATTTCGGGAGCCCTCGAGATTTAGCCTCAGGCTGTGCCCCCCCCCGAGTTTTGGTATAAGCGGCCCCGAGAGTCAATCTCAGGGAGCACCCAAAAGTTAGTCTCAGAGGGCTCCCGGTTGTCAGTTTCAGAGACATCCGAGAGTTAATCTCGGGGTTCTGAGAGTAATTTCCAGAGGTGCTCCCGAGTTTTGGTCTCACGGGCCCGGAGTTAGCCTTAGGCCCGCGAGAGGTAATCTGGAGCCTCCGAGTCAGTCTCAGGAACGCCAAAGACTCAGTCTCAGAGGTGATTCCACCGCCCCCCGGGTGTTTGTCTCAGGGGCGCCCTAGAGTAAGTCTCAGAGGGCTGGTCAGTCTCAGCCCCCCCTCCAGAGCAAATCTGAGGGGCCCAATAATCAGTCTCAGAGGTGCTGCCGATAACTAATCTCAGGAGCCCTGAGAGATTCTCAGGGGCCCCCAGTTTTGATCAATATGCGCCGTGAATCGGTCTCCGAGACCCTCTGAGATCTAATCGGGAGAGCGTCCGAAAATTAGCTTTGAGAGCGCCGCCAAGTGTTGGTCTTAGGTGGCCAGAGCTCAAATAAAAAATTCAAAATCATATGCCTCGGAAAAAATGTACCTACCCCTATTGCGTACTAAAAAAGCACAAATTGAAACATGTCGATCAGGCACCATTATCGAAGGAAAGGCAAAAATTAATCTAATTTTACCATAAGAGCAAATCGAACAGGGAATTTGGCACTTTAGTCAATTTTTAATATATTAGCTTAACACCAATAACTACATTCCTAAATATTCTGAAATAAACAACTTTCCAATATTTTCGTAGGAAACCAGACAAATAAGGGTAATGACAGATATTGATGAGCATAATCCCAAAAAGAAAAATAGGTATGAAAGGTTGAAAATAACAATAACAGAGTGAGCCAAGGCGATAGATATCTTGGGCGCCTTTTGTCTTAGTAATTTGCTCGTTTACAAGATAGCAAGGGTAAGCAAGTAACTGGATCTCAACAGGATCTGTCGACGGAATAGAGGTTATGTAACGTTCGGGACACACTACCATATCACTTGTATCTTTATTCGTTTTTTTCGTTTGTTTGGAAATTTCCTGATTAAAGAGTTCATGGATTCGACACCGGGATATAATTGCTAATCATTTCCCGTAGAAGATGATTTCTTCATACTCAAAACGACTGACCTCCAATAACTTCATGTCTGATTACCCGAGTGAATTGAGGTAGACTCAGGCTTAACATCATGCGCGCATCAACATTGAACTTCCCGAAATATGGCTCAAAGCTGTTATTATAGCCACGCTACCATATAAGGTATGGGTCATCCTTAATACTTGGTGACCTTAGTTTACCAACACTTGGTCGGATCGAAAAAAACAAGCTATAAACAAAATAAGAATGAATGCTTAAAAAGGCACAACAAAATTTCCTTCGTGTGAATGTTATAATGTTAAAATACTATACAAAAAATATAGGAGATGGGCCCGGTTACTAAGGGGACCCCCGGCCTGGGCCCCCCGACGGTAGTCGGACCCCTCCTTCGCCGAATCCTGGCTACGCCACTGTGTTCTGAGACTCTATATCAGCCACCCTGGGACCCCCTAAGCCTAGCTGGGGCCCTGAGCTAATCTGGGTACCGCTGTGCTTAACTGGGGCCTCTGATCTGGTATGGGGGCCCTGAACTGTTCTAGCATAATTGAGCTAAGCTGGGATCCGTGAGCTTGAACAAGTCCCTTGAGCTGTTTTGAGACCCTACATAAGTCGACCTGGGGACCTCCGAGCTGAACCGGGCCACTAAGCTAATCTGGCACCCTGTGCGAATCTGGAACTCCCCTGTGATGAGCTTCTAGGGGTCCTGTGCTTATGTAGGGTCCCTTGATAAGCTGGTCCCGAGGCTAATGCATTGGTCTAGGCCCTTGAGCTGACTGATCTGGGTTCCTGAGCCATGGTCTGGGCCTTGGGGCCCTCCGAGATAATTTAGCGGTCCATGGGCGGCATAGGCATAGGAACCGGGGGTCAGGGAGATACTGCCCCCCCTTTTGAGGTGGGCCCCCGCAACGAATATACAACTATCAGCAACTTTAATATAGGACAAAAAACCCAAACGGGCCCGACAGCTTGTCAGGGAACGTTCCAAGTTCGGTAGTACGCTGCCTGCAAGCCCCTGGAGGAGGAGCGCTTCGTAAAAAAGCCAAGGCACCTACTACCCGAGTGTTTCCAAATGAGTCCCGAGAACTGGGCCCAATCAAACTCCATCCCAATCCCAACACAAAATATGAATCGGACACGGACCCCGCACCAAATGCCGAGCAACAGTCGTCCCTGAGCCATCGAAAGGCGCGACGTCTTTCGATGCGAGGGCTATATGGCGTCGCCAACTCTTTCCCTGTTGGAGGGGTTTCTTGGGAGTTAAATTGCTCCTTGCACATGGAATCTGCCGTGCCTTAAACCCGAGTTGGTCGCGTGGAAAGCAAGGTTGCTAACCACCATAACACCATGCCCACACCTCCTCGGCATCACAAATCTGGCCATCAAGTACCTACATTGCACTTGCAGTCATGCTGGAACTCTGCATTTTAGGCATCGAAATATAGCTAGGCTTATTTATTGTGATCAGGCTTCACCTAAATCAATCTCTAATGATGGCAAGAAGAGATCTGTAATAACCTAAAAAATGTTTCCATTTTCGTCATTGAATAAGCAAATACAAGTTGATTAGGCATAGCGAAGTGAGGCTATTTGGTATCAAAACATTGTCTGTAGTTTTCTAAGCAGTTCTTAATTTTGTAAATGTGATGAAAAGGGCCTAAACATCTGTAAATATAAAAAAACGCGCTCGTGGTAAAAAATGATTTTTTGGCGTTTTACTATGATTTATTATATCATAATAGGTACAACTCGAAATCATAGGGCAAAATTTAATTTCTCAATTTTCCATATATTGACACCCTTGTGTGCATGCGAGCCTTATTGACACCAAACGAGCTAGCTATTTTTTTATAATCATGGGCCTCCGTGAACTGGGGCCCCCCTTGAGGTGGGCCCCCTCTAAGGTTGGCCCCCCACTTTTCAAACCGTTCCTACGCCCCTGGCAGCCAACATTGGTCCTTCCTTAAGTCTTCCACCACCTCGGCCTGTCTGAAGAGAGCGCATTAACAGACCCAAAATCTTGTTTGCCTTGCTGACGATGATGTTTATATGCTCTGAAAAGTTCAATTTGGAATCTAACCAAATGCCGAGGTCGCGAACTTTGTCCATGTGCTCCAGAGTTGTGTTTCGAATTTTGTAGATTGCTGGGATGGGGTTCCTTTTTAAATTGATTCTAAACGAATGACATTTTGAGGGATTCAGATTTAGCTTCCAGGATTCGGACCACTTAGCCAATCTATCTAGATCAGCCAATCTATTCATGTCACCAGGGAGTTCAAGATTGATTGGTCTCTATTTTTGCCGTTGCCGACACGTATGTCCTTTCTTGTGATCAGAAAATTACAGCTAAACTGCTCAGACGTGATTTGTTCTTAGGAATGGTCTTTTTTGCTGCCGAGGGGCCCATCACCCGGGGGCCCCCGGGAAAAGGCTTGCCTTCCAAAACGGAGAATGGCATCCACCGCCAGTGCATGTGGGTGATGGTCTCTATTTCACCAGAGTTCACAGTTAAAAAAAACTGCAACCAAAGCTTAGAAATGATAAGTTTTTGACTTGTGTTGCACACAAAGCAGCATATGATCCTAGTTGCAAAAGGAGATAATAACAATCAGCCTTAAAGTGTTGAAAATATGGCAGAAGAACAACTATAACAGTTTATTTGAACGTACAGCACCAGTGGTGTATCCATCCAATCTGTCTTTGGGGGAGAGGTGGGACCCAGTTGGCACGCAAGTACGGCATTAGTTCCGGATGAGGCTTTTTGCACCGTTGGAATCGAATTTGGTCGAAAAGGGCAAAGTGGACTGCTTCTGGTCCACTTTGCCCCTAGTTTTCATAAAATGTAAAAGTTGAAGTGGTATCATTGAAGTCAAATTATCAATCATCAGGCTGTTTCTACGGACAAACTAGAACCAAAAAACCTAGGAAGACATCTGGCGAATTACTGACGGATCCAAATCAAAGGTGCTCACTGTGCTCAGATTAGTCATAGTATGACGCTATTTTCTAGCTGTGTCACTATGCCCCACTTTTCCATAAACGCAGGCTGCAGCACTCTGGCGCCGAAGGAATTCCCATTTCTGTCCTTAAATGACCAAGATATTGTTACATGTCTTCTAGATATACTTATCAGGGGAAAATCAAATCCAATGTTTCCGATGTATATGCCAGATGGTTTGAAAAACCACCGCAGGCCATGTGAGCCTGTGGTATTTGGTATTGACTTATTTTCTTTTCTTCTTGTTTCTCCCAAACGCAGTGTATTCAGATGTGACAACATTGATAACGTTTCCTTGATGTCCAGACCGGCATAATACCAGGATACAACATGCCCGTATGGTACACACAGCTGCCCTAATCCGACAGCTCACCGACGTCTCTGCAGGGGCGGATCCAGTTGTTTGGGGTGCGGGGGGCTTGGCCGACATGGCCAAGCCCATGTCGGCGAGAAAGAATAGAATATAGAGTGATTAACGGTAGCCAAGGGATTTCGCTGGTGTTGTGAAGCCATTTTTCACTTTAAAAGAGGTGCATTGAGCGAGCGGACAAGAACGATTAAAAATGTATTCTACTGACGGTCACGTCCACCACAACTGATCAATTATGGAACGCTAGTTCGCTCTGGTGGTGGGAGGGGGGAGGATGGGGAAGAGGGCTTCCCCTCTTTTGCTTCACTTTGACCACGACTGGATTGCCACCTCCCCTGGATACGTCCCTGCGGCCCGGTAATGTTCACCACCTAATAAGGCTAACCCAGCACTGCCACGGAACAGACCATCCGCAACAAATATCATCAAATCAACGAAAGGAAGTAGTTATGTCCCATTTGGAAAAATACGTCCAAAACACGTTGGCAGTATAGTAAAAAAGTGAGAAATCCTTATCTAAACATTTTTAGACCGAGGTGGAAGTACAGTGAAGAAGCCATGGCAACGCCGCTCACTCGCACAACAGCGCACATGCGATGGAGCTGCTGGACAGCTGAATACTAAAAAGGACCACTGACAGCCTGTAAATACATTCGGCCCTTCAACCGTGATGCATTGCTGTCAGCTGGAAAATAAGAATCAAGAAATCAATAAATCTCTTAGCATCTTATCCAGTTTGTGAATCATCAATGCACAGGAGACAATGTGCGAGATGGCAGAGGCCATGTTTCTCTTTGACCGATCTTATCAACACAATGACGGTTTCTGAGTGACTCAGTCGATTAGCGCGTGTATTCGGCTCAATCCATGATATTATGTAAGTGCAAGGGTCACGAGTTCGAGCTTTTGGGGGTCAGGGCCGGGAATGACTAGAAAAGAGGTGGCTAAACTGCGGAACCTATTGATTGTTATCTAGTGATGGCCACTTTGGTAACTACCATTGATGACGATCATCAAAATCTTGATCGATGGTGCTGCTTTCCGAATTCGCAATAATGTTTTCCTTCCACGGCTGATAATTATCAGCTACCGAAATTGTGTTGTCAAAGTGGCCATTTTTGATAACGGTGATAATCTACTGTATATATTTTATGGAACTTTTTTTTAGATTTGAATGTTTAACGCCTGCACTGGAGGGAGGTCTGGCACAAACGCGCACTGGAGGGGGCCTGGTAGGCCCCTCGACGATCTCTGACACTAGGGAGCATAGAAAAAGGCCGGATAGGGGCTGGGTGGGGGCTATGGTTCGAAAATGGAGTTCACGTGGGACAAATATATCCCACAATCCCACGAATCGGAGGGGTGGCTTCCACATGGTGTTACCTCATTCAGACTCCAGAGCCATGCTGCTGAAGAAACCAGAGGGCCGATGGGAGGACGTTACTTATAAGGTAGACAAGATGTCAAATGTTTGCATTAAAACAGCTACAAGCAAGGGTGCTGAACTCTCTTTTTAAGTTTGGGGCAAGGCTTCAGAGTTTGGAGAAATAGCGAGGAAATCTGTTTTTTATTTAAGCTGGAAAAAATAAAAGATGGAGGCTGTCACTTTTCTGTTGACTGGAATATAGTTCACGGCCGTAGAATCTGCGCTTGCGTAAGTTCAGGGAAACAGTCTGGTGGGGGAAAACGGCCCAAGGCGTGCAAACGTGACACTTCTTTTCAGAAACAACAGCTGGGTCCTAGGCTTTACGGACGACAATCCCACGGTCTCTCCAGTCACTGCAACCTAAAATTAAAGTTATCATGCAGAGTGTTGATTCGACTTGAAGTATTCATCGGCTGTATCAAACGTTCCATGACAAAGGAGGCATGCAAGATTGCAGAACGATTTATGCTTATCTAGTTGTTTGCAATAAGCGCGCCACTTAACGCCATCAGCTAGTCTGGGTCCGCCATCACCTGTTTGATGTCTGATGAATTCGCCATGTGCGTGATTGAGCCACATGCGGAGTGGCTCGTGGATTCTTAGCCGTTTGTTAGGCGGCGTATATCGATTTCACGGCCGGTCCCGCAAGCTGCCGGTGCCGTGAGGTGACCAGCACCATGTTGTGGCAACCCCGGCGCACCCCCCGGCCGTCCTGTCAGGGACACGTTACACTAACTATACTCACTGGGCGGTGACCTTGTCCTCCGCAATCGATATATCCCCGACAACCAGCTGAAATCGACCTCTTTGTAAAAGTTAAGGACGTTTATTCTCGGATTTTGGTACTGACTTGTCAATAGCCCTGAGGACACGTTATGTCTGGACCCTAGTAGCTATTTAAAATTGAAAAATAATGTATCACAAAATAATCCAAATAATTAGAAAAAGTCTCGTCGCACTCATCATATCCACCCCTAGTCTTCCTGGCGATAGTAAAGAACTAGGAATTGTATCTAGTACTTTTTATATTAGTATTGTCCTTTGATCGTCTATGCATGTTTACAGCCAAGCACTGAGAAAACATCGATTGTACATTTGTTTCAGCATGCCTGTTCTGAACAGTAAGCCCTGTAAATGCTTCCTGATATTAGTTGACATAATTAGAAATGAAAATGGAAACACTGTATTCATGCTTACGACATGGAAGACACACTTCACAATTGAGGTACAAGTGCATACTAAGAAACACATTTTAAAAGTTTGAAAGACACCGGTCGTTATTCAGATAGAAACATTTAAGAGCTCTATCGCAGCATTAAAGAGTCTCGTTTCGACGTTAAAGTTTACAAATCACGAATCCTTTGCCTTTACGTAGGAGCCAAAACATTACGCAAAATTCATATTTTGGACTCTCCCATTCGAATTGACTCGCCGAGATGGGCAAACACTGTACAGCTGCAAGTCGTGGCAAAAGTGAGACTTCGACTAGAAAGTAAAAAATAAGTTTCAGCCGGCTAACAAAACTAAAAAGGAAAACACACAGCTCTGCTGCACTGAGTATGGAGGTAGATTAGCTCAGCAGAGAGTAGCAGCCGCATCAATTTGATGAACATCTTGTACTTGACTAATATTTTGCTTTTAAAGCAATTGTCTTGGACTTCAGTACAATAACATCTGCAGGCCCCCAAAAAGTTAAATGATTCTTTTCCTGAGGGCTATTATCCGATCGGTCCAAGCGTACTTGCGGTGTAGTTGGCTTCAAAGTTGCCCGCTAGCGTCATATTTCTGAGAATTTTCAAGTACCTATTAGTTTCAAAGGCAAGCAACTTCCACTGACCCTCCGGGGCAGTATATATCTTTGAATCCTGACCCACTTCAACCTCCTATTCCATTCCCTTTTCTTCTCTTCACTTGTTTTCTCCTCTAACTCTCCCTCCCTCTCTTTCTTTCTCTCTCTCTCTCTCTCTATCTCTCTCTCTCTCTCCTTTCTCTCTCTCTCTCTCTTGCTCTTTTAGTTGCTCTCTCTCTCTCTTTCTTGCTCATTCTCCTCCTTCAAGTTTCTCACTCTATCTCTTCTTTCTATCTGTTTCTTCCTGGTATTTAATTTTCATCTTAATTCGTACCTTCGTGTCTTTTCTGCGTGTCTATCCCTATTTTGAACATTTGGCGTCGTAAGTAGTTGCCGGTGGTCCCCTTAGGCGTAGGCAGGCGCGTATCCATACACCGGTTTGTAGGGAGGCACGTAGGCGGGTTTGTAGGCTGGCTTGTGAGCTGGGACTGGGTAGCCGGGCTCAGCCGGGTACTGTGGGTGGTGGTAGGCCTCCCCTTCATAAGCGACATCAGCGTTGTAGCCGTAATCGTCGGCTACGTAACTGACGATCTGGGTGCGACCGTCGGGCAGCGCCACCTTGTAAGAACCCTTGGTAGCGTAGCCGTCCCGCTGCTCCTCGTGGCCAAAGTTAGTGCCTGTGTAGTGGTCCGAGACAGCGTATCCGAAGGCGTAGGAGGCTAGCCCCTGAAGGTGGTGAGAGTGCTAGGTCAAATGGCGTTGGTAGCTGTTCGAAATGAGTGACAAGAAAGTCGACAAGTTTTGAGCTCTCAAAAGTCTATGTAAGGGTAAGCCTTCTAGTTTTTTTAAGTGTCCTAGCTTGAAAAGCGTGTTTTGAATTCAGCATAAAAATGATAAAACATAACATTTAAGGCATCTGAAGTGGTGAAAACACTCACATGAAAGTTTTTGAAGAAAATTTAACACTGAAAAGTAAATCCCTACGGTAAAGTTCACAGTGGACACAACATAGAACGTTGGAACTGTGCTCTAAGTCCAAGTCTATGATCAAAAACACATGTTATTGAAGTATCATGTCATTTTGAGGTAAAAAGATATCTGAGGGTACCTTGTAGTGGCCATCAGACTAAATCACCTAATGGTTTGTGACCTCCCCAGAGCTTAGCAAGTAATTTTATGCAGTTAATTGATTCTATGGATTGTACAAACTTACATCGAGTCGGAAGCATTATCAAGCTCAGTTAATTAGCTCTTGGAAGCCCTTGCTGGTCAAAAATATCCCCTTCTATGCTGGTAGACACCAGCTTAGAAACACCAAAAAAACACTAAGAAAAGCTTAACCGGGACAATACGCACATGAGTGTAGCCTCCATAAGGAGGAGGAGCTGACTTGTAGACTGGCTTATACGGCAGAGGCTTGTACGGCGGTGGCTTGTACGGCGGTCCGTAAGCTGGCTTGTAAGGTGGTTTGTAGGGTGGCTTGTAGGCGAGCGGGTAGGGCAGGGGCTTGTATGGTGGTTTGTAGGGCCGATGGGGCGGTGGGTAGGGGCCACGGTACAGCGTGCCGGCTGCTACCACAGCGATGTTCAGCGCCAACAAACCAAGGAGAGACTGCAACAAGCCATGGCTGGTTATTGGCGGGTCAAAAACGGGGCTGTGCAAGCCTTTGAACAAACAGCAGATTCTCCTTTGCCCAGCAAATAAGCGTACCTACCAAATCCGGTTTTATCTTGAAGTTTGGTTTCTCCGCGCCCTAAAGAGCAGTGATGCCCAGCGATGCTCAGGCTGCCCAGCTGCTCCCATTCCCTAGCCCCACTGGAGGGGGTGTTCGACACCCCCGTCTGGATTTTGCAGCAGTACCAAAAAAAGGCAGCGCTAAGCACCGCCGTGCTCGGTGCTAAATTCTTTCAATTTGTATTGCACTCGTTACGGTGACGGCAACATGAAATTATATCAACACGCAAGGCAGTGTTTATTCTTGGTAATACTTATTCAGGAACAAGGTAAGGTCCTCTGGGTTATCATTAAGCAAACACTTAGGCAAACGTCTAAGATAATAAGAAGACAATCAATACTATTATCTTCATTTTCAAGAGAAAGGAATTTGTGCGTTTTGGAGACAGAGGTGAGGTTTTGGGTGCGCACATCTCTTTTTGCGTTTTAAAACTTCATGTAAAAAATAGTATGGGAACCATACTAGATCGGACGCCGATTTGGAGTCTTCTTTAAGTCTAACAAAGGGAAATGAAATAAAACAAACCATAAGTCACGCAAAGAATGGGGGAAACTCAGCCGATGCTGACAAAACTCAACATCAGGATCAAAACTGTTGAATTTGGGCCGTTGCCTTCCAGCGGCTGGATATAAGAATGTCCGGCTTCATTTGACGAGATCATGAAATTTTTGCCAAAGTGGGGAGGCCTCCGCGACGCGTATGAAACAAACATTGAGCCTATTAGCCTTCAGCAGTAATAAGGCCAGATTAATTATTTTAAATAAATATGGCTCCTAAAACCACTCCGGTCTGGAATTGAACCCGACGCCATATTCCTTTTGAGCCGAAACTGCACCGAGCTGCATGCTTCTGGTCGGAAAGAAAATCTATTTGGTCTCCGTCATGTCCCTGAGAGGAAACCATTAAAGGAATATAGATCCTTCATGGAGCAAGAACTGATATGTCAGCAGCGTAAGGCACACCAGAGAGCCACATGTTTCATGTTTCGTTTCTCTCAAGACTTACCTTTTATGGAGCAACAGGACCACATGACATGAGGAACATGAGAGTTCCTGTTTTAGCACAGTTCTCCCAGGCCTGCCCTTCCCCCTCCCCTACGAGTCTAACGACCGCCACCGGCAAAGGGACGGACTCCACCGTCAACACGTCGTGATAGAAAAGCTCATGATGCCTCCTCCCCTAAGTCCGGACTATCCACAGGTACTACTATATCTCATTTTGCATCCATTATAAAAAAATCACGTTACCTTAAGGTAATGCCAGTGAAGCCCAGCCGGGTGATCCTCGAAATCTCATGTTGACACCAATGATATGCTTGAGCCTTGCACCGAATGTAGTTCAGAAGTGTTATATCATGCTTGGCAAAACGGGATGGGGACATAGTGTACCCCCACACGCCGCAAATGATAAATTTAACGCAGAATCTATGACGTTGCGGGAAAGGAGCGGAATGAAGAGTCGATGACACAACCCTCCCCATGTGGGCTGCCCACCGCTCACACGGACCCGTGAGACAACTTGGCCTGAGCAAGCGTGACTACTGAGGTCGCAGAATGGAGGGTCAGATTTTCTGAGTAAATGCTCTTGCACTGCGCATGTAAGCCATGATAATGCTTGCTGCAGTTCGTGGTGGAACCAGTACTCTCACCCAATGCGTTTTACTTCGCTCTTACCTGACGCACCATTCTTCAGACCACCGAGCGCCGCAGGCGGGGCAGCAGAGTGCTCTGTGCCGCCAGGGGGCCGCACTCTGCTTTATACGCCGCCCGCCGCCGCCTGCCTCTCCACACCCGCAACGTGAAGGTTGCCCTGGGCTGCGTGAACACAGCACGCATGTGCAGAGGAAGGGCAACACTGTGGGTTGGGAAGATTATTTGTGGTATCATTTCTTCCCAGTTAACGTTCAGATAACGTTAAAGACTCATGGTTAAGAATTCGCATGGTCGAGGTTCCGTTAATGCGCAGACGCGATCGTGGTGAGAGTTTTGAAGCGCCCGAGTTATCTCGGACGGCGAGACTGCCACTCGGCACAAGACACCATCACTGGCGGTGTACTGCGGCACAGTATATCTGTTCAGCTGGCAGCGCGAAATGGCTCGTGCCAGGGACGGAACAGCGCGGCTTCGCGACGGCTCCGACTGCCGGGGTTATACTGCGTTGCCAACACCAGGGAAATTTGCAGGGGACGGACCCGGGCGGTGCACCGGGGAGGCGATTGGCATATTCGGTACCGACAGCATTAATGACGATACCCAAAAACTTTTTGGGGGACGTCCCCCGTCCCCCCGCCTTCGGCGCCCATGGCCAACACCATCCCTTACGAGAAGACTTTGGAGGGTCTTTGTGTATGAATTTAGGGAGGCCACTGGGTCTTGAACCCAGGAGCTGTGACCATGGGTGTCGAAAGCAGGGGCAGGGAGATGGGGGACGCGTACCCCCTCCTCGTGAATCAGGAGGGCGTCCTCAAAAACAATTTGGGGACTCAGCCTTGTTTGCATTTTCTCCCTGTTACCGGCGTGAATCGACACAGATGAGTTCGATAACTGCAGCGTCGTTAGTTTTTCATATGCAGCCGAGATTCCCAGCAATTTTCCACCCCCTCCCGCCGCCACTATCCCCAGTCCGGGGTAAAGAAACGTCACGCGGCGAGAGTTTTCCACAATTTAACTAGACGGTAGGCTTTGAGGTTGGGGGTAAGCCCAAAGGTTGAAAATTGAAACAAACAAAAAACCTCGCGGGGTAAGACATGTGGCCACAAGATGCTTGTTTTTACTATCCAAGGTACAATGTTTATATATAGAAATTGACTGGTTCTGCTTGGAGTGAGTTGAAGCACCGAAACCTTGCTTATAAACTAAAAAGGGAGTCTGAGCAAAAATGAGGTCGACAGCTTTGGGAGGGGGAGCAAAACCTTAGTTTTGCCCTGATATTTTCCGTTGGGGAATGCCTCTTTTGCCCCCCACCCTCTGGATCCGCCACTGGATAGCAATGTTTTATCAATGATCAGTCTGGGGCTAACACTAGCACTGGAGAGGGGTCCGGCACTAAGGCGTACTGGAAGGGGGCATGAATGGCCTCGCCTGAAGAGGGTTAGGAAAACGTCTATTTAAAACATTATGAGGGCTCTGGTGATCTACATCAAGTCCAACTCTCATTGACCTGGGTTAATAAGTTCAAGGTCAAACAAGGTCATAAATGTTCAATCTAAGCCGTACTAGAGACCTATTGAAAACATCGCAATACTGCGGAAAAAGCCGCAAGTAAGTGCAATCAGACTGAAATCTATGGATTAAGATCGGATTTCTAGATCTATGGATTTAGTTTAGCAGTGATTTTGTGGGCGAGCTGTTCATCAATATATGGAAGTGAGATGTAGGTTGTGTCCCTGGTTTTTAACGTGGTTGACGTAGCTTATATTTGGCAGAGCACTGGATGCTTTTAATAGGGTTTGCGGGATATCCGTTGAACTTCCTGGCTCCTGATCTTTTTAAGACCTCTCTGTTTTTAACCTAAATCTGATTCCAGGCGGATGACTCTAGCTTGTGCTTGTGAAGGAGGGAGAGAGAGAGGAGGGGAGCGCTCCGTTGGCGTCAACGTGTCCATTGCCTGAGGCGATGGCCCTCAGCTCACGTACATATCGACATAGCTGAGTCGTAGACCCTCATCGCAGGCGTTACTACTGAACCAATGACCTCAGCTGACCCTGAACTAGCCTCTGGCGACGGCCGCGTTAATATCTATTTATGGGGTCAACTACGGCGTGTGCGTGCTCCCTCATTATCGCCCCACGCCACAGGGTTGAGCCATGGGTGTTGCTGCGCACTGAAATCCATGGAGAAGAGAGCACGGCTGCTTTGAGTTGGGGCCCACCAGAGAAGTTAGATGGACAGCTTTTTCGAGAGAATAGCTCCAGCTTCTCATGCTGTATCGTGGGCGTTTGGACTCCACCACTTCAGTTTATTTCCAGCCGGAATTTCCCGCGTGTGGCATCACAAGATTCCTCATCATTTCAAGCACGGAACGAACTCGATCCGCGTCGTGAAGCCTTTGTGTGACATACACTCCTTGAGCGACGTTACAGAAAATTCAGAACTATTAATGATCCTATGGAATACGGTGCTCAACCTTCCACGAGTAAGATTGCTTTTGTCACACCCCATCTCCGTTTCAAAAGGGTTTGGAACTCGCAGCCAAGCAGTCAAGAAGTGAATACAGTGTGTGTGTGTGTGTGTGTGTGTGTGTGTGTGTGTGTGTGTGTGTGTGTGTGTGTGTGTGTGTGTGTGTGTGTGTGTGTGTGTGTGTGTGTGTGTGTGTGTGTGTGTGTGTGTGTGTGTGTGTGTGTGTGTGTGTGTGTGTGTGTGTGTGTGTGTGTGTGTGTGTGTGTGTGTGTGTGTGTGTGTGTGTGTGTGTGTGTGTGTGTGTGTGTGTGTGTGTGTGTGTGTGTGTGTGTGTGTGTGTGTGTGTGTGTGTGTGTGTGTGTGTGTGTGTGTGTGTGTGTGTGTGTGTGTGTGTGTGTGTGTGTGTGTGTGTGTGTGTGTGTGTGTGTGTGTGTGTGTGTGTGTGTGTGTGTGTGTGTGTGTGTGTGTGTGTGTGTGTGTGTGTGTGTGTGTGTGTGTGTGTGTGTGTGTGTGTGTGTGTGTGTGTGTGTGTGTGTGTGTGTGTGTGTGTGTGTGTGTGTGTGTGTGGTGTGTGTGTGTGTGTGTGTGTGTGTGTGTGTGTGTGTGTGTGTGTGTGTGTGTGTGTGTGTGTGTGTGTGTGTGTGTGTGTGTGTGTGTGTGTGTGTGTGTGTGTGTGTGTGTGTGTGTGTGTGTGTGTGTGTGTGTGTGTGTGTGTGTGTGTGTGGGGTGTGTGTGGGTGCGTGGATGCGTGGGTGTGTGGGTGGGTGTGAAACGCGTACGAAGGCCAAGAGGTCCCCCAGCGATGCAGGGCCTTGTACGCCGGCGTTTGTGAAATGTCTGACGCGAAACTATCGGAATCTCCGCCTTAGTAGTAGGTAATACAACTCAAATATGTCGGTGCTAGAAAAATACACTCAAACAGATGCAGATCCAAGGGGGGGCAAAAAGGCATTTGCCCCCAAACGGAAAGTCCCCCAAAGTGATTGACCTCCTTCTTCCCCCGACTCCTTTTTAGTTTATAAGTAAGATTTTGGTGCTTCAACTCTCAACTCCAAACAGAACCAGTTAAGTTCAGTGTAAATATTGGGCCTAGGACTGGAAAAAGTATCTCGAGCCCATATTTTTCATCCCGTGACGTTTTGTTTTTGTTTTTGCCTTTCGCCTCAAATACCGAAAATTATACCAGCAAGTAATATAGCGCAGCTTTCACGGCGTGACGTTTTTGTTTTTTTCGACTTTGGTTTGCCCCTCCCAAACCTACCGGCTAGATCCGCCACTGCACTCAGTCAGCCGGAACCAAATAATCCCCATGGAATTAACAACACCTCAGCAATGTGTGAAGAAATAGTCGACTGAGAATTCCACTGAATCAGGAATAGTGCACACCGTGATGGTTACAACATTACAACCCCAGAACTACCACAACTTCGTTTCACACTCCATTTTTCGAACAGCTTCATTTTACCACCAGCGAAAGCTCGCATTTCTCTTCACGTGGCCATGCACCACATCCCAGCAAAACACCAGCTCATACCAGTCACATTTAATAATAAATAATACTTCTTGCTCGTGACATGCCCATCCGCCGGCACCCCCGGTAGATGCCCAACAACCACCCAACACCAACAACGGAACCCGGGCACGGAGGCCAACACAACGCCACCTATCCGAGCAAATAGAACTCTTAGTTCCACTCCCGCCGCCAGTTGTCGCCCCTCACGAGCTGACAAAGCGAGGTCGGAGCCGAACAGGAGCCTCCCCTAATGCCTCTGCATATTCAGACACATCACTGGCGAGGAAATAATCCTCTGGTTTGCGTGAATTTCGCTCAAAACGGCAACAATCGGGCAGGATATGCACATAGTCCAACATTCAGAGGAGCACTAATAAACAATCCTGCGCGGAGTCCGATTTCGTCCAAGTCTTCAACAGGCAACTGTGCAGTTATAGTGATTAGTCCGTCAACGCTCTGTGATAGTTTCAGACATCCAGAACGCTTTTTCAGGCACTGGGCCTTCCTCTGGGGCGCAGACCCGGCAGGTCGCAGTATTCAATATCCTTTCCAAATGCCCTCGGGAATCTAAGGCGGGGTGAAACATTTGTGGAAACCCTGCCATACATAGATTCAAACTAACACGATAGCTGCAGCATTGAAGCAGCTAAGTCCGGATCCCAGCGGAGGTAGGACCCGAGGGCTCGTTAGCCGCTTTCGATCGAACCTTTCGATGATGCACAAGGAATCTCTGAGCTTCCAGGCAGTGGTATATATGTATGATAGGTATATATATATATATATATATATATATATATATATATATATAAATATATATGTATCTAAGTAGAGCTTATGGTAAGTTCATCCTGACCTGTTCCCTTGAGTATGAGCTTGCAGTAGACTTAAACTGCATTATTAGGGGATGTAGTAAAATACTTGGGTATTTCAAGAGTTTACACGGGGAGATTATATCTGACAAGTTTTCAGTGAAACTCCATCATTATATATATCCATATAAAGACGATATGGCTTTATAGGCATTTAAGCTACATTGCTTTCACTGCAAATATTGAGCAAGTTGGTCCACTGCATTCCTCAAATTTAGTTGTCAAACTTTTGCAATATCTCAACAGCAATGTGAAAGAAAGCATGATCATAAAATCCACGCTTTCGGCAATCTAGCGCAGAAACTCCATCTAATAATTTATAGCACGTAATTTAGGGACACAGAAAAACTATTATCTGACGCTCCAATGAAACGGACGTTGCAAAACAACTTTCGATGGGATATGAATCGGGAATTTCGCTTTGGGGAATCCGTAATTAGCGAACCACAACTTGTTAAATAACTGACAGAATTATACACCGGAAGTTAAGGCCATGGAATCAGAGAAATCACTTTACCGTATAAAAGTAGCTCCCATTTTGTCTCGTCGCACGTGACACAATGTGCAAAAGACCATCACAGACTCGGGCTTGTCAATGTCTAAATAAACTCATCGCTGTTCAACTAATATCAGCCGCGCATAGCCTCCAAATGAACACGCGAGCCGGATCAACCGCGAATGTGCCCTTGTCTGCCCTCTTCACACATCCCCCCGGCGGGAGCAAATCTGATCGCACCAATCGCAAGTGCTGGGTCCCGCGATGGCATTCAAACACAGAAAAAACAACAGAACAAACACCGATCTGACTCCGCAGTTTCTCTGATACCAAACAACGGCCTGGCAACGTGGTTGAATGGAAAAGAGGGCCCGCGTGCGGAACTGTATAGAGGGTTCCCCACCTACCACGACCGCGAGCGGCATCGAGTGCGTCTGGTAGTCCATATTATGGCTTTCTTATAGAGTCGCGTTTGCGACTAGACTGCTGGTGACGAAACATTCTTATATATAATTTTTCGTCCATAAAATACGAAATTAGACAGGAGAGGCAGGGGCTAGACCGTCACCAGAGCAAAAGAAACACCAGCCTACCCAATACAATACGTGCACACGATGCAATTAAACACCACAAAACCCAATTCGGCAAATCTGAAGAGCTCTCAGCTTGGTCAACTTCGAATGTAAAATCTAGATAAAGCGAAACATGGATTAGGTTGGGCAGTGTTGATTTACTGACGGTTTACGAAAAAGCGCGCTTCGGGACGTAGACGGTTCCACCAGGCGTACAGGAACCATGCAACACCAAATTGCGTCAGTTCTTACAACATGGCTCATAACGATTCCGGTAGAAGAATCCATCCAATCACCCAAACTAGAGAACGTGAGGAAAAACAAACACAACTAAATGCAAAGTACAAACAGGTCATCCCTTACAACATTTGCGAAACAGTATGAGGGCAACTACCGTACGAGGGCAGATTCTTTCGAATGACCAACGAAAAAGAACTAAAAACGAGAAGAAAGCCCGAATATAATCCCGTACATTTCACCAGACTACACACCAAACAGGGAACTCCTCACGGTGCATTAAGCACTAACCAGAGAACAGCCTATAGAGAGCATCAGCTGAAGTACCGGCAGCAGTGCCTGCGCCGTGTCTGGCAACTGCAGGGTAACCAGTCCAACACAGAGCCGAACCTCCCCAGCGCTGTACACAACGGCGCCGGGTACAGCGGGCTCTGCCTCCTCGCCGCCTCTACCCAATGAGAGCTAGTCACGCCTGGTCCCAACATCAGCTCACGCTGAGACCAAACACAGCAGGAACGGTGCACCCCAGCGCGGACCTCATCACGTGTTGCGTGTCACGGAGTCCCCTTCTGCACCAGCGCTGCACAGAAGAGGACTTCCCGCCGACGGAGCGGGATGACTGCCCGGCAGAGGATGGAGACGACTGGCCGCCGCAGGAGGGCCGTCATCACCGCTCCAGCTCCCGAAACAGCTCTAGGTTGCGCACGCTGGTCGAAAGTCTGCGGAAGCGGCCAAAAAGGACGGCAGTCAGCAAAGCGAGGACATCTGGCTATCATCGGCACATGCATAGTGAGTTAGACGTAGTTAGACAGTCAAAATTGGGCGGCACAGGGCAGCGCGTTCCGACTTTCACTCGTGATAACTATAGAGGAAACAACGTTGTTCAACGTCCAGTGGGTATTCTTGAAATAGCTCACACAGCACGGATATAAACAGCACGGCCTGGGATCATAAGGAAATTCCTGTTGATCCTTCCGGGAATTGTCGCACCATTTGCGAATTGACAATTCTTGCACATTTCCCCTTCACTTTTTGTATTTTTCTGGTGTAGGCAAGAGTGAACACAAACACAAGCCCCCAGCATCCCTATCCCCCAGCCAGCATCACTGGCCAGCATAGGCCAGAAAAAGAGACGTGGGGAAGAGTGCCCGACGACGGGGACCGCAGCCCCGAAGGTGACCGGTCTGACAGAATGTATACGTTCTTCAGAGTCCCCAACAGGAAACCCCCTCCCATCGCCCAAACCCCACTCAGAATTCCACCAGACTGTCCCAGCATTATTATTTACCAAACGCTACATTACCGTAAACGATCAGCCCTCACACAAACGATAAGCCAGACACAAATTAAATTATGTTGGAAATCCATATCGCTTGGACTTCAGTCATGATTCGTGGGAACACATAATGGGCAATCCGAAATAAAGTTAGTCTCGAAGATATGCTCACTGAAAAAGTAAGGTTTTTCATTGGGTTGAAAAATCTGAATTCCTGAGGCCATAATTTGGAAACCACTGGAAGGACAAAGCCATAAAATCATCACACTAACACAGCTTTAACCCGCGCCCCACCGGTGGTCTGGGGCCACCTTCGCCCCACGGGGGCCCATCGATGACCCCCTCTAGCTCCGAAATATGGAGGTTAGCGCAAATCTGCAAAAACATTAGAAGCTCATGTGAATTCAATGAGATTTTACTTCAGATGTTTTAGCACTCAGGTCAATGGTTTGATCTCCAGAGGTCAATTTCGGTCACAATAGGTTATTCCCACTAGAATATGCAATGCTTAAGACAACTGGGCATAGTTCTCGTGCCATTCAAGCTATTGAGATCTGTAAAGTACATTTTATAGGAAAATGCCAGACCTTTTTCCAATATGTGCAACATAATGACTTTGCAACAGTGGTTTGACCTCCAGAAGTCACCTCGTGACCTGATACGACCTGTGGCCACGAAAGGCCAGAAATTGACATTGTCGTATATCGAATGAAAGCCAGTGACGAGACATACACGATGACGTTTGATTCAGCGCTCTAGCTTGATTAGGTCAATAGTTATCGTCAAAATACTGTTGTTGACCCCTGGTGACCTGTGATGACCTCATATTGACCAAAGGGCAAATATCGCCCCTATGATCCGCGAAAGGGTGTCCAAGAACGCTTTTCTGAGCAATCCGAGCATTCGGAATCATTTTTGTGACTTTTAGATGATAAGACAGTTTTTCCCATGCTTTTTCAATGGGAGAGGTCACCTCGAGACCTGAACTCAAGCGACGAAATAAAAAAATACCGGATATAAATTTTGTAGACCCTGGAGGGGTCATGAAGAGTAGGAAGATTCAAATCGATCGGCTAAGAAATGTAGCTATGGAAGAGCTCAAAAATTGAAGTGAGGTGACCTTGGTTGACGTCGCCCGGTGATCTGACCTTGTGTAACCCGGGGTAAAAATTTCAGGGATGGTGGGGAAAATGATGGGGTGAGAGGTAGACCCCTCAACCGCGGTGCTGCGCCTCCTCGTTTTTCTGTTATTCCGAAAAAAACATTAGGGGCATCGATGGCCCCGGTGGGGCGAGGGTTAATACAGTTTTAATAACGCCTTAGAGCAACTTTTCAGACACAATTTCATTAAAATCCGAGGTGGAGGATACTAGAATTGGTCGATTTGTTGTGCAGTGCCCCAGCTGTTTTTTCTTGGGTGGAAATTGTTTCCGATACATGGATTATATATCAAAGACGGCGTTAGACCAATGATGGAAATTCGCCTCACATGAATGAAGCAATGAATTGAATGAATGCAATACGTTAAGTGCACTGGCCATTATGTAGGCGTCCGTGCCCCCTCCCAGGAAGTGTTGGTGACTATAGCGGGCATTGAGGTCAGGACAGCTGGCCTCCCCTCCCTTCCCACGAGGCTGGAGACGCCTCTGGCTGAGAAGCGCGTCATCGATACCGGGCACGTCTGTCTCGGCCAGTACTGACGCCAGCGCGCTCCCTGAACAACCCGACACCGCATCATTCACAGCCACTCGGCGCCATTCGTCTGCTCTACGCTGAAGAGATAGCTCTAAAAGACGCCCGCCCACACGGCTTTTAACATCGCCGCAAAATGATATCGCACCAGGATCCTGATCACGATCCAGAAACCGTACATGGCGGCAGACATAGATTCAGCGGGAGCTTTAAAAAAGATTCTATAATCAGCCAGCGCTGCGAATAAGATGCGGTTTCGCTCACATCTAGCTACTTAAGGAATGATGCTCATGTTTCCAGCATGTGACACATCGCTCTTTCACGGATTCAACCGTTTCCACAACGTCTTTAATCCTTTTAATCGGCCACTTCCAACGGACAACTTGATAAATGAGTTAGCAATGGGTGGGTGTTAATGGGTGTTTGTGAAACCTTTTCACCGGGTTAGATGAAACAAGAAAGGCGGCTTCCCGCCGTGGGCATTGAGCCCACGCTAACCCAGGCAATGCCAGTCCAGACGCAGTCAATAAAGCCACCCAGCCCAGGGCGTATCCGTTTTCAATCCTTGGTCCAGAATAGATACTTCCTCAAGAGAGCCATTTAGTCGAACCACCAGTTCAACATTTCTCCTCAGCTCTTCCGGGTGAAGAAACAGAACTTGCAGCGCTGACTGATCATTAGTGTCCCGCAACTTAACGTAGTCAGACAAAAACGATATATCACATCACGAGAAAATGTCATCACAACATTCAGGCTCCGGAATCATACAAATGACAGGACATTGGAGCTTCCAAGAAGATGACTAGAATAATGTGAGAAGAGAAGTGTTGGGAAATTCAAAGCATTCCAACACAAGCATGCCGAGAAGTCGTCTAAACTAATGATGAATTGTGCACTGAGAGAAACTCCGCATAGAACAAGGGTGTACTCTGAACAAAATGGTCATGTCATGTATATCGCTTAAAACCGATATATTTTGACATTCATTCCTCTTCTGAATTGCGAAGATATTTGCTTTTGCGATGAAAGCTTTTGGAACACAGCAGAAATACGACGTGGCTATACTTTCCGAGACTCGATATGTTTACCTCCACATAGGTAACTCCTATTCTATCCATCGTACTCGAAACTCAGCAGCGCGTTTAGCCGAGATTGCTAGTTAGTTCCGACAACTGAAAAAAACATTTCTCTGAATCGGACCATTTATTAGCAGCATGGAACTGAAAACAGAATATCAAACACAGAACCCGACCGAAGACGAACTCGGGAAGCGGGGCTAGGGCTGCCCATTTCCCATCGATTAGCATGCATGCAACACAGAACTGTTTGCGGTTTCATTGGCACTCTTAAATTGGCCATGCAAAGCGGCTGTGAAGATGTCGCCTGCAGCACACCAAAAAGCCAAGTTCTATGGTGGCAGCCAACGAATCGTCTGCAGCGAAATTTGGTGCAGAAGGTAACTGTGCTTCTTCCGATCCTCAGACATAGGTCCGGACTCATTATTGCCTTAATGTATCCAGTGCCGGATCTAGCCCGATGATTTAGGGGAGGGGCGGGGCTCAAAATCGTGAAAACATTTGGTTTTTGATGAAACCGGAACAAATATGAGACTGGGGCCTTTTTCCCCGCCCCCCCTGAATCCATGCCTGAATGTATACGGAAAGCAAACACCGCGAAAATCTGAAATATACATTTTCGCAATCTTTTCCATCTTTTTCACCTTTGCTTGTTGCCCCTTTAGCGTGTTTCACCCTTGCTTTTTTAGGTGGATGGAGAAGCTTCGTTGACGAAAGTGGGGGGGGGGTCTCCAATCGCTGAGGCCTACTGAAGAAGGAAGGTAGGGAGATCCGCCATTTGCTGACGATTGCTGACACAGAGGGGAGGAGTGGGGTTCTGGACACTCCCACAGTTTGCTGACGTCGTGTCTGAACAGTCCTTATCTATCATTTAAGCGAAAACTCACAACTGAACAGCGGTTCCAGGGCCATAACTACATGGCGAAACATACCTCCACATTCTGCCAGTTTCCTGTCGCATAAATTACTCAACGTGACATCTCTGACATAGAGAAATGATGAAATACCAGAGAACATCAGAGGCGGATACAGGAAAACAAAATAGTAGGGCAAGATGCATATTGCTAATGTCTAAAAGGCGCATATATAGGGTCCCCGGCTATGGATACTTTTCATATTACGCATCCTTTGACCGCCCATGCCAAACCCGGGGGATCGGTATAAATGACCTTGCCTGGTTGATCCACGTAGGTATAAACTTCCCTCATTCATCCCCGGAACCAGATGCAAGATGCTTGTCCTCTTCATTGCACTTGGTAATTAAAATACTCATGCTTAAGCTAAATGGTAAACTATATGGTAAACTAATGGTAAACTAAATGCTCATGCGTGCAATCTTTCTTAATTGCAGGAGCTGTGCGTAGCGCCTATGGCATGTTATAATCATATAATATACATTTGAGAGAAAAGCATAGATGCTTTAATTGATCCCGCCTTTCCTGCATGTAGTATTTTCACTCTACAAGAATACAATCTAATCAAATTAGAAACCGCGTTGGACGACAATATATTGGAAATGTAAACGAACATCACCTGACATCCCATTCAATACATTTAAATATTTTAACTTATTTCCATACTGTTACAGACGCTTTATGCAGTAAGACCGTAGCCCTCACGATACCAAAAGGTAAGTGACAGCTCTGCCACCTGTGGGACAACTATCTAAATCATATCGGGGAATACGCCCAGTGTAGCTTTAGGAAAAAAGGATCCAGACCCTTCCGCGAGCCGTTCAGGAGATAACCGACGAAAACATGAGCAGGCGCGGATTCAAGGGTGATGGGGGGGGTTTGGCGGTGGTTGCCACCGCCCCTCGGGCTGAGCTTAAGCGCTTCAAAGGGCCCCGGAGGGAGGGGGAAGAGAAGTCTGATGGGCATTCCAGGGGAGCCCAAACGCCACCCGAATGTTGGTCTAGGGGCCCTCAAGAGCCGGTCTTGGGGGAGGGTGGTCTCCAAGCGTTTGTCTCGGGAGGGGGGCAAGAGTTGGTGTCAGAGTGCTTCCAAGTATTTTTCTCGGAGTCCCTAAGAGTTGGTCTCAGGCACAGCCATGAGTTTGTCTCGGGGCCCGAAGAGTTGACCCGATATCTAGATGATAGAAAACCTGATAAAGCTCAAATCTTGGTCTCAGGACTCCAAAATAGAAAACTTTCCAACTAAGTTAGAAATAGGTGCCCCAAAAAATATTCAGCTTGCAAATATTTCACGTTCCATAAAATGAAAAATTGAGGGCCCCCGATACTCACATCCACCACCCTCCCTTACCCCTTGAGGAAATATTGGATCCACTCCTGCATGTAACAATTTATTTGTTTATTTGTTTATTAAGAGTTGATGAGCAACAGGGCAAGCCCCAGCGACAGCTCAAGTCCAGATGGTAAAACACTCACATTACAATACAATAAAAGGTGATGTACATACAATAAGGACACGATAAAATATAACTCTAATGGAGAGACATTAGGCATAAAACATGGTAAAAATATATCATAAAAGCAGCACCATCATAAATAAAAAAAGCCTACCAATATCTCCGGCGATAGGGGTCGTTCTAATAAGATATCTTACATGGGCCCTAATTTGTGCGTGGCTGCACCTGAACGGATCGGCGTGGGGGCGCGCAGTCATGAGTGCATTGAAGTTGATAGGCGCTCGACAAAACAGTCCACGCTGCACCGTATTTATTCGAGCATGCGGAACATGAAATAAGGTGCCGGTCATAGTTCGGGTGTGCCGAGGCGGTACACGCAGCGGGAAACTCCCGAGCAGTAGGGCAGAGTCAGTCCTGGCTGTTATGATCTAAAATAATATATATATAAAGATCTAGATCTATATATATATATATATATATATATATATATATATATATATATATATATTCAATATTTTAGTTTGCAGATATTTCACGCTCACTCGATGAAAAAAATGGCGGGGGGCCACTGATCCCAAGAGGGGGCTCCCAGAAGAGGCCCGAAACTACCATTCACCCCTCCCCTTGATGTGGGCAAAATTCGCCTTCTTTCCCGTTGGGGGAAATAAGGTCAAATAACTAAAATATCAACACCTTAAAGGGGAAAGAGGCAACTTCGTGTAATTCCAGACTGGGTGGTTCCCAGCCAGCAATTATCGTGGGATCAACTGCAAACAAGTCGGGCGGCCCTACATAGACCGACTTCGGCCCGCTTTAGATGGACTTAGACAGGCTCATCTGATCGGGCCAAAGTGGGCCAGTGTCTGGACAACTCCGTCACGGAGCTGACCTGAGTTGGGCCCGCTTTAGACGTAACTCCCAGCAAAGCGGGCACAGCTGCGGCCATGTTCACCTGTCGCCAGCTGCTCTCGTAACTCGGGCACACCTCGGGCACTGCCTGCCGTAACCTCGGATAACTCCGGCCAGGCTAATGCCGTACTGATCATGCGCAAACAACCGACTTTGCAGCAGAATTTCAAGATTATATTTTTCTGCCGTCATTGCTGTAGCTGCGGTGTTACAGAGCAGCAGTAACAGCATATTAGTGTCTCTACTAACCGTGCAATATTGCAGCCCAGGTAACAGGCAAACCAAGATGGCAGGTATCTTTTGCGGAAATGTAGGTATTTGACGTGCGACTTTCTGGTGATGTGTACCCTTCGTGTGAAGCTTACCAAAGATTACCTACAATAACTTTCGACAAATCCACTGCATAATCACCATTACAAAGGAGCATCACTACGGATGTGAGGCTTCTAGCCATACCTACCTACAAACCTACATATCTCCGTCCGGCTGAAGAAATTTCAAGAGGTGTTACTTTCAACCATTCATTGGCAAGTAAGTTCCAGACTAACCAACAGCAGTATATTTTTCATAAGCAAACCGAAATCATTTATGATCATCTGCCTCCCCCAATTGTCCTCAACTCAACATATTCTTGGTCATTCTGAACCAGTGCCGTTCTAGCTTAGAATAGGTATCTGAAGACCTTTCCCTTGTTTTCCAATAGTCATTGTGCGCACGATGAAGGCCGTTGTCGCCCCCACTGGCCGCGGGGCTGGAGGGGGGCACCAGGAAACGGTGCCTCCCTTAAAGGCAGGTACGCGAAAAAAATTGCATTGGCTAGATCAAAAGGACACAAAAAAGTTGTTTCAGAAGTCTTATGCTCATTTTTTTGCGAATTCAGCCTCCAAATGTCTTAAAATCGCTCTCAAAATCAGAATTTTTAGATAACTTATCGAGAATTATCACTATCGATTAAATGACGAAACCTCGGCTATGACTACCAATTTTTCGAAGAACTTGGTCATATATGTCTGAGTTCTTAGAAAGTCCGAGAAGTCTATGTCGAGTCCGAGAGAAAAAAATTATAAAAAAAACATTCCAAAACTCTTTTGAAACAGAAACATATTACTTAAAGAAATCACAAGTGATCAATCACTAGCCCAGGAGTTCTCATACGTGGATCACGTGACCTATCTGACACAAAAGATTCGTCATCCTAAGAATTTTGTAAAAGACGACTGAAGACCTGAGGTACGAAACGACTGAAGACTTGAGCAATAATGCTATGCTCCATTTTAAGGATAAACTCATTCATCTTGTAGTTTTTACAGTCTATGTAAAATTAATTCAAATACAAGTACAGGAGAACAGACATTTTCATTACAAAAATAGTACCTTTAAAACTTAAAAAGTTTTTGAAAACATTGAGATGAAGAGCACGTTCCAGCCTTCACCGGTACTGTTAGCATATTTCAATCATAGGTGAGGGGCCTCCAAAAATGTTGCCAAAGATACAAAAATAATTAAGTGTCGTAATCAAAATATTTCAAATAGCAAGACACTACAATACAAATTTTTCGCGTATTTCCGTTTAAATACGAAATTTTAACACTAACCCTATGGCATTGGCTGGAAAGAAATGGGTTGAAAAGCCTATGGTGCCCCCCTTAAATTCGGACTTCCCGCCGTCACTGATCGGCCCCCAACTATATCAGTTTTGCGAAACAGGAATCAGCAGTGGCCTAGAACGAAAATCATGCTGTTCACATAACTAACAAAATGTGACCATTTAAAACTTTTACGCCAATTGCTTTCGCTAGTATCACTGGCGGATCCAGGGGAGGGGCTGGTACAAAAGATGGGTCTGCGCCCAAACCTGCCGATTTTAACAGATTTGAAGAAAAAACGTCATATGATTATTTCATGATTTTGGACTCAGTAACCCCCCCCACCTGCCCTTCAAATAGCCACTGTCTAATCCGCCTCAGTTTGGTTTCCAATGCAAGTTTGGTTAAAAACGACCACCTTCCGGCAGTTTACCAATTTTTTTGTATTTTTACTAATGATCTCACCGTATTCTTAATCTCACTGTATAGTTTTGATATGATGTTTCCCAATAAATTCCTGTAGTTTGACTACTGGTTTCATCGCATTTATGAGACAGCATCAAGTCCTACATATTTTTACAGTAAATGAAATTATAGGTCTTCGTGGTGCAATATCTACGTCAAAAAGTACTTAATATTTGTGCAAAATGTTATCATTTATTTTAACAAACCCGTAGGGGCTCTCTAGAGGCGACGTACTTTATTTCATTTTGGAAGTGATTAGGGAAATATGCCTGCAAATTTTTATGCCAGATCAGTAACATACTAAAAAAATATATGTATAAATACAATTTCCTAAATCTCACTCGGCAACACGTGAACAGTAAGTGTTTTGCCTAGTTCACATCCTGCTAAAATGTCCTGTGTCATGACTCAATGGCAGTTACATAGTTTTGTCGCTGGCTTCTGATGGGACCAGTTAAAGAGAATGTGGCACCTTCATAACGTGATTTTAACTGAGATAGCCAAGTTGAAAAGCAAGTTCGAAAACCCGGTATTCAATATATAATTTGTCTTGGAACTCGAGATTTCCGTAGAAAACAGCTCAAACCTACCTGAAATGTACCCTAGGGTGTTTCAGCCCACTATAGTAAAATTTTGTTTGTTTGGAACGAAGTCATATCGATTTTCCCCCAGCTCTATACGTAAAACTGAATCGATTGACACCCTTAAAAGCAAAATAAAAAGGACATTTAGAGGTCGCGCACTTTTATCACCAAAAACCATTACACTTGTAAGAGGCGCATTCTTTCTTGGTGCGCTTGGGTAGAGCCCTCCGATGGAGTTCCACCACCTGGAGCAGGTACTGCTTCTGCTTCTCGTCCTTGACGAATCCGTTGAATCTCTTGATGAGGGCGATCTCCCTTTCCCGCTGTTTTTGTCTTGAGTCGAAAGTTAAAGTCGTTATGGCGTCCCATTTGATATAATGATCCTTCCCATATGTAGGAGTATCGCAACAGATTCGACGCATATGTTCTAAATTCAACGTAAGAACATATTTTAAGCCACATCAAACAATCAAACAATTACTGGTCAAACCAAAGGACAGGATGGACAACCGGAAAAACCAGGCCCAGTACACAAGATGGAATGTAATGACTGTCCAAAAATATACATTTGAGAAAGCAAAAGGATGATGGAAGTCCAACAAGACGAACACCGAAAATCTCGACAAAAAGTAATCCGAGGGTCAATTGACGAAAGAGCAGCGGAGGCCACAGCGGAACAATCATTCAAGAAGGATCATTATATCAAATGGGACGCCATAACGACTTTAACTTTGGACTCAAGACAAAAACAGCGGGAAATAACAGAGGCAATTTATATCCAAACCACCACGGAACCAAAAATGAATAGAAATATCGGCAAAGTTACTATATTCTCTGGATTTTTGGACCTCTTAAAACGCCAGCCAAACAAGAGATTGAATTGAAAAATAACACGTGTTTAGAGCTAATAATTCTAAAATGATTCGTCATGTTCATAGCTAAGATTGTTCTTTCAAAGTGTACCTACCCTGTCTTCGTGTTTTCGCTTAGTTAGTTCATGTCATAGTGTTATCTTCATCTCCCTTGAAAACGGGGGCAGGATGCTCCCGAAATCAGTCGGGTTTTATACTCCGGCTAGTCATTGTGCAGTAATAAAGGTTTTACTTAATTTGAAGAATATTTCAGATGTGAAATAGAAAACCAAGCAAAAGAAAACCAGCGCCAGTATCAGTGTGGAAATGTGTACATTCATAGGCGTAGGAACAGGGGGGGCAGGGGGTCATAGCCCCCGCCCAATATTCTTGATTCTTAACTCTTAACCCTATGGCGCTGACTGGAAAGAAATGACTTCCAAATGCACCTTGGCCTCCCGAATATTCTGGACGTTCCTACGCTTACGTGTACATTTGAATAGATTTGATAAAAAAGCTGCAAAAGTGCGCGACCTCTAAATATCATCGAAATACATGGAAATTTCGCACAGAAGCTTGTAAGCAGATGAGCTTTGAGGGGAACATCGATATGCGTCGAAATATTGCATTTTGGAACAATGAAACACCCTAATGTACCCCTCATGTACCCTTAGCGGCAGGCCACAGTTGTCACGACTGCTGGTGTGACGACACATGTTGACTTCACGGTGAGTATCAGCCAATCGAAGCCTTTGAATCGTATTGAATATGGTAGCGGTTGCCAGATCATTACATCATCCACAGGCAGATATTCATTTATTTCCCTAGAGGAGAATTTTATAAATCAAAATATTGAGCTTATTATACATTTTTCAGAGAAACAATGGACTCCTTCTTGATTTTCGGCTAAAAGTACCCCTGATTACACTAAATTCCGGGATTCCACCAAGGTGCCACATTCCCTTTAAAGTACTTTGTTGAACTTGAATGGTCTTGAATAGTCCGGGATGTAATATTCATACATACGATCATACCAAACCAACATTGTACATAAAATACTATGCCTAACCCCAGTCAGCTCATGTTCATACCTGACCTGAAGAAGTCACTATGAATATCCATTGATCGGTAATCACAAGGCTAATGAGATGGTGTCAAATTACTTACCTATAAGGACTTCTTAAACGGTAATTCATGGAACCTTGTAAACTGTGTATGTTGACCCGAAGGGTCTCCCAATAGTCTCATAAATTATGATATGTCGATATCTTATTGTCAATCATATGTGTTTGGATGGGTATCAAAGTATACAACCCTACCTTCTGGTAATGTTTCAAAATATAAAAATTGATGGTTCCTAAAATGAAGTACCTGTGTAGAAGACACCCATATACTAAAAATTGGGGAAATGTTACATTATGTAATAAATTGATTATATATTTCACAGAGGCACTGAAGCGCAGTAGCGTCCCTGTCAGCCGGGCGGGATTTGCCAGGCAATTAGCAAGTGGCTTTCGCGAAGCCACGACCGGCTGGAACGGCGGGCAAACCGGAGGCCGAGCCATCGCCACTCTGGAGGCCTCGTACCTGCTCCGGTGCAGGAGGCCCAGGACATGGCCTTCCAGGAGGTGGAGGTCACCTATGAAGAGTTTTAGTTTAACACGCGCATTGACGGGGGTCTGAGCCACCTTCGCATTGACGGGGGGCGGGTACCCCCCCTAAGATCTCGAGAACCACGGTAGGTAGCGAAAAACGGTAAACGGCGTTGGGCTGCCCATCCACTTCTCCATCGAAAACATTTGAACCATTTTTTTGTCAGATCACATTTAACACGCGCATTGACGGGGGTCTGAGCCACCTTCGCATTGACGGGGGGGGCGGGTACCCGCCCCCTAAGATCTCGAGAACCACGGTAGGTAGCGAAAAACGGTAAACGGCGTTGGGCTGCCCATCCACTTCTCCATCGAAAACATTTGAGCCATTTTTTTGTCAGGTCACATTTAAGGTCACGAGAGGTCAAAACATGCCCGTCATAGGGATAACATGTAAATTCAGTTTTTCGGCCGTTAAATCTGAACAAGTAAAGATAGAGCAAAACGACTTAAACTATATGAATCCTCTTAGCAAGCCGAATCGAATGATATATAATTTGACCTTGCTAGGTCAAATCAAGGATTTGACCTGACCTGAGGTCAGGTCAGGGTCAAATTATATAAAATGCATATCATTAGAACCGCAAAGCCCAGGCGAGTCTAATGCAGCTAAAATAAATGCTCTATCGCCATCCGTTACTGAGTTATTCCGTAAAAACCATTTTTCCCATGTATTTCCAATAGAAAGGTCATGCCTCGTATCTGACCTTAGGTCATCGATATCAAAAATACCGGAACATATTTTAGAGAACTCGGTGGGGCCATTATGTGATATGAGTTTCAATCGGATAAGTTCACCCTGCTCCGACTTATGCTATCTTAAACTTTTTTTGAGGTCGGGTCACTTGACCTGTAATGGTGACCTGACCTGAGATGACCTAGCCTTAAAATTTTCAAAGAAGTTGTAAAAATGATGAGGGAAAAGGTATACCAAGTACGGCGGCGCTACGCGCCGCCGTTTTTCTACTATCTCCGAAAAACCCGAGGGGGGCGGGTACCCGCCCCCGTCAATGCGCGTGTTAAGGTCACGAGAGGTCAAAAGATGCCCGTCATAGGGATAACATGTAAATTCAGTTTTTTCGGCCATTACATCTGAACAAGTAAAGATAAAGTAAAACGACTTGAACTATATGAATCCTCTTAGCAAGCCGAATCGAATGATATATAATTTGACCTTGCTAGGTCAAATCAAGGATTTGACCTGACCTGAGGTCAGGTCAGGGTCAAATTATATAAAATGCATATCATTAGAACCGCAAAGCCCAGGCGAGTCTAATGCAGCTAAAATAAATGCTCTATCACCATCCGTTACTGAGTTATTCCGTAAAAACCATTTTTCCCATGTATTTCCAACGCAGAGGTCATGCCTCGTACCTGACCTTAAGTCATCGATATCAAAAATACCGGAACATATTTTAGAGAACTCGGTGGGGCCATTATGTGATATGAGTTTCAATCGGATAAGTTCACCCTGCTCCGACTTATGCTTTCTTAAACTTTTTTTGAGGTCGGGTTACTTGACCTGTACTGGTGACCTGACCTGAGATGACCTAACCTTAAAATTTTCACAGAAGTTGTAAAAATGATGAGGAAAAGGTATACCAAGTACGGCGGCGCTACGCGCCGCCGTTTTTCTACTGTCTCCGAAAAACCCGAGGGAGGGGCGGGTACCCGCCCCCCGTCAATGCGCGTGTTAAACGGTTGACTCTGTTTCTTTGTGAAAAGATTTCGTTTTGTGTATGTGTGGGTATAGGATCATGATTATGAGTTGATAAGATGTCTAATGACCTGCATCCATCAATCCTGAATATAAAATTAACCTAATAACCCGAGAGTATAGATTCAGGCACCGACCTTTATCAGAATCGTTGCAATACAAGATGTGAAAACATAAATTGTTGGCTATAGTGTGGGCAAGACCTCAAATGCTGATTAGATTCGAGGTCCTTTCCACACTATAACCAATAATCTATGTTTTCACCTAATGTATTATGAGGATTCTGATGCAGGACTGTGCTTGAATATACAATCTCAGTATATTAGCTCCATTTTGCATGCAGGATTGGAGGAGGTAGGCCATTATACATCCTATCAAATCGACTATTTGTGATTAATTCAGGTCAGCCAGTTTGTTCATTTTACCTTTTTTGGGGCTGTTTAAATACACGTTACATATATATTTGCCTGTTTCCAGAAATGAGTTTCATTACATTTGGTCCGCAACGATCTTCCCATATATACTGTGTTAAAGCGTTAAAGCTTAGCTATCTAATTTGTCCACAACTCAGCGATTCCACCATGACCTCATTAATTAATTAAACACATGAAGATTTAATAACGTTCTCTACCAGTTTTCGGTACTTGATAATCTTACACGTATTATTGAGCTTGATGGAAGGCATGAGCCTGTGCATCAATTTATTCACCTATTTGCATACAAGTCTGAATTTCTCTAAGACAGCCAATTATGGAATATTCAAAAACATATTTAACACAACACAAAAACCAGGCTCATTATATACAGGCCGAATGAAAAAACTTTGAATATATCTAATCAAAATAAAATAATTAGGCAGGTATAGTATGCACATCTTATGCTCGCCGGATACACCTCACTGAACACAGCAATGAAAATGAGGAAATGCTGACTCAACTACCACCATGGCGTAAAAACCATCTACCAATAACTAGGGTCGGAACCGCGCTGACCCGAAATGGCTTGATCTGGCACGTAGTATAAATATAAATGACCCACCTCTGACCAGTGCCATCAACTGCCAATTACTACGGCCAGGCCCGCTTTGGCCTGCACTGGCCTGATCTGGCACGCAGTAGAAATGCACAGCAGTAACTCTGGCCCAGCTCTGGCGAGAACCCATCAACTACCAATAACTAGGGCCAGGCCCGCAATGTCTCGAGGAGCTGGCCCGAGCTGGTCAGATCTGGCACGCAGTTACACAAATGGCTAATAACTCCGTCACGGAGCGGGCCAGCTCCGTTGTCGGGCACAACTCGGGCCAAGTTGGGCAGCGGTAACTCCGTCCCAGCTCTGGGCCAGCTCTGGGCCAGGTCGGGAAAGTTGTTTCAACTCCTGAGTTACACCCAACAACAGCCCTACATGTGCCGGAGCTCTGTGCCCGCGCTGGCCCAAGCTGTGCCAGGTCGGGGCCGGAGGTAAATTGCTGGCTGGGTTTTAATGGCGATTTATGCTGAAAATAATGGATTTGGCCTTATTTCTGCTGAAAAATGGTTAACATGCCTAACATCTCGTTTTAAGTTTCTTCTGATAGTAATAAAAGCCTCCCATTTGCGTGACCTCGGATCGGCGTATGAGCTGGTGATGCTTTGTGCCAGACTGAGACTGTTTCTTTTCAGCTAAAAATGAGTATGCATACAAATGAGACGTTTTTAACTAAAAGAGGTTCGATTCCATTAGGAATCAAAGTGACATTGATGAATTTCTTCGATTTCTTTGATATTTCAAAACATATTTCATGTTTTGAACTAGTCAATAAAGCAGGTTATACGCATTTAAAATGGACAACACTAAATCATGTTTAGCACGTGGGTTTTAAAGATTTCCAGGCAAGAAATACTTGTCCGCACAGCATGCGCTGCGGGACTTAACCCGCGCCCCACCGGGGTCCGGCGCCACCTTCGCCCCACGGGGGGGCATCGATGGCCCCCCTCTAACTCCGAAAATATGGGGGTTAGCGCAAATCTGCAAAGTGCATTAGAAAGCCCGCGTGAATTCAGTAAGAAATTACTTCGCATGTTTTAGCTCTCAGGTCAATGGTTTGACCTCCAGAGGTCAAATTAGGTCAAGATCGGCTATTTTCACTCAAATATGCAGTGCTTAAGCAAACTGGGCATAACTCTTATGCCATTAGAGCTATTGAGATGTGGTGAAGTACATTGGATAGGAAAATGGCAGACCTTTCTCCGCTATATGAAACATTATGACCTCCCGCCAGTGGTTTGAACTCCAGAGGTCACCTCGTGACCTAATATGACCTGAGATCACGAAAGATCAGAAAGTGACCTTGCCGTATATCAAACGAAAGCCAGTGATGAGACATACACGATGGTGTTTGATTCAGCGCTCTAGCTTATATAGGTCAAAAGTTATTGTCAAAATACTGTTTTTGACCCCTGGTGACCTTGGATGACCTCGCAGAAGTCAAAGGGAAAATGTGGCCCCTGGGATCCGTGAAAGGGTGTCCAAGAACATTTTTCTGACCAAGCCGAGCATTTCCAATCGTTTTTGTGACTTTTAGATCCTAAGACAGCTTTTCCCCATGCTTTTTCAATGGGAGAGGTCACCTCATGACCTGACCTCAGATCACGAAATCGAAAAATCCCGGATATACACCTTGTTGGCCCTGGAGGGGTCATGAAGTGTAGGAAGTTTCAAATTGATCGACTTCGAATTGTAGCTCTTACAGAGCTCTAAAGTTGAAGTGAGGTGACCTTGGTTGACCTCGCCTGGTGACCTGACCTTGAGTAACCCGGGGTAAAAAATTTAGGGATGGTGGGAAAATGATGCAGGAAGAGGTAGAGCCCTCAACTCCGGTGCTGCGCCTCGTCGTTTTTCTGCTATTCCGGAAAAAACCTTAGGGGGGCATCGATGGCCTCCCCCCGGTGGGGCGAGGGTTAAGCATGAAGTCACTTTCATACGATCACGTAGCAGCCTCCCTTCAAGAGCAAGGGCCGGTCCGTGGTGACGCCACGTGGGCGTAAAAGGCTTTTCTACCGCTGGGTCTATTGCAAATATTTTGAATCTTTTAATGCTCACTTTCAAATGCAAGAGGACAAAAGAAATTCAGGTGTGCTCCAAATTTAGAAATACAACATTCAGCTTTAGATATGTTTGTCGTCCTGGAATATTCTGGATAATATTGATACACCCTTGATACAGTCTTGAAACGGCGAGCGTGTAACGTCACCCGGGCGTGAAGGAATCGCCCGTGAACGTAACTTTAAACAAATACATCTTGACCTGGCACGTAACCATCTGAGGACGACGGGACCGGTATGCGGTGAATTTTTCATCTTTTTTTCTCGTAAAGGTTAAGTTCCGGGACAAATGAAATATTGATCAAGTGGAATGCTCGACACGCTCGACCACATGGCTATTTCAGTTCAAATCGTATTATGAATGTGCCACATTCCCTTTAAGCGTCAACCAAACTAATGTAATCAAAATAAAGACCTTAAGCCAATAATCGGGATTGTATCTAGGCTGTACTAACCAAACACCCACGGGTCGAACAAACGCCCACCGTTTGGGAGCCACTGGACTACGGAGTGCCGTCACCCTCCATCAAGTGGGTGGTTCGAAGGGCCAGTTTACAAGGGTGGTCAAACGGCGTTCGGGACATCTATCCCCCTACCTCTACTGCGACGCCAGCACACTAAGACACGGTCCAGAAACACCGCACTCCTGGTCGAGGGTCAACAGCCTCGGCAAGCCCACGTGGGCCGCAATCTGATTTCCCGGAAAGGAAGCTCTCGACTCCAGACGAGCTGCCCGATTCAATAGCAGTCATAGGCGGCTTGTTTCAGCGGCCGCCGCCGGCGCCGCGTCTGGCCCGGAGTGCGCTGCATATTGGATGCGGAGACGGCCACTGCTCGGCATGAGGAGACTCGGATCACCCCACAGACGGCCACAGCCTGACAATCGGCCCCACCCACCCCGGACGTCTGGCAGCGGCGCCCACGTCCGCCGGCCGACAGGTGTCAGCGCGCTCACGTCTCAACATGCGGCGCTAACTTCCTGATGGTCCCGCGGCAGGCACTGGCAATGACGCCGGAGAGCAGCGCCTGCCGGCTCCGACAGCTGATGTCCGCCGCGTCAACCCAGTCCCAGCGTCAACAAACCAGCGCGTCGGCCTCGCGGCGGATAACAGCGTACCCGATATTGTTACTGATTGATACGCCTCGAGCTTTTAGTCATGATCATCGTGGTATTCACCCAGCCCATGGATGAAGATGACTGATTCCGGCTACTGTAACCAATACATAATTCTACTTACACATTTCTGATTCGAAGTTCGCATTTCAGCACTCGTCAGCCACAGTCATCTGCTCTGATGTGTCCAGCAAAGAAATACACCTAATCAGTCCGCGATACGCCATGTTTAGACAGCACCAACTGTCCGGGCCTTGCTTTCGAGCATCTCCACATCGGATGATAGCCGCCAAAGCCGAAGAACAGCGAGCCCCCGGGGCAGATTCCCTAGTCGCACCCGGGAGGTCCCGTCATCAGGCTCGGTGGTAGTACCCGAGAGGTCCCGAGGTCGTGACCTACCCGGCAGTCCAGGGGTCAGACTCCTCAGTAGCTGGGGTCAGACTGATCAGTATCCGGGGTCAGACTCCCCAGAGCCGGGTTAGACTCACCGCTGGGGTTTCCGTGACTGGCCTATAGAATTAGCGCCAATAACGTGAAAAAACATTTCTGGGTATATGTATTGCATTGTTTATTGAATAAAGGGCTTGCTTAGCTGCAGAGATTTTGGACTTAGATTCGATTGTTCTGATGAGTTTTAGAGTTGCGAGAGTATGATTTCAAATGTTTGAATAATCTTTGTGGAGTTTTATCTCAATACTGATGCCCACACTTTATTACAATAATGTACTTTCAGTTTTGAGGGTATCGTAATTCGGAAAACATATCTCATAGCATGCTACAAAAAATCAGGGTAGTCACACAATATAGTCACAAAATCACAATCCTAGGTTCAATATGCCATCGCGAAATCACACGGTATCATATCTGGAGATTTCTGCTGGAAAGTGGGAGTTGTGTGAGCTGATCAGTGTGTAATAGGGGGGGGGGCTTTTGGCAACTTTTTCTTAAATGTTTCTGGATCAGTCGGTTTCTGATTTTCCCGGACCCACTGATTTCGAATTTGCCCTTGAAACTGAAGCACCACACTGTGCATGTTGATTGGTGTCCTGTCCCCGATGTAGAGTGTTTCGAGTGCTGTCAGTCAGCGGTGATCGGTCCGGTAATGGCTGTGTTGTGGTGTTCTTGTGCATGTTTTTTGTGATCCTTCGTGGACGTGCATGGTGAGTCTACTGCTCAGTGTGGTTGCGGTGGGTCCAATGGAACATACCTGACGGGTTGAGCAGTCCACGGTTTAGGAAGTACATTGATTATTACATTAGTTTGTTTCAGTGGTGAGTGTTTCTTGGATGCGTTGTTGCTCATGACCATGTTCGCTGTTTTCGGACTGTTGTAGATGTTGATTTTGAGTATTTTGCGTGGGTCTTTTGTTTTTGCATTGTCTCGTATGATATTATTGATAGCCTTATCGTCCTATTTCCATACTGTTGTGAGTGTTTCGGTAGAAGAGGCTGATCTCGTCGGCTCTATGTGAGGAGGTCTCTTCTGGGTTTGGAGCGGATTGCTCCGCTAGTGAGTTGGGTTGCTCTACGTGTGAAGTGGACGGATGTGTGTGTGACGTCCACTGCTCAGTGTGTGGGTTGAGCTACTCAGTGTGTGAGGCAGGCTGTTCTTCGTGTGAGGTGAGCTGGTTTCCGTGTGGGGTGGGATGTTCTGTGCTGTGGTTGAGCATACTGCTTACTTCTGTGTCAAACATGCCATAAATATATCCGTTGTTGACCGACATCTGCCTAACCCCATTCAAATCGCGATGGACGAGTTCCCGGGTTGAGCAGGTTTTTATTGCTCTACAGACATACGCTCTCACACACACCCCTCTTATAACTGTCCGTGCAGTCCACATTCGCGTTCATACATCTGCCTCCAACTGCAGTTCTCTCCTGCTCCATCAAACATTACGTCCAAAAAGGGCAGCTTGTCGCTGACATTCAACTCAATAGTTAAGTTCAGACCAGAGCTGTCGATACGTGCCGCTTTCAATCTGCTCTATTCCTCAGTGCTACCAACAGCTATACAAATATCATCTACATGACGGAAATGTAAGTTTGCTTTAACTCCAGTCGCTGGCATTGCTGCGCCCTCTACGTGGCACATGTACGCCTGGGCAAAAGGCACACAAGTGGTGACCCCATGGCCACCCCATCGACCTGCACGTACAGCTTTCCCTCGGGGCATCTGAAGGGAGCCTCCTTGGTGCGCAGTCGAAGTAAGTCTGCCTTGAGCAGTTTTGGAGGTCGAAGCGGTGGAAGTATAGGGTTGTCTTATACATATTCAAGAATTATATCAATGTTCTGCTCGATTGGGACATTTGTACATAAACTATCAACATCCAAAGAAGAAAATTACCTTAGGCTTATTTACTTTAAGGATATCAACCAGTTCAAGATTTTTTTATTTTAGGTCAATATTTTAGAGTGTGGGAACCGGGAATAAATTGAGCTATAATCTTATTCATCTTTTTTTGCAACAGCATATCGTAAGTGTGGGGATCGGCGAAATTAAGGGGCGAAGACGGGGTTTTGTGGGTTTTGACATTGCCATATAAATATATATGTCCAAACTATCATTCTCCTTTTTGGAAATGAGCCACATTGACTTCAGCATTGGCAACATCAATTAGTTTGTTTAAGCGACACTTTCACGACGCAGTTGGACCTCTGCTTATCCGTCATACTTTGTGGCGTCACTTAAGACGGGGAAACCTTATTCAAAGTGTGTCAAGCACAACGAATGCACTGTTCTAATCAGCTTTCCTTACCACTGTGCTCTGATTTGCTCTAAGCTCTCGGGCAGTTTCTCGCAGGGCAGGGGTGAGGACACAAGTCCGGGAACAGCGTCTACGTGGTTGCCTCGGCCTGCAGCTGTACTTGGATATCGGTGCTGAGTTTTCTTTGACCTTGGTCCTAGAGTTGACACATGTCTTAAAAAATAAATTGTCATTTCCGTCTCTTGTGGAAACACTAAGGTTCCTTTAAACAAGTTCGAAGGTTTTTCCAATGTTCTGGTATGTAATATGCTCTGATGTTCTTCGATTACTTCATCCAATTTGATCTCAGTTTCCCGATATATATATATATATATATATATATATATATATATATACTGATATATCTCAGTAAGGTGAAACATTCAAGGGTGGTATGTATATTTATATACCGATATATATATATGATAATATAACGAAAGCGCATCAATTCTCTGTAAATACGTATTAATCATGTGAAAATTAAACATTAAGGTCAAGAGCTATGGAGAACCTCCAGAATGGCTAAAATGTATATTTTGCAGATCGTTACCCACGGTTTTCAAACTTTGAAGTTTTCTTTACTGAAATAGAGCTTAGCGTGACGTGAATCTTTCCCACTTATAATTTGTTAAAACAGACAGGTATATTTTGAGATCTTCAGGTCGGGGGGAGGGGGGGCGAACCCTCCCCTATCTCTTGACAGGAATAGGGGTAGCGAGGAGCGTGCGAGGAATAATGTCAAACCGTCTAGTAAAATTTGGTCTACAAAATACCCAAGGTTCTGATGGTTTTCGAGTCGGCGTAAGAAATATATTTTCAGCATTCGATTTTCCTGTTTACATTAGCTATAAAGCTGGCACATGCTTAAGTTCCGAACATGGACCGGTCTGAAGACGAGCCCTTTTCCAGATGTCCACAACTGCGAGTGCTGCAGGACCCGGACCTGACCTCTGCCCTGAGGTCATCCCTGGCCCGGGGTGTTCCCCGGCCTTGACGCAAACGCGCGGTGAACTGGTATGGATATTGAGTGAACTCAGGCCTTATATAGAACTGAAGGTGAACTGGGTTGGGATGAGGACGACTGATGGGACAACCTGTAAAGTGTTTCCCTTGTCATATCTACGCAGTTTCAGTCACCAGTGATGCCCACATGACGTCACTCAACCAAGAAGGCAGGACAACATCATTAAAAAGTGTCGCTTTGATTCCGTTCAGGCCAACATGTCATGCCTGCGAGGCAAATTCTCCGCAAGTTAGATGCTGAACAATTGTGGCCACGACACAGGATGCCGTGGCGATGGGCAGGCGTATTGAAGAGTAAGAAAACAGCGGAGTCGAGCTCCAGGACGACACAAATACTTCGACGCAAAACTAAACGACACCGAGCAACGACACAATGTATATGATCCACGCACAAGGCTGCTACTCAAAACTTATTCGCAACTCCTAAAATATTTTTCAACCTAAAAGTTTGCAAGTAATTAGGATTCATAAAGATGAGAGAAAAATATGAAAGGAAGTGCAAAACGTTAAATAGCTTTTCTATGACCGCAGGTAGAGACAGCTCTCCCCTCGACATGAGAGCTGCAGTAATTTATAATCCCTACCATGTCTAAAGGGTATGGCTTACTGTACAAGTCATATAAATTTCACATGCTACCTACATCCATTTCGAGCTGATGAAAGGGTCCGTTAACGTGATTGCGTTCGCTCGCCTGCTAACGTTCGCCAGCTCATTGCGTCTGAACTATTTTATCTTATATTTTATTAGGGCCACTCTCAACAGGCACACTTGCCCAATTACAGTGAGTATTGGCGTGGGTGTTTAAGGATCCTCTCCACCGGGTCAGATCGGACACGGAAGGCGGTTTCCCGCCGTGGGGTTTGAACCCACGTTAATCCATGCTATCCGATCCGAAGACAGGCAACGAAGCCACTAGGCCACCCCGGCCCCCATAAATCTATATATACGTCCAGCCTGTAAATATATCAATATCATCCAGCGCAGTGACTCATCCATAGGAATACCCCTGCTAAGCACTCTTCACAGAGAAAAAACGACTCTGCGACCTCCAGAGTAGCCAGTCGCCATCGCTTCCTCACCTGCCGAAGGCATTGAAGAGGGAGACTATCTCGTTCCTAGTCAGCTGGAACCGGGGACGACGTCGCACGCCCTCGCTGAACACGGCCGGGTCGTCAAAGTTGCCCGAGAAGAGGATCTTCAGCGCCGTTCCCAGGCCCTGAGTCTGCCGCCAGAGGTCAAGGTCAGCCTCAGATTCTCCTTTTAAAGGAGACAGAGGCGGCCGACGGAGTACAGCAGGCATTTGGCGAAGGATATGGGATCGATAAATCGGACGGCTTGGACATAGAGTTGCTGTACAGAAGAGGTACACGCGGGAATGGCAGCGGCGATCATGTCATCACACATCATTTCCTGGCGTCACGTACTAAGACACGCACGCACCCACCCAGCCCCACACACAGACCGCCAAAGAACTGTAGGGCGATGGCACAATGAGAAACGGCCTACCCGATGACCCATTCCGAAGGAAATCACTTCATGTTAGGGACGAAGCGTCAGTGAGCGATTAGCCTCCGAACGGCTCCTGCCCGACGTTGCCAGTCAGCCCGCTATCTTTCACTTGAAACACCGGCAGTTTGGCATAAGGCACATGCCGAGTGAACGGGCATCTGCCGCTCTGACCGCACCGCCAGGAATGACAGAGCGGAGGACCACATCGGCTGATGGCAGCGGCTTCTGCCACTCCTCGCGTGTTTGGCAGTGTTGCACATTCAATGGATGACAGAAGGAGGCCTACTTGTAAATTCGTGCTTCCGTGAGACATTTTATGGAATTTTCCTCGCTTCAACTTCTAAACTCAGTTGGAACCAGGCGAGTACTTTCAAACACCTGTCACTATAACGCATGACCTCCATCGCGAGTAAATCCCTTGTCAACAACAAGCTTAGCACTACAATAAATTGCATATCTGCAGTTTACAGGGGCCAGTATTCAGGTAGACCGGGGGTTTTCCGCGGGCGACTAGTTTGCAGGGGTTTTGAGATCGGCGAGGGGCGGGATTTTCGTTGGAGAACATAGTGACCTGTCCTCTAGGACGATAAGTTCCTTTATTTTCTAACGGCACTGTTCCTAATACTTTCCAGTATCACAAAGACAGGTGATGCTAACATTGCAATGATGGCTATGTGACCGGAGGTTGGCAAACCGTATCAGATGAATAAGCATCTTATAGCGTTTTCCCAGAAACTTGTACATTGAGTACAAGTTTACATTAACTTCCCCCGGGAGGAAGCAGCAGTAATTTTTTGGAGCTTATCGACACACCAAACGCCAAGGTCATATAGCATCGCCAACTCCCCCCTCTCTCTCTCTCTCTCTCTCTCTCTCTCTCTCTCTCTCACCGAGCCTCCGGTAACTGTTGCCGGTAGATTTTGGCATAATCTAACAAAATAATATTCCTAATCACTACATCCAAAGACCCGCATCCGATCTGGCTGAAGCTAGTCTACCGAAGCAATTACACATTTCTTCGCCCACGTCTTCATCTCTAAAATGACCTTTTAACTTCATACTATCTCTGAAATAAATCCGACAAGCGGGCAGTTCTGAGTTCGACTATCCTATCCCAAAAACAATCTGATCACCCAGGGCCTTCCAGTACAGTCCCCTGGTACAAGGTGGCTACCACACACCTGCAGCTTTCCCCAGAGCTTGCACTTTTCGCAGCCGACGCAGTCCATGATGCGGGTGATGTTGCGGAAGTGTTGCTGGAACTCCTCCTTCAGTTTGCGCGCCTGACGTCCGCCGCGGAACAGCACCGACTCGTTGAAGTGGCTCGGGAACGTACTGAAGCACACACAGCAGCCCCGTCTTAAAGAGCACAACGAACAACACGGACTTCGCTGTAATGGCTCGGGAACGTACTGAAACACACACAGCAGCCCCGTCTTAAACAGCACAACGAACAACACGGACTTCGCTGAATGGCTCGGGAACGTACTGAAACACACACAGCAGCCCCATCTTAAAGAGCACAACGAACAAGACGGACTTTGTTGTAATGACTCGGGAAAGCTCCTATATATGTGAGAGTGAGGTTTAAATAACGCTTACAAAGAATTAACAACCACCCCGGTGCGCCTCCGAGCCACCTTCGCCCTGGTGAGGAGGGTCAAACACCCCCTCGAACTCGGCTCTTATACGGGATAGCGAAAACATGTTATTGCATAATGATGTTATGATTCGCATGTTCTGTCATAATTATGTCTTATTTCTACAATGTTTTAATGACACCAAGACTTAGGGCGAGCGTGTGACTTTGTTGCAAATCTCGGAATGCCACGGATATCATTTTTATCATTTCATTGTAAATACCATGTCTTTGTTGTATTTATTTGATTTGAGCTATTAGTGGGTTAACCTGTTGCTCATTTATAAGAATAAATACAAATACAAAACGAAGCAAAAGCTAGTGGATAGCTCATACAAATTCCTGAGGAAACTAAATCGGTCACTTTTTGGCTCAGATCAATATTGAGGTCATGACAGGTCAAAGAAGGTGGCATATTAGACAAGAGTTTCGGGGCTTTAGCGTCTGACCCAGTTAAGTTAGAATTATTTTTAGGCAGCATTCGCTTCCTCTCGTTACGGCGAATGGAATGATGTATCATATGACTATAGTAGGTCAAAACACAAAAATGACATAACCCGAGTTAGGTCAAGGTCGCTATTTGATCTATCATAATCAATATGCGCACCAATCGACTCGCAACAAATGTGAACGTAATAGTATCAAAGTAAAAGCTTTATCGTCATTTCCTGTAACGTTCTTGACCCAAGTCTGAAAATCTGCTTAAGTGGCTCAGATGACCTCTCAGAGGTCACAAGTAAGAAATTGCAGCATGAACCTAGAAAGGAGCCAAGGATACTACGATTTGGAGAATATGAAGGTATTCTCAGCTGTATGTACACAAATACAGCTCAATTCACGTTTCCCCATGTATTTCCAATGGAGAAGTCATGATCCGTACCCGACCTTTCGCCATCGATTTGAAAAAATCGCGGAATATATATTGTAGTACCCGGTGGGCCCATTACGTGGTATAAGTTTCAATTCGATAGATTCACCTTTTTCTTACTTATACCACCTTAAACATTTTTTGAAGGTAAGGACACTTGACGTGCACTGGTGACCTAACCTGAGATGACCCAACCTTAAATTTTGGGGAAAGTTGCAGAATTGATCAGGGATAAGGTGTGCCAAGTACGGCGGCGCGAAGAACCGCCATTTTTTCGCGCCGCCGGAAAAATCCGAGGGGGATGTTCAAGCACCCCCCCATCGGGGCGGGGGTTACTGAGAGGCAACACATGGGGCTGTCCACGTCATTTCAGCACAACCGATGACCGATTTTACACCTTCAGGTCTTTGATTTACTTCAAACTTTGTCGATGGGGTTATCAGCAGTCCAGTGTGCGCCAGTGATATTTTTAGGTCGCTGAAAGCAACGGTTCAAGAGTCTACGGCAATAATACACTGCTGGCGTAAAACTTTTCTACAGTTTGTTTTACCCGATTGAAATAACAATAAATAGGGATAACTGCATATAAAATAGTTTGGAATGGGCCAATTAACACCGGAGTGAGATCTTAAATATTTGATTTTAACTGAAACAATTTGTAATTATTCATATAACTAGGTAACTTTAAAATGTTTCCAGCGCGGATTTGAAAACTGAAAAGAGCGCATAAGAGGGCACATCTCAAAGTATTGAGAGCAAACGTAAGAAACCGTGCGAATTTGTTTCTAAGCATGACAAAACTAAGGATGATGCGAAGGACGTTGGGAGCATCTTTCATACAATGATAGACTGAATATGGGGGCTGTGTTCTCACCTGATGACGGGCAGGATGTCGGAGATGGCCTGGCGCACCTCCTCGTCTTCCTCGGCGTTACCGGTGAAGTACTCCAGCTGGGAGAGGTAGGGCGCTGCCTTTGCCAGCGCGCGCAACTCCAGCAAGTACACAAAGTAGAGGTTCTTGAGGCGGCGCGGACCCTGACCCTCGGTCAGCTCGGGGTCGAACCGGCGGTGGAATTCGGCGGCGTTGGGCCCCCAGCGATCGGACGGCGGCGTCAGACCATCCAGTCCGCGGCAGCCCTCTGCGACGGCAAACACGGAGCTGCTGTCGCGACCAGGACTCCAAACACAGCTAACAACCACCACCCCACCAAAGTCACCAAGGGAAAGTTGCAAATGTTGCTAACGATTGCAAGTATATCTAGTTGAATGAGAAAGTATCTTCATCTACAGTGTGGACGGTAAGAGCATGGTGTACGGATAAAATGCAGGGCGGGGGGTGTGTGGTGTGTAAATTCTGGGCCCGAGTGGAGACAACTACCTGCTGCCTGTTCTGTTGACGGACCTGAGAGCAGGTAGTTGCTGCAAAGGTGGACGGTGATGCTGGTGTGGAGGCCGGACACAGCCCTGTAGAACACCCGCTCCTCCAGGCAAAGTCCTGCCGCCGCACACCTCGTCAGGAGAGCCCTGAACCCAGCGCTGACCCCGCAGCCGGCGCAGTGAGACACCGCGCTACAATCCGACACTGCTTCACCCTGGTGTCAGCTGGAGGCCCATGGACGACATCCAGGGCTGCGTGATGGTTATTGCAAGACAAACGGAAATATCACTTTCTCGACATCCGGGGCTACGTGATGGTTATTGCAAGACAAACGGAAATATCACTTTCTCGACATCCGGGGCTACGTGATGGTTATTGCAAGACAAACGGAAATATCACTTTCTCGACATCCGGGGCTACGTGATGGTTATTGCAAGACAAACGGAAATATCACTTTCTCGACATCCGGGGCTACGTGATGGTTATTGCAAGACAAAGGGAAATATCCCTTTCTCGACATCCGGGGCTACGTGATGGTTATTGCAAGACAAACGGAAATATCCCTTTCTCGACATCCGGGGCTACGTGATGGTTATTGCAAGACAAACGGAAATATCCCTTTCTCGACATCCAGGGCTACGTGATGGTTATTGCAAGACAAAGGGAAATATCACTTTCTCGACATCCGGGGCTACGTGATGGTTATTGCAAGACAAAGGGAAATATCCCTTTCTCGACATCCGGGGCTACGTGATGGTTATTGCAAGACAAACGGAAATATCACTTTCTCGACATCCGGGGCTACGTGATGGTTATTGCAAGACAAACGGAAATATCACTTTCTCGACATCCGGGGCTACGTGATGGTTATTGCAAGACAAACGGAAATATCACTTTCTCGACATCCGGGGCTACGTGATGGTTATTGCAAGACAAAGGGAAATATCCCTTTCTCGACATCCGGGGCTACGTGATGGTTATTGCAAGACAAACGGAAATATCCCTTTCTCGACATCCGGGGCTACGTGATGGTTATTGCAAGACAAACGGAAATATCCCTTTCTCGACATCCAGGGCTACGTGATGGTTATTGCAAGACAAAGGGAAATATCACTTTCTCGACATCCGGGGCTACGTGATGGTTATTGCAAGACAAAGGGAAATATCCCTTTCTCGACATCCGGGGCTACGTGATGGTTATTGCAAGACAAACGGAAATATCCCTTTCTCGACATCCGGGGCTACGTGATGGTTATTGCAAGACAAACGGAAATATCCCTTTCTCGACATCCAGGGCTACGTGATGGTTATTGCAAGACAAACGGAAATATCACTTTCTCGACATCCGGGGCTACGTGATGGTTATTGCAAGACAAAGGGAAATATCCCTTTCTCGACATCCGGGGCTACGTGATGGTTATTGCAAGACAAACGGAAATATCCCTTTCTCGACATCCGGGGCTACGTGATGGTTATTGCAAGACAAACGGAAATATCCCTTTCTCGACATCCAGGGCTACGTGATGGTTATTGCAAGACAAAGGGAAATATCCCTTTCTCGACATCCAGGGCTGCGTGATGGTTATTGCAAGACAAACGGAAATATCCCTTTCTCGACATCCAGGGCTACGTGATGGTTATTGCAAGACAAACGGAAATATCACTTTCTCGACATCCGGGGCTACGTGATGGTTATTGCAAGACAAAGGGAAATATCCCTTTCTCGACATCCGGGGCTACGTGATGGTTATTGCAAGACAAACGGAAATATCCCTTTCTCGACATCCGGGGCTACGTGATGGTTATTGCAAGACAAACGGAAATATCCCTTTCTCGACATCCAGGGCTACGTGATGGTTATTGCAAGACAAAGGAAAATATCCCTTTCTCGACATCCGGGGCTACGTGATGGTTATTGCAAGACAAACGGAAATATCCCTTTCTCGACATCCGGGGCTGCGTGATGGTTATTGCAAGACAAACGGAAATATCCCTTTCTCGACATCCAGGGCTACGTGATGGTTATTGCAAGACAAACGGAAATATCACTTTCTCGACATCCGGGGCTACGTGATGGTTATTGCAAGACAAAGGGAAATATCCCTTTCTCGACATCCGGGGCTACGTGATGGTTATTGCAAGACAAAGGGAAATATCCCTTTCTCGACATCCGGGGCTGCGTGATGGTTATTGCAAGACAAACGGAAATATCCCTTTCTCGACATCCGGGGCTACGTGATGGTTATTGCAAGACAAACGGAAATATCCCTTTCTCGACATCCGGGGCTGCGTGATGGTTATTGCAAGACAAACGGAAATATCCCTTTCTCGACATCCAGGGCTACGTGATGGTTATTGCAAGACAAACGGAAATATCACTTTCTCGACATCCGGGGCTACGTGATGGTTATTGCAAGACAAAGGGAAATATCCCTTTCTCGACATCCGGGGCTACGTGATGGTTATTGCAAGACAAAGGGAAATATCCCTTTCTCGACATCCGGGGCTGCGTGATGGTTATTGCAAGACAAACGGAAATATCACTTTCTCGACATCCGGGGCTACGTGATGGTTATTGCAAGACAAAGGGAAATATCACTTTCTCGACATCCGGGGCTACGTGATGGTTATTGCAAGACAAAGGGAAATATCCCTTTCTCGACATCCGGGGCTACGTGATGGTTATTGCAAGACAAACGGAAATATCCCTTTCTCGACATCCGGGGCTACGTGATGGTTATTGCAAGACAAACGGAAATATCCCTTTCTCGACATCCAGGGCTACGTGATGGTTATTGCAAGACAAAGGGAAATATCCCTTTCTCGACATCCAGGGCTGCGTGATGGTTATTGCAAGACAAACGGAAATATCCCTTTCTCGACATCCGGGGCTGCGTGATGGTTATTGCAAGACAAACGGAAATATCCCTTTCTCGACATCCGGGGCTGCGTGATGGTTATTGCAAGACAAACGGAAATATCCCTTTCTCGACATCCAGGGCTATGTGATGGTTATTGCAAGACAAACATACCCCTTTCTTGAGTCCATGCATTTTAGCAAAAAGTTTAAGAGGCGAAGGCACTTCGGCCTAATTCTATCTGAATGGGTTAGTGTTTAGTTTATTCCATTAATGCCTCCGCTTCACACCAATGCCTCGCAAAGGAGACAACTTCCGAGAGATGTTTTGAATAATAATATTTGTGGCGCCGTCTAGACCTTCTTTTCGGCAGAAGGTGAGCCCGAGGCATGAAAAAACTCAACTACCAACAGTGAACGGGTTGCTTAAAAGCCCTTGTTTTTAAGGGTCTCGCCTGGCAACAGTTTTAGTAGTTGCGAGTCCCAGTTTCCATATTTCAATAAGTGTTTAAATATCGGTATAAAGCGAGTAAAACGCATTACATACCATGCAGTGGCCACTTTACAAATAAAATAACGAAATTTGATAATGCAAATCATTACATTTCAACTAAAAATCTGCAAAAAGACAAATAGTATCCCCGAGAAACAACACTTAATGCGGGTTGTTTCTTATATAAAAACAAATTGTAAAAAGTCATATGTCATATAGAAATGTCATGCTGACAAAACTACTTTATCCTATAAATTACCAACTCTGTGCCACAAGCAATCCGAAAAGCAAAACAACAAAGTTAGCTTTCTGATTTCCTCCGATGAAATAAGTCTAATATTGCTACCCTCTTTAAGATGATTTTTAAGATCAATCCCGAATTATGAAGGCTGTAGAAAAGTGTTACTTTCAATCTCGCTCGCCGTGTAAGTATTACAGTGGTATGAGGATTACTGTATAATACGACGGGTACATGTACAAGTAGTACGTCCTGAATAGGATATCGAGATACAAAACGCAATGACTGAATCCACTGAACTTGGTTAAAGTGGGAAAGAAAACGATTCAAACGATATCAGCCCTCTTCAACACCAAATACGCTTTGAGGTTTGCTTCGTGCGTACCCCTAGCTTTCTCATGCAGTCCGTGAAGGAGTTTTTCGTTTAGACTTCAACTTCCCTAGCCAGCCTTTTCCATTCCACTCTGCAGGAAAACCAAGTATTGCGCGCATTTCTGCTGCCTCCTCACGATAAATCAACACTGATCGCAGGGCAGCCGAAGCTCCGCCTGCTGATGGTGAGTGCCGGATGTAGTCTGGACAGTTTCGCTCGCAGATTCTGAATTCAAAACTGCCTCACCCAATTATATTTTTCAGAGCTCGGTATACCCTGTGAGCTCTTGCAGCACCAGTTAACATATTTTCGGCAGAGCTGATAGCTTTTTTGTACCCATTGACACGCTGGGATTTGAAGTACTACAACCTAAGGGCACACGAACATCTGGAGGCTATGTAGTGCCCGAGCGAGGCTCAGAGTTGGGATTTTGGCACATATACTTATATCAAAATACGTACCACGATAAGTTTCACGTGAGTCAGACTCCACCGTCAGCACGGTATGTTAGTTAGTTAGCAAGTTAAATTGGGACCACTGAAAAGCTTTGAAGTGGGTCTCGAACCGCAAAACTCCATGATGAAGCCTTGAAGGAGGTCTCAAATACAGAAAAAGTTCTCGCAAATGATGTATCAGCCGACTTAAATGCCTATTCTACTGGTTTCATGACAGCGACGTCACCACAGAGTTGTGAAATTTGAGCTACTTATCTAAAATTCTGAGGGACCTTAAACTCTTACTAACAATGTTTCATAAGCTGCCAAGAAGACAAACTAACCTTACTGCAAAATGAAGAAGAGCCTAATGCCTACTTTTTTGACCTTTAGATACTGAGCACCAAGCTGTATGACTTGGCAGCAGTACTACGAAAAGTTGGTCAAAGAGCATTTTAAGCTCACATCAATATCATCGTCGCAAAATTCTTATTTATGCACTTCAACATCCTAACTGGACAATCACACCAAACCATGCACATTTAAAGAAAACTAACGATACAAATAGCGGAGCGGACGTTCTTAACAATCAAATGAGAGGCCGACTAGTGAATAAGGGGAAACCATCGGCAGATCCGCAACGTGATAATGAACATTTAACCATGTCATATCGAATTCGAAGCCACAAGAAATATCTCTGGCTGGCATAGTATCGTTTAAATTCACAGACAGATATTCTCTACCCCGCGCGTACACTCAGTATTACAGTTGGGCAGTCAAAAGCCGGAAACCAGTCACCCATACGCCAAACACAGACGACTGTTTGTCCACCACCGCAGTCACACCAAGAAAACTCCAGAGAAAAGTACAGCCACAGACCCATGAACTCCCATTTTTAGCTTGTCTATATATGAAATACTTTGGTGTCATAAACGGGTATGCTGAACGGATTAATAAGTGGTGACGGTGATAGACGAGCAAAGGCTGGACCCTGTGAAAGCAGCACCATACTGACGGAGACCGAACGGCGAGTGGTGCGACATGCTGCTGCGCTAGATGGTGAAGCCCGTACCGGCACATCCTCGTAAACAAACGGTGAAATGGCAACACTGAGAAATACGGGCTCAAAGCAAACGCTCGCCAGGGCTGCAAGCCAAGCGCCATATTAGCCAACAAAAAGAAAATAAGTATAACTCTCAAGACTTACCCAAAATTTACATAGCAACTACATCTTGGAAAAATATCATAGGACGTTTAATAGGGTGAAGGCCCCTAATTTCGCACCAGCAAGTACAGTCTGTCCCTCAAGCAGTTCCCGTCCCCGGGCACTGAGCCCTCTGGTCTTGTGGGTTTGAGAGCCACTCCCTTGCTAATCGCCACAACCATCACTGGTGTGTCCTGCACTCCCGATACTGATTGGCAATGCGGCTCTAACCATCCAATGCATTTTGAAACTGACTGCATGCGGTGGCGAAAAGTCAAGTATCCTGTTTAAAAAGTTCGCGCTTCGGAAACTATTCCCGATCAAACAATTACACCACCAGACTTGAAAACCATATCTGGGATATTAGGGCGTTCTGCTTGCCATTGGCACCGGAAGAGAAGAAACCTGTGCAGGATTCACCCTTGTAATCGGCACAGACAAACCAAGGAACGGCACTGTCATCCCAGCTCCTATGGCAGCAGGGCTCAGCTTGTTCGCGGCAAAAGGTGGTCTAGCGCAAGAGGAGCTGCTGCTTCACCTGTATACAACTTCTATCTAAAAAAAAAACCCTTTCTATCTATCTAAAACCCTATCTTTTCAAGGACATCCAATCTAGTGCCGTATCCATCGGCACTAGATCCATCCATTCGTCCAATCGGTTGACGAACGGTTGTCTCTTCATTACCCGACGAAGGCGATGCAAAATTGTACAACTAGGCGTGGGTGACGTCGCATATCTGATATGCAACATCACCTGATATGCATATCCGATATGTTTTCACCTGATTCAGGTGAAAGCATACGCTGCCGGGATTGGGTATGTGGTACCACCACATAGTATAGTACATAGTAAATCGATATACTATGGTGACACCATGGAATAATTTCATGGTAAAACCATGGCAGCAGAGGTACATTTACTCTGACGTACCAGCCAGAGCGTGATTCCGTAACGATGCGTAACGTAACAGCCGTGACGATGCGGACGGTCGCGTTTCCACCAAGCGCGCGCCACGCGAAGAGAGGTGTGCATGCAGACTGATCTGTCCTAACAGCGTTGTGGTTTACTGGTATCTAACAAGCGCACAATTATGGAGAAAATGGGCAGCTCAGTGACAGAGACCCGAGTTGTACCTTTCGGTGAGGAGAACACTGCAGAGCTGAGAGTGCTTCGTGGGAGTCTGTTGCGAGAATGTGTGCGTTTTGATTCCGACTCGGACTGTGCCATTATGCACACCTGTCTTTTCCTTTGGCTTCATGATCAGTTGATTTGGTGATGTAAAAAGATGGAAGTTGTGTTTAGGAAAAAGCAGCAGCTGTTCGTACACTAGTCCAATATCACCCATTGCACCGAAAAACTCCGTCCAGACACCGCAGAGAATGGGAGGCCAGACGCCTGTACCCACAGTCCGGTTTCCCCGAGCCGATCAAAACCGTGCCGACTGGACTTCTGCCTCGGCAGATACTCCACGCTCCTGCCTAACTGCTGTATGCATAGATAGACGGGTTCAACCACGACTCAGTCTTTGGCGAGTGCAATTTTTTACCTCCAAACCTCGTGACGTCCGCTGTGATGACCTTGGGGTTGTTGAACACATTCAGGACGTGTGAAGACACGTTACTCCTGATGCCACCAATATGGACAAAAACCACACAATTATCAGGTCCCGGAGGTGCGTTAGACATAAGTTCGTTCTCTTCCCTGACTGGTGCACCCGACGAACCAGACAGAACTGCATTACTTTCCATTCTTTTAAAATGAAATCTATCCCAATTATTGCAGGTTCGGCTTTTATTTTATTCTATTCATTTGATTAGGTCTACTTCCAACGGATACACTTGCCCAATTACAGGGCGCATTGGTATGAGTGTTTAAGGATCCTTTCCAACGGGTCAGATCGGACATGGAAGGCGGTCCCCAGCCGTGGGGATTGAATCCACGTTAATCCAAGCTGTCCCATCTGAAGACGAGCAATGAAGCCACTGGGCCAACCGGTCCCCTTTGGGATCGAAGCCTTACTAAAGTCAAGGGACATGTCACAGAAACGCCGACCACATCATCCGAACGAGCCATTCCCGCAATGAGAGTTAATTTGAAAGCCAGAGTTTAACGTCCCACAAAGGTCAGGGATCTAGAGCAATGTTTTTTTCACGTCCCCCTAAGACTACCTCAACAATCTTAAAATGGTGATCACAGCTGAGCTCGGGACAATGCACGCCCAGTTGTGAAGGCTGAGGCCCTGAGCCAATCAGTGCAGAAAGCATCAGCAGGGCAGACCCGCGAATGGAGCGCTATTAAAGTGTAACCTCCCACTGAAGGGTAATACAAAACGGAGTCCAGTTTACAAGCCATCATTTGCGATTTGAACGGGACCATACAATATGCAACCATACAATATGCATTAACAAAATCACACATTCTCGAAATGACTTGATAAGTGGATGAGAATGAATTACATAAATACGTACATAAATACATACATACGTCATGGTTTCTGAATTACTGGCAATACATCAACACAGACTACCACCATTCGACACTCTCTTTGGGATTAAGCTCGGACACCTGTCGATAGTTAACCTCGCTTGTCATTTTCATGTACATCGAAAATATATATATTGATGAAAATCTGTAAATTTTTCACTACCGAGACATGTGTGATTTTACATAAATATAGAGGACTTCTCCACTAGTCTTAAGACTTAAGTCTTCCGATGCCCACCGATCGATCCGACCACTCGCTGACGAAGGCTGATAAAATATAGCCGAAAGCTCCGAACGTTTTCATTTTCACTAGTGGAGAAGTCCTCTATATTTATGTAAAATCACAGATGTCTCGGTAGTGAAAAATTTACAGATTTTCATCAATATATATATTTTCGATTCACATGAAAATGACAAGCGAGGTTAACTATCAGACAGGTGTCCGCGCTTCATCCCAAAGAGATCTTCCGAATGGTGGTAGTCTGTGTTAATGTATTGCCAGTAATTCAGAAACCATGACGTGCTCGATTTGGATACCTTATCTCTGGTAACCCGGATATGAAACCGGCACGAACCTGCGTCATACAGTAAGGAAAATGGCATTCACCAGGAACGTGAAAAACGGCGAGCAGCGCTAAACCCTGTGGTACGCAACAGAATATCGAATCACATGCAGCGCACTGAACTGCTAAGGGCCACTAAAGCAGATCTAGCAAAACATGCAACAGACACCGCAGCAGCAGCGCTCAAAGCCATGCCCATCGGCCAGAGAGTTGAAACTAGAGTGGCCAGACGACGCAAGCGGCCTCGGCGTGCAGCCGAAGCATGGGCGGGGGACGCTCAGTCCTGCTACTCACCGGAGAGGGCTGGGTCTGCAGGGTCAGAGTACACAACAGCGGGCAGGCAGTTAGAGCGAGGCGCAGTCATCGACAGTCCTGGACACAGGTCACAGCACGGCAGACACGACACTGTGTGGGACCGGGACACAGCGGGCGGCGGCGAGACAAAGGGCGGCGCGGCGCTGGCCGGTCCGCCAGGTCAGTAGGCATCAATGAGCGAGAAGAACATCAGCACGAGGCGATGCCGAAAGTCTATGATCTAGTGATAGCAGACCAAGGAGAGAAGAGAGGGCGAGAGTGGAGAACGAGAGCTGTATGTCTTCCTTATTGGAAGCAGTGGACTTAAAGGGAGTGTCCTCCTTTTATAATGGGTTTTGAACTGAAATAACAGTTATGTAGGACGTGTCTTGCAACCACTATTGACATATTTCATTTTCCCCAAAGCTCTCTGTACTAAATTTCCGCACACTTCGAAATAAAACTTCCGCAGGTGCGAAATATAGGACATGAAGTACCGAATTCAAACCGTGAAGGAATCTCATTCCATCTGATGCTGCATCTCATGTGATAAATATTTCAAGACGACGTGGCCTTTGCGACATTACATACCACAAGCAGCCAGCTCAGCTGAATTTCGTAATTATACGCAATGCTTAGGGTACTCCAGGGCAGACCCCGTTCAAGTTGTTTGGCAGCATTACGTCATCATGGCTGGAGAGGCACTACAGTTACTATGCAGGGCATTGGAGAAATTGCACTTTTTCGAAGCTCTAAATAACCTGTTTTAGAACTGTATCAACAAAACTTATATGGTTGAACAGAAAGCTAAAAGATTTTTATTTGTGAAACCATCAGACGTATTGCAAAAACTCCAGTGAAGAATATTATTTTTACAAATTTTCCAGAGCGTGTCAAAATAAAGACATGTTCAGCACTAACAGCTGTTTGCAGTAAGACTAATCTCGATTTTGATTGGCTGTTGATTTCTGACCTTTGATTGGCTGTTGGTGGTACCTGCAGCAGAAGACAATAAACACCGGTGATCTCTTGAGCGAAGGTAAATTTATTTCTCTCGGCTATTATGTAGCCCTGAGTTGATCAAATAAATGCATGCCCTTTCAACAAATTATTTGAAGTGTTATAATTTTTTCATTAGATTTACGTAAAATACGCTGCTCGCCGTTGAGACCAAGGCTACTGTCAAATGGGTGAAACAAGTTAATTTCGATTTATACTAGATTGGTGCCAAATCCGCCCAAACTTGGTATGTTTCAGCTGATCCTTCCAAAAACTTAGTAGAATCTCCCATACCTTAGTAGGAAAGGGCGGTGACGTCATCATGGGAGGACTATATTTAGTAGGAAACTTGGTTGTACCCGTAGTTAAAGTACCCTGCTCCAGGGTGGTAAGAAAAGGCGATATTTTTTTCGCGCGATTTAAGCTGGAACCAAAATTTAGTCTCCTGAATTTCATACCTATTTTGCCTATATCTTTTCAGCATTTCGACAAAGTACTCCATTCCCTTTAAATTTATTATACCATCGCCCCATCCGTCAGAAATTGAATGCAACAGCGTGCAGAAACCTAGCATTATTTTTCGTGCTGAACTAGTTTCGAATCAGTAACAATTCCAGACCTAAATAACATTTTCGAAAGCTTTTAAATGTAATAGAGGCGGCACAACTCTGCGCCCCAAAAGCAAGCCTCACACCACGAGATAAAGGATGTGTGAGGATGTATTCCAAGATACCCAGGGAGGGACGGAAATGACTGTCAGACACATCCTCCCTTTCAATCCCAAGGAAATGTTCACAACGCCAAAGTAAGTGGAACAATATAGATACAGGACCAGGAAGCAGTTCCAAAGGTTTTATCTCGTAAACACATGCTGAATAAAAGCCTTGCGTGCAGTATCAGTTGAGAGAAGAGCACATGAAGTCGTCTGATAGTTGATTGTTCGTTCACTCCGTCATCCCACATGCATAGGCGAAGGAACGGAGGGGGGAGGCAGGGGGCGGCTGCCGTCCCAACTTTCGGAGTGGAGGACAGTGTCCTCCAAACTTTGAGCCGATTCCGGACCTTTCCCGTTGACAAATCAAGTGATAGGCCGAATCATATTTGACCCTACCAGCGGTGACAACTTTTGCCCCCCCCTCACTTTGAAAAAGTTCCTGGGCCTATGCACACATGGGGAATCGGCCATCAAACAAAGCTCATTTCAACCAGAGAAGGAAGCTAGAATGTGTAGCCAATGAAAAAGTATGCAAGCGGGAAGCTACTCAAAATTTTGAGACGTGGATAGAATTTTGGGACTGTATGCCCCCGCCTGCATCGCCTCCCCTTTATCTAAGGTGAAAAGTTTATGTGCGGTGGACCTCTGCCGAAAGAGGATATCTGATACTTCCTGGGCGCTCCGCTCTGTTGAAAGAAGATATTTGATACCTCCTGGTCGCTCTGCCGGCCGCCCCTACGACGACGGACGCTTGCACTCCAGCTGCGGCCAACAATGTACATACGTGCAGGGACACCAGAGGGAAGCCAAGTCTCGCCATACTCTATACTCAACTACCAAGAACTTTAAGTGCCTACTGCCCACTGCTTTGGAAAAGGATCTGCATTCACGCCAGTGGAAGAGTTCAAGTGGGATGCGTTTTTTACGGGCGATTCTCCATTTACGGAGATACTGCTTGGAATCAATAATGTTTGGAATAAAATGGTGAATAGCCTTCGCCCCCTCCCCCAGATGGATCAAAGGCTAAACAGAAAACTAATGGATTACACTGTACTGATGCCGTGAGTGCAGTTTTAAACGTATGCTACATTAATTCGATAGCAAAATAATGTGTTCGTTAGATAATTGCTAATATATCACTTCCAATGGGTTGACTAGCAAGCCCGCTTGTTTCGTTGAGCCCCGCTTCGGTTGTACACCCACCTGTTTCGTTAAACCTTCCCTCTCCCTGCTGGAAAAGGTAAAATCCGCACTGAATAATCCATCTCGAGAGTCAAATGGGACAAACTTTGTTGTCAAACCTTACTGGAGTGATAGAGAGCAACATTCTTTTTATAGGCTTCTCATTGTACGGGCTCAATTTGAAAGGTTCGTAATTGAAGAAACCACCTATGTAGACGAACACATTTTGTCAAGCCACACTCATAGGTAGGCACCAGATCTGCACTGATCAAGTTCAAAGGCGGCCCCCAAATTTGGCAGCATATTTTACTATACCGCATCATTTTCTGAGCTGCTTGCAATAACCGAACCTTCCCTAACCTGATCTCGATTTGGCGAGCTGGCTTGTGGCGCACCTACCCCGCGGGACAAGTACGCCTTCGTTGTCCACGGCTTCGCCGCAACCACGAGCTTATTCCCCATTGTTTGCGGCCCGCCCTCTGCCAGCTGCAGATGACCATTATGACCGTTCCCACTCTGCACACCCGCTCACTCAGACAAGGCTACCACTTCGGACGACGCCACTCGCTCCGCAAAATGTGGCCCGCTACTTTTCAGTAGACTTTAACACCCAAACATACTGAGTCGCATTGGGAGGGCGGCCCTAAAAACGTACCCCACGCATCTCGCAGGCATAGTTACGCCCCGAGCCACCATACCCCCTCACACAAATTCTGGATACGTCTCTGTAACGACTGAACACCATCAGACATTGGCCCCGATGTCCAGGGCCAAGGGAAGGAGGAGGGATAAAGGCACACTGCGGGAATTCTTACCGTGCTTACTTATGTGCGAGAGGAGCCACAAAAGGAGGCCCTAAAAACAAAATCATTCGCCGAAGTTGGGAAAAATAATAAAATTTACGAGGATATCGATAAGGAAAAAGGAAGATAACGCGAATAAGCAGCCTATAGACGCTCCTTGCAAAGCTTATTTCAAACGATATGCACATCAACGAAAGATACAAACTATCGTCACTCTTTCTCATCTATACCATCGCAAGCTTGAACCAAAAGCAATTTTGTCGAATTATGGGTCCGCTCGAGAATCAAAATCCTTTCTGACAGACCGATCCGCATTGTAACAGAGCAGCAGAAATGAGCCCGTCGGACGTCACAGCACTGCAGTGGAAGGAATGGTTACCATAGTAGACGAGACCAGCGATCGGCCCACGACAATGCTGGCCATCTCAGTCTAACCTGACTACCGTCTGTGGCATGAATGTATGATGGAATTGACGAGGATGTAGTTGATTTTTCAGAGACAATGCCTACAACCATACCACTGGTGAACCTAAGCTCAATTGTACTGCTTTCCTCACCCCCTCCCCCCCATCGAACACAGTCAATGGGCCGAAGGTCCAGTGCACGTCATTCACCCCCGCTAACGTGGGCGTACAGGCTGGATATTTCAGGCTCTCCCTCTGAACCCGATGATAGCCACGTCCTGGGCCTTCAGTTTCCTATTCGACAGCAAGCGGGACTGATGCGTGGTTTGACAGATCACGTCAAAAAGAGGTGGCCGGTAGCGCGTGATCCAGCCAAAATAGATCAACTGGATACCTGTTCTTTGTGAAGAGGAAAATACCACACCGCGTCTGCCCATCTCCATCATGAATATGCTCACGCAACGAGAGGCTGATATGATTGAAGTACAATGTGTTAATACACAAATTGGCCGGCAGACAATTCACTCAAAAATACCAAAATTAGACGACATTAAGACCAAAACCCGGGTCCGACAGACCACGGCCGTTCAAGTCCGGACAGGGGGTAGGGAACATTAGGGACAGGGGCCATCACGTCCCCCCGCGTTCCACGCCCACAAAAAAATTCGAACAAAACTCACTTTAACAAATAGTCACACCTACACAAAACAATATCGAAGAACCAACCGGATTAACCCTGTTCATTCAAGAAAAAAAAGCAGCACCCGAGCGAAGCATCCTCCCAATAAAAGTATCGGTCTAGCTTGGCAGCCAGATTCAGACATATGGACGAACACCTCAACAAACCCATTAGTCAGTATAATCCGTGGAATTCCCAATGTGCGCAAACATAAAACAAACATGATCACTTAAATTTGCATCGCAACCTGCATAATACTCTTAGGGCGTCCCTTTTCAGTCACCTATCGGGAACTGCTCAAATAAGCTTTGAAGAGCTGCCTACATCACGACCAATAGGTGCCTCGGCAGATGCCACTCCGGGGCAGAAGCCGGTGACAGTGTTCGCTGGGCGGACAATTCGATTAATAGGCAAGTCCAGTCGGCAATGTTGAGGCGGAAAAAGTCGATGTAGCGGCAAAACATCTAACGCCTTTTCCTTTCTTTTCTACGCATGCGGTCCTTTGCCTTGAAGGTAAGGTAGCCTGAATTCTGTCTCGCGAATGTGAATGAAATGTTGTATGCAAAATTTGAGCAAGATCGAACTAGTGCTTGCCGAGGCAGCATGTTTTATGCTACGTTCCAGGACGCATGTGCAGTACCCGGATGGTCCCTGCTGCTTCAGAATCGATCTTAAGATGTGGATATACACTCTCACCATGTTTCCTAATTAAATGACGTCATAACATGATGCAAGTCATTCTTAGCAACGCCCTTTGACCGGGAGTACAGGGGTCAATAGCCTTGAAAACGGTTATAGACCTTTAAACTTCATGTGATGTGGCCTTGATATAATGTCGATTATATGGCATTATGACGTCACCCTCGGTTAACAATGCACGTGAACTGGTGCGACCACGCGCTTGTGGCGATCTTAAGATATACGTCTGACTTTGAAAGTCTATATGTTACAAAATTATTAAGACATTTTCGATATTATGTCATCAATCGCAAAGCTCATTAATTTTTTTCTTCAAACGTAGATTATTAGCGTTTTCCGGCAGCGAACAGTGTTCTTGCCCCTCCGAAAAATAGGGGGTACTCTCGGCCCCCTCTCCGCGTGCTGGATCCGAGATTCCTGCGATTTATAAACATGCGGAGTAGAGGAATGGGATAGAGGAGTCAGGAGTTTGTACAGAGCCGCGGAGAGCGGGGATAGATTCATAACGTGACCCGCATGCAATGTCAACCGGACGAGGCTAACACCCTAGAGAGGCATTGCCTCACATCTGAAGTGATCCGACCATATGCATTACATATCATTCGCACGATGCTGCCTGACACGATTTACATTCAAATATGTGAGGATGTAAAACTTATCAACACGTTTTATCTATCAACTCATGACCCCGGCGTGAAAATGGAGCCCATTATTCGTGCTTACCTCCGAGATTTGAAGCATCCATAATTCCGTGCTTCACCTTCGGCCTGCGAACACACGGAGAACAGTGTGAGCCGATCAACACATGGGCAAATACAAACTTTAGTCACGTATCACACGGAAATGACGCGAACATGTGGAAGAAAAACGCGATCCAAAACTGGAACCGTTAGTGGCTCATTGATTAATGCTCACATACAATCCATGCACAACTCCAAGCTTTTGATTAATAGAGATTCACTAACATGCAGCCCAGACCTCCCGTCGGATCAAGTGCGACTTAACGGCGCCTTCAGACATCGTGGTCTCCTTGTGACATTCGCTTCCTCATGTCCTCGCACATCGTGCTCACCGGAAGCAGTTCTCCGTGTAGATGGCCCGCCAGACGCGCCACGAGGACTCTCCCTTGTAGCCAGTGAAGCGCTCTGGGTTGAGCAGCAGGTCCACGTACTGCATGTCGGCCGCCGACTCGTCATCCATGTCGCAGAAGTTGGCCTGCGCGTCGTCGTGGGCCGTCCAGTGGTCCAGGCGACGCTGTCGTGAGGCGCTGTCGCCCCGTCACAAGGGGGTCACGTTAGCTTCCCTTGGCTCCCTTGATGTTTATTCCGGTAATAGCCACACGGCTTTGGACAGGACGACAGCTGATGATCACGGTAACTCTTTACGTGGGCCGCTTTTAAGCGAGATGCAGCTGATAAGATATGGTAGCATTTGGTGGCACATTATATTGCTGGGTCTCATTGGTCAAGAAAAAAACTAGAGGAAACCTGGAGGAATTATGTTCATTGAAATCCCTCGCAGTCAGAAAAAGAATTTGTACAAGTAAACCCACACCTATTAGATTGTCTGAACATTTCTACGTACGGAAAAACTACTTTTGACCCTAAAACACGAGTCATATCTACTCTGTTCTCTTCCGATGAATCCCTGCAAAAACATTGATTCAAGCTTCAACTTCACTTTCTCGACAAGAAACCCTCAAGCCCCACAGTCTGGAGATGCAAAAAGTCTCAGGACTTATGCAGGCTGTTACCATGTTCATGCCCCGGGTTTTTGGGCTTTCATGTTCATGCATCACTTGCCCAGCCAGGGAATGTACTTAAACGCATGAGCTTGGAGTGAATTCCAAAACACGCTCATCTCATCGTAGTCCACCGAAACCGATACAAAGGCCTCATCAAATGATGTGAAAACACTCATCAGGCACACACGCACACACACTTTTGCACACAAAACGCGGCCATTACGAGTCATTCAGCATGAGTGCGCTCCGCGCCACAATGCAGGTGTCGTTGGTAGTCTCGGACGCGTCCGGCTCCATCACATTACCTTTGCATTGCCTAAAGAACTAAGGGATGGGTGAGGCCCCAATCCTGCCTCCGGGTGGGCTCGAACTCGTAGTCCTTTGCTCACTGCAAAGGTCACGTGATCCAGCCGAACGCACGCCCACAACCCATTTACCAAACATACAGAGGAATATAAAGTATGAACATTGTGGGACCGAGCACAGCAGCGCTGAAAGCGGGGTGGGGAGGGGGGCAAAACAGAGCCCCCTACCATTTGCAAACCAATGGCGGACGTCCGGCAGAATTTTTAGATTTGGCCGATAATTGCCCTTTCTCCGTATTATCAGCGTATATTTATGTACATTTTCCCAACTTTGGTGCCATTGAATTGCACCAGGAGCGTTTTTTTAGTTTGTCACCAGAAGCTTCATATTTAGCTGCAGGTTTCCGACTCACGTTGTTGTTCATGGTGTGTAAGTGGGTCAGACTAGACTTGTTGGGGAAACTTCGATGTCGATCGGGGTGCATCGGTACCTTCTTACCAATAACACTCTACACTGAAGCGGCGTCTCGGCAGAGGCTACTCAACGCTGGGTGACGGTGGATAACCAGCGGCAGTCACTCAACGCTGGGTGACAGTGGATGACCAGCGACAGTCACTTAACGCTGGGAGACAGTGGATGACCAGCGGCAGTCACTCAACGCTGGGAGACAGTGGATGACCAGAGGCAGTCACTTAACGCTGGGAGACAGTGGATGACCAGAGGCAGTCACTCAACGCTGGGAGACAGTGGATGACCAGCGGCAGTCACTCAACGCTGGGAGACAGTGGATGACCAGCGGCAGTCACTTAACGCTGAGAGACAGTGGATGGCCAGCGGCAGTCACTCAACGCTGGGTGACAGTGGATGGCCAGAGGCAGTCACTTAACGCTGGGAGACAGTGGATGACCAGCGGCAGTCACTCAACGCTGGGTGACGCTGGATGACCAGCGGCAGTCACTCAACGCTGGGAGACAGTGGATGACCAGAGGCAGTCACTTAACGCTGGGAGACAGTGGATGACCAGAGGCAGTCACTTAACGCTGGGTGACAGTGGATGACCAGGGGCAGTCACTGAGTGACGCTGGATAGCCAGCGGCAACACTAACGACGCGGCCGGGCTCACAAGTCAGCGGTATCATGCTGAGTCAAAGTGCTTGTGTGTATTTTATGGCAGGAAACGCAAGACAATAAGCCTAGTGGACACAGAGCAGCATTCCGGTGCAGAATTCTCAGTGATTCCGGAGATGTCATCGACTGCCAGTGTCTTTGCATGGATTTCATCAAGCATCTGTCTGCAATTACGTTCATGTTTTTTTGTCTTTTCTTCTTTTCTCTTAGGCATTTCCCCACAGTTGCGTAGTATAATGAGCCAAGAGCGGGAAATTTGCATCTAACTTGACATTTATTGCGCTTACATGTACGATCCCGAACTTCTAGGAGCATTCGTCAATTCCCGAATACGCATTGACACGTTGTCTCTGAGGAGCGCCTCAAGTCTTGTCCATGGTCGCTCGAACGGGATTATTCATGATACGTACGTTAGTCTCTCACCATGGGAATATTTCTCCGGTTCTTCTTATGCATTTTTTATGCTCAGCAAACTAAACACATCAATTAGCCGTTGAAAATACGAAAAAAAATCACGCCCACGCTATCGGAGCACCGGCGGTGGCATTCAAGACAAAAATAATGTCGGTTTAGGTTTTCGTGCCAGAAAAAGCAGCCGAAGAATGACGGAAATTTCCATTTGTGATATCACACTCATAGCAAAGGAACAGCTCTGCGTTGCAAGTTTTAAACGTGATACACATGCACTCTACTTTTATAAGCGCTACTCAGAAGTGTCTTGCATTCGGCTACAACTCTTTTGGTTTCACTTTCAAATTTTCACTGGCCTAGCACATCCTCAATGTTGAATTTCTCTTTGTGATGAATTATGTATTTAACTAAGATAATGCCAAGGTTAACCAGATCGCCGTTGACAGTACGTAAAATAGTCCTTTTTGATAGTTAACATACCTAATCCGTGAATCATATGGCATTGCCAACTCCTTCCCTATTGGAAGGGATTTCGGCGGATCATGCTACTCCGGGCTCGAGGAATGCGCCAGGCTTCGAACCCGGGTCACCCGCGTGGAAAGCAGACGCGCTTACAAATAGCCAGTGCTTCAAGGCACCATTCCTGGTCAATGAAATCGTGAAATCGTTCGATAGCAATCGATCCACTGACAACATAAACCAATCGATAAGAATTTGTATACGCCACGAATGTATTTTCAGGCTAGTTTTAGATAATGGATAATTCAAGCGTCGTAATTGGATACGCGCCCCAATGGAGACGTTGGGATGGCAGTATTGGTATGAATAAGATAATATGCATGGTAGGGTAGTTATTTCAATGTTTACAAACTCAATCAAACATTGCGAACGAAAATTACGTTTAGCAAAGGAGCACAGGTGTAACGAAGTGAACAGTTCCGCCTCAATATGCAGGGGTAAGACGAATCTAGGTTAGGTTAGGTAGGAAGTCCACACTCCAGCTTAAACTACAGCTGCTGCCGGTTTGATTCATTCAAGTCACAGGAGACCGAGACGATGGACTATGAAAGGCAGTGCCCGGAGACACGCGAGGACACATGTAGACCTCCCGGCTCCCGTGGTCATCACCTGAAGTCCTCGAGATATGTAGGAGAGCAAGCAAACGCATACCAGCACAGCATGTCCTCGTATATTTAGGAGCATGCAATATACGAATTCTCTCAAGACTGAAAGAAAATGAGATAATTCTCCCGTCACTTTCCAACACCTCAACATAAGTTGAAACCACACTTTAGATTGCTTAGATTTACTCGTTCTGCCCAAAAATTACAAAGATAATTCATTTGTCCGCCACCAGTCTGTGCTTAAGATAATTTCCTTTTCCCATCACTTGGATAAAAAACCGTAAAAAATCAGCACCGAAAATTCGGACGCAAATTGCACCAAAAATACCAATCCACGAAGATTATGTTTATTAATAATACATATTTTGTCCAAATCGGAATAGAACAAGCTGCCTTACTGTTAACTGCACCTGGATTGACGCAACGGATCTCAACAGGGACAGGTGCAAATGTGTTTCTTAATACACATTAGTGCAAAAACAAGATTTCTCACCACAGAGTAGAACGATTACTCGCCAAACTATGGAGTTGAAATGTAATGTAACCGCAACTTCAAAAGAAAGCAATTCCATGGCAGATCTACCCAATAAACTAGAAAAATTGCATTCTAGATTTCCATGCTTTGTCCGTGGGTTTGCTGCAGAGGGAAAGACAAGCTGTGCCGTAAAACTTTTGCAGGTTTTTAGTTATTTCTGAGGCAGTATCACGGATATACCTATGTGTAGGTACATATGCGAGTATTTTGCAAGGTCTCAGGAGAAACGCACACACCCAGAAGTAGGGCAACAGCCTCGCTTGAAAATTAACAACATTGAAGTGAAACGATGCATTTATGTACCTCATGGTGAAAATTTCATTCTCTTATGCAGTTACCTGCCAAGGCGTGAGCTCGCCAAAAGCGTCAGCACGGTCCGGGCCGTTTTATTTATTTAAAATGAAAGTGTTACTGTCATATGAAAATGGGTTTTCAAAGATTCCCAATAATGCTTCCGGTACTTACTCGTAAATAGGTTATCATTGGGAATTTTTACCCACACAGCGTGATTCTACCCCGCACGCAGCCTTCTGCACAACGTAAAATCGAAATCAGAGACAGAGCATGGGGGCTTGGTCGCTCCCTCATGACACCGCTCAACGTTCCAAGCGATCCCTGAAAAAATCAAAATTAACCAATTTAGTCACGTTTTTACAATTCTAGTAAGGATGCACTACTTATTCAAGCAGAAATAATAAGTATTTTGGTCGTTTCTCAGTTTGATAATTTTGAACAAGTCAGAACATAATTAAATCCACCGGATTAAGTAGTTTTGGTACCTTGGTCCCGATCACGCCCCATTATTGGTACTGCACAAGTCGCTGCTTACCCTCCGCTGGTCCCGAGAAGTGCGATACGTCACATCAGCATACAATCAGAGAGCAGCGACGCATCTTCAGCACACTTCCCGACTACTCACTACAGCCCGCACATGTCAGTCAAGCGGTGGACACACGGGCACGACCCACGACTACGGATGACACTCGTTTGCTCATAATGAACAGAGGTGAATCACTGTGGTATTTAGGAAGGTGGTATCGCTGTGGTATTTAGGGAGGTGGTACCACTGTAGTATTTAGGGAGGTGGTATTGCCGTATTATTTAGGGAGGTGGTACCGCCGTGGTATTTAGGAAGGTGGTATCGCTGTGGTATTTAGGGAGGTGGCATCGCTGTGGTATTTAGGAGGTGGTACCACTGTGGTATTTAGGGAGGTGGTATCGCTGTGTTATTTGGGGAGGTGGTATCGCCGTGGTATTTAGGGAGGTGGCATCGCTGTGGTATTTAGGGACGTGGTACCACTGTGGTATTTAGGGAGGCGGCATCGCTGTGGTAACGGAGCCCCATGGTGGAACGCAGAGACGGCACACGCCAAAGCTCAAATGATAAGAGCCCGCAAGGCATATGAGAGGAGGGCACACAGCCCTACTCGATCTGCACTTCGGGCAGCAAAAGAACACTTTCGAAACACGTGCAAGCGGGTTCAAAAGGACAGTTTCAACTCTTTTGCCTCCAAATTCAACCGCTTCACTCCCACCACCCAAGTTTGGAAAACCATCAGAGCTTTCTCTGCGAAGCGACCACCCCGTGGACCTTTCCCTCAACTAAAAATAGCTGGCCAACCCATCACCGAACCTAAGGAAGTCATGGATAAATTTGCTGATCATTACGCCAGTGTCGCAGCTAATAACTCATACAGCCAGCGCTCCAAAGACCAGGCAGAATGGTGCAAAAAGCACACATTCATCAATTATGGTAATCAAGAGTACTATAACGCACCATTTACGATGACCGAGCTAAATTACGCCATTAGCAAGTGTGGAAACACTGCAGTGGGCCCTGACGAAATTCACTACTCTTTCTTCAGGCACCTCAGCCAAACAGCACTAAAGTACCTGCTTTCGGCCATTAACAACATGTTTCTTAGCGACTCTTTCCCCACATCGTGGCGAGAGAGTATAATCATTCCCCTTCCAAAACCTGGCAAAGAAAAAAACAGACCCAAAAGGTTATCGCCCAATTTCGTTTACTAGCTGTGCTAGCAAGCTTGTCGAGCGCATGGTAAACGTTAGACTTCACGAGATCCTCGAAAAAGAAGCTTGATGCTATGCAATCAGGCTTCCGGCGCGGGCGAGCCACCACTGACAATTTGGTGAAACTAGTCAGTGACATCCAGAATGGCTTTTACAAAAAAGCAAGTAACAATAGCTGCATTCTTAGACATTAAATCGGCGTTCGATCGCGTACAAAAAGACGCCCTTTTGTTTAAATTAAGCAAGCTAGGAATTCGTGGCCACCTTGCAAAATTCATTGAAAACTTCCTCAAGGACCGAAAATTTAAAGTTCGTTGTGGCACCACATTCTCCTACCTGGCAACCCAAGACCAAGGCACACCCCAGGGTAGCGTTCTGTCCCCCACCCTCTTTCTAGTAATGATCAATGATCTCTTCCCCAAAAAGCTACCGCCTGGAATAAATTACTCCCTTTTGCGGACGATGTCGCCATTTGGAAATCCACTGCAATCGATACCAGGCGGTATAATGAACCAGAATTTCAACATGCAACTACGCGGTTGCAGGATAGCTTAAACGACATCGATAATTGGTGTAGTTTAATGGGTCTATCACTCTCGGCGGAAAAATCATCAGTCGTTGTCTTTGCCAGAGCGCATTCCAGACACGACCCTCCACGGCTCCAAATCTCGGGTAAACCTATTGAATGCACCAATAGCTTCAAATTCTTGGGCGTCACCCTAGATTCCCGATTGAGCTTCAATGAGCATATCACCAAAGTCGTCTCTAGCTGTCAAAAGCGAGTCAACATTCTCCGCATGCTCGGCGGCACAGAGTATGGCGGGGATCGAAAGACCCTGCTTATGCTCTACAAGTCCCTGATACGGTCCATTCTCGAGTATAATTCGTTCGTTTTTGACTCGACGAACAAGACCAATAAACTAAAGCTAGAGCGAGTCCAAAATGCCAGTATCCGGGCAGCCACAGGCGCGCTCAGAGAATCCCCCATCACCAGCCTGCTAACTGATAGCGGGCTATGCCCACTACAGACAAGACGCGACGCCCAGCTTATTTCTTACTACATTAAGGTCCAATCCACCGAAAACCACCCGGCAAAACAATGTTTTGCCCATCCCAGACGAGCAAATAAAGCCACTCTACAGAAGTGGCCCCCATTTAAGCACAGAGTAGCAAAAACCCTGGAAAGCCTCAATCTTGCACTGCCAACAACAATAGGCAAACCCCCACTCTCCCGCTTCTGGACTCGGAAAGAGCCCAAAGTGGAATTTCTTTTCACTTCCCGTAAAACGGACTTCTCAGAGGAAGAAGTCTCCCAGAAATTCCTAGAGTTCCGATCTTGTAACGCGGACAAGACTTTTATATTTACAGACGGCTCCAAAATAGGCGAAAAAGTAGGCCTCGGCATCTGGGGGCAAAATATTTGCCTACAGAAAAGACTTCCGGACAACTGCTCTATCTTCACAGCCGAGGCTGTTGCCATCCTAAAATGCATTAGCCATAATCAGAACCTAAAATATCAACTCAGCCGTCATCTGTTCAGACTCTAAATCTGTCCTGCAGGCCGTCAGTATCGTAGCCAACCCCAGCCACCACGTTATAGCAGATATTCAGAAAGGTATCGATGATACCCCTGATGTCTCTTTTCTTTGGATCCCGGGCCACTGCAAAATTCAAGGAAATGAAAAGGCCGATGAGCAGGCAAAAAAGTCCCTAGAACTTAGAGAGATCGCACCCTTAATGTGGTCTGGAGATGATAGCAAAGCTCTCCTCCAGGACAGTATCCGGAAGCAAATTCAAAATAACTGGACCACAAACCACAGCGCCCACCTATTCTATATCAAGCCTAACATCGGCTACTGGCCCAGTTCCAACCAAAAGAGTCGCCGGCGCGAGGTTATTCTAACCAGACTCAGAAATGGACACACAAAATTAAATGCCTATTGGAACGCGGGTACCTGTGGTACCTGCGACGCAATGGAGAATCCCTATCACATTCTCATCGATTGTCCCCAGCACAATACCCATCGGCAACCCATGCTAGATTACTGCCGAATCCAAAACATCCCTGTAGACCTAAAAACTCTGCTCGGTAACGACCATCCTGAGCTACTCGAAAAAGTCTTTACATTTCTAAAGGACTCTGGGCTAGAGAAGTTTCTATAAATCACCCCTCCCAGTATATATGATGGAGGGTGCATGGTGCACCCCAAAGTAGGACTTGCCTATTTTCCAATCATAGATGATCCACTGCAAAATTTAAGCAATAGTTGTTTAACCTTTAAATGGTTCATCGTAGGCTAAGGATAGGTTATGTCAGGCTAGCTTTGAAATCAGGTTAGGTTAAATAGGTTAGATTTCTTCACCGCAGTGATACCTTTCACTGCGGCTCTATGCTAACCACACTCATACTCTTACTAACAATCTAACTATCCTCTCACACTTCTTTTCCTCTGCGGCGGCTGCCCAGCCGGAGAGGGGAGCTGCAACCTCACCTCCGGGTTGCAGGGTAAATTCGCGGCACCCTGGCCAGGTGTTTAGCGCACTTTCTAAAATATGAAAATTATTGATTTAACTGAGGATTTCGAGTAACGTAGACAAGCGGACATCAGTAGCTGACACACAAAATTCTAAATTCTAAATTCCAAATTCTAAATTTAAGGTCTTCAACCACAGAAATAACCTTCGCACTCTGCGGGTCTAAACTTATTAAAAGACCTCCCTTGGCATGGCTATGCCATTGCCACGACCGTCCATTCGCAAGCTAAAACATCTTGCAACCCATTACTTGAAATAACTCCCTTTGCTGTAACAGACTAACGTAGCTTGCCCTCACACAAAATTCTAAAATTCTCCCACGCACTCCTTTAGAGGCAGGCAAAGGTGCTATGAACAGAACGCCTAATAAAAAGCCATTGATTGATTGATTGATTGATTGCTGTGGTATTTAGGAGGTGGTACCACTGTGGTATTTAGGGAGGTGGTATCGCTGTAGTATTTGGGGAGGTGGTATCGCTGTGGTATTTAGAAAGGTGGTATCGCTGTGGCATTTAGGGAGGTGGTATCACTGTGGTATTTAGGGAGACGGCATCGCTGTGGTATTTAGGAGGTGGTATTGCTGTGGTATTTAGGGAAATGTTATTGTAGTATTATTTAGGGAGGTGGTATCGCCATGGTATTTAGGGAGGTGGTACCGCTGTGGTATTTAGGAGGTGGCATCTTTGAGGTATTTGGGGAGGTGGTATTGCAGTATTATTTAGGGATGTGGTATCGCTGTGGTATCTAAGGAGGTGGTACCGCTGTGGTATTTAGAGAGGTGGTATCACTGGGGTATTTAGGGAGGTGGTACGGCTGTGATATTTAGAGAGGTGGTATCGCTGTGGTATTTAGGAAGGTGGTATCACTGTGGTATTTAGGGAGATGGTATCGCTGTGGTATTTAGGGAGGTGGTATCGCTGTGGCATTTAGGGAGGTGGTACCACTGTGGCATTTAGGGAGGTGGTATCGCTGTAATATTTAGGAGGTGGTACCGCTGTGGTATTTAGAAAGGTGGTATCGCTGTGGCATTTAGGGAGGTGGTATCGCTGTGGTATTTAGGGAGGTGGTATAACTGTGGTATTTAGGGAGGTGGTATCGCTGTGGCATTTAGGGAGGTGGTATCGCTGTGGTATTTAGGGAGGTGGTATCGCTGTGGCATTTAGGGAGGTGGTACCACTGTGGCATTTAGGGAGGTGGTATCGCTGTGGTATTTAGGAGGTGGTATTGAAGTATTATTTAGGGAGGTGGTATCGCCATGGTACATAGGCAGGTGGTATCGCTGTGGTATATAGGAAGGTGGTATCGCCGTGGTATGTAGGGAGGTGGTATTGCTGTGGTATTTAGGGAGGTGGTATCGCTGTGGTATTTAGGGAAGTTACCGTGGTATTTAGGAGGTGGTATCGCTGTGGTATTTAGGGAGGCGGCATCACTGTGGTATTTAGGGAGGTGGTACCACTGTGGTATTTAGGGAGGTGGTATCACTGTGGTACTTAGGGAGGTGGTATTGCTGAGGCATTTAGGGAGGTGGTATAACTGTAATATTTAGGGCGGTGGTACCGCTGTGGTATTTAGGCAGGTGGTATCGCCGTAGTATTTAGGGAGGTGGTATCGCTGTGGTATTTAGGGAGGTGGTATCGCTGTGGTATCTAGAAAGGTGGTATCGCTGTGGCATTTAGGGAGGTGGTATCGCTGTGGTATTTAGGGAGGTGGTATAACTGTGGTATTTAGGAGGTGGTATCGCTGTGGTATTTAGGAGGAGATATCGCTGTGGTATCTAGGGGTGGTATTACTGTGGTATTTAGGGAGGTGGTATTGCTGTGGTATTTAGGGAGTGTGGTATCGCTGTGGTATTTAGGGAGGTGGTATTGCTGTGGCATTTAGGGAAGTGGTATCGCCGTGGTATTTAGGGAGGTGGTATCGCTGTGGTATTTAGGGAGGAGATATCGCTGTGGTATCTAGGGGTGGTATTACTGTGGTATTTAGGGATGTGGTATTGCTGTGGTATTTAGGGAGGTGGTATCGCTGTGGCATTTAGGGAAGTGGTATCGCCGTGGTATTTAGGGAGGTGGTATTGCTGTGGTATTTAGGGAGGCGGCATCGCTGTGGTATTTAGGAGGTGGTACCACTGATGTATTTATAAACCTACCAAAAGGCAAGGGCGGTGTCGCTGTGTTAGTACGTGACAGTCTTCGGTGTGAAGTTCTCCAAACTCCTGTGACGGGAATCGTAGGTTCTAATTTAGAGATTATCTGGATTCTAGTTCATATCGACAATCGCCATACTGTTCTATTCGCCTCTGGTTATCGAGTGCCTAATACCACTGAACGTCAGGTTTCTACCGATTTAGATGATTTAGAGCTTCAGCTACAGTACATGTTGGCAAACTATCCTAGAGCAACTGTAGTTCTGGCTGGTGATTTTAACCGTTGTTTGTTCAAGTTCCAAAATACTCGTCATGACTTGTCGCGGTTGCTTTCGATGTATAACCTTCACATAGTGAACAAGGATCGTCCGACATACCGACCCGCAGCGAGCTTACTTTGACATTATGGCCACCTCCAGACCAGACTTAGTACAGCGTGCAGGAGTCACAAGGTGTCACTATGGAGGACCACACGATTTTACCAGACTTGTTTTAGCTCAGGAAATGCGCTCACCAACACCGCGTGGATGTAACATGTTGACACGATCTTTTAAGAGGGTTGACATTGCTGCTTTTAATCATCAACTGCGCGATGTTGACTGGACACATGTTTTCTACTCCCCTCCACTGAGGAAAAGTGGGAAGCTTTTAAGGCCATTTTCACCCACCATCTTAACACTGTGGCACCACTCAAGCGCGTCAATAGGCGGCAGTACAGAGCCCCACCAGTGTCAGCAGATACGCAGGAACTTATACGCGACCGCCGCGCGGCCCTCAGCCGGGGCGATCGTGCCGAGTACCAGCGCGTGAACCGCCTCTGCCGCTCTGCAGTTCGCCGGGACTGCGTGGCACTGTACGAGGGGGAGATCAGACGCGGCGGCCGCGCTGGTCTGTGGCGTGTTATTCAACCAGTTATCGGACGGAAACAACAGCAGTGCACCGCGTTTAACATCACACCCGATGCATTGAATGATTTTTACGTGTCGGTCGGACCGAACACTTCAGCCAGTGTCCCTGCAGCCAGAGTTTCTGTGCCGACCCTTTTACCACGAGTGACGACTAGCGCTTTTAAAGTCCAGCCCATAGATTTTAACACGTTGTGTTTGACCTTAGCAAGTATGAAGCCCTCTAAATCAACGGGAGCTGACGGAATCAGCATACATATGCTTCAAAAAATTTTGCTACGGACTCGGCGAACCCCTGCTCGATATAATTAATTCAAGTCTTGTTTCTGGCTCCGTTCCACAGGCATGGAAGCACGCCATGGTAACTCCAATTCCCAAAGGCACGAAGAGTACAAAACCGTCTGAAACTAGACCTATTTCACTCCTACCTGCCGTCACGAAACTAGTCGAGCGTGTTGTGCAGCAGCAGCTCTCCAACTACTTAGAAGAAAATCACCTCCTCTCGGACGCACAGCACGGCTATCGAAAACGATACTCTACCGAATCGGCCCTTCATGTAATTACCGATAAAGCTCTCTCTGCTATGGATAAAGGCGAAATTTCTGTCCTGGTACTGGTTGATCTCTCAAAATGCTTTGATGTCGTTCCCCATCACAAATTACTTCAAAAACTTTCAGCATATGGCATAGATACAGACTGGTTTCGTGCGTATCTCGAGGGACATACTCAACAGGTGCAAGTCAAAAGCGCCGATGGCTCATCCTTTCTTACGTCAAGCACGCGCGAAAACAACATGGGCGTATATCAGGGGGGTGCCGCCTCATGTTTGCTTTTACATGTTATACGCCAACGACCTGAGCCTGTGTGTTGAGAGCGATGTCACTCTGGTACAATACGCCGACGACACACAGGTCTTAGTTAGCGGCAAAAAACGGGATCCCGCAAACATAATTGAACGCATGGAGACTGCACTCAGCAATATATGCAACTGGTTCTGCTTTAACGGGATGAAATTGAATACCGATAAAACACAGATGATTGTATTGGGCACTAAGGCAATGCTGCGCGACCTGCAACCCGTTACCCTGAGTTTCTGCGGCACAACCATTAGAGAGGACAGGATCGTCAAAAATCTGGGTCTCACAATGGATCGACACCTCAGTTACGAAAATCACGTGGACAAATTAACACATAAATGCACTGGGATCCTCATAGCTTTTAGTCATGCACGTCATGTTTTACCTAGGAACGTACTAGCAACTGTTGTGCAAGCCCTCGTTATCTCAATACTGCGACATTGCATATCTGTGTACGGCTCATGTGGCATGACTCAGGTCCGCCGACTGCAAAAAAGTTGTTAACTTTTGTGCTCGTGTTGTGACTGGGAGGAGGAGGTTTGACCGCATCACGGATGCTATTGAGCAGCTTGGCTGGCAGTCTGCCCAGCAGATGATTGATTACCACACAGTGTGCGCAGTGGAGCGAGTGATTGTGACAGGACAGCCACCTAAATTGTGTGAGACCATGGGCCGGCAAGCCAACCAGGTGCATGATCACCATACCCGGCGCGCGGGTCAACGGACCCTGCCGGCGATACGTACCGAGGCAGGTCGACGGCGGCTATGTTTTCGTGGAGTGACTTTGCTCAACCGGACTGGACTTTTACCTGGCTCGTCGAGTTTTTAAGACCGAACTCAAACAGGCCTTGTTATAAATTTTAGAGTAGCATCGAGCTACATTCTTTTACCCACAGCTCATTGTTATGTGTGATTTTATGAGTATGAGTGTTTTTAGTCTCAGCCTACATTGAACCTTTTTATGCTATGACGTGAACGTGTGAAAAGCCGCAACTTGATGTGGATCATCTTCGAATAAATCTGTTATCTGTTATCTGTTATTTAGGGAGGTGGTATCACTGTGGTATTTAGGGAGGTGGTATCGCTGTGGAATTTAGGGAGGTGGTATAACTGTAATATTTAGAGAGGTGATATCGCTGTGGTATATTAGGGAGGTGGTATCGCTGTGGTATTTAGGGAGGTGGTATCGCTGTGGTATTTAGGGAGGCGGCATCGCTGTGGTATTTAGGGAGGTGGTACCACTGTGGTATTTAGGGAGGTGGGTATCACTGTGGTATTTAGGAGGTGGTATCGCTGTGGCATTTAGGGAGGTGGTATAACTATAATATTTAGAGGTGGTATCGCTGTGGTATTTAGGGAGGTGGTATCGCTGTGGTATTTAGGAGGCGGCATCGCTGTGGTATTTAGGGAGGTGGTACCACTGTGGTATTTAGGGAGGTGGTATCACTGTGGTATTTAGGGAGGTGGTATCGCTGTGGCATTTAGGGAGGTGGTATAACTGTAATATTTAGGGAGGTGGTACCGCTGTGGTATATAGGCAGGTGGTATCGCTGTGGTATTTAGGAGGTGGTACCGCTGTGGTATTTAGGGAGGTGGTACCGCTGTCGAGCGCCATGTCCAGGTGGGACTAGGGTCGAGTGATCCTCGCAACGGCTGGCACTGCATTATAGCCGTGCAACCAGCCAGGACCAGGCTGGAGCCGGCCGGTTGGAGCGGCGGCGGACTCCTCGCTCACCTGATGGTGGTGTTCAGATCGCCCAGCAGCTGCTCCCCGCGGCAGTCGGCCGGAGTCTGCTCTTCCTCCAGCTCCGCCGACCGCTGCGCCTCCTCAGAGTACTGCAGCGCAAACAAAACACGGGGCTGTGAGACAGCACACTGAACAGAAGGTTCGTCAGACGTCACACTGTACAGAACATCGGTCAGACATCACACAGAGACGACACGCCACGTGCGACCAGCCCGACGCCACACAGCACCGGTCAGAGACAACACACCACGTGCGACCAGCCCGACGACACACACGGCTTTTACCGAAGTTAAACAAGTTTAGAAGACACCAACCGAAAAATGTCTTGATTGTACTACAGCCTCATATGGATATTCCAAACAAGTAATCTGCAAAACCCTCGTGTGGGGACTTTTTTAAATCGTAAGTAAAATAAAAATCGGTCGTAAATAACTCCGTTAATAAGAAATAAAGCCTGTTATTTCCTAACAACGATGTATGGGCAAACTATTGGCTGCATTTTGCATGTTGTGACTAGGCACTTTTGACAGAGATATTGGACATTGTCTTCACTTGTGACGGCAGTTTATCTCAAACACCATGTAAGTGTAGCTTCCGGAGGACATTTGTCCTCGGGCGAACTTCCTTTTTCTTAATGATTTCGGCGCTGAACTCAAGCAACCGCCGATTCAAAGATGAGTTTCATGGCGTCTCTTCCTCGATTAGCACACATAATAACAGCGTAAACCTGGTCCGGCATCTATATTTTCGGAAGGTTTCCCACCTTTTGGTTTCAAAATCAACCCAAGCTCGGCCTTCGGCCATCCTCAATATCCACCCCGATTTTTGCAAAAATACTTATTGCAGCCGTATTCGCTTCTCTCGCAGTCTCGGAGTTGACCCGAGAAAAGCCCAGGAAGGTGGTTCCCCGAAATCTGTGCATCACACAAAGCCGTGAGGCCACCCGGCGCACGGGAGCGAATAAAACTCACACGTTACAAAGGAGCGGGCAGATTCGAACCCGCAGCGGTTAGACCTCACACGGCACAGTCGAGCGGGGAAACACCGCACGATACACACGAGAGGACAAGTCAGACGGCATAGTCGAGCGGGGAAAACACCACACGATACACACGAGAGGACAAGTCAGACGGCATAGTCGAGCGGGGAAACACCACACGGTACACACGAGAGGACAAGTCACACGGCACAGTCGAGCGGGGAAACACCACACGGTACACACGAGAGGACAAGTCAGACGGCACAGTCGAGCGGGGAAACACCACACGATACACACGAGAGGACAAGTCAGACGGCACAGTCGAGCGGGGAAACACCGCACGACACACACGAGAGGACAAGTCAGACGGCACAGTCAAGCGGGGAAACACCGCACGATACACACGAGAGGACAAGTCACACGGCACAGTCGAGCGGGGAAACACCGCACGATACACACGAGAGGACAGGTCAGACGGCACAATCGAGCGGGGAAACACCACACGGTACACACGAGAGGACAAGTCAAAAAACCACACAGTACACACGAGAGAAGAACTGTCAGACGGCACAGACGAGCGGGGAAACATCACACGGTACACACGAGAGAAGACCTGTCAGACAGCACGGACGAGAGGGGAAACATCACACGGTACACACGAGAAGACCTGTCACAACACGGACGAGAGGGAAAACATTACACGGTACACACGACAGAAGACCCATCAGACGCACGGACGAGCGGGGAAACATCGCCACAAGAGCACGTTTCACACAGGACACGTGATCAATGAGATATCTCTGCTGTTCAGATATTCTCGCAGATCTATCAACGCCGACAAAGAGGTGAAGTACACAATGTGCGACATGCAAATTCAACTGCGACGTTTGCCCTCAGCGCTACAGCGAGATGCAAAAAAAGAGCGTGACACATTCGCCGTGCAGTGAACCGACGCCCACCTTCGGCCAAGTAAATACCAGCCGATGATATGACGAGCTATTCTAGCTCAGACCTGTCTCAGCTCTGACAGAACGGCTCAGTCATTCAGCACACATCGGCGCAGTACCTTGTAGCTGGCAGCCTCCACAGACTGGGCAGCCGCCTCCGCTTTCAGGCCGATTGGCAGTTCCTCCTGCGGAAAAAACCTTTCAGGATGTTGACCCTTCGTATAAAAAACCAACGCATTTAAACAGAAGAATATGTTAATCAGACTAAGCGGAACAACGTGTTTTCGAGCTTAAATTCTGGAATAAATCAACCATCAATGCGGAAAAGCCCAGCCAATGAGTAAACATTATGAAATTAGCCGTAAAGTTATTTCGGAGCCATTATCAGGAATGTTAATTTACTTCTCTTGAGGGAAATAACCTATGTTTAACACGCGCATTGACCGGGGTCTCAGCCACCTTCGCTTTGACGGGTGGGGGGGGGGCAGGTGCTATGTAGCAAAAACGGTAAACAGCGTTGGATAGCCCGTTCAATTCTCCAACGAAAATATTTGAGCCATTCTTTAGTCAGGTCACATTTAAGGTCACTAGAGGTCAAAACATGCCGTCATAGGGATAACATGTAAATGAAGTTTTTCGGCCATTACATATGAACAAGTAAAGATAGAGCAAAACGATTTGAACCATATGAATCCTCGCAGCAAGCCGAATCGAATGATATATGATATGACCTTGCTAGGTCAAATCAAGGATTTGACCTGACCTGAGGCCAGGTCAAGGTCAAATTGAGCAAAATGCATATCATTCGAACCGCAATGACGAGGCAAATACAATGCAGTTAAAATAAACGCTCTATCTCTATTCATTACTGAGTTATTCAGTTAAAACCATTTTTCCCGAGCCGTGTGTGCGGCGGCGGCGGCTCACCTCCTGGCAGCAGTGGACTCGGCAGGTGCGCTGGGAGCAGCGGCCGTCGTCCTCCCAGAACGGACAGCTCCGCCGCAGGTTCACCTGCAGCGCGCATGGCTCTGTCACATACAACAGAACAGAGAAACAGAACAGAGCTGCCGTCACATACTGCAGAACACGGCTGCGGTCACATACAGAACACGGCTGCGGTCACATACAGAACAGAGCTGGTGCACAAACAGAACAGAGCTGCCGTCACAGACTGCAGAACACGGCTGCGGTCACATACAGAACACGGCTGGGGTCACATACAAAACACAGCAGGGTCACATACATCAGAACAGAGCTGGTGTACAGACAGCAGAACAGAGCTGGGGTCACATACAGAACAGAGTTGCGGTCACATACAGCAGAACACGGCTGGGGTCACATACTGCAGAACATAGCTGAGGATTTTGCTTTCCTTATCAAACCTACGAGCTTTGATAGGAAGACTTCCTTAGCGATTCAATAGATCGTTTCCGCTTGTTTTTCTGTTATAAGTCAAAGCTCGCGTGGATAGACACCACCAGAATTACAATGCCCTTCTCACAAGATCTGACAACGATGCATTTACTGAGCGGCGCGCTCACAAGTATGATAAAGTTTACGCTCACAAAAAAACGCACCCAATGGCGTGACGAGGCACACACGTCACAACACGCTAGCTCATCAACAGCTGGGCAGCGAAGTTGAGCATCAAAGCCAAGTTGACCCGTCGGCAGTTTCGAATGGACAAATGTTAACGCATTCTAAACCTGTTTTTAGGTCTTGTCTCAGAAACCAAGCTAATAATCATGCTCTGGACGCCATTCTGAAAGTGACCCCATTGTTTGACCGAATTCGGTTAAACAATCCGGTATTCTTTATTTTACGACCTCTTCGGTGTCGAGTCCCTGCCCTGGTGAACCGAGCTAGATTTGAACACTTTCAAGCACTGGCAGAGGGTACAGGAGCGTCCTGAAATTGGAATATTAAAACATCCTGACACAAGCATTTTATAATAAAAGCTCAAAAGAACGAAACCCTGTAAAAAAACATTCCTAAGAATCGCTTCTCCACAAGCACACTGAAAGATCTCACAGGATGTGAAAGATAATACCTGACACACAGCACGTCTAAACCAAGGATACAATAACCTTATTCAACCATATAACAACAAAAAATTTGGCCATTCGCCCCCATACGTCTTAGCGATGTATAAGTAATTCAAAGAATAAGATGTATATACATATCTTATTACCAATCTAAGAAAGATTGGAAACACATGCCCCACATCAAAGCAATAGAGACACTGCCCACCTCCTCAACACTCTCCTCTCTCCTCTTCCAACACACGCTTGGGATGTACACTTTTGTCTTAAATGTATAGCTAAGCTCAAAATGAACGCGGAGACTAGGGACAGCGCCGATTCGCGGTGCCATTGGACCAATGGAATTCAGGAACAAATCAGAAATCTGAATATTGCTCGTAGTTTTGCTAGCCAAAAGTGATAGCCTCAGGTCGATGCTTGATTAGGATTGGCACCATAGAGTTGTAAAATACATCGTCGCCTTGCTGGAAACACGAACAATTGTCACCACCATTTTTGGAGGATACTACTGACATAATACATGCTGAAATGACGTCAGCTCCTAACGACTGGATTTCGAAATTCTTAAAAAAACGCGACAGTCAGAGTGAATTATAATAACAACTCAGCGTTGTGAAAAGGAATTTGCCTCAGTTGAGATTAATGTTTGTGTACGTTTCTGGATTGCATGGCCAACCCAGTGCAGTGTTGAGGGTCGTACGTGCGTTTGAGAGTAGGTAAGTTTTATGTAGCCAGTATGCTTTACTGCTTGAACGTGATAATTTTAAACCTGTAGTTCATTCTTTATTTCAATCATGGTAATATTTCAATTTTGAAAAAGCCAGCCACTTGGAGAAAGGGTTTTAGGTAAATGGATATTTTCATGGTGGCCATTCCATTATTTTCATTATTTATTGCGTGATTGCACACTGTAAAAGCCTTTCGCGTGTATCTCCATAAATTCAAATGAAAACAGAAGGAGTGAATCCTGCTAATGTGTGCATAATTCCATAAATACTTGTGTTTGAAAATATTTTGTTCAAATGGAAAAGCTTTGGAAATTTTCCCGTCATGTACACATGTCCGCCTGTTAAAGGTTCTAAAGTAAGGCTTTCCTCGCCCGAGTAAGTTAAGTTCGTTGTTTTGGTATTCCAACTTTTCTTTTCCTTATATATTTATCCTGTGGGTTTGTGGTTTATTAATGTATGGCCTAGTACATCTGCTGCTTTGATTTTGAAAACTCTGGACTCGGCAGGAGTTGGTTTTGTGGGTTCCTTAAGATAGTTTAACTTCTGCTAATACAGGGAACTTTAACATGTCATGCCTATCTTTATTTTTGCATTTCATGTGCATATTATCATTTGGTGGGTGAAACTGTTTTCAAGGATGTTCTTCTGATCCCGCATATGCTGTTTTACCCCTTTTTGTTGATAAATTAAGACATCTTTTTCCCTGAATTTTGACATACCACACTCGGCAGAAAAGTACTTTCAGGACAATGGGCACAGGTCCAGCGAAAATATTATGTTGTAATTTCCAAATCACTGCAACGCGATTATACTGTCTTCCTTGTTAAATAATCGACGTCTTCGAGCATTAAGACAAAACATCCAATGATATTTCTACACACTCTGTAGGGCCAATAGGTCCATAGGTCTAATTTGAAATATTTTTTAGGCCTGTACCATGAGATCGCCAGAGATAACAAAAAGGCGAACGGGCGGACTCCTGCAAGCTTCCACAGCCACGCTTGACCTCAGATCACAGTCACATTGCAACGAGACATTATGTTGGATAGAGCCAGTTTGACTCACACCGGCAAAAGGAAGGAAATGGCACCAATAATCTTCAACTGGTTCTAGAAATGCCAAGGATTAATTAAATATGTGGAAATTACCACCGCCGTGGCGCAGATGGTTAAGGCGCCTCGTTCCAATGTGGAATGTCCTTAGATCGAAGCTGACCTCTGGCAGTCTTTTCCTCGACCGCCTCCTACCCAGGAGATGACAGTACACTGGGTATTGCCCGCCTTGACTGGGGACTTCCGCTGACCAACCAGCGCCCTTGTTATTGGGAGCACGGGCTTGATCTGCCTTTAAATAGATCCACCGGTTCGGTGGCACCGCCCGAGGGCACGGCCTCGCCGCGTGTCACCGGAGCAGTCCTCTGTTCCGCCGGGCCCGAGGAATCGGGATAGCTCCACTGCCTGGTACAGTGGGGCGTGTGACAGGAAGCGTGCGAACATGACTGTCCCGAAAGGGTGCCGATAAGCGTAAGCCCCGCTGCCGTGTACGTAGTGCGTATCTGCTTGTGTGTAATGCAAATGTGTAAAATGGTTCCGCGTTGGGAACGTAAAAATATTTTTAAAAAAAGGTTGAAATTAGACCCAGTGACTCCTAAATGACACAAATCAGGGACCATGCAACTCGATTTATTCTAACTAAAATGAGGGAAAAGTATGAAAATTTGCACCTCAAACCAGGGATACGAGAGCGCTACAGGTACGAGAGGGCTTTACTGAAACTGTATTAATTAAATTACACGTTCTACCCCAGGCTGCTCCATAATACACTAATGGCGTGGTGACTGACACGGAAATGGCGCAGGTATAGAACCACTGCAAATCCATGTGTCATGTCTTCGTATAGATGACGTCATATTCCCGAAAAACGTGGCAGATCATCGACAAATCACGGAGGTAAGGCTATATTGGCTGACGGCAGAAGATGCAGTTCGTCGGTCGCTGGCTTCTTGGGCGCTTCAACTCCAATGCTCGTGTGCGCTTGCTGGCAAAAGACATGGGATATTCCACGTGATAAAACAAATCGAAGCCGCCGTTGGTGAGAAACGTGCAGGAAAGAAAAGATCCCGTTGTACGAACTGTTCCTACGCCCTTGCACCTACCCCACCTTGGAAATATCTGTCTGCATTCGACAAGTCGCCTCTATAAGGTGCATTATCATATGGCGAGCATCTGTCTTCGTTCCAGGATTAGTGCAGCAGATGTACCCCGCCCCACTCAGCATAAACCTTCTCATCAGAGGAATACATAAACACTAGTAACGATAATCTCAGCCTATTGACAACATAATTATAACACGCGCCCCGCTGGGGGGGCGAAATTCGCCCCCATCCTGGTTTTCCCCAGATAACGCACAAACGCACAGACGCAGAACAACGAAACTTACAGTACCTTATCCCCGATCAATTTTACACATCTGACCAAATTTTTGAGTTAAGGTCATGTCAGGTCAAGGAGCTATTCAAGGTCAAGGGACCCGACCTCAAAACGTAAAATCACGAGTTTGAAGCGGCGCCCAGGGAACATCAGCGAACCGTTCAGTTTGAAACTTCCACAAAATGATAAAGTTATTAGGGTCTGAAAATCTACTGTCTCGGAATTTCGATATTGTTGACCTAAGGTGGGGTCAATTTTTTGGTCACCACATTATAAGTCTATGGTGAAAAATAGATTGAGCTCGTTTTCAGTAAATACTGGATAGATAATTCTGAAAATGTTCACACCGTGTATTCTTACCACGATCTTGACCACAAAGTTGAATTTCTGAGCATCTGACCTCTCAAAGGCCATGCCAGGTCACGGGAGCATGGAGTGATTGTTTTGCCAATAACTTATCGCTGAATTGAGATCAAGCTCCCATTTTGCTTGCATTGTGCTTATATTGTCACGGGGAGTCGACTGATGTGCAACATGACCATACCAGGTTACTCTGTGACCCTGACCTAGCTCGAGGTCAGGTAATTTTCACTATTTGACCTAGAAAGGTCATAGAATACATCATTAAATTCGTCGCGATGATAGGAATTCAATGATGCATAAATATTTGTTCTAGCTCACCTGAGGACAGATCTAGATAGAGAAACGTACACTGCTCTGTGGTAAGCCTATGTAACCTTCTTTGACCTATGCTGACCTCAATATTGACCTGACATAATTATTCGTATAAAATCTATTCGTCTTGTCAAGAGCTTTCGAACACCGCCCGTAATTTTCCTTTCGCTTTCGTGGGAAATGAGATACGGAGGGCGAAAAACGCCCCCAACGGGCGCGTCATGTCAGGGACCCCAGCGGGGCGCGTGATAAAGCGAATATCCCATCCATTGATCTGTTTGTGACTAATACTATTATCACTTGTTTCTTTTCAGGTAATAGGTTCTGTGATCCTGCCAAAATGATGCTATAATCTCATGTACGCGTCAGGCGGGATGGATACAAATGAAACCTTATCAATATCCGTGCTTTCCAAATCAAAGAGGAATCGTGTACAATGGCACAATCATCGACGGCTTCTATACGATGGACTGGAGCAAAAATACGAAATTTTAGGGAATCACTCCCGGTGAATAGTTTTCTTGCGCATTCAAGAATGCTGAATCCGAAAATATTACTTGGCATTGCCGCCAAATTTTGCGATATTTTACGGTTTTAATTGTTTATACAGGTCATATGTTTAACTTCTTAACATACTGGGTACCAGTTGGTAAAAGTCGTAAATACGGTCTCTTTAGGAAGGTTTTGACGAGCTAAATCGATTGATACCTGCCAAATAACACCAAATGTGCTTTTAATAAGAAACAAAAGCTCAATTTCAAGTTTCTTATTTTCCAGCTATTCGCTGAACACAGTATAATCCGGTAGCTTTCAGCAGCGAGTCACAAGTATATGATTTGCATCCTTTTGCGATTGGAGTGCTTAAAGACTTACTGAATGTTCACGCCGTCAAAATTGAGCCGCAGTCTCGACATGAATGGGGCGTTGCGTATTCCAGAAACTAGCGGTGCTTGCCCAGTGCTTGTCAGCAGCTGGCCTAGTTGGTTGGTCTGCTCAGCGGGCATTGAGTACACAACAGGGTGGGTACTGAGTGCTATTGGAAAATGTGTGGCGAGTTTCGTCGCATCGCCATTTGTTTTGTTTTGTTTTGTTTTCAATGGAGTAAATGTTTAATGAATTCTGTCTTGCGTCAATAAATTGTACACAGATGAGGAAATTCTTTTGAAAAAAGAACATAACGAACACTAGAAATAAGTATGCTAGCCTTACCTGGGCGTTCGGTCCTACGTCACGCAAATATTCACTAACGGGGATGCACGGCTCAGCGGTAGAGCACCTGACAGTTGTGCTACAAGTCGCTGGTTCAAAGCCCGGCCGGTTCTCAGAATAAGCAGAACCACCTGATCACCAAAAGCCCTCCCATGCGAGCGGAGTTGGTGACGCTGTGCGGCCCTAGCAGCTGGTACGTCGCTAATCCCCCAACACTATTATCACATGCGACACGAACGGAGACGACCGCTAGGAGCTGCTGCTTAGTCGAAGACAATATTGTTTTAAACGCTCAGAGAAAGCATTACAAATATATTTGTTCGGTCTGACCTGTGCCATTAGTCCTTCAGCCTAAATCCCCGAATCACATATTCAAAGACTCTGAAGAATGTGCCTTCTGTTGGTGAGAAGATGAACACCTTCCTGTTTTCAGGGGAAAATCATTTTTATAAAGAACATATGACTTCCCGCAAGTAAGCTCAAAGCTTAAGACGACCACTAGAAACATTGTTAGAACCATAACATAGCTATTGTATGTGAATGAAGGAAACGCAGTTTCCCAAAGAAGATGGGATAAACAGGTGCGCTTTGAGAGCAGTTGGTGTTAAACGCCGGGCGGTGTCGTTTCCCTTTTAAAACATGCAACAAAAACACTAGTGCCACATGTAAACAAGCGGCACATACATTCACACCTGGAGCAAACTCCATAAGAGGTCACAATTCCAAAAGATGACAACAATATTAGCACAGACCATGTCTGAAATGGGGGATCAGGATACTGTCCATTGGGCATGGCACAAACGACGATAATGCTGCGCATAAAGAAGCGATTGGAATAACCTTTTGTAGTCTTAGGCATAAGAAGGTGCTGGAATGTATTCCATCACGAATAGTACTTTGCTTCAATAATGGGCTGCAAAATCCGACACAGAAATCTCGGCTGAAGGCAAAATGGCGATGCCTCTTGTTCTCCCTGTTCATTCTTCTAATATCAAATTATTTCTGCATATCCAACTCCCGTCATGTACGGCACGATTCAGGGAAATTTCACGCGAATGATTGAAAAAGGTATCCACACGCGACGAAAACCGTCCGAAATTTCCCAATAAAACTCGAGGCGCGCTTATAAGAACTGAACATTCAAGTCCTACAAGGTCCTAAGATTGGGTTCTCAAGATAAATAAATATTTGAGTACTTCTACCGCAACCAGAAACTCAAGAAACTTCTGTGATGCGGGCGTCTCGCGGCGGAGAACTGTTTACGTCACATTGTAGCGTATCTAGCAAAGGACTCGGAAAAAACCCGGCAGCAAGAACTGCAGCTTCCTGTAGCTCATTAAAGGGAATGTGGCACCTTCATGCCGTGATTTTAACTGAGATAGGCAGCTGTAAAGCAAGTCAGAAAACCCGGTACTCAATATATCATTTGTCTTGGAACTCGATATTTCCTAAAAAAAAACTAAAACCTACCTGCAATGTACCCCTCATGTACCCTTAGCAGCAGGCCACAGCTGTCGTCGCTGTTGGTGCGAGGACATATGCTGACGTCACGATGAGCATCAGCCAATCGAAGCCCTTGAAGCGTTTCGAGTATGGTAGTAGTTGCCAGATCATGACATCATCCACAGGCAGATATTTATTTCTCTTCCTAGAGGAGTATTTCAAAAATCAAAATATTGAGTTTATTCTACATTTTTCAGAGAAATCATGACTGGTCTAATTATTTTCGGCTAAAAGTACGCCTAATTACACTAAATTCCAGGATTCCACCAAGGTGCCACATTCCCTTTTAGGGTACACTTCGTTAATATTTTGGCTGGATCAATCGATTCATCTTGTCAATAACATTCAAACGAAGTTATATTTTATTCATGTAAAAGTTTACCGAACTAGCACATGAAATATGGAAAGCATTAAGATAAGGGCCGTATAAAAATCGATAATCGCCGAATATAGGCACATTTGGTGATGATTTTCAGTACAACTTTTGGATTCAGCATGCCCCAATGCAGCCCAAAAAGACTGAAGTGGAACAATTAACGAAAAAAATTTCGCCCCAGCTTATCTTACAAGTTTCGCATCTGAGTGCGTTTACCCTGTTCACAGGCGGATGCGTTCGGTTCAGTCTGCGGGGCAGCAGGCCAGCCAGCAGAACGAGGGGCGGCCAACACCCGCGTCGCGGGCCGCCAGGAGGCAGCTACCAGCAGAGATGTCGCAACACAGAGGGTGGTGGGTGTACCACTGTCAGGTTAGGTACCGCCAGGTACCGCCCTAACTACAAGGTATGGCGGACAACAGGACTCGCGGTGAACAACAGGAACAGAACCGGCGTACATGGGCAGTGGGATAGCGCATCTAACTGGATACTAAATGCCAGCTTTTTTAGCAATGGCGAGGTTTTTCGAGTTTTTTTCTTCCAAATTTCAAGGTATACAAACTCGGTGATGGCGGCTAATTTTGTGTACTTCCTGCGGGAGTTACACTGAACCCAAAACAGTGAAAACGAAAATCTCACACTCCTGAGTTCCTTACCTTATAGAAGCGGAAGAAGTCCTTTACGAGCAGCGACTTGAGTCGCGGGAAGATCTGCACGTTATTGAAGTAGTCGACAGTGTCCACATTACACTCGCAGTCATCCACCTGTCCCTCCAGCTGAGGAAACACGAAGCAGGGTCAATGGACAGTGCAGGCGTCCCTATTCCGCAACGGCCAAAATCAGCCATGCTGAACAATCAGCGGCTGCGCTTTAAGAACACACACCTACCCAAAATAGCCTATGATCAGACATCTCACCCAAAAGCTAGCGACACTCCCCTGCTTGCCTCACCTGGCAGAAGCAGCGATCCAGCGCCGACTTGTCCACAGCCGGCTGCGTGAGACCAGGGATGCCGAACTGTGCGGCCGCTCCGCTCTGAAGCAGCGGCGGCAGCAGCTGCAGCAGCAGCAGCACCAGAGGAGCCGAGCCCGACCCCGCGCTCCCACCACACGCCATCTCAGTCGGCACTGCAGCAGACAGGGGGGACGGCTGTCAAACTGAGGCGGTCAGTACCAGAATCGCAGCTGATGGACTTGCCAGACAAACGGCGAAACGCCCCTACTCCGAGTCTTCCTAGTCTGATCCTCCTCTCACACCAGGGCGAGTCACTGGTACTCGGCTCACACCAGGGAGAGTCACTGGTACTCCTCTCACACCAGGGCGAGTCACTGGTACTCCTCTCACCCAGGCGAGTCACTGGTACTCCTCTCACACCAGGGAGGCACTGGTACTCCTCTCCTTGCACCATTGTTGAAAGTTTGTTCACAAACGTTCCGGTAAAAGAAACAATAGAAATTATATTGGACAATGAATATAACCATGACCATCTTCCACCACCAAGCAAACTCCCTCGAAAAATCCTCAGGGAAATGCTTCAAGTATGCACAACGGAGGCGCCATCACGATGCCCAAATGGAAAACTATTCAAGCAGATTAATGGAGTAGCCATGGCCCCCCCAGAGTCCTATTCGCCAACTCATATATGTGCCATGTAGAGAAAAGCAATCAAAACTAGGCAAAACCACATATTTTCATGCGATATGTGGATGACATCTACTTGGAAGTCGAAGGTGAAGAGAATCTGAAGCAGCTGAAGGACATCTTAGAGGAAGAATCGTTCTCAAGTTCACCTATGAACTGGAAAATCAAAAAAGCTGCATTTCCTCGACGTAAACGTGAATGCCAGCACAGGGCAATTTACCACAAGTGTACACAGGAAGGAGACAAACACGGGACAATGCATGAGCGCCCTCAGTGCGTGCCCCGATAGGTATCGACGGGGCGTGATCCGCACCTTGTAAGAGCTCTAAACACCTGCAGCAGCTGGGAACTTATTCACAACGAACTCAGTCACGCAAAGCAAATGCTCGTGAACAACAGCTATACGTGTCATGACATCGATGCGGAATCAAAACTGCATTGGACAAGTTCCATCCAAACCATGCACATGACGTCCAAAACAAAAGACCGACATACCAGAAAATACGACTCACAAACTGTTTTATAAAAACCAAATGACCGCGGCATACAAAGAAGACGAAACAGCCCTGAAGAATATTCGAAAAGGAACATCAAGCCGAAAGAGGGACACAACATCAAAACAATCATACTACAAGTCTGCTAAGACCGTCCAGCTTGTAATGTGCAACAACCCAAAAAACAACAAAGACAAGCTCCTAAAAGCTACCAACGTGGTATATCAGTATAAATCCCGCATGGAGACTGCAAGCTCCAGTCCACGTCTAGCTATATAGGACACACAACAACTACGCTCTCTCGGAGACTCACCTGCCACCTACAAGCCGGTGGTCCACTGCTACATACCAAACAGAAACACCAACGCCAACTCACAAGACATGACCTCAACAGCAACACCACAATCTTAGCAAAGGAAAAGAACAAAAAGAATGCAAATTCTCGAGGTTGCCTTAATTACGGACCGAAACCCCAGCATGAACAACCAGCTGGATCATTACGGCATAACAACCCTTAGCAGCATCCATTTGGGTTAAGGGGTGGTATATATATATATATATATATATATATATATATATATATATATATAGCGAGTACTTCGGCAAGATATCTTCGTTTAGACAATGACGATTAAAATTGATAGATGTCACATTTTGAGAGCTTCTTTTGATGTTTTTCTATTTTTCGTATCAGGAGTCTTATATCAGGTGGTGTTTCGTCAATCAATGATCCAAAATTAATGCAATTCCCACTAGTTTCAACTGTATTCAAACAATTATTTATAAAAACCAATTTATAAAAATTGTTTTCAAAACAATTTTTATTGGTTTTTAAAAACCAATAAATAATTCAACAATTATTTATTAATTATCTATAAAAAAATTATTCAAACAATTACATCAAAAGAAGCTCTCAAAATGAGACTTATCTATCAATTTTAATCGTCATTGTCTAAACGAATGTATATATATATATATATATATATATATATATATATATATATATATATATATATATATATATATATATATATATATATATATATATATATATTCTCCCAACCCGAAAGACTAAATTAAAAAAAAATCTTCCCAGGCTCCACTTCTAACAGCGAAGTATGCAAACCAAGTCCAGCTATTTTTTGTCGCGAACTGGTATTTGTAGACCTATTCGGTCAAAACATCAACTTCCATTTAAGAGAGGGCTTCACTTAGGGGAGGGGAGTGAAAAAGGCATTTTCAGCCCCATAGATCTCTAACAAAAAGTGCAGACCCGCCACTCTTCTCCCCCAACTCAATCCCCAATCCAGCCCTCAGACACCAGCTACGCCAGCACATAACACGGACGGACGACGGCCGATGGCTTACAATGTCTTCGCAGAGCACGGTGTGAAGGAAGGCCGCAGGATAGAGAACAATAGCACAGGAAACGACTCAGGCACTTCACCCACTTCAAGCCACCACTGAGTACAAAACTCGCCAGAACATCACGCGGAACTGGAAACACGATCGAGTACGAAAGCTAAGCGTTCAGGCAACCCGGGTTAGCACACGTGTAACAATGGCACTGAACTGATGCAAACACGGAGCCGTTCTTCCACGTCGAATGATGCAACGCTGGCCGGCCCGGTGGCGGACTCGCCCAGCACGGAATCGGTACCACGGGAAGACCGGGTCAGAGGCGTGTGTGTGATATTGCGTCACCTGAGCCGCCCCTCCCCCCTCCCCTCGTCCGCCGGTACCGAGTCACGGCAGGTTAGATAAGCAGGAGGAAGGAGGAGGGTCTTGCATCGCCTCAACAGGGAGATTAATGCCCCTCGCACCGTTCACAATTGTTCTATAGACCCACAATTAGAAAATATAGGTACAATGCTATCGTGATTGGCTTGCATTGCTAATTTCATTTAATTACCAAGCAAACTGTTTAACTACTGAAACTATGCAAGCTACTTTAAAAAAATCTTACGGTCCCGTACTTGCGGTGCATTGGTATTTCAGGCTACATTTAGAATAATATAACTACATCATTATAGACTAAACCACTAAGCCCTATAATTGGCATGGAGGATTTCACTCAGTGACTGGAGGAGAAGGTCAGGGAAGCATGCAGGGACACATCGCGCAGGGCCAAGTTCTTCAGGGAGGCGGTAAGACTAAGACCACTGAGGAATGATGCTCTTCTGCAAGGTCATCTTGTTCGCTCGTCTCAACATGTGGCCTTATAAAGACATTAGATATGTAGAAAATATAAAAAATGTTACTAAATCCGAGTTTATTGTTCCCAGCCATCTGGTTGCCCTGTAGAGGGCGGTGTAAATAAGGAGAGGTAAGAATGTTCTATTCTCTCCAGCACTTGTAGGAAGTCGCAGCCGTGATCTCAAAACAACTCACGTTTTGACTGTGGCTTGCAATTTTTGCGTTTTTCATCCAATGTAAATTATTTCTACCAAAACTAAAAATCTACCCCTTCAAAACCTCTTTAAAAACCATCAGATCAATGAAAATTTGGCATCTCTAAAAAAATCGAGCGGTAAACGAAACTCTTGAAAGTCCGCACTAGCTTGTACATTTACCACTAGTTACGGAAACTAACCTCAGCTATGTCGCAAATTAAACTTTTGAGGACCTTCGCGCCTAAACAAATCCATCTATGTGAAATTATCCTTTTTCATATTGTATCAATGACGGCTCCACAAGGTAGATTATAGGGGCTGATAGTCACTTTCTCCTACATTTCCGCCGGTGACCTTAATTTTCTAAGGGCCTCCGATAGCTGAAAAGCTAGGATAAATTAAAATAGAATAAGGCCCTCCAACATATAAGACATTATTCACTTTACCGAGGGTGGCTTCGGAAAATAGAAGAAAGTCGCAGTCGTAAGTATTGTACCCTACTTACATTCTGGTTACTTGCTTACTAATTACTTACCAGAAAAAACGTCTTGTACTCAACTTACCTCTCGGTGAAATTGTGTCTTCAGGTCCTCAAAAGAAAGCAGTACAAGCTTGCACTTCACTTGAAATGCACTATGCGCTACCACTTAAGACCCAGTTTCAGATAGCTCAAACTCTTCAGTTTGAATGAAAGGCCAGCTTCATTCCAACTTCATCCTGAAAAGCAACACATGCTTGTGAGTCTGTATGGCTGTTGGTGCTCTTACTAGAAACAACAATTTTATATAACTGAGGTATCGTCTCATACAGATAGCAATCCTATAGCGAAACCTGTACACTGTAGCATAATGCTAACATAGCGTCAACATAGTGCTCAGCTTCAATCATTTTTCCTCATTCCATACCAGGGTCTTTTGATCACATTGCACATGTTTTGCGGAAAACTGCAATATCCCCCCTATGGTAGCGAAGCAGGTGAAAAGGCTGTGCATGGTGAAAAGACTTATAAATCGATTGTAACATTCAGGACCTTTTACAAAACATGAAATCAGCACGTTTTTGTGCGGTGCTCCGATTTTCACATGTCAAAGATATAAATCATTTTCTGAGTGGAACTTACCGAACAAAAATAGAAAACTCAAATGAAGAGCCATGTGCAATAGATCAGAGCATCAGGCTTTGGGCCGAGTTTAATTTAGGGCGTATAAAATGTTCCCAGAGGCCTTTTTGCGCTCGAATGATATCTATTTGAGCCTCAATAAAGCAGGCGCAGCCCGTAAAGGTTAGGCGGAGCCCACTTATGGGGGCAAAGCACCTAGGACTTGGTCGCGCGTAGTGCGGCTATTTTCTTGTAACAGTTTAATACTTGTCTAACATAATTATTACCCTGTTTTAATATGATATAAGCAATACCAGAAAATTGAAAAGTGTCAACTTGAGTACTAATGAAGACAGATTTGGCAATAGAAAATCTTAGAAGAGAACGTGGCGTCCTTTATGATCTGGGCCTTTACCATTGTATTTAGTGGTAGCCTTCACATCAGTACCATATTGAGGATGACTTCACAAGACATCACCCAGGCATGACGGACCAGACTGGACGTTGATTGGAAGTTGTTAAAGCTCAGGTATCTTGTTACCCGCCACCTTTCACGCTGCTTCGGTGGATGTCTGCTGAGCTCCGGGCCCGTGCCCGTCTGAGCGTAATTTAGAGCGCTCGCGCCGTCGGCGGTCGCGGATCTGTCGGCGGTCGCGGGGCTCGGCGCCTCCGCGTGTATTTTGTGTCTACTTCAGGCAGCCGAGGCTTGTTTTGTATTTGTATTTATTTGAGTTATCACCTACGGGATGGCCCCAATAAACGGCGAAGTACAGGAGATAAAACATTGAACAATATGTACATACACAGCATTAAAGCAGAAGCGCTACAAGACCTTGATTAAAATGACCTAAAAAGGAAGTAGCGCATCAAATAATACCTATGAATACACACAGGCAATACAAACCATAAAAGACAACAGAGGGACATAAAATATAATAAAACCTTAAAAGTCCCTAAAAGACAATAAGCCATAAAAGTTCCTAAAAGACAATAAAAGCAAAAAAATCACTAAAATCTATCCGCATCATAGGGTACATCACTGGTACAGAGAACAGCTAAGCTACAGAGAGGCGACATAGGCTTTAACTTGTGACCGAAATGATTGGTAGGCATCCGTGAAAACATCTACTGTCGGGCACATTTGTAAAAATAAATTCAGTTGCCTCGGAAGTCTCGTAAAGAGGCCTTCTTTGGCGGTGCCTACCCTTGCATACGGCACTTTCAGCAGGGTTCGTGGTTGCTGACGGGTAGCACGAGATGGGACATGCAAGTAGAATGCCGCGAGAAGAGATGATGAAGAGATACGCCCTCTCAGAATGTTTCGGACAAACATGAGGTCATGCTGTTTTCGCCTAGCTGCTACAGAAACAACCTTGTTTTAGGGTCTTGTATGGCACATGTACTGCCCGTAGTGTAAATATACGTGTATGGTCCTAATATCACATCTTATGGAGAAAGACATCTGGTGAGCGTCGAGCTGTTCTCCACTTATTTCCATATAACTTACATTGTGGTCGTTCTAGAAATTGATTGATAGTGTGTTACATATTCTGGTGTTGTAATCCTGTTTGTTGAATACCTTCCCCATTGAACCTTTTGCAGTTGATAGAGTGCTGGCGTGCTGAATATTTTGCTTTGCTGCCGTGCAAAGTAAGAAAAGCGCAAGTGCATTTTTGCGATTTTGGGTTTTTTGCAGAAACCAAGTCATGAGGGGAGTGGCTTTCATTGCCCTAAAGCTGAAAGTCAAACTCGTTATAGTTAAGCCAAAATTGGCGATTTTATATTTTTGAAAAGAGCGCAAGTCCGAACGGACAGCAAAGTGCAAAGGAAAAAAAGCGCAAGTGCATTTCGGTGATTTGGAAAAGCGCATGTCATCAGCTAGATCGGAGGATCCCAAGGAAGAAAAGCGCAAGTGAGGACTTGCGCTTTTCTTGCTTTGTAATCCCGCGGAATGGCGGATCCTAATGAAAAAGCGCGCTGGGTGGCAGTGGTGAACAACGGTGAGGGAAACATTAGTGAAGGTACACATACGCCGATCACATTTATACATTCGTTGGCGGGCGAAAAGTTAAAATATCATTATGCCAAAATCCGTTATTTTCCTTTTAACAAGCGTGGACACTAATTACACCACTTGCACTAGTCGCCTCAATGAGACCTCTCTAGCAATGTCCCTGCCAATCAGATGTCGTTTTCGACGGCGGTTTAAAGGGAGATACGCGAAGAATTTTATTGGCTAGATCAAAAGGTCATCAAAAGTTGTTTCAGGAGTCCTATTCTCATTTTTGCGAATTCGCCCTGCAAATGCCTTAATCATTCTCAAAGTCAACATTTCCAGAGGACTTTACCGGTACACCTCTTATCGATTTAAATGACGTACCCCCGGCTAAGGCTATCAATTGCTCTAAAAAAATCGGTCCCATTTGTCTTAGCAGTGACTTAAAAGTTTTAAAATATTAAAGAAAAAGTTATTAAACAAAATTACACCCAAAACTATTAAAACAAAAATATAAGACTTTTAACAGATCATAATTGACCAATCAGAAGGTACAACCACCTCATAGGGTCACGTGATCTTTCTGACGCAAAAGTTTCGTCATCCTGGGGCTGAAGCAGACCCGAGGTACGATGAAGACTTGAGTAATTATGTTTTTTTCCGTTTCTAGGGCAAACTAATTCATTTTGTAGTTTTCAAAGGCTTTGTAAAATTAATTCAAATGCAAATACAGGAGAACAGACATTTTTATTACAAAAAACTATTACTTTTCAACTTGAAATAGTTTTCAAAAAGTAAGTAATGGGTGAAGGTTTCAGCATTTTGTCGGAACCGTTAACCTATTTCGATAATAAGTGAGTGGCCCCCAAAATTTTTCCGAAAATACAAAAATAATTGACAGTTTCATAATCAAGATTTTTCAAATAGCAAGAAACCACAATAATAATTTTTTCGCGTATCTCCCTTTAAGACGTCGCCAGTTTAACTTTTGATCTTGTGTTAGGATATCCTGGCGGCTTGCTTTGCATTTTTAGGACATATTCGTGCAACTGGGACGTTGGAAATAAGCAACATTTACTTACTTAACATGAAACGCCAGCGCATAAAGAGTGCAGACTGTAGAACTATTCGAGGCCGGCTTCACGTTCGCGTTTTGTGGTGCGATAAAAGCAAGGGAAGCAGCTATTACGTACCAGTGTCACAGCTTAAGAGCAAGACTGGAGTAGCCGCTGACTCCACAGTATACATGCATCACTCGGGGGAAGCTTGTGGAAGGGCACAGTCGCCTACAGCCCAAGACATCTTGCAGCGGTTGCTTTGATAAACGGTAGGTAATTCTGAATCTAGCAGTATTGAACGTTTGTTAAACTCACCACGAAATGTCAGCTGAAAAAAATGGCTGCCTACCTACTGGGAAAACTATTTCGGAACAATTCTAAGACTCGATTGTTCCTTTTTATGGATCACATAACCGGTATACTACTTAAACCAGACAGCTTTCTCTTTCGAAGACAGTGACGCAGCATTCCATCGTGGATAACCCAAATATAGCCGAACCATAAAAATTTAAAGTGACTCCATCCCGCCACACCATCACAAATTCCGATGTTTCATTGCACACCACTACAAACAAGGTATGAGCCCGGCAGACCCACTGCCCAGCCCGCCATCGACGTTCACGGCCTCGCTCAAACAAGTCATGAGCCGGGCAGACCTCCTGCTCAGCCCGCTATCGACGTCCGCGGCCTCGCTCAAACAAGTCATGAGCCCGGCAGACCTCCTGCCCAGCCCGCTACCGACGTCCGCGGCCTCGCTCAAACAAGTTATGAGCCGGGCAGACCCACTGCCCAGCCTGCCATCGACGTCCGCGGCCTCGCTCAAACAAGTTATGAGCCCGGCAGATCCACTGCCCAGCCTTCCATCGACGTTCACGGCCCCGCTCAAACAAGTCATGAGCCCGGCAGACCCGCTGCCCAGCCCGCTATCGACGTCCGCGGCCCCGCTCAAACAAGTCATGAGCCCGGCAGACCCACTGCCCAGCCCGCCATCGACGTCCGCGGCCCCGCTCAAACAAGTCATGAGCCCGGCAGACCCGCTGCCCAGCCCGCCATCGACGTTCACGGCCCCGCTCAAACAAGTCATGAGCCGGGCAGATCTCCTGCTCAGCCCGCTATCGACGTCCGCGGCCCTGCTCAAACAAGTTATGAGCCTGGCAGACCCGCTGCCCAGCCCGCCATCGCCGTCCGCGGCCTCGCTCAAACAAGTCATGAGCCCGGCAGACCCGCTGCCCAGCCTGCCATCGACGTCCGCGGCCCCGTTCAAACAAGTCATGAGCCCGGCAGACCCACTGCCCAGCCCGCCATCGACGTTCACGGCCCCGCTCAAACAAGTTATGAGCCCGGCAGACCCGCTGCCCAGCCCGCTATCGACGTCCGCGGCCCCGCTCAAACAAGTCATGATCCGGGCAGACCCACTGCCCAGCCTGCCATCGACGTTCACGGCCCCGTTCAAACAAGTCATGAGCCGGGCAGATCTCCTGCTCAGCCCGCTATCGACGTCCGCGGCCCTGCTCAAACAAGTTATGAGCCCGGCAGACCTCCTGCCCAGCCCGCTACCGACGTCCGCGGCCTCGCTCAAACAAGTTATGAGCCGGGCAGACCCACTGCCCAGCCTGCCATCGACGTCCGCGGCCTCGCTCAAACAAGTTATGAGCCCGGCAGATCCACTGCCCAGCCTTCCATCGACGTTCACGGCCCCGCTCAAACAAGTCATGAGCCCGGCAGACCCGCTGCCCAGCCCGCTATCGACGTCCGCGGCCCCGCTCAAACAAGTCATGAGCCCGGCAGACCCGCTGCCCAGCCTGCCATCGACGTCCACGGCCCCACTCAAACAAGTCATGAGCCCGGCAGACCTCCTGCTCAGCCCGCTATCGACGTTCACGGCCCCACTCAAAAAAGTCATGAGCCCGGCAGACCCACTGCCCAGCCCGCCATCGACGTCCCGGCCCCGCTCAAACAAGGTATGAGCCGGGCAGACCCGATGCCTGCCCAGCTCATGGATGTGGAGGTAGGTCACACATCCATGAGTGCTGACTCGGCCCATAAAGTGATTAAAAAAACCTGTCGAAGAGTAAGGAAGTCTGCGACTTCCAGGATTTCCAGCAACTGGTGGAGGCTTCCGGTGTAATACCTAAGACGATGAACACGGAAGACTTCTTCATGTTTGAAGATGGGGTCAGTCGTAAAAATTAGCCCTCATGTCCCAAGAAGGCATGCGGCCATACCTAACGATGTCCGTTGCTTGCAAGTGCGCAGGGGCACTGATCAAATCTTCCTCAAGAGGAAGCACAGTGATCCTCAGTGGCGAGGGTTTAACCTCATGAAGAGCACTTATGATCCCTCCCAGACACCAGAGCCCAGGAAAAAAACAAGGGGCGTCAATCGCGCTAAGATTGATCGGCTGTGCTCTGCCCTTCTACCGCTGATGCCGTCACACAAGCGGCGTTTCTGGGTTGACTTGCAGAGTGTCGGGAGCAGCGGCTGCGCGACCTTGCCTGCTGAGGTCATGTACTTCGTCTGAATGTTCTGAGCAGGCGTGGCTTCTTAGATGACATAATCATGGACTGAGCTTTGCCAAATATACATAGACTGAGGCTTAGCCGTCTCTTGAATAAACATGAAGGCATATTTCACGACTGTTTTCATTAAGAGACGCATTTAAATTGATTTTTCTGGGGAATCGGGTCCGCGTTAAACACCAATGAATTAAAATGAAGCCCACGAGTGTTATAGCGAAATCATGGGCGTCGAAAGTGAAGGAAAGAACGGGGAATGTATTCACACCTGGCGAACCAGGGAAGGACCTCGTGGCAATGGGACTCCGTTCGGCTTCTTCGTCTTTTCTTCCTGTTACGTCCGAGGACTCAAAAATGTTCTTAACAAACGTCTTATACATTCCTAATGTTCGACTGCGCCGATAGCCGTCTCAAAAACACCTCCCCCGTCCCATGGCGTTGCTACTTCGACCCTTCCGCGAGTAACAGATCTGTGGCGACGCCCCTGAGGTAATTCGATTCAAATTTGAAAACACATATCGATGTTTTCACCATATTACTACCAATGAAATGCCCAGTGATTAGTGCCCAAAAGGGCCCAAATTCAGATGTCATATATACGTTCTTAACAAGACTCTGATGACCACGTAAATGATATCAGTTTGAAGCACGCCATGTCTCTCATGACATGCGCTTAAAACATAAACACCCGTTAGAAGAATTCAATTGAATAAAAGCGCAAGTCTGCACTTGCGCTTTTTTACTCAGGGCTCCGAAGCACTTACGCTTTTTTCAAATGAATGAAAGCACTTGCGCTCTTTTTGCTTTGTAGTACGCGGCGAAGTTCCGCCAAAAGCCAAACCAAAAAAACCTTTTCCCTTTGAACATTTCACGCAAAAAAGTATTACATGAGTAACCACATGAGATTACAGATGTTTTCGTGACGCATATAACGGTATAAAATATGACTGATTACATCCAATAGTTTTGTTACTAGAGCTTGAAAACACACAATTGATTCTCCTGAAAAGTTGGACAAATGCACTTGCGCTTTTCTTGCTTTGCACGGCAGTTTGGTACAAGCCACTTTCACAAATTCACTGATTGCTTTTTCCCTAATGTTCTCCACTGCCCTGACAGCTTTCTGGTACCGTGCACGTTTATTACACACTTCATTACATTAATTGCATTCACTCGATATACTACAGAGCTATAAAAGATGACATTCGTATACACTTAACATTATCAGACATTCCAGTTACACATATAGCAGATAGACACAATTCGGTCGGAATTTGCCCGCCCACCACCACACGGCGAGAATGCGCCACACCAGCCCGGCCCACAGTGCCAACCGAACCCAACAGCACTCATCTGCAGCATCTGCATTGGATTTTCATGTCAGACAGAAATAACCAAACACTTCAGGTCACCTGTTTTATTGACTGGTGAGACCTAATGGGCCCTACAAGCTCACATAACACCAGGAGAAGCCGGAGCTTGGAGACGCGCTTAAGAAACCGAATGAGATAAAGACAAGCATGGGAAGTGCAGGGGTGTAATAGGAAGTGGAGAGGGAGGGCAGAGATTGTGACAGAATGCCTCAGTGCCAGATATCTTCACCGGAACAGTGTACTTCTCAGTGTGATGTGCAACACAGTGACTTGCTAGATCCAGTGAATTACTATCTGTGTGTTAAAGAAGGAAGAGAATCAATGGTTGTGACAGGACAGGTTAGGAAACCCACGGGCAAAACTGGCCTATGCAGTTAGACAGACACAGAGGAGAACAGAAACAATGATTATTTCTAGTGGACTTTCTTCCCTATAAGGAATTTTTATAAGCTAACATTTGGGTCAAGGGCTTAGTTTCCATAGGCAAAAGGCAATCAGAATAGAGTTGAGAATCAGAATACATAGGTCACTGTTTCCATCCCCCAGCTTTTATGCACAATGGGCCAATACAGATAGAGCTGAGGATCAAGATCTAGTGACAGTGGTTTGCCAATACACTTTGGCTTGGATATAGATAGAGCTCCTGTGGAAAGAAAAGTCTGCAATCTCAGTTTTTGTCTCCATCTCTAGTGCACCACTGCTGTCTCCTTTCACTCCATTCAACTTAACATAAAATTTTGATTAAATAACAATAGTTTTGTTTGGTAAACTTTGTATAATGAATATACTCAATTAAAGTTCAATACAATTTTGTTTTGTTTAATTTTGTTTAGTACCATACAAAGTTTTACCCAATGCACACTCTTCTTTTTACCTCTCCAGTGCAAGGGAAGCTTTTACCATCACACTGCTGTGTGCCGCCAGACCTGGCTGGATACAGATGGACTAGACAAGATAAGAAGCAGATTCAAACTTGGTTTCCATTGCCAAAAAAACTATCCAAACTGTAAATGCATCTGTGTAAGTGTAAATGCATCATATCCTCTGTATCTATGTTGTGCATGGCATTGACAGAAGCAGGAGGGGCAATTCCGGCCATGGCCTGCACCCAGCACTGCAAGGCCAGCCAAACCATCTTTTGGCCCCCAAATACCAGATAATTTTTTTAAAAAGGTCTTTTCACTAGGCCTATTGAGCAATTAAATATTTGTTCCCACCCACCCTCCCCCTCTCAGGAGAGTGACCATGTACTTGGATAGGTAGCTTATTCTGAGTCTATTGAGCACCCAAACCAAACATTCCACCTCCCACAGGAGAGGAGTGGCAGACATGGGTTTGCCCCCAAAACTCAGCTCTGCATCCACCAAATGTGAGTGTATGGACACAGTGTGTGACTACAGCTTGGATGAGAATATAGAGTAACAGACAAAAAAGCTTTCAATCTCATTTTTCTAAATTTCTGGCTCTGCGGTGATGTTTCCTTTCACTCCCCTCAGCTAAATTCACAAAGAAAGCCTTACCCCCTGCACCAGTCTGCAAAGTATGGCAGCAGGCCAGACCAGTCACACCAGTCATCTAAAATTCTTGCACCGCCAGCCACCAAAAATTTGCACCAATCTAACAAATACCATGGAGAAAAATGCAGCCATTCCTACCCACACAATGCAATGCTACCTCTCTTATAAGGTCCCCTCTTGTGTCTTTATAACCATTTAGCCATTGTTTGTTTGGTTTTCAGTGCCACTGTCCTCACACCAGTCTCACAAATTTGCACCAGGTTGATAAAATTCACACCACTCGCTCCTGTCTCCAAGGGCACTCGCACCGACGATATCTCGTCGAAAATGTGATACTTTGCACACAGGCCTCAGCAGACTACTCAAGGTCTTTGAGTCTGCTCTTCTTCACTCTCTACACTGTAAATAAAATATTTACCATGACTGCCAAATCCTGCCAGATTTTACTAACTGCAAATTGACAGGAAATTAATTGAAACCTGGTTTCTAGCGCCAAAAGCTCTCCCATATGGTATGGTAATTATATCTGGATACACCTGTCAATCCTGAAGGAAATTGTGCATGGAACCTAAGTATCTAGGCATTAACTAAGAACTTAGTGACTCAACTAACTCATTGACTCAACTGAAGCCATGGGTCACCATTTAGTAACCACTAGTTGCTTATTCTCATTCAGATCGAGTCAGGATTGCGTGAGCACGAACTGGAAAGAGGTTGACCATCGGCCCAGACCTCAGATTTTACTGAGGGGGAACAATAGGAATTAACTGGAATACCCACTTATCCAACTCACCCATTAAGAGCGGCAGTCCTTCATGTTCCTGTAACAACAAACAATAATAATACAGTGTTTTTCTTCTGCCACGCAACGATAAAATGTAGTTGCCCAAAAATAAGTTTAGTTTGCCGCAGCAAGTCAACATCCGCCGTCATCAGAGGTAAACACGAGCCGGCACGCACACATTTCGTACCATGTAGTTTTAAGCTACAGAAGTACCAGATGTGTCATTTCATCAGAAAACAGCTCATGCCACATTTATTGTTTGGGGAGCAACAAGGCATTGAATCCTGCAAAATCTTATTTTGCTTGAAACTCTTTAAAATTGATAGGTTTGCGGCAAATACATTTCCATGACAGAGCTTGATATACAAATCGCGGGAGATCTCAATCTCAACTCAGATTACAGTGCTAAATAAATAAGGGATACCAGCTAATCTCAATACAAATTTTTGGTGGCACCTTCCTGGGGGGGGGCGCCAACCGGACAAGGGGAAGCCACTTTTGACCGGCAAAAACTATCAGATAGGCGCAAAAACTCTATCCGTGAGCGCCTATTTTCACGGGTGCGAAGCCAGATATCGGGGGGCGTCATCGACCTTTCAGGGGACGTTATGATTATTTCAGGAGGCGCCGAGTGCCGATCAAAGGGCACCCCTCCCCCTTTTCCCCTGGATTTTCCTATGCTTGAAAGCTATGCACCGAAACATACTAGATCTAGTATAATATAACTAGAGTTATACCATGGAATACAGATACCTATCTGTATTCCATGGTCATGAATAAGAGATACCTGGATCGGAGACTCCCTGTCGGCGCCTTTGATGTGAGCGACAGCGGTCGTCCGCCTAGCGGGAAAAGTGGGAAGCTTCGACATACAGGGCGCCGCCCGCCGGACGTCGCCGACGCAGGCACGTCAAATGGGGAAAACGGCCACGACTCGTCGAAACTGAGGCCACATTTAGCACATATATGCAGACAGCGTGGTTTCAGCTGACAGATGAGCAAGTTCTGTATCACGCTTTTTCATTTTCCAGGTCATTGCCGTCGACAGTGGTCAGGGAAAGTGGGAGAGGGTGGCAAACTGAAGACCCCCAAGAGACCATTTTCCCTGCATCACACGCGATGTCTAGGCGAAGAGCGGGGGCAAAGGGCGGCTGCCCCATAACTTTCGAACAGGGGCCAGTCCCCCCTCCGGATCTGCCCGTAGATAGGTCGCGCCAAACACAATTCCACAATTTCCATGGGCGCAGGAACGCTGTTCAAGCTGAGGGCGCAGTAGTGACCGCTGATGGGGCCAAATATTATTCGGCCCGTCGCTTGATTTGTGAACGGAAAATATCAGGCATCAGCTCAAAAGTGGGGCAGGGGCACTTCTCCCAGTCTGATTGTTGGGGGCCGCCGCCCCGCTCATCCGGCTCCTGAACCCACGTCAATTACAACATAATGTCCCCCTACGAACGACTTTCAGCGCTGGTTTTGCTCGGTACTGAGAAAAACGGACCCTGAATGGCGAAATATGTTGCTGGATAAACAATTGCAGGTACCGGGGTCGGATATTTTTGTACGAGAGGGCAGGGGCGTCGCCACCGGGGGCCAGCCCCCCCACTTTTAGGCAAAAATTTCCTGATCTCAGTCAAAGTGGGAGAAAACCGGACATTCTTATAATCAACCGCTGCAGAAGGCAACGAGGAGCCCAAAATCGAACAGTATTTGGTCCTAACGTGGCAAGTTTTTATCAGCGTCAGTTTAAAGTTTGGCTGCCCCCCCACTTTTTTGCCGGTGGCGACGCTTATGCGAAAGGGGTAGGGGGAAAGACACCAGCCCCCACGATCTAAAATACTAAGATCGAAAAGATAAACATTCGGAGAACCGCCTTAATACCTACCACAATTTCTATATGTAATTTTCGGTCAGGCCAATTTCAAAGTCACCAGAGGTATGGTTCTATAGGAATGCAACGAAAATTACATTTTTCATCGCGACGAATGACAATTGATAAATGGTATTGTCACCATTCGAATCCCTTGTAAAGTACGAACGATGAATCAGACCTTGTCAGGTCAAATTGTACAAGTTTCATGACCGATATGATCTTAAGGTCAGGTCAAGGTCATCATGGGGAATATTGCATATTATTCGAGAAGCTCGCAGATGACCCATCAGTTGTTCTTCGGTTTCCCAGGTGAAGATATATTCACAAGATCTGATCCATAAAACCAGGAAACCAAAAACCATGTCATCACAAATGGATTTTCCCAGGCCACATACGTACAAAGGCGAGTATTACGCGAAAAACTAGTTGGTGACAGACATGTACTAGAAAATTACGAGGCAAATATATGCATCAGGGCCTTAGAATGGATGTCACGAATGTCACAAGATTCTACTCTCAAATTTCACAAAGGACGGTAAATTGACATTCGCACACGAGCCATCCAGAGAGCGAAGCATTAAACCTGGAACTTCCTGCAACATACATAGTAGAAGAGTCGTAATCCGGAGATGATATGTAACAGGACGAAAAATAGCAACAATACAAGTAACAACTATTAAACACATGTTGAAAAAGCAAAGGACGAATATACTCTACATGCCTGCGATGTAAATGTACAAACTCAATGAATTCCTAACGCCATTTCTTAATTCCATCTTCATCGATCAACACAGGATAGTGCTTTCATTCTTTTGACTGACTCAATCCAAAAGAAATGTCACGTGGGCTTCTGATGCACAGGAACTAAACTCGCGCGACAAGTTTCAGGGCTTTGCGGTTTACTTTAGCCGATTTACGGACTCTATTTTCACACGCTTTTTTACACAGTACATGGAGCTGCAGGCGGACAAATAACGCGATCATGAATTGCAGGGAGTTGGTGTCACACAGGGATTGTAGGATGTGCTTCACAGCATCAGTTGACATGATTTTTGGTTCTATCTGCGCCCAGATGCCAGATTGGCACAACAGGGATGGAGCCATGGCCTGTGTTGTCTTGTATGTGATGACCACGACGTCAAAGAATGCCTGCGTGGGCTTTACCAAGCTCCCTACGTCGGCATCTGTCAAACCCGTATAGCTCTTTAACCCGCACAAAATCTCGCGATTGTACACCACTTTGGTCTCGGGCTTGGCAAGCACTCTCTCACAAGTTTCACAAGAATGTTTTTGAGCCCCCTTTTTTATCAGGTATCCCCCCACGTATGCCAGAATGTTCTCATCCGCGGAATCGAGAGCCGCGGGCTCCGCGGGCGGTATAGCCCGAGGCGTCACCAGTTTTACCATCGGGCACACGTGGCACACCCTTCTCGCCACGGAGCTGAGCGCACTCAAAAGCCTGTCTCCATCTGCTTCACAGTTGGCAGCTGAAGGAGCCATCAGTCTGCTCACCGCCGCTTTGCGCAGAGCCGCGCGGAATTGGGATGGATCCGGCACGTCATTCTGGCCTCCACTCATGCGGATAACGCCGAACAAGTTCTCAAGACCGTCCTGATTCAGACGACGCGTCATTAAGAACGGCAGCATCTCACCCCCAAACTGTTCCCATATGCATAGGACGCCTGCGATGGTTAGTTTCAACCCACGAATGGAAGGCACCTGCACGTTCCAGCGTCCTAGCCACTCGGCCGTCTCCTCCAGCATGCGTCTTTTCTCAGCGATGTTTTGCGCAGTGAGGGCAGACTTCATCGGGTTCGGGCTGCGCAGGCTGCTCGAATTCAGCACGTCAAACACGTTGTTGAGGCGAAGAATGAACTCGGCCGTTTCTTCAGCGCAGGAAGGAAGCAGCCCTGAAGAAAAATATAGCAAGCTATTAGTAACTAAAAACGACAGCAAATAGGCCATTTCACGTAATTGAAGGAAAGGCTGCAGTTTTGAGTTTTGTAATGAGCTTTCAGGCGCAAAGCTAACAAAAAAACACTATTTCAATCTTTTGTTTCACTTAAATATTCCCTTTGAGTAGAAGGGGCGCTTTTCTTTTTGAACTGACCAGCCTCACGCATCCCCCTTCCTCAATATGAGCCGTTAGGCTTCGCGGCACGCCGTCTGTTGTGGCTGCAGCCGGCTTGGGTTAGAATTGGGTTGGGATCTGTTTTTTTAATTATATTTCTCTGCCAGTTGTGCATTCTAGACAAAATAAATATTAAACAATAGGTTTTACGGTATGCTCTATATTCTGGCTCTCAGTTCAAATCCCATCATGAAGGTGCACGCTTTCCTTTAAACGCTGTCAGGCTGAGTCAACTTTGGCATTCCAGGGCGTGGATGTCTAACCTGAAAAACAATTATCTGAAGATATCTGAAACACACATTAGATATTGAGGAGAGGGGGACGAGGTTCAATAACCCACCTCGAGACGTTACCGCGACCTTAACAAACAAAAACGTTTTGGCTAAATCCCTTCATTATGTAGACGTAAAACATGGTGCATAGATATACATATTTCAGAAGCCATTTCAAGGATGTCAGATCATTGAGGGTCTTCAAAGAAAAATAATAACGGTTCATTACTGGGCATTTACTAAGGAATAAAAAACGCAGACACGCCAGCATTTTTGAAGGAACACTTATTTAAAAAAAAAACTGATCCAAGTGGAATACATAGAAGGGAAGTTAAGCACTTGGTTATTTGACAAGTAAATGTGCTCCCCGAAGCATTAAAATATGGAAAATGCAATGAACCGAGATACCATTTACGCTTTTGTAGCCAATGTCTTCGGTCTCTATCCACAAGCACCATTGCATCGAGCCAAGAATTCTTAAATTAACTTTTTTACATCTGTTCTTGACAGTTATCACTTACCAAAAGCGCTATACGTCGAGATTCCTGCAGCGACGGTTCGGCTGAGAATTTGGGTCGCGTAGCGTACTTTCATTTTCTGAAATGCCCCCGGGAAGACATGTTTTTGAGTTAACTTCGGCGCACTTCGTATCGTTCGCTTGCTGTCTACGGCGTAAAACTGTCTGATGTGGTTCCAGGAGGCCAGCTTTCCGTCAGCACCTACGTCTCCACGGAGCAGAGTGTTGCGGATACATTTCAGCAGGTGAGGGACATCGTGTAGAGCAACGACATTCTCACCATCCACCGAAAACATCGGGCTATCTGTGGTTACACCCAGGTTCTTGAAGAGCTCCTGGTTTGGTGTCCCCATGTCGCAGACCGAGGCCACAATGATAAACCCCGCCAGCCTCAGTTTGCGAATGCACGACTCAAGCAGAGGCTGCATTACCCGAGCCGGCGTCGGACCCTGGCTCAGGAAGTAGCCGATCGGCTGTTTCCAGCGGTTGGAGACGCCCCTTGCCATAAAAACAAGGGCATGGTCAGCTGGGCTTTGGCTGCGGCCCAGGTCACCGAAGTCCTCAGTGCCCTCCACAATGTCGTCGGTGGGCACGTACGATAGCTTTGGCCGCACCTGCATCTCGTCGAACGAGAGCACCACCATCTTTTCGTGAGCACCGACTCCCCTGAACTTTTCCTTCATGACCCCCATAATCCAGTCTTGGTACCCAGGCTTCATCTGGATTCCCTCCATACGTTTTCTCAAGCAACGGGGGCTGGGGAGAACAAACGTCCTCCGCAGGTGACGGTAGGCCCTGGCTCCCTGGTAGTAGAGGGCCAAGCTTTCCGTCACCTGTTCGTCTGTGAAGCGCCTACCACACGCTTTCACAGCAGCAAGCTCGAGCTGCCACTTAAAAATGCCTGTTGCCTCGGCTGAAGAATCTTCCTCGTGATATCGAGAACATCTTGGATAGACGTCTGCTTCGTCGCCTTTAGTTCTTTCTCCAGACGCTAGTTCTTGATCTTTTGCCGCCATAGAGCGCAGCGGTAGCGGTTCAGCTGCGGTGTCGGCGAAGTGGGCGTTTTCATCTCAGCTGCATTTTCTTTTTCCGCTTGAGCAGGCGTTGTCGCCTCTGATGCGCTTTCTTTTTCACTTTCCTCCTGCTTTTCTTTATTCTCTGGCTGCGGCGATAGCATGCTGTCTAGGAATGTCCAGTCCAGAGATGTTCCAGCAGGTTCTGTAAAGAGACCTCTGTTATTGCTTTCTTTCATCGGCAGCATCCTTCAAATACTTTAAAAAAGCTCTCACGGGCGCAGGAGCCCAGAGCAGTGAGCAAGCACCCTCCCCCGTTTTTTGGACTGTTGGCCCCCCCCAACTTCGACCAAACTTTGCTATAAAATCAAATAATAGGCTGAATCAACTTTGATCCCAACAACGGCGACAGAGGTAGCGGCAGATGTTAGAAAATGTATTGGCGTCCTCATTTGCTGTTCTTTTCCATCAAAGGGATATTATCGGGAATTTGTATATGTCGATTTCTTAAGCTTTGAAAATCCAGACTTCGAAACTGATATCCATTCCTGACTAATCAGTTAATTTTTGGGAGTCCAATGAAATATTTTCAATGTTTTTATATAGATACAATTGATTGCGCGGCGGTTCAGCGCTTACCTCTAATCACTCACTGTATTTTAGTCAGTTCGTTTTTTATGTATCGATATATGAGAATATATCGATGTTTGTACTTCCTACACCCTTACGACTCGGCATGTCTCTTCCGACTGAGCTTTGCTAAATTCGGATCATTACAAACAGTGCTTTCTAAAGTGCGCAATGCCGGAGGTCTGAGCCACCTTTACATTGACAAGGGTCGCCCCCCCTCTAAGATTTCGAGTACCAGACTTGATCATCGAACACGGTGGATGTCGAAGAACAGCTCATTCAATTTTCTCGCGAAATCATAGGGACAATTTTCACGTCAAATTTAAGGTCACTCGAGGTCAAAGTATGCTCACGGCCTGCTTCCATGGGAATACAAAGGAACATTACATTTTGCATAGTGACGACTAACATTATCAGGCAATTGACAACTACAACTTATGGGGACCATTAGAATCCACCTGTCAATACCAATCTAACGATGTATAATATGAACTTCTCCGGTGAAAAAGTAAAATTTCCCTATATTGACCTGACCTTACCAAGGCCAACAGAGTTGTATTGCAAATAATTCGAACCGCAGTGACAAGAAAAACACGAGGTGAAAATTAGCGCGTTACCTCCATCTGCATGAAAGCTGGCGAATTTCAAACCATTTTTCCCGGGCATTTATTTTTTTTAAACCCACTACCCATTTAAAAGGTAGGCAGGAGTGCCCTTCAGTACCCATGCGACCAAACTAAAAATTTTCCAGTTGTAAATTTGTGACATGTATGTTAATATCTTACTTGAAGGTCGCACCACTCCCCGCTCTATTTATTCTTTGCTTTACAAATGAAAACACAAGTTGGAAATGAAGAGGTCATTGTTCGTAACTGAACACAGGTGAAATATGTCAAAAATCCCGTTCAATATGATATAATTATGGGTAAGCCTATGATATCATGAGTTTCAGATTTATAGATTTGCCCCGTTCTGACTTATGGAATTCTCAGCATTTTTGGGTAAGGTCACTTGACATGGCCTGGTTAACTGACCCGAGATGACCAAAACTCAATCTTCCGGAAATTTGCGGAATCGCTCTAGGACAAGCGGCAAAAACTACGGCATTTTATGTCATTTCAGATGCGGCATGTATCCGCCCTGTCAAAGCACGTATTAATGGATATAAAACCAACCTGTTCTTGGCTTCTTTGGTGCAGGCTCGGGTCGTTCACGCAGAGGTCTCTTGATTGTGGCTAGCTTCGGTGGATTCGGTACCTCAAAGAGAGTGGGGACAGCATTGCGTGTAAGACGGCTACTGTTGGGGTAGTACTGTGAAGGTTCAAAGTGACGAGAGCAGAGCTTCACATTTGTGTGGAGATATTTGGAGGTCTTGCCTTGAAGGTCCTGACGCCTGGAGAACTGGACCCAGCGCTTGCAACTGAAAACGGTGAACAATTTTCATGGTTAACTTTCAAATGTACCAACATCCCATAGTTAACAAAGAAACAGTATGATCAAGATCCAAACATTACAGTTTCCCCATACTGTTAATGCTTACTCTAGACATCCATATATTCCCCATGCTGTTGGTGGTTTTTTGCTGGTCTCCTCACAGAGGTATAAAAATAGAGACAACAATCACTTAAAATGCAAAATCGATAACATTTGGTCTTCGAAACGTCATAATATTGGAATCGCGAATTAAGTGAGAAGCACATGTCACATTAGTCTTTCGTACTTATAGTGAACAAACAGAAATGTTCAAACATTGCCCCCAGGATCAGCTGAGGTGCAGCAAGCTGATGTCTAGCTCTATTGTTGATTGCCTCTCCAGAGGTATAGGGAGGACATACCAGGACACCCTATTTTTGACTTTAGATCCCTGATATGAATTGATTGATATCTTTCTTATGTCTGTTTAGTCTGAAGTTTTTTTAAGGATGTTCCCAACTGATGGTGGCCACATTTTCCCTAAGCACAACTTCAAATTTGTGATATCAGGTTTTGAGGTCGGGTCAAATGATCTTGAATAACTGAGAGAACCTAAAAGAGTTGGTGACTTGCATGCAATTAATCAGGGGTAGGGACAGTGACTGTGGTGGATACACAGACCCTCAGGGTTGTTGGGTATTTCCCAGGGACGATGATATTCCTGTTGAAGTGGCTTAAAAAATCAGGGATAAGGTACCTGAGCTTCAATGCTCTGCTCCTTTGCATTTCCTATGTTTTCAGGACAAACCAGGGAGGGGGCCAAAAAACGCCCCAAAGCGGGATGCATGTTAGTAACATACAAAAATTTTAACAAATATGAAATCAAAGTTCTCCTCTTCTGAAAATGGTTACGTGTCTAGAACAAAAATATACATTGTTGCAACTCCAATCTATAAATCTCACCTCTTGGAGTCACTGGGAAAGCGGTGGAATGATAGCTCTGGATTCTGCTGCTTGGAGTTGCTGCAGTTGAGAGCACCACACCATGAGCTGCCATCACAGTGCCTTGCCATGCTGTAACGCCGCCAACACCCGGAATCTGACAAGATAAATGTGTCAAGATTAATATTGCGAATAGTGAGTCAAGATTCTGGAGGCAGTAATCAGACTGATATGTAGGCCTCCAAGTCAAAATATAGTAGTTGATTATTCCATGTAAATTGATGAGACAGTAAAGCAAACTAAAACTTGACATTAGCAACACAAAGTCCCCTGAAAACATTGTCAGTGAGATTATGCATCCAATATGTAGTGTTGTGATATTCTAGATTATATTCTGGAGGGTTTACTTTAAACCTTTCACAGAGTATTTCTAATGAGTAATGGCTTTGTTTACCTGGAGGTTTTTTGGAGTGTTATTCCTTTGCTTGTAGCCACTGCATTTGGCAGCTCATGTTTGCAAAACTTTGGTGAAGGATCTGGGTGCTGAGTTGATGTCAGATTGTGGATTGGATTTGGAAGGCAGTTCACTCTGAACTCACTTGCTGGTAGCATGTGTTGCTCTGACTCTTGTTGTTTATTGTAGTGTAATATATATGTGCAAGTTACTTACCTTTAAGCTTTGGAATCAGGCTTATTGTTCCTAATGGAAACACTACATAATTTTTGGCGACCAGTATGCTTGAACTTCAGCCTGCAATGATACTTCTGTGATGTATTGCAAGCTTGCCATCAGGTTGGACTGACTGTTTCGGCTGAGTGGACAACGCTTCACTTCAACGCCTCTTCGCTTGCAACTTCTGCCCAGAGTGTGGTCATCCACCTGGTGCAGTGAAGAGTCCAGCTTCTTGGCAGTCTGCATCCATTGCATGTACAGCTCAGGTACGTCATGGACGGTATTCAGCCACCAGTTGCTTTCCTGCCAACTGCAGGCCGTCCCAGGGTTCCATGGCTTTCATGGTATGATGATTTTGAAGTGTACGCACAGGCAATAGGTTGGCACGACTGGGCTGAAGAGCGCCAGCAGGCCCTGCTGTTGCATTGTGTTGGGCAGGAGGCAAGAAGAATCTACAGGACTGAGCTGCCACCAGGAGGGCTTGTTCGACAGCCAAAACACGAAGGTGAGCATGCTTTGGCACATAAAACACTGGTGCAGCAATCCTGTGACATTTTCCAGAAGTTGTTTGTGAGCAAACATGACACAATCACTGAAAGGATCCAGTTTAGGAAGTGTGTGCAGGATGGCCGTACTTCTATGCAAGCCTTTTTGGCAAATTTAAGAGAAAAGTCTCAACGCTGTGCCTTTGGTGCTCTGGAAGATGAAATGATCCGAGATCAGTTTTTGGAGGGATGTTACTCGTCTCGCCTCAAGGAACGTCTCTGTGCTGAGCAGAACCTGACCCTGTCCCGGCTGGAAGACATAGCCTTTTCAGCCGAGATCACAGCGCAACGACATCAGACAGTTGTCAACCAGCACCAGGAGAATCTGCCAGATTCCTGCAAGGAGGTTGCAGCTGCATCAAAACAACACTACAATAGGAAGCCAGGTACAAGTACCAAGGAGGTGAGAACCTGCTTTTGCTGTGGATTTTCTGGTCACAGTGCTCATGACCAGAAGTGCCCTGCTAAGGGTAAAACTTGCAACAGCTGTGGTAAAACAGGCCACTTTGCTAAAGTATGCAAAAGTAGGAGGAAGCCAGACGCAAGGAAACCCGCTAGAGTGTCCACAGTTGAGGTTTCTTCTGTTGCCAGCCAGTCTGCAGCTTCGTGCCCCATGCTCTGCGTTGGACGTAGATGGCCAGTCGCTTGAGATGATGGCTGACACAGGATCGCCAGTCAGCTTGCTGCCCCTGCACATCTACAGCGCTTGCCTGTCCCACCTGCCGCTTCTTGACTGTGATGTCAAACTCCATGGATATGGTGGACATGAGTTAGATGTGCTTGGCTATGTGCATGCCAGTGTGACTAGACATGGCCAACATGCTGACGCATACATCTATGTGATGCGCGGTGGCTCTGTGCCACTACTGGGACGTGATCTGCAGCAGGACTTGCACATAACAGTGAGGGATGGCAACATTGTGTGTGCGGTGTCTGCCACTGCCTCCCCAGGTGTGCTTCCACCTCTTCGTGGTTTCGTCCACAAGGTGAATGTAAAGAAGGATGTTGAACCAGTCCAGCAGAAGCCTCGCCCGCTTCCCATAGCGGTCCGGGCGGAGGTGATGGACCACCTTGCTGACTTGGAGGCCAAGGGAGTCATTGAGCCAGTCGACCACTCGCCTTGGGTGTCGCCGTTATTGGTTACCAGACGTCGCACAGGTGGGGTCAGAGTTTGCCTAGACTTGAGGCAGGTTAACAAGAGTGTCATTCCCAGCTGTTACCCCATCCCGGACATGAATGACATGCTCAACAGGTTGAAGGGCTCGTCAGTCTTTTCGACCCTTGACATGAAAGCCGCGTTCAACCAGCTACCACTTCATGAAGAATCACGGAACCTCACTGCCTTCATGACCCCGGATGGTCTGGCGGAGGTACACACGCTGCTGCTTCGGGCTGTCATCAATTCCAGCTGCCTTCCAGAAAGTCATGGACAAGATCCTCGCCGGCCTGCCTGGAGTTGAGGTCTACCTAGACGATATCGTCATCCATGGTGAGTCACCAACTCAACATGATGCTCGTCTCCAGCAGGTGCTCTCCCGTCTCGAGGACCATCGCGTCACTCTCAACATGGAGAAGTGCACTTTTGGTGCAACGACGCTGGACTTCTTGGGATTCACCATCTCCAAGAACGGGATTCGTGTGAGCCAGGAACGGGTAAGCGGGATGAGAGGGATGAAGTCCCCAGCTTCCTTCAAGGAGCTCCAGTCTGCCTTAGGCCTTTTTGGCTTCTACGCTCGATTTGTGAAGGGTTTCTCAACCCTAGTGGACCCGTTGCGCGCTGCCCTGAAGCCTGAGCGCTTTCAGTGGAGCGATGAGCTCGAGCGTATTTTCAGGCAGGTTATCACTAGCATCGTGACTTCGTCGGCGCTGGCGATGTATGATCCGGACCTGCCGACCATAGTCATCACTGATGCTTCTGATGTTGGACTAGGTGCAGTCTTGTGCCAGCCACATCCAGAAGGTGAGCGTGTGGTTGCATTCGCATCCGCCAAGTCTGTCCGCAGCTCAACGCCGGTACAGCGTCACAGAGCGCGAGGCTCTGGCAGCTCGATGGGCAGTCGAGCATTGGCATCGATACCTGTTCGGCAACCACTTCTTACTTAGGACGGACCATCAAGCTCTGAAGTCGCTGCTCACTTCAAGGGAATAGGTAGGGCTGGTATGCGGATGTCGCGTTGGGCCATTCGGCTCATGTCCTACTCTTTCACAGTGGAGCACGTGAGCGGGACCAAGAACGTCGCGGACGGACTGTCGCGTTTGCCTGCGGCGCAGTCTGTACCCGCCGAAGACGAGCAGCTGCTAGTTGCGGCCATCACCGACCGCATCACTAGTAAGTCAGCTGTAACCCGCGAGGAGTTACGGAGTGCGTCCGCGGGAGACCCGACCGTGCTTCTCCTCACAGAACACATCACTGGTGGATGGCCAGTACACTTCAAGGCCTGCCCACCTGATCTGCAGCCGTATTACCGGTTCAGAGACGACCTGTCCATCATGGAGGATCTGATCTTCAGGCGTGATCGCATTCTCGTCCCCAGCTCACTACAACAACGGCTTCTTCAGCAGGCACATGAGGGCCACCAAGGTATGGTCCGCACAAAGCAACGGGTGCGTGAACTTTTTTGGTGGCCAGGCCTTGACGCCCAAGTCGAGTCTATGGTTAGAGCATGCGAGACATGTGACGCGCTTGACAAGAGTTCCAGAACTCGTAATGTGACTCTGAACCCTGTCCCCTACCCTGACCGGCCATGGGAGAAAGTCGGCATAGACTTTATTGGACCGATGGAGGGAGGAGGGCCCAGTCGGAGGTACGCAGTAGTGTTGGTGGATTACTACTCGAAGTGGCCCGAGGTGGGATTTTGTTCTGGCCCATCCACCAATGCTGCCATTGACTTCCTCGAGTCTGTTACGTGCAGAGAGGGGTTTCCGGAACAGATAGTTTCCGATAACGGTACCGCATTTACCTCGAAAGAGTTTGCGGAGTACTTGAGGAACAGTGGTGTAAAACACCTTCGTGTAACCCCATACCACCCAAGAGGAGCGGGAGCTGTGGAACGATTTAATCGTGTACTCAAGGGGGCCTTGCAGTCAGCAACAGTTACCAAGCAGGATTGGCTTTCTTCTGTTCGACAGTTTCTGCGAGCATACCGCTCAACTCCCCATGCCACAACTGGTAGGAGTCCTGCGGAGCTGCTCCATGGACGCCAACTTCGTACACCCCTGCAAGCTAGCGCCACCCCAGACCGGTTGGTTGCTCGACCAGACGAGGTGAGGACTCGTGTTGAGGAGAGGCAGAGAAAGCAGAAGGTTTACTGGGACAGAAAACACAGCGCCTCACCTAATACGTTCAAGATTAACGACTGGGTGAGATACCGTTTGATTCCGGGGCCCAAGAAGGGCAAGTCTCGATTCTCTGCTCCAGTACAAATCATTGCAACTAGAGGACCACAGTCGTTTAAGCTGTCAGATGGATCGCTCGTGCATGCTGAGCGTTTGGCCAAGGCATTAGCTCCATCGTCGACATCCACAGGAGTACCTGCTGGCCGAGCAGATACGTCATCGACGAGAGACTTCTACGTCACTGATGACGCCCACCTGTCGCCGCGTCCGGTGAACGCACCCACGTCGTCGGCGGAGGTGCCGGTGCGTACTGCTGAGGCACCGACTCATCTGACGGACGTGCCGGACCGACCAGCCGAGTCAGCTCTGGACCTAGAAGAGTCACCGGCGCACCTGGTGGACGCGCCTTCCCGATCGCCGGAGACAGCGCTGGGGTCTGAAGCCGCGTGTGCAGACCCATCGCTACCATCACCTCATGTGCAGACCCATCAGTCGCCTGGAGAAGGTTCTGCAACGAGCGGTGGTCAGCGGCAGCCGTCAAGTCCGTCCCGAAGCATTGGACAACGCTTCTTCCCGGCGGTCTGCAAGGTCAAGGCGGAAACCAAGACGTTTGATCGAGGAGTGATTGATTGGTAGTTTGATCGTGATCTTGCTTGTGTTACTTGATTGTGTTGCCTTTCATTTTGCTAGGGGAGGAGAATGTAGTGTTGTGATATTCTAGATTATATTCTGGAGGGTTTACTTTAAACCTTTCACAGAGTATTTCTAATGAGTAATGGCTTTGTTTACCTGGAGGTTTTTTGGAGTGTTATTCCTTTGCTTGTAGCCACTGCATTTGGCAGCTCATGTTTGCAAAACTTTGGTGAAGGATCTGGGTGCTGAGTTGATGTCAGATTGTGGATTGGATTTGGAAGGCAGTTCACTCTGAACTCACTTGCTGGTAGCATGTGTTGCTCTGACTCTTGTTGTTTATTGTAGTGTAATATATATGTGCAAGTTACTTACCTTTAAGCTTTGGAATCAGGCTTATTGTTCCTAATGGAAACACTACACAATAAAAAGTATATGCACTGGTAGACCCAGGGTAGGGGGCAAGAGACCATGGCCCCCAAAGTGGTCAACTTTGAGCAAATTTTCTTACAACATACTGTTTGTATATTTCCGTAAGTTGCCCCCTCCTCCACCAATGTTTCTCTAACCAATTAATCTATGTACCAGGATATGAGCAGGCAAACCATGCCAAGTATTAACGCTATTTTGCTTTGCAAAACTATTCTTCAACCAGGACAGCCATTTAAGAACAAGGGGTCATACATGCAAATTGGCAAATTGGAAAGAGTGCTAGCTCCCAACTAACTCTTGCAACAGGGAAAGAGTTGGCAATGCCATATGACCCTGGCAGTTGGTGTGCCAATAAAACACAACAACCATTACTACCTTACATCACCTGCAACATGAATTCAATAATCTCAATATCCGTGCATTGCTCACCAAACCACACCCTGCGCCCTGGTGAATATTTTAACAGAAGAATCAAATAGACCAAAATACGAACGTGTGGGAAATACCTTTCTAATTAATATTTAGAAAAGCTTGTTAAATGCAGTGGCGAGGCCCAGATATCCCAAATGCTGTACTGATACAATGAATTAATGAAGCATATATAAATACCTACTTGTATCATTACCAGATTTAATCACCCGATTCCATAAAAAATGGGGAATAACCAGCAGAAATTTTATTTTTTCAGCTTTAGAAGACAAATAAATAAATTCAATCCTCATGACAGACAGTCTGATCAAATTATTGACGAAAAATACATACAGCTCGGCTCATTTTGGAGGTGATGTTGATACGCGCCATGATGGTAACATTTGTTTAACACTCAATATCTCCGGCCTTATGTGTATTAGAATTATGCAAGTGGATGTCATCAGTTTCTCCAGAATATACTTTTTCACCTTCATAGGCTTGCAACTCATAAAACTGAATAGTTATCCTAAATTCCATCAAGACGCCATTGCTGTGCAGCTCGGTCGGAACAGAACCGACTATTTAAGACTACATTTTTTACATGAACACGCAAAAACTTCTGGATTTTTTGTATTGATAACATTTCTTACCTGTCAGAGATTCTTATAAACCATTCATATTCAGTCAAATACTTCCAGCACACAAAAAAAACCGCCGATTTCAGCACAACCTTTACACACGTTTCATTGGAACTAATGCATTCGGAAGTGATGGCGCCCTGTACGTCGTTTCGCGCATGCGCAGTACGCAGTGTTCGGCGCTGTCGGTCTGAGGGGCCGAGTCTCCGATCCAGGTATCTCTTATTCATGCCATGGTTATACTAATGCATCAGCTTCAGAAGATAATGAGAAAATACTAGGGGTAAATACTCTGGTACCTTCCTATCAAATAACTGGGAATGGATACAGTTGCCGGTTGTGTTATTCTCCGGACCGAAAATTGGCTGTACACATTCGCCCCCAGCGGCAGAGTTTGTATGCTAAGAAATTAGTATTTCTTTGGTTTTATCACTTTCCAAATTTTTAGGAATGCTTATTCATACAAGCCACTTAGTTAACTTCGTACCGCCTGGGTTCTTTTGTACCCTCCCCCACCTGGGTGTCCGAGCGGACCCCTATACCATGTGCGGATCCAGGGGGCAAGGGGGCACGTGCCCCCGATCGACCCTCGGCGCCCCCTGAAAGGTCGATGGCGCCCCCCTAAAATTTCGCTTCCCATCCCCCCCAGGATACGAAAGTCGGCGCCCACCGATAGGATTTGGCGCCCACCTGATAGGTTTTGCCGGTCATAAGTGGCGCCCCCTGGTCCGGGTGGCGCCCCCCCGGCAAGGTGCCCCTCCGATCGGCAATCCTGGATCCGCCTATGCCTTATACAATCTCGGGAACGGGAAGTGATACGAATATTAGCCCGCGCCCCGGAGGGCCTCCGAGCCTCCGAGCCAGCTTGGCCCTGATGGGCTGCTCAGGGGCGCAGCCAGAGCTTTGGTATGGGGGGCACACCAACTTTGAGGGGCACCCCGGAGAAAATGACACTTTTTAACGTAACCTAAAAACTTACTATATCTTGTTTATATCATTTTTTGGGTATTTTTGGTTCAATAAAAATGCAAATGAATCATTGACGGAGAAGGAAAACTCGATTAAAACCGAAAAAATATCACCAAAATGTCATGGAATTAGCCAAAACACGACTGTTTTGGATAGATTTAAACCTCGCCCAATCGGGGCCATCGATGGCCCCCCTAAGGTTTTTTGAGATAGCAGAAAAACGACGAAACGCAGCACCGCGGTTGAGGGCTTTACCTCTCACCTCATCATTTTCCCACCATCCCTGAAAATTTTTACCCCAGGTCACCTAAGGTCAGGTCACCAGGTGAGGTCAACCAAGATCACCTCACTCCAAATTTGAAGCTCTATAAGAGCTACATTTCTTAGTCGATCGATTTGAAACTTGCTAACACTTCATGACTCTTCCAGGGTCTAAAACGTGTGTATCAGGGATTTGCGATTTCGTGACCTGAGGACAGGTCACGAGGCGACCTCTCCCATTGGAAAAGCATGGGGAAAAGCTGTCTCATGATCTATAAGCCAAAAAATTATTGCAAATATCAGACTGCTCAAAACAACGTTTTTGGACACCCTTTCACGGATCCCAGGGGTCGTATTTACCCTTTGACTTTTCCGAGGTCATCCAAGGTCAACAGGGGTTAAAAACAGTATTTTGACAATAACTTTTGACCTAATTAAGCCAGAGCGCTAAAACAAACACCATCGTGTTTGTCTTGTCACTGGCTTTCATTTTATATACTGCAAGGTCACTTTCTGACCTTTCGTGACCTCAGGTTGTGTAAGGTCACGAGGTGACCTATGGAGGTCAGATGACTGGCGGGAGGACTTTACGTTCCACATAGCGGAAAAAGGTCTGGCAATTTCCTATCAAATGTACTTAACCAGATCTCAATAGCACTAATGGCATAGGAGTTATGCTCAGTTTTCTTAACCCTTGCCCCGGTGGCGGGTACGAGCCACCTTTGCCCTGGTGGGGGGAGCTAAAAAGACCCCCCACGATCTCAAAAACTAAGGGAGCTAGAAAAAAGCGCAAAACGGCAATCGAAAGCTCTTCGAAAATGATATCGAAAATACTTGGGTCATTTTTCTTGTCAGGTCAATATCAATGTCACCAGATGTCAAAACAGGTCAAAATCGCTAATATGAGGTGTACTAAGAAAACATCATATATCTCAGAAACTATGATAGCTAGAAACATTTTCCTAACACCATTCGAAAGCTATTGAGATGCGCTTTCATTGCAGTGGCATTCATTTTCGTGTCAGGTCAAAGCCTAGGGAGCTACAGGTCACTAAATATTGGGCATAGTCTTGGGAATGTCCATAGCCACCCATGCATAAGGGTGTTTACTTTTTCGCTAATAGCTTCCAAACAAAACCAGATACAGCCATAGTTTATGCACCATTGCAATCCTCTCGTCAGTATGAATGGAATGATATATGATATTGCTATGCCAGGTCAAATTTAATAATTTGACCTGACCCAGGTCAACGGTCTGACCCAACTTGACCTAGTATAGTCATGATGTATACCATTTGACTTCCAGTGACTGTACAAACACTTTGGTGATAAAATAAAAGCTCTATCTTAGTTTATTCAAAATCTATAAAGAAAAACACCAAAAAATGCTTATTTGACCTAAGGTGACCTTTTTTAACCCGCGCCCCACCGGAGGTCCGGCGCCACCTTCGCCCCACCGGGGGGCCATCGATGGCCCCCCTCTAACTCCGAAAATATGGGTGTTAGCGCAAATCTGCAAAGTGCAATAGAAAGCTCGCGTGAATTCAGTAAGAAACTACTTCGCATGTTTTAGTGCTCAGGTCAATGGTTTGACCTCCAGAGGTCAAATTAGGTCAAGATCGGCTATTTTCACTCAAATATGCAATGATTAAGCAAACTGGGCATAACTCTTATGCCATTAGAGCTATTGAGACCTGGTAAAGTACATTTGATAGCAAATTGCCAGCACTTTTTCCGCTATGATGAACGTAAAGACCTCCCGCCAGTGGTTTGACCGCCAGAGGTCACCTCGTGTCCTAATATGACCTGAGGTCACGAAAGGTCAAAAAGTGACCTTGCCGTATATCAAATGAAAGCCAGTGACAAGACAAACACGATGGTGTTTGTTTCACCGCTCTAGCTCAATTAGGTCAAAAGTTATTGTCAAAATACTGTTTTTGACCTCTGGTGACCTTGGATGACCTTGGAAAAGTCAAAGGGCAAATATGACCCCTGGGATCCGTGAAAGGGTGTCCAAAAACGTTGTTCTGAGAAGTCTGAGTATTTGCAATCATTTTTGTGGCTTTTATATCATGAAATAGCTTTTCCCCATGCTTTTCCAATGGGAGAGGTCGCCTCGTGACCTGACCTCAGGGCACGAAATCAAAAAATCCCGGATATACACCTTGTAGACCCTGGAGAGATCATGAAGTGTAGGAAGTTTCAAATCGATCGACTTTGAAATGTAGCTCTTACAGAGCTCTAAAGTTGAAGTGAGGTAACCTTGGTTGACCTCGTCTGGTGACCTGAAGTTGGGTGAACCGGGGTAAAAAATTTCAGGGATGATGAGAAAATGATGCAGTGAGAGGTAGAGCCCTCAACCGCGGTGCTGCGCCTCGTCGTTTTTCTGCTATCCCGGAAAAACCTTAGGGGGGCCATCGATGCCCCCCCCCGGTGGGGCGAGGGTTAAAGGGTCACCTGAGGTCAAATAAGCAATTTTTGGTGTTTTACTCTATAAATTTTAAATAAAAAAGATAGAACTTTTATTTTGTCACCAAAGTGTTTGTATAGTCACTGCAAGTCAAATGATATACATCATGACTATACCAGGTCAAGTTGGGTCAGACCGCTGACCTGGGTCAGGTCAAATTCTTAAATTTGACCTGGCATAGCAATATCATATAGCATTCGATTCGTATTGACGATAGGATTCCAATGGTGCATCAACGATGGCTGTATCTTGTTTGGTTTGGAAGTTTTTAGCGAAAAAGGAAACTGCCTTATGCATGGGTGGCTATGGACATTCCCAAAAATATGCCCAATATTCAGTCACCTGTAGCTCCCTAGGCTTTGACCTGACACGAAAATGAATGTCATTACAATGAAAGAGCAACTCAAGAGGTTTCGAATGGTGTTGGAAAAATGTTTCTAGCTATCATAGTTTCTGAGATATAAGAGGTTTTCTTAGTACACCTCATATTAGCGATTTTGAACTATTTTGACCTCTGGTGACCTTGGTATTGACCTGACAAGAAAAATGACTCAAGTATTTTCGATATCATTTTTGAAGAGCTTTCGATTGCCGTTTTGCGCTTTTTTCTAGCTCTCTAAGTTTTTGAGATCATGGGGGTCTTTTTTAGCCCCCCACCAGGGCAAAGGTGGCTCGTACCCGCCACCGGGGCAAGGGTTAATCTCAATTCAGTGAGAAGTTATTGGCAAAACGATCACTCTTTGCTCCCGTGACCTGACATGACTTTTCAGAGGTCAGATGCTCAAAAACTCAACTCTATGGTCAAGATCGTGGTAAGAAAAGACGGGTTGAGGATTTTCAGCTTTATCTATCAGTATTTACAGAAAACGAGCCCATTATATTTTTACCATAGACGTATAATGGGGCGACCAAAAAATTAACCCCACCTTAGGTCAACAATATCAAAATTCCGAGACAGCAGATTTGTAGACTCTAATGACCTTATCATATTGTGGAAGTTTCAAACTGATCGGTTTGCTAATGTTCCCTGGGTGTTGCTTCAAACTCGTAATTTTAGGTTTTGAGGTCAGGTCACTTGACCCTGAATAGTTCCTTGACCTGACATGACCTTAACTTAAAAATTTGGTCAGATGTGTAAAATTGTTGAAGGATAAGGTACTGTAAGTTTCGTTGTTCTGCGTGTCTTAGTTTTTTAGCTATCTGGGGAAAACCAGGGGGCAAATTTGGACCCCCAGCGGAACGCGTGTTAATTTACATGTTATCTCTATGACGGCATGTTTTGACCTCTCGTGACCTTAATTGAGACCTGAAAAAAGGTTCAAATGTTTTCGATGGAGAAGTGGATGGGCTACCCAACGCTGTTACCGTTTTTCGCTACCAACCGTGGTTCTCGAGATCTTATGGGGGGGTACCCGCCCCCTCGTCAAAGCGAAGGTGGCCCAGACCCCCGTCAATGTGCGTGTTAACATCAGAGAAATCAGCGGAGTATGTGATATCTATTACAATGTGCAAGTTAAGGCATGTTGGAGTCGAAAATTATTTTGTTATGCCCACTAGTTTTGTCGTGACGAGTGAGCCCTGGCTGAACACGGATTAAGTTCCTTGTCTCCCACAATCGCCGTGGGACGGGGAGTAGCATAGTGTCTTTGGAAGAACACATTTTTGCTGCCGGAAAAATTTGGGAGATACCTTATGAACGCGTTTATTAACACGCACATTGACGGGGGGGCAGGTTTTTTTTTTTTTTTGAGTTCAGAACTTTGTATTTCATTTCTGGTAATTCAGAAGATACATGACACAACAGCTCGTTGAAATGCGACATTTTCTAACGCAAGCGTAGAGAAGCAGCTCATCAACAATAGCTGCAAGCAATTATGGAACGCTAACACGAACCAACACATCACTAAGGATGTCACAACAGTTCAACAACGATCATATCCCTTCCAAAACCCTCTGCCCACCCATCCCCTCTCCCAAAACTCAATAACGTGTAATTCAAGCTCGGATACGCGATGATCCCGTAGATGGAGAGACCGACATCACCGGCCAGTCAGAATTAATCAAGTCCAAAATCATCTAGAACCAATCCAAGGGAAAAGTCTAAATGTTGAATTCTGAATTTTGATTGATGAACGGAGCCCATCCTTGCTCAAATTTGTCGATCCTGTTATTTTTTCTAGCGATAACTAATTCGATCTTGAATTGCTTGATAATAAAGGGTATAAAATGATTTAGTTGAACTACTTCTTCTCGAGCGCGCCGGTAAGCAATGAATTGTTTTGCAATCAAAATTATAAGATTTACGACGTCCAACGCTGGTATGTTTCCAAGCAATATATGCTTAGCACAAGGAGTAAACTGTTTCTCCCGGCTTAGCTTCCTATTTATTCTTTCAGCTAACCCATTCCAAAATAATTGGATTTCATCGCACTGAAAAAAATAATGCTGAATGCTATCCACCTCACCACAACTATTACAAAACGGATCATCAATAACGTTTCTTATGCATAGGAAACGTCTTGTGGGGAAAAACCTGTGCATTATCCTATATTGTAGGCTCTGTAATCTTGTGGAACTTGTGATCGTGAAAGGTAGATGGTAAATTTTGCTCCAATTCCCTGCGAAGTCGATGCCTTCGCTTGACCACTTACTCTGGGCAGTTGGCACAGCAGGTTTCAACCATTTTGATCGGAAAAATTTAGATTTTACTAAGTGGAATGAAATCAACGTGCCGTTTACTTCAATTTTGGGTGTGATGGACCTATTATCTACGGAGAGTGACTCTGAACCTGCAACACGCCTCTTCCAATTTGCATGAATAGCGCTGCACCAGCTGATATAATCTAGCGGATTCATTTTGACGAGGGAATGTTTAGTTTTGAAATCGTTCACGGTCAATATCTGTCCTCGGCTGTCAAAAAAATCGTCCAACAAAAATATGCCACGCGTGTACATCGCCTGGGAAAAGAAGTGCCGTCCGCCAATACATAGTACTTTATTGTTCCATATTATTTGCTTCCTCACGTCCTCACCGCTAACCGGTTCGGATAAAGGAACTGCTTCTCGCAGCCACTGGAGCATTTCCTTATAAAACAGTGGAATTTGCTTGGACTTTATCCAGGCTTCGCCATAATTTACATTTAAAATGTGTTCAAGCCGCATACCTAACCTTTTCTGAATTATTTTCGAAAGAGCTGAGTCTGAACACCCTACAAACTTTCCAAACCAGGAAACGCGCATTGCCTTGTATATATGGAGTATGTTTGGGGCATTTAAGCCACCATGTTCCGTATCTTGGTACAGTACGCCTCGGGCAACTTTTGGTGGTCGGCCTCTCCAAATAAACGTCATTATTTTGCTCTGAACTTTTTCTAAATCCTTCCTTTCTATTGTTGTGGCTGTCATTGCATATATAAACTGGGAAACAAAAAGAGATTTTACTACTGTGATGTTTCCTTTCAAAGTAAGATTCCTTTGCATCCAGCTGATAATTGTCTGTTCCATGTTAGAAAACGCTCGCGTGAAGTTATCACAAGGATACAAGGCACTGAAATTTATTCCTAAAATTTTGACCTGCTGACTACAAACACGTTGACATATAGTGTTTTGGGAGTCTTTCCGCGCTCCCAACCACATGAAAGAACATTTATCAAGATTGAGCTGCAATCCCGACACAGCTCCAAAATTTTTTGTAACATCCAAGACTAGGTTTGCCGCGTATTCGTTCTCTACAAACACGGTAGTGTCATCTATATATTGGGCTATTTTCATTTCATGACGGGGGGCAGGTACCCGCCCCCCTCGGGTTTGTCGAAGATAGCAGAAAAACGGCGGCGCGTAGCGCCGCCGTACTTGGCATACCCTTTTCCTCATTATTCTTACAACTTCTGTGAAAATTTTAAGGTTAAGTCATCTCAGGTTAGGTCACCAGTACAGGTCGTGACCCGACCTCAAAAAAAGTTTAAGATAGCATAAGTCGGAGCAGGGTGAACTTATCCGATTGAAACTCATATCACATAATGGCCCCACCGAGCTCTCTAAAATATGTTCCGGTATTTTTATATCGATGACCTAAGGTCAGGTACGAGGCATGACCTCTCCCTTGGAAATACATGGGAAAAATGATTTTCATGGAATAACTCAGTAACAGATGGTGATAGAGCGTTTATTTTAGCTCCATTAGACTCGCCTGGGCTTTGCCGTTCTAACGATATGCATTTTATATAATTTGACCCTGACCTGACCTCAGGTCAGGTCAAATCCTTGATTTGACCTAGCAAGGTCAAATTATATATTATTCGATTCGGCTTGCTGAGAGGATTCATGTGGTTGAAGTCGTTTTGCTCTATCTTTATTTGTTCAGATGTAATAGCCGAAGAACTTAATTTACATGTTATCCCTTTGACATGTTTTGTCCTCTCGTGACCTTAAATGTGACCTGACCAAAAAATGGTACAAATGTTTTCGATGGAGAAGTGGATGGGCAGCCCAACACCGTTTACCGTTTTTCGCTACCTACCATGGTTCTCGAGATCTTAGGGGGAGGGGCGGGTACCCGTCAAAGCGAAGGTGGCTCGGATCCCCGTCAATGCGCGTGTTCACACGCGCCCCGCTGGGGGGTGAAATTCGCCCCCTCCTGGTTTTCTCCAGATAGCTCAAAAACAAGATACGCAGAGCAACGCAACTTACAGTACCTTACCTCTGATCAATTTTACACATCTTACCAATTTTTTTAATTAAGGTCATGTCAGGTCAAGGAGCTATTCAAGGTCAAGTGACCCGACCTCAAAACCCAAAATCACGAGTTTGAAGCGGCGCCCAGGGAACATCAGCGAACCGATCAGTTTGAAACTTCCGCAATATGATGAGGTCATTAGTAGGGTTGATAATCCCGGGATCGGGATCCCGGGATCCCGGGATTGTGTTAATCCCGAATCCCGGGATTATATATTTCTGAATCCCGGGATCCCGATATTTTCAAACACTAAAAATAGCGTTAAAAGCGTCGTTGATAGTAATAAAAATCATTATAGAATCCAACAACATGCTACAGCGTTGTTTTATGCTTAATATTTTACCTACCTGAAATGTTCAAACACAAGCAAAAGCCTGGCTCTCCCTTCTGCATGTACGTAGATTATACCTGGCATCGCTTCATAGTTCACACCGTGTCAGTTTCTCTGTTCGAGCTCGAGTCTGAAAAGTAAAAAAATGTTTTTTTGAACGACCCTAACGAGACATGCGTTGCGATCGAAAAGAACCAGACGCATGGCTTTAATAGATTACAATTGATCCCTGGGGTGTCACAACTGACCCTTGATGGGGTCAAATGTAACATTTGAAGGAAGTATTTCAAAGCCAAGTTATGTAGCTATGTACTAGCCAAGCAAAGACCAATCAATATTTTTATTTTGGTATAGTGCTACATCTGCCAGATAGCAAAAATGTCAAGGCTGCTGAAAATATGATGAAAAGTTCTCTAGCACAAAGCATTGCCCTTCCTGAAGCAGAAAAGTAAGATTCGTTACAGTTGACCCCGGTCTCCCTTATCAACTTTACAGAAAAAGTAATGCAACGATCTCACTCTAAATTTCACATATGCTACCAACACAATAATAATAAATGGGCTAAGCACTTCTTCACACCGGCACACCAGTAACCAGTCTGACGTGCTTTGACTACACTGTGTCCCGCCTAATCCACGAACGAGCTCTGAGCGCTGACAACGTGCATCTGTTTTAAATGAGTTTTATGTGTGATCACCTTTCTTTTATTGCTTTTTAGGTTTTCTTGTGATTTTTACTCTTTTATCTTTTTATCTCCTGCTGCACCCAATTGACGATGGAATATGAAAAGCCTCTCCTGTATGAGGATGTTCTGAAATATACATACATACATACATACATACATACATACATACATACATACATACATACATACATACATACATACAACCAACCACGTCTGAAATGAGAGCATCATGCAGTGCCACGGTACTGGCTGGCGGTGGCTTCTGGTCGGATAGAAAACGATTTTTGATTGGTTTTAGGCTATTTCCTGCGTTGTGGTTAGTTAAATTGATGCTGAGGCTACTTAGCCGGGATTTCCTGCAACTACTTGCTTTGTTACGTTTTTGTACGATGGAGTAGACGGCTTCTGATGGTAGTTTTTGAATACAATTTTTGTGGATTGTCGGTTTGGGACGAGCAATAGAACAAACTTATTATTAACGGGTGGTATTCTGTTTTATTCTCGGTCGGTGAGTTTTTGTTTATTAAGTTTTATGCAAGACTTGTCTTTTTACTGGGGGCCAATTTCCCGGCACTGGGGGGGGCATTTCGGCCGACTGGGGGCCGATTGGCCCCCAGCTAACATGTTAAAAAATGACCTGGGACAGATGCATGCTTCCAAAGTAGTTGAAGATGCAGAAGCGATGGACGTTGATGATCCTCAGCGAGCACAGTCGCTTCAATCGATGCTTCAACAGGTGCTAGATAAGATAAGAGTTCCAGGGCCAGATCACAGTTCAAGTGCATCCAGGCTAAGTTTTTTAGGGTCACTCCCAACAGGCACACTTGCCCAATTATAGGGAGTATTGGCGTGGGTGTTTAAGAATCCTCTCCACCGGATCAGATCGGACACGGAAGGCGGTTTCCCGACGTGGGGATTGAACCCACGTTAATTCATGCTATCCGATCCGTAGACGGGCAACGAAGCCACCAGGCCACCCCGGCCCCGCCGCGAAGTTTCTCCAATCCTTCGCTTATAACCAAGGCCATTAGGAAAGAGTTGGAAAACCTGCGTGCCTCTGGAAGAACAGGTATGATAGCTCTGTCCTACAGCTGGTTCAAGGACATAGTCCCTACGAGTGTTGAGTCGGAACGTGTGTTTTCAACTGTCGGGAATATCGTCACTAAAGAACGGTCGAGTCTCGGTGACGAAGCCATTGATGCCCTTTGCTTCCTCAAGTGCTACTATCGTGGCAGGTGACTTGTGTGACCAGGACACAATAGGCCGGGTCACAATAGGTAAATACCTCTATTTTAATATGACTAGAAATATAACCAAGAAATATATTGTCAATATCATTCATGTCTTTATTTGTTTTGGGGAGCAGAGCATTTTATTCTGTTTAGTGTCCATATGAATTGTCATGTGCATTCCGCATGGTGTGAATAGTATGCTATGAGTTATCCTTAACGGGAAATATTAACTATGCTGTATACGTATATTAACTATACGCCACATACGTTATCTAAAGCAGACACTAATTTTCGACATGTTAATTGAAAACAATTTCCCAATCCCGGGATCCCGGGATATCCCGGGATTGAGGGTCGATGAATCCCGAGATCCCGGGATTGCAAAAATGTCCCGGGATTATCAGCCCTAGTCATTAGGGTATACAAATCTGCTATCTCGGAATTTTGATATTGTTGACCTAGGGTGGGGTCAATTTTTTGGTCACCCCATTATAAGTCTATGGTGAAAAAAAGAATGGGCTCGTTTTGAGTAAATACTGAATAGATAAAGTTGAAAATCCTCAAACCGTCTATTCTTACCACGATCTTGACCATAAAGTTGAGTTTTTGAGCATCTGACCTCTCAAAGGTCATGTCAGGTCACGGGAGCATAGAGTGATTGCTTTGCCAAAATCTGCTCATTGAATTGAGATAAAGCTCTCATTTTACGTTCATTGTGCCTATATTGTCACGGGAAGTCGATTGATTGCAACATGACCATACCAGGTCACTCTGTGACCCTGACCTAGCTCGAGGTCAGGTCATTTTCACTATTTGACCCAACAGAGTAATATTATACATCATTCGATTTACTGCGATGAGAGGGATCCAATGATATATAAAGATTTGCTCTAGCTCTCCTGAGGGCAGATCTAGAGAGAGAAACGTACACTGCTCGGTTGTAAGCCTATGGAACCTTCTTTGACTTATGCTGACCTCAATATCGACCTGACATAAAAATTCGTATAAAATCTCTTTGTCTTGTCAAGAGCTTTCGAACGCCGCCCGAAATTTTCCTTTAGCTTTCGTGGGGAATGCGATACGGAGGGGCGAAAAACGCCCCCCAGCGGGGCGCAACATGCCAGGGACCCCAGCGGGGCGCGTGTTAAGTTCCATATTCTCATAGATCGGTCCCAGTTAAGAGTAAATAAAAAGTGAACAGGCCGGTGGTTTGGATGGGGATGGTGTGACAGGGCTGAAAATTGTGAAAACTAGTTTTTTATTTAAATAAATTAGTAGAAATCCTGGTTTAGCGGACTGTGCTCTGAGCTCTGGGGCACATGCCTTTTTATTATCCCTTCCCAGAATCCACCAGTATAATAAGCAATTTATATAACCAGGGGTTGCCTAGGTATCACAAACCGTTTTTTTTCAGAACTTTGTATTTCATTTCTGGTAATTCAGAAGATACATGACACAACAGCTCGTTGAAATGCGACATTTTCTAACGCAAGCGTAGAGAAGCAGCTCATCAACAATAGCTGCAAGCAATTATGGAACGCTAACACGAACCAACACATCACTAAGGATGTCACAACAGTTCAACAACGATCATATCCCTTCCAAAACCCTCTGCCCACCCATCCCCTCTCCCAAAACTCAATAACGTGTAATTCAAGCTCGGATACGCGATGATCCCGTAGATGGAGAGACCGACATCACCGGCCAGTCAGAATTAATCAAGTCCAAAATCATCTAGAACCAATCCAAGGGAAAAGTCTAAATGTTCAATTCTGAATTTTGATTGATGAACGGAGCCCATCTTTGCTCAAATTTGTCGATCCTGTTATTTTTTCTAGCGATAACTAATTCGATCTTGAATTGCTTGATAATAAAGGGTATAAAATGATTTAGTTGAACTACTTCTTCTCGAGCGCGCCGGTAAGCAATGAATTGTTTTGCAATCAAAATTATAAGATTTACGACGTCCAACGCTGGTATGTTTCCAAGCAATATATGCTTAGCACAAGGAGAAAACTGTTTCTCCCGGTTTAGCTTCCTATTTATTCTTTCAGCTAACCCATTCCAAAATAATTGGATTTCATCGCACTGAAAAAAATAATGCTGAATGCTATCCACCTCACCACAACTATTACAAAACGGATCATCAATAACGTTTCTTATGCATAGGAAACGTCTTGTGGGGAAAAACCTGTGCATTATCCTATATTGTAGGCTCTGTAATCTTGTGGAACTTGTGATCGTGAAAGGTAGATGGTAAATTTTGCTCCAATTCCCTGCGAAGTCGATGCCTTCGCTTGACCACTTACTCTGGGCAGTTGGCACAGCAGGTTTCAACCATTTTGATCGGAAAAATTTAGATTTTACTAAGTGGAATGAAATCAACGTGCCGTTTACTTCAATTTTGGGTGTGATGGACCTATTATCTACGGAGAGTGACTCTGAACCTGCAACACGCCTCTTCCAATTTGCAGGAATAGCGCTGCACCAGCTGATATAATCTAGCGGATTCATTTTGACGAGGGAATGTTTAGTTTTGAAATCGTTCACGGTCAATATCTGTCCTCGGCTGTCAAAAAAATCGTCCAACAAAAATATGCCACGCGTGTACATCGCCTGGGAAAAGAAGTGCCGTCCGCCAATACATAGTACTTTATTGTTCCATATTATTTGCTTCCTCACGTCCTCACCGCTAACCGGTTCGGATAAAGGAACTGCTTCTCGCAGCCACTGGAGCATTTCCTTATAAAACAGTGGAATTTGCTTGGACTTTATCCAGGCTTCGCCATAATTTACATTTAAAATGTGTTCAAGCCGCATACCTAACCTTTTCTGAATTATTTTCGAAAGAGCTGAGTCTGAACACCCTACAAACTTTCCAAACCAGGAAACGCGCATTGCCTTGTATATATGGAGTATGTTTGGGGCATTTAAGCCACCATGTTCCGTATCTTGGTACAGTACGCCTCGGGCAACTTTTGGTGGTCGGCCTCTCCAAATAAACTTCATTATTTTGCTCTGAACTTTTTCTAAATCCTTCCTTTCTATTGTTGTGGCTGTCATTGCATATATAAACTGGGAAACAAAAAGAGATTTTACTACTGTGATGTTTCCTTTCAAAGTAAGATTCCTTTGCATCCAGCTGATAATTGTCTGTTCCATGTTAGAAAACGCTCGCGTGAAGTTATCACAAGGATACAAGGCACTGAAATTTATTCCTAAAATTTTGACCTGCTGACTACAAACACGTTGACATATAGTGTTTTGGGAGTCTTTCCGCGCTCCCAACCACATGAAAGAACATTTATCAAGATTGAGCTGCAATCCCGACACAGCTCCAAAATTTTTGTAACATCCAAGACTAGGTTTGCCGCGTATTCGTTCTCTACAAACACGGTAGTGTCATCTATATATTGGGCTATTTTCATTTCTACTCCTGAAACAGTTACTCCCTTAATGTTGGTCATTGCACGTATTTTAATAGCTAGAATTTCGACTACCAGGCAGAAAATTAAACTTGAAGCGGGGCAGCCTTGTTGGAGACCCCTAGTCGGGTTAAACCACTGAGAGGTGAAACCATTATTTATAACTGTAAGTTCTACATCCCGATGTAAAATTTTTACCCAATCAATGAAGAAGGTTCCAAAGTTGAACTTGCCCAAGACGTCGTAAATGAATTCATGTTCGACTGTGTTGAAGGCATTCTTAAAATCTAACGCCATTAAGATTCCGTCCAAATGATCGGCATCACAATAATAAATGATGTCGGATATAGTCCTAATACTCATGCCAATATATCTTCCCCTGATGGAACCAGTTTGGTCAGGCGCAACTAATGTCGATATGACGAGCATCAGCCTATTTGCTATCACTTTTGCAACAATCTTATACACTATATCTAAAAGGCAAATAGCTCGCTTGTTTTTCAGGAGTGTCTGATCCCCTCTTTTAGGGATTAAAGTTATCACGCCCCGTCTTTGAGTTACGAAAAATTTACCTTTTGCTTTAGTTTCCTCAAAATAGTTCATAATGATTGTTTCTAGATCATCCCAAAAGTGCAAGAAAAATTCTTTAGAAAATCCGGACACAGAAGGAGCCTTGTTGTTCATCATGCCTTGAAGCGCTTGTTTGCATTCATAACTAGTAATTGGTGCATCACAAATTGCCTTATCTTCCTCACTAAGTTGCGGACATTCAGCCACACCTAAAAATTCATCACATCGATACCTGGTATCTAGGTGGGGTCTTTCACGGTGACCTCCGATGCAACTGGAGTATATGTTTAGGAAAAATTCTTTGCAATATCTTAATATGTTCCTGTTGCCCGTAATTATGTCATTGTTATCTGTTCGTAGTACATTAATCTGTTTCTTCATGTCTCTACTCTTGCAAAGATTCAGAAAATATCGTGAAGCCTTTTCTCCCTCCTCAACCCATTTTGCTCCTGAGTAAACCATTGCACTTTTGCCCTTTTCCAATTCAATCTCGTTTACTACATTTTTAAGCTCTTGGTACCTTTCTACTAATTCTCTAGTAGGTTGCCGACTAATCTCAATTTCGCACTCCTCAAGCAAGCGTAAGAACTTTTCGCTTTCCTCTCGCTTAAGCTTTTGTATTTGCTTCCCCCTTCCCAAGCTAATTATTTTGATCTTGCTGCATAACATTTCCAGCTTTAGTCCCCAATCATTAACGTCACAGTAATTTCCTTCACCCAACGTGGCACTTTTGATTTCAGCCTTTGCAGCCTTAACAAAGCAGCTGTCTTCTAATAGCTCATTCCTAAAGCGGAACAGTCCAGGACCCTTATCAGTTGAAAACAAAGCAATCTCTACCGAAACTAAAGAGTAATCAGTTAGAACAGAGGGTTTTATTTCAATGCGCTTTACCAAGTTATTATGCATCATATGAGCACTGATGATTATATAGTCTAATCGAGACTGTTGTACTACAGGTGCAAAGCGTTCCCATGTATATCTCCTTAATGAAGGATTATTGTGGCGCCACAAGTCTATCAGATTTTGCTCGCTCATTATCTCGTTGAATGTTCGGGCCGGCGCTGAGACGACGAACCGTTTCTTTCTGACGTCAAGATGCGTTAAATGCAGGTTCAAGTCACCACAAAGAAGAAGTAAATTTTTCTCTGCCTCTGGCATGGTTTCAAGCTTCTCCTTCAGCAGGCTATAAAAGCTTAACTGCTCTTGCCTATGTCCTTGTGTTGGAGCATAAACTGCTAATAACTTAAGGGTGCACTTTTGAAATACCAAGTCAGCGATTACTAGTCTTCCGTTGTCAGAGGAATAATTTACATCAATCCGACAAAGACCTAAGGACGATCTGGGCACAAGAATTGCAACACCACACTCCCTGCTGTTGCGACCGTGAGAAAATATAATATCCGATCCCCACTCAGATCTCCAAAATTTGGCATCATGGGGGTTGGAATGTGTCTCTTGAATGACAGCAAAATGATTTGGGTAATTGACATGTAGAAAACGGAAAACTGCACGTCTTTTGGCAGGCAAGCGTAATCCACGCACGTTCAACGTCAAAACTTTTAGCTCAGGCATTTTAGCTAACTAAATTCAAATGTAACGGGGTATGCAAAACTCCAACAATTGCTCCTAAATACATGGGCACGTTTGTGAGCCCCCCGTGACTGTGCCGATTAGACCATTGTCTCTGCTGCCACCTATAGGCGCTCTGACCGACTGCTCCTTTACCTACGCTCACCACTGAGTCTTCATACATGCATTGCTACCACAAACCTGACAAAGACTGGGCATGCCCACCTTAGATTATTATCAACCAAAACTTGATATGTATAAATTTCGTCTAGGAAAAATTGCCAATATACCTTGAATCCGACTGGCCGGGTACCGGAATTAAACAGAGTCCCTCGCATATCCATACCTACTTGAAATCCCTTATCCCCCCCACGCACATAACAGCACATTCTGTACACTGACCCCACCAAACGCGAGAGCAGGGCTCCGAGTGACCAAAACATTGGCTGATTTTCTAATCCATTCGAGCAACCTCTTGGGTCCCTAAAAATGGCATTCACTATACACACAAAATTAAACAGCATCTCAGTACTTACATCAATGAGATACGGATGCATAACCGATGCGATACTCATCGGGGCGGCCAGGCCCCCGGCAGCCGCCCAACGCCGGTCCGAGCGCAGACGCCGAGCACCGATGCACGTCCCGAGCAGGAGTCGTCGGCCGCGACAGGCGAGGCAAGGGCGACCCAGAGGAGGAAAAAATGTATCGACTGTCTCCTACCAACTTTTTGCAGGCAAGATCTGTCTCCTCGACATTTTTTGTAAATATCCTGCACATTTATATCAAAATTAGCGATCATAAGACGGCAGAGAACATGTCAATTCTTCAGGCATGAAATTTGATACTACTGGTCAAATTTGCTTTCAAAATATCACACAGTGTTCTGAACTCTTCAGACACTTACCCCAAAACCGTACTGTGTTGCTACAAGGGACAGCGACTGCAGACTAAGCCCATTGCACCACAAACAATGGCAGCAATGCAGCTTTAAAAAATTGCTGTTTGTGTCCTTGACTGGTTTTGTGTGTGCCCTAACTCATGTTGGTGAGTAGAAAAAATGTTTAGTAGCAGAGGCAGTGACTACCAGAATTAAACTGGTGCAGTGAATCTCTTTTCTAGAATTAAACAGGTGCATTAAATCAATCTTTCATATAATCTAAATCCAAACAGCCCCTCCAAGTATAGCAAACATGGTATGACACAATATTTGGGTGCAACATGACTTTGAAAAGCAGTGGGTTCAAACTGTAAAAGAAGCTTTCACTTTTTCATCAATGTGTGCCCCTGGTTGATTCTAAGGTGAAGAATTTATCTTGTTGAGCAGAGAAAATATTGATTGGCAGAGGCACTGACTGCCAGAATTAAGCTGGTGCAGTGAATTCATTCTTCACATCAGCTATATTGAATTTATTCTAAATAGAAGTGCCCATCAAATATGTCAAACATGTCTCAACAAAATATTTGTGCTGAATGACTGAACATTAATGCTCTCCAACTGAGATGCCTTCAATTTTTTCATCCCAATCCAGGTAAATATCATCTTTATAAATACCCCTTCTGAACAGACAAGGATACTGATTTATTTCTAGACAGTTTCTACTCCTATACCTACTGATCAAACATGAAGTTACAGCTTTAGTTGGGGGATAAAGGAGTGCCTCTGGGAGGTCATGGCCTAATTATGCTTGCCTTCTAGATCCTTGCCTAGTAGATACAGTAGGCTAGACAAGTCACACTAGCTTTGCAGAAAAATTGTACCACCACACAACAAACTAGGGAAGTGAAATGCACTGACCCTTCCCTTAAGGAGAAAAATACAGAACTAATATTTTTGATCCTCCCTGAATTTTCCCTTTTCTAAAATTTCTTTGTTTTGTATTGGCTCTCTCTTATCACCCTTTTCCCCAAACCTTGCACCAGCGACCAATTTTTATTCCAAAAATTTCACAACTCACACTGGTCTTGGCACATACACACATACACAGGGTCTGGTTAACGGTGCCAAACTTTGCAGACTGGCTGATTACTTTGGGACTATTCAAGCTGTAGAAGAGAACTGGTTTATGGAATAAAAAAAATACCAATCACGCCTTTCTCCAGAATTAGATGGCATTACTATAAGTGAATAGTTAGATGTTAATTTTATTGAAATGTATTTCATAGAAATGATACATCACCTGAATCAGGAAAATGTGCTTACTCTGCTCTTACATAAAATCAAGTGGATTCCAGAACAAAAGCAAGGCAAGCAGCATGAAGTAGATGAATGTGCTTCTTTTGCTAGATGAAAGTTGCTTCTTCGTGCAATTAATAATTTACTTATTACAGCAGCACAGCACATACCTACATTTTCACTCAGGTATCTAATCCTACGTACCTAGGTAATTTTCCATATGCTATTTTGAAGAACTAGCCAGCACCTACAAGTTGTTTTCTATTTTTCAATCTTGCTCAGCTTGCTTATAGGCAGTAATCCAGGATTCCCAATGACCACCAGAACCAAAAGCAGCATTGGCAAGTTTTACAGGAAAATGTTTGCCTTCCATTTCAGCAAAATACTCATAATTGTGTAGCTTGTTAGATCAATTACAATAAACTGTCTGATGATGGTGTTTGTGCACTAAAGGCCTAGATTATACAAATTCACTTAGTACCTAAGCAGACAGACTACAAAGGGAAAAACAACTAAACATTGGCAAGCTGGATGGGAGGGCTGCTGTGCTTGGTCCACTGATGTCTCTTGAAATTTTGAAGCTCACCATTAAACTTGCAATCTCCATAACCTCATCTGGCACGTTTCCTCGATGGAGGTGTCATGACCCTTTCCAGTGGTCGGCACTCATGAATGGACCCACGTCCAAAATAAAACGAACTTTATCTAAAAAACAATAAAATCGATTTCTTTTCCTCCTGCTACTAATGCTTTTCTTCTTCCCTTCCTCTCATCTTTGACAAACACAACCCTGCGCCACCGCCATAGAATAACAAACTTCAAACTGGAATCCACACATTTCAGACCCTCCTGCCAGATTCCAGAGAAACTTCACCGAGAAAGGGCTGGTAGGGGTTTTCCTTCCCTGTCAAAAAGAGTTCAGGAGACAGACGTAACCGCACGAGTCAAGCTTGAAGCAATGGGGCTGGAAGTGGCGCAGCCAGCGAAGACAAGATTTTCCTGTGCGGGAAACCTTTCCCCTACCGGAGGGTTTTTTTAAGGAAACCTCTCCCGGTATTTCGAGGTGCAAATCTATGGTCCACTGGAGCCCATTAAAAGTGCAAATATTAGGTGCTACGTTACTAAATAAGATGGTGTTGTAGTTTGAGGGAAGAAAGTAGGCAGAGAAACAAAGAGTGACCTGTGGGCAGTATTCCTCCAATTACCTGGACATTTCATATACTTTATATTGCCCAGCTGTCTCCTCCAATGCTTAGAATCTGTCTCCTACCATACGTCCAGAAAGACAAGGTTTTCCACCTCTGGGGCGACCGCCGAGGATCCAACCGCCCCGCCGCTACAGAGTGGATCTGCTGATCGTTCCAGTTGAATCAGAGTACAGCTAGCATTCACAGCTTATCAGCAAACGGTTCTATTTGTTTTATACAGGCCATAGTTAACCTTATCTGCTTTAACTCAAGAATAATAACGTGAGCTGAATTATGGAAGTGAAATCCAACACTTCCAGACAAGATGCTATTTTGAAAATGCCTGATATAGAACACATCACGAATGGTTTTAAATGCGGACACAAAAGCAAAACACGCAAACACGAAAGAATCTGGCGCCATCTGCAACTACTTTCTCTGACAGGCACCAGCCAGCAACAAACAATAAGCCGATTCCCCAAGTACTCGTTTCCTCTCCGCACTAGAGGTGATATCCCGAATCTTTATACGATCCGCATCATTACGTTGCCACTATGAAAACGGCAAAACAATGCAGAACAAAGCGCAACACGGCAATAGACATTTAATACGAACCAAAGCATGAAACCCCCAAATTCTGTAATTAGTACACGACAGTAAGTTAATAATAACAAACAGAAGTAAGAAGTGCACCTGCTCTGCTCTAGGGCTTCTCTAAAGACCGATTCAAGGTTACCAATAAGGGCATATTAAGCGCCACAATGCCGTTGGGAAACATCACCTCATCTGGTGCTCTGCACGGCCGAGACACCGCCTACCGAGGGCACCTTGTCGCGCTGGCTGCTCTCAGTGCCCCCAGTCTGTGAAGTCCCACCTCCAGTCCCTGCATGCGCTCCTGCAGCCGCCGTCCCTTTGCGCGCGGGCGCAGCCGCAGCGCCGCTGGTCTGCGGGTGCGTCGCCTTCCCCAACTGCTGACTCGCCACCACCGACGACGCAGGGCTGAGATGGTGACTGCTCGTCTCCATCGCAGCCTCCACGCCGGGACTGCAACGCGTCGCGTCGCGCCGATCCTCCTGACGCCAGCGGCGCCGCTGCCTGGAGCCGTATGTCAGTTGTGGGAGATCGCCCAACAGCTGACGCAGATGGTTCTCATCCTTTACGAATATGTTGGCTCCTCCGTATGTTCTCCGAAAGTAAACGAACCCACGCCGGGTAAAAACGGAGGCCACCTTGCCTCCGTTGTCCGGGTTGCGCGCCGCCAGAAGCAGCTGAAACACACGCTGCATCTCCGGAATGAGCGATTCAGACAGGTAGAGTGGTGCCATCTGTGAACCGCCGGACATACCACCGCGACCGGGGCCGCCCTGCCCACCCGGAGCGCGCTTGGGGAAGAGCTCAAACCGTCGCTCAAATATAGCGTCCCGTACGTTCCTCCGCACGAACTTAACGATAACCTTTTGGTCAGACTCCAGGCGATGGGCGACTTGTATTTCACCGGATGTCAGGTAAAGCCCAGGGAGACGACTATTGAGAATTTCTACGGCCTTCTGTCCGACGTCCTCTCCTTGGCTTCGAGTACCAAAATCTCTACACGTTAATATCAGGGAAGAGAGACGCCTATTCCTGTCAATTCCGTCTAGTCTCTCCCGAAGCTCTGCGTTCTCCCGCTTGCACTCTTCGCACTCTTTTTTCAGATTAGTTATGGCTACGTCTTTATCAAAGAGGTCACTCTCAAGGATTTCAACCCTTTTTTCCATGGCGTGAAACTTTCTCTCCAGAACTTCTATGACACGGCTGTTTCCTGCTTCTATTAGCTCTTTGATGGCATCTAAAGTAACGCTGCTCTTACTGTGGTCTTGCTCACTTCGCTGACGTGTCGACTTGTCTTCATCGGGCTTTCTAATGTTTTTCAGCCGTTTTCGCTCAAGATTGCGTGCCATGTCACTAACAGATAGTTGGCGTTTACCTCGGCAAGTAGTGTCTGTGCCAGCTCCGGATGCCGCATCCGTGAAGACTGAGTCCCGATCGTTGTCACTGATGTCAGATTCTGACATGACTTACCGATTCACGAATCCAAAAAGTGAAGTCCACTGATATATTCACTCACATAGGTATGTATCGCATGAATATCAACACTGCATGTATCACATGAATATCAAACACTTGGATTCAGTCTCTTGCTCACTGTCCCATTTCTAGCCTCTGCTAAGTCACTCTCGGAGCCCCGCAGGTCGCACTCCCCTGCTCAGACCATGACACGGAGCGCGCACAACCTCCTCCGACCGCGGGTCAGCGCAGACTGATCACAAACCGTTTTAGAGATTCCTCATTCCTTGTTAGTTCCGTTTTACAAGGGGAGTTTCCATTGTGTTCTTATTCCCCATCTATTCAATACCAGCTCTGGGCCCCCAAGTGTGGATCAGGGGCCTCCAGAGCAGCTTCCCCCATCCACCAGTTGTGCCTCCAGGGACTAGACTAGCTCAGTGACCCCGCCCCGAGATGATGGGAGTTGGCCTTGTGTTCTTATTATCTTTTTATATAAATTTTGTCCAACTTGTCCTCAGTACAGCTGCTGGAGTCGGGGTCTCACTGAAATCCTCAGGGGACTTGTCACGGAGACCCCGACCCCACCACCCGAACGAGCAACTCCCACAATGAAGGGATAATTTAGAAGCCAAAGTTTAACGTCCCACAAAGCACAGGGACGGCCGCCCCGCTCAGGTCACCCTCTCACCAGTCGGTTGCCAGCCGACCTACGTCGGGCAAACTATTGAGCGCCGGAGCGTCTCAGGGGAATTGATCCCAAGCCTGGATATGCACTGCCACTGCATGCTTTTGAGCAGCGGGCCGGAGCCCAACGCTCTACCAACTGAGCTACCGGGGCGGCAATCTGTCTATTATCTGTCTATTCAAGACCACCTCAGGGACCCCTGATGTAGATCAGGGCCACCGAGCAGCTCATGCTTCACCCAGGGACTAGACTAGCTCATTGGTCCCAGAGATGAGGTCATCAGACTAGCTCAATGGGCCACAGATAGACTCATAGGGCCTTAAACCAGTTCAAGAAGCCCCAGAACAGTTAAGGCGCCAGATCACCTCAAGGGGCCACAAGCCAACTTAAGGGGCTCTCACAAGCTCAGTGCCCAGACAGACCAGGGTACCCTCAGAACCTTGATCCGCTCTTGGGCCCCAGATCAGCTCTTGTGGCTCCAGATCAGTTCAGGGGCCTCATGTCAGGTCAGGGGGCAAGATCAAGTTAGGGGCACTAATTCAGCTCAAGGAATCCCTCACCAGCTCGGGGCCCAAGCAGTTCAAAAGCCCCAGAGCTGCTCAGGGGACACCAGATGCCCATAGGGCACCAGATCAGTTTCGGAGACAAACAATCAGATCAGTGGTCCCCGACCAGCTCGGAGATACCAGATCAATTCAGGAGGCATTTAATCAGCTTCCGAGCCCCATACCATCTCAGGAGCCCTCATCAGCCTCTGTGGGCACAGCTCAGCTCAGGGCTTTAGAGCTGCTCATTAAATCACGTAAGGAGGCCCAGATCAGCTTAAAGGGCACCAGCTTAGCTCAGGGAGCACCAGACTAGCTCAGAGAGCATCAGATGGGCTCAGGATGCACCAGATCGACTCAGGAGCATTAGTGCAGCTCAGGTGGCACCAGATCAATCTGCTCGGGGGCCAGATCAGCTGCCAGCCCCCCAGACTATGGCAGGAGCCTAAATCAGCTCAGGGAGCAACATAACAGATCAGGGGACACAGGGTGGGCTCAGGGCCCACCAAACCAGCTTAGGGGGCACTAGGCCATCTAAGGAGACATTAATAATCAGCTGAGGGGGCACCTAATCAGCTGAAGAGGCACCATATTGACTTAGGAGACAGAAACAACTTAAGGAGGCATGAGATCAGCTCGGAGGCCCGAATCGGCTCAAGGGGCACTAAATCAGCTACTAGGACACCAAGCAAGCTCGAAGACATTAGACTAACTCAGAGGGCCTTATATAGATCCAGGAGGCACAATTATTTGCTCAGTGGGGCACTTGATTGACTCAGGGGCACCAGATCAGCTTAGAGGGCAAATAATCAGCTCAAGGGGCCAATACTAGCTGAGAGACCACGAGATGAGCTCAAGGGGCACCAGATTAGCTTCACCCGTACGATTATTGGCGACAGTGAGGCATTAGGTGGACACATACTAGGTGCCCATACTCTTCCCGGGTGCTTGCAAAGGCGGCAGAATGCGCTAGCTGACCGAAAAAGGTATTAAGTTGTCCAACAATAGTTTCAATCGCTACATGCAGTCCAGTTACATCTAGTTTCAACGGCGTAGGGCACTAAATTTCGAGCTGCACGGCCCAAATTGGGTACACCACCTGGAAATCAAAACGGCACCCTGGCATTCATGGGGGCACGTGCCTCTTGTGCCTCGCTGGCTGCACTCCTGGACAGAAAATCAACTCCGGGAGGCATTAAATAAGCTCTGGGGGCTCGGATCCGCTCAAGGGGCACTAAAATAGCTAAAAGGAAACCCGCGTAATCCGGGTAAAAAAACCTTCAACTTTTAAGTGGAGGCGCCGTAAAGACCTCTTTAAAGGGAATGTGGCACCTTCATAACGTGATTTTAACTGAGATGGCCAAGTTGTGAAGCAAGTCGGAAAACCCGGTACTCCATATATCATTTGTCTTGGAGCTCGATATTGCCGCAGAAAAAGCTAAAACCTACCTGATACCAACACCCTCATCAACCCCTCGCCGGGCAGCCATTGTTGTGAGCTGCTGCTGTGACGACATATGCTGACGTCACGATGAGCATCAGCCAATCAAAGCCCTTGAAGCATTTCAAGTATGGTAGTGGTTGTCAGATCATGACATCATCCACAGGCAGATATTTATTTATTTTCCTAGAGGAATATTTTTAAAAACAAGATATTGAGCTTATTGAACATTTTTCAGTGACACCATGATTGGTTTCATTATTTTTGGCTAAAAGTACGCCTAATTTCACTAAATTCCAGGATTCGATCAAGGTGCCACATTCCCTTTAAAAGCAAGCGAAACAGAAAAGTCGTGGACTTTGCATAGGTATTTGAAATACGGGTGCAGAATGGCCTAAGGCGAGCAAAGTTCTTAAACCACGGCTATTTACTTACAGACATTGCAGATACGAATATGATTCTGTGAAAATATCGGCCAATTTTTCTTAATGCGCCCACTTTCACAAGGTTTTGTGTAGCCAGGAGAATGATCTGCCCACCATGCACTAGTTATGTAATAAATACCATTCATCTGCCTTGCTCGCTCAAGTCTTCCGTTCTTAGGGGTAAAGTGGAACTCTGACATGATTTAAGTGAAAGACAGGGGCAGTTCCAAGGGGGCAGCGATCACCCTCACCCCCCTCTTGGGCCGATGTTAAGCACTGGAAAGAAACGCCTCCGGCCGTGCCCGCCACCCCCCCTCCCTGCAAGACGGGCCCGCGGGGGCTGCTGTTGTAGCCGGATCCCACAAGTTGTCTTCCAAATTCCACCCAAATGTGGGTCTAGCGGCCCATCATAATGTATCTGGGGCCCCGGAAATTGATCCCTGAAGATAATAGAATAGCCCACCTCCAAATTTGGGTTTCTCAGCCTCCCGAGTTTGGTTTCGGAGGCCCCCGACTTGGCCTCGGGGCCCCAAAACAGCTGTTCTCGGAGTCCCAAATAATTTTGCTCCATTTGCTCCAAGGGTTGTTCTCGGGTTCCTGGCTCGGAGGCCCCACGAGCCCTGCCACCGGGTCCTAACAATCATCTTGGGGCCCACTGCTGAAAATTGTGGCCCAAGCCGGGTCTCAATTATCAGTAGTTGTAGGTCAAGGTATTCGACCCAAGCCCCCTGACATGGCTTCTGGTCCCCTTATAATCCACTTGAAACCCAATGAGTCCGCAACCGGGCCCCTCAGAATTATCCTGGGCCCACGGCTACCAAAGCAGGGCCTCATTCTCAGCAATTGCAGATAATTTCCCGGTATCCCCCGAGGCTCCCCGTGGCTCCAACCAGACTTCCGGTATTCCACCCAGGCTGTGCTGCAGCAGTGGCGGCGGATGTTTTTTTCGGATGCGGGAATAATTTTTGTTGGGGGCCCCTTGACGATGAGGTCCCCTTGGAAGCAAAGGGCCCGCTAAGAACTGCAATAGATTGGTTGGAAATTGCTGCCTGAGGTCAGAGGCATAAGTGCAATGGCGGATCCAGGGAGGGCTGAAGGGGTTTCAGCCCCTCTTGCCCCTTTTTCGCCATTGTTCGCCCTTTCCCCTTCTTCGCCATTTTTCAAAGTTCAGCCACCTTCCTAGCAAAATACTGGTTCCGCTCCTGCATAAGCGTCAATAATGGTAAAATGTTTTTTGCCCACTACAAAAATGGCTATTCATCCCCGTCAGAGCCGAATGACGAAATCCATGGAGCGAAGCGGATTCAGATTTCTCAAGAGGCTCTATGCTGGTCGCTTGGCAGTTGTGACAGCTGATGCCAGAGCTCTGCAATAGGGTGCGCGTTATAACACTTTTTGCAAAATCGAAACTTTTTCACGCGGTTTTAGACGGTAGACACAAATATAAGGGCAACCCTGCAAAAAATCGTCATTTTCTCGAGTTTGAGCAACGGATTTTCACTTTTTAACCCTCCCTCAATGGGGCGGAATGGTGCTGACTAACCCCCTACAGATTTTTCGTCGTCACGGAGAAACAGCGGTGCCAAGCGCCACCGTACTTGGCACAGCTTATCATTAATCAATTCTGCAACTTCCCCTAAAAATGTCAAGTTCGGGTCATCTCGGTCAGGTCACCAGGCCAGGTCTAGTGACCTCACTTCAAAACCTTTTTGGGATTGCATAACTCAGAGAAGGGTTAATTTATCAATGTGTAACCTATATCATATAATGGGCTCACCGGAGGCTAAAAACTATGTTTCGTAATTTTGTATATTGTCGACCTAAGGTCAGGTACGGGGCATGATCTCTGCATTGGAAACGCATGGGGAAAGCGCAAATTTGCCGAAAAATGCTGCTTTTTCCGTATTCAAAGATTATAGGGACTTCTTATTCCCGGGATCGTAGTATCACAGGTTATTCGCAAAGTTAATTTTGCAATTTTTGACCTGTGACCTCTGAGAGGTCATTTGAGTCTAGCTAAGCACGTTTTGAGACTTATGTCAATACCTGCGCAGTAAATTGCAATAAAGCTCTCATTTGGATGCCACTATGTTTGATTTGTCATTACAAGTCAAGTGATATTCATATTGACTATGTTTAGTTAGATGATAACCTTGCCCTGACCCTAGGTCATGTCATTTTTATACTTTGATCTAGTATGGTCATATAGAACATCATTCGAATCGCCATAAAGAGAGGCATCGAATAACGTTTAAATTGTGGCTTTAAATTAACTCAGCCAAACGCTAGAGTAAGAAGTCTTCTAAATTGTACTATTTTGACCTTTAATGACCTCAATATTACTCTGAGCTAAAACTTTATGGGAAGAGTTTCTTAATCGGTTCAATGGTCTATCAAACCATTCTTTTTTCGCCACCCCGCTCATGAACCGAATTGCCGCCCCGGTAGCTCAGTTGGTAAAGCGTTGGGCTTCGGCTCACTGCTCAGAAACATGCAGTGACAGTGCATGTCTAGGCTTGGGATCGGTTCCCCTGAGACGCCTCGGCGCTCAATAGTTTATCCGACGTAGGTCGGCTGGCAACTGACTGGTGAGAGGGTGACCTGAGTGGGGTGGCCCTCCCCAAGAGTTGTGGGACGTTAAGCGTTGGCTTCTAAATCAACCCTTCATTGTGGGAGTTGATCGTTCGGGTGGTGGAGTTGGGGTCTCCGTGACAAGTCCATTGATGACTTAAGTGAGACTCCGACTCCAAAAGCTAGGAACAACTTGGACAAAGTTAAAAAAATATTCGAGAAGTGGGGGTGGCAGTACTAGCCCAGCTTGTCAAAAATTGGGTCCGATGTCCCTTTGCTTTTCAGCCTGAGTGATGTAGTCCCGTTTCTTTATTTGCACTGCAATTATTTAATATTGCAACAGATTCGTAGTCTGCGTTTGGGAAGAACAGAAATACGATTTTTTTATAGCACTACAGATGTCGTGGAGAGATTTGAGGGCGCGTGGTAAGTTCGAGGAAATGATAGGTGTACAGGTGCCGGAGGCAGGCCTGTGTGGTACCTTACTGCCAAATCAAAGATTACAGCGCTTTTTTACTCATGCTTATTTTTACTTGCTTGTATTACTTTTTGTACTTTACTTATGCAAAGAGACGAATAGTGACAAAAGCTGGTCATAATATGTTTATTTTAACGGTTTACAATGATACAATTAGGGATACAAAGATACCAATAAGAGGGTTTACGATATTCAATATTTGTCTAGGTAAAGTTTTGTAATCACTGTCCTGAAAAACGCTTACTTGTGGGATATCATCCAGTCTTCTGATTTTAGGGTAATCACATTATTCCAGGTTCGTGGCCGCAATGAATAAAAAAATTTCCTGTACATGGTTGAGGCGAAGGGGACCGAAAGTGTTGGGTTCGTCTTATATCAGGAGAAGGGATTGTTAGTTGTATTGATCCTTCACTGAGGGGGCACGGTAAAGTCTGGTTGAGATGGCTATGGAGGAGTTTTAATTGGGCTACTTCCGTCAGATCTTCAATTTTCATGATTTTGTATTTTTAACCCTCGCCCCACCGGGGCCATCGATGGCCCCCTAAGGTTTTCCGGGATAGCAAAAAACACGAGGCGCAGCACCGCGGTTGAGAGTTCACCTCCACTGCATCATTTTCCCATCATCCCTGAAATTTTTACCCCGGGTTACTAAGGTCAGGCACCAGACGAGGTCAACCAAGGTCACCTCACTTCACCTTAGAGCTCTGTAAGAGCACATTTCAAAGTCGATCGATTTGAAACTTCTACACTTCATGACCCCTCCAGGGTCTACAAGGTATATCCGGGATTTTTCGATTTCGTGCCCTGAGGTCAGGTCACGAGGCGACCTCTCCCATTGAAAAGCATGGGAAAAGCTATTTCATGATATAAAAGCCACAAAAATGATTGAAAATACTAAGACTGCTCAGAACAAGGTTTTGGACACCCTTCACGGATCCCAGGGGTCATATTTGCCCTTGACTTTTCCAAGGTCATCCAAGGTCACCAGAGGTCAAAAACAGTATTTGACACTAACTTTGACCCAATTAGCTAGAGCGAAAACAAACACCATCGTGTTGTCTGCACTGGCTTCATTGATATACGGCAAGTACTTTTTGACCTTTCGTGACCTCAGGTCATATTAGGTCACGAGGACCTCTGGCGGTCAAACCACTGGCGGGAGGTCTTACGTTCCACATAGCGGAAAAGTACGGCAATTCTATCAAATTATTTACCAGGCCTCAATAGCTCTAATGACAAAAAGTTATGCCCAGTTTGCTTAATCATTGCATATTTGAGTAAAATAGCCGATCTTGACCTAATTGACCTCGAGGTCAAACCATTGACCGAGCACAAAACATGCAAGTAATTCTACGAATTCACGCGAGCTTTCTATTGCACTTGCAGATTTGCGCAACGCCCATATTTCGGAGTTAGAGGGGGCTATCGATGGCCCCCGTGGGGCGAAGGTGGCGCCGACCCCCGGTGGGGCGCGGGTTAAATAAGGACTGGTGGAGCAAGGGCTCAATTATCTATCAAACGGACAATTTTTTCTGTAGCATCATCAGCTTATTTAAATGATATTTGAATGTGCTCCCCCAAATTGGAAGGCAGTAATTCAAGAAAGGAAATAAGACATTGTAGAGCAGGAAGATACCAGAGTCCAGAATATGTTGTACCTACGTATAAGACCCATATTACGTGATATTGTGTTTTCTATACTTTGTATATGGTTGGTCCACTTCAGATCCTCATTGATGTAGACGCCAAGATATTTTGAGTGAATTTTCTGTCCAGCACGCCATTATTAATTTTGATAGCCAAATTGGGTACACTACGAGTGGAAATATTGGTAAGTTGATTTTGTGTTAAGGGTGAGCCGGTTACATTGGAGCCAGGTGTTATATCTGATAGACTGTTGTCAATTTGGATGTAGTTCATCAATATTTTTAGCGGTATATAGCAGTGCAGTGTCATCTGCGAAGAGATAGAATTTCGGGGTATATGAGCTTCTGATAGACCTTTATGTGTTGACAAATTTCCAAGCTAAGAAGTGAAAGTCATATATATATATATATATATATATATATATATATACATAAGTTGGAAGTTTATTGTAATGTTCTATCCAGCAGCACATGACACTGATTGCGTGGCACCGCTCTCTCCACGTGCAGCAGTCTCAGCGTCATCCGGACCGGCCCCTCAGACTCACGTCCGCGGCATGAATATTCTTCCGAAATAAATGCCGCAGACGTGAGTCTGAGGGACCGGTCCGGATGGCTCTGAGAATACTACACGTGGAGAGTGCGGTGCCACGCAAACAGTGTGATGTGCTGTTGGATACAATATTACAATAAACTACCAACGTATGTACATAGATGGGTTTCACTTTTTAGCTTAGAAATTGTTCAAGACCTAAATATCGTATTCCTGTTCTGCCAAAACGAAGGCTACGAATCTATTGCAACATTAAATTATTACAATACAAATAAAGAAAGCAGAGTGCTCTCCATCACTAAGGATGAAAAGCAAAGCGACATCGGAACCAATTTTGACAACCTGGGCTAGTGCTGACACCCCCTACGATTTCTTTTAAAATTCTGTCCAAGTTGTTCCCAGTACGGCTGTTGGAGTCGGAGTCTCACTTAAGTTATAAATGGAGTTGTTATGGAGACCCCAACCCCACCACCCGAACGAGAAAATCCCACAATGAAGGGTTGATTTAGAAGCCAAAGCTTAACGTCCCACAAAGCACGGGGACGGCCACACTGCTCAGGTCACCCTCTCACCAGTCAGTTGCCAGCCGACCTTCGCAGGATAAACTATTGAGCGCCGGAGCGTCTCAGGGGAACCGATCTCAAGCATGGACATGCACTGCCACTGCATGTTTCTGAGCAGTGAGCCGGAGCCCAACGCTCTACCAACTGAGCTGCCGGGGCAGCAATTCGTCTCCTGAGCGGGGTAGGGAAAAAGAATGGTTTGATAGACCATTGAACCAATTAAGAAACTCTTCCCATAAAGTTTTAGCTCAGAGTAATATTGAGGTCATTAAAGGTCAAAATAGTACAATTTAGAAGACTTTTTACTCTAGCGTTTGACTGAGTTAATTTAAAGCCACAATTTAAACGTCATTCGATGCCTCTATGGCGATTCAAATGATCTACAATATGACAATAGAAGAACAGAGCATAAAAGTGACATGACCTAGAGTCAAGTCAAGGTCATCATCTAACTAAACATTGGCAATATGCATATCACTTGACTTGTGATGACAAATCAAACATAGTGGTATCCAAATGAGAGTTCTATTGTAATTTACTGCGCAGTTATTGACATAAGTCTCAAAACGTGTTTAGGTAGACTCAAATGACCTCTCAGGGGTCACAGGTCAAAAATTGCGAAATTAACTTTGTGAATAGCCTGTGATACTACGATCCCGGGAACAAGAAGCCCCTATAAGCTTTATATACGGAAAAAGCAGCATTTTTCGGCAAACTTGCGCTTTCCTCATGCATTTCCAATGGAGAGGTAATGACTTGTACCTGACCTTAGGTCAACAATATAAAGAATGCCGAAACATAGTTTGTAGCCCCGGTGAGCCCATTATATGATATAGGTTTCACATTGATAAATTAACCCTTCTCTGAAAATGCAATCCCAACAAGGTTTTGAAGTGAAGTCACTTGACCTGGCCTGGTGACCTGACCTGAGATGACACGAACTTGACATTTTTAGGGGAAGTTGCAGAATTGATTAATGATAAGCTGTGCCAAGTACAGCGGCTCTTGGCGCCGCCGTTTCTCCGTGACGACGAAAAATCTGTAGGGGGGTTAGTCAGCACCATTCCGCCCCACTGGGGGAGGGTTAAAAAGTGAAAATCCCTTGTTTAAACTCAAGAAAATGACGAATTTTTTTGCAGGGTTGCCCTTATAATTGTGTCTACCGTCTAAAACCGCGTGAAAAAGTTTCGATTTCGCAAAAAGCGTTATAACGCGCACCCTACTCTGCAATTGTTTAGGGTGCCTTTTACGCCAGATGCCCAAACTAGGGTCCCCGAATCCGAATTCAAAATAGTTTTTAAGAAATTATGGAGCAAATGTTTTCAATTTTGCATTTTTCTTATTTTTGTCTCTGAAGCGACGAACTAAACATTAGTTTCCTTTTGAATAAACAACAGGGGCCACCTAATACAAAATTTTTGAACTAGTGCGACAATATTTATTACGAAAAAAACGCAGTATTTCTGATACAAGCAAACAAGCTATTTAACCCTATTTCCGTCAGGCTCCGGCTACCCCTATTTCCGGCAGGGGGCAATATCGGCCCCCCTAAGATCTCGTAATCTAACCGGCCGATTTTGAAAATTCAAAGTGCCATAGATTCCTCTGCTGCTAAACTTTATTTTGAAAAAGAAAATTTCAAAATTTTAATTTTTTAGGAGAAGGTCGTGCAAAATATACAATTTTTGTGTATTTTTTAGATTTTCCATAACCCTTGTCTCTGTTGTACGATTTTCACAAAACTAGTTCAGATTTACAAATAATTGACCCAAAATTTTCATATACTCGAGTTACGCAAAAATTCGAAATTCAATGGCAGTTCCAGGACCAGGACTATGAGGGAAATATATACAACCTAAAAGTTTTTGTTACGCGGATTAGAAGCCGTCATATACTGCTTGGCATCTTTGACACATAAATAAATGAGAAAAAAGTGAAAAACTCATCAGGGGCGGATGCAGTAAGGTAAAACAGTGGGGTAAAATGCATACCAACAATATGCGAATGGTATGCATGAGTATATTAGTCCCTTGACTAGTTGAAATTTAATTTCTGATAATTTTTACCCTCCCATGGCAGCTCTGGGAAAGGGGGTGACATAGGCGGATCAAGGACTCGTCGTGGGGGTGGGGGTGATTGGAAACACATTTTCAATATACAACGATATTGAGTCGCGGCGGTGATACTGGCTGGGAATATACATTTTGAAAATGTGTAGTGACTGGACACGCCTCTGGTAATCTAGAATTGGGTTATAACTATTTTGAATTTTCATATACCCAATTGTATTCGCCCTGGCACGGCTGTAAGCAGTCTTCTCACTTACTAACGTTTAGTCCTTCTTGATAACATTCCCCCATTTTGAACTGCTGTAACCGCCCCTGATGAATACAAATAGTGACAATTGTGAATGCACTATCATCTCACATAAAAAATGATATAATAAAACCATATAACTGGTATCAGGATCAGCAGAGACGGCTTCCTTTTACAAAAAACCCATCGCATACGATAATACTTGGTTTGTGGATAGAACCTCCCCAAAAACCCAGCCATAGCTCCGCCCCTGGTAAATATGTAATCTTGAAAATTTCAGAAAACCTGCCTGTACTAGTTTTAGGAAAAGTCAGGAAGTTTCAAAGTTCTATCGCAAGCCGTTTCGGAGATATTCTTGAAAAACCTGAAGGGGGCAATATTAGCCCCCTGCCGGAAATAGGGTTAAATTTGACGACCGACTTATAAGCTCGAAATATCAGAAGGCACGCTTCAGTTAGTTTTAAGACAGCCACCTGGATGCAGCTAGTTCAATTTGATTGTGCTTAGGTGTTGTTTTCAATGGAAAACGTAAAATTGTGACTTAGGATTTGTCATTCTGCCGGAGGACTGCATTTTTGCCCATTTCATTTCAAATCTTAATATCTCGCGATCTAATGCGCCGATTTGACTTTTCATTTCAGATAATGAAAGCATATTGCTTACACATGATAATATTTGGAGATGGATATCGTGATATTGAAATTCATTGTTTTATATGTATAAATATAGCTTTAGTAGAAAGCCTTTTATTTGTAGCTTCTTGGTTCCAAGTACACGTCGCTCACAACCTCAGAATTAACATGGTTGAGTAGGAAAATTAATTGCGGTCATTTCACTCATTTACACTACCCTCCTACCTCTGATGGCTTGCGAGTAATTAGTCCGAAAATGTATGACAAGGTACTAAATTTCTCGGACCATCTTTGTTTCTCATCATGGTTTCAAGTCCATAAAATAAATGGAAGTGAATGAAATTTGGCATGAAGCCAGCTTCGGGTCAGGAGTCACCGGTATAAGTAATTACAAGCCAAAATAATGTTTGGCTTGTCTTCTAGAGCAGCTTTGTACCATGCCTTTTCTGTACGAACATTGCACCCGGGGTCAGGTTCGCGACTTTGTTTGGTTGAGTGATACCGCCCGTGATCTCCTGACGGGTCACATGTTTAGGCCTAGCGGGAAGCAAGGAAGTGTTGCACGATGGTCGGGTGGTTAGAAGCCTTGTCTCGTAATTAGGTGTGCCCGGGTCGAATCCGGTGCTGGCTGCGCACTCTTTATTAGTTATTTCAAAGAAAAGAATGATTTTATTTTTATGATTTTTATGATTTTATTTCAAAGAAAGAATGACACTGACCCATAGGGTTATGAAGAGATACATTGAAGTAAGAAGATTGACATAAGAAGTAAGTCATCATTTTTGGCCTACTATCCTCTTTTCGTCGCTAAACTTTCTTCTTGATTTTTTTGTTGCGTTTCACGTGTTTTTAAGAGCTCCTTCAAGAAAAAAAGCTTCTGTGGCCGGAACATTGAAATGTTTCAGGATGGCTAATTTTAGACAAGAAGAGCAAGTTTTGTGAAAGAGAACATCAGCACCGGAGATTAACGAAAAGAAAAAATGCAACAATTGAACATCAGTGAAGCAAGAAGGTCAACGCTGTCACAGACAAGATGGAGCACAAACAAAGAAATTTATCAGATCGAAGACGAAACGAAAACGAAGCCGAAGAATCAAACATTTTCATCCTCATATTATTTTAGTTTAAATTTTCAGTGTGTGTGTCATTGTGTGTGTGTGTGTGTGTGTGTGTGTGTGCGTTTTTTTACCGGTACCTAATCCTTATCCTTATCCTTACCCTACCTGGAGGCTGTGAGCGCATGCGCCTGTGGCTGCAGCGACCCCTCCAGGTAGAATCCCATCCTCTTTATCCTCACCTTTCCTCATCCTTACCATCTCCTTCCATAGTTTATAATCACTTCATACTCATTGCGACAACACTTTAAATGTCATGCGGCTCTCCTGTGCCGAACATAGGCCCTAAATGCCTCCGTCCGTGGCCAGTATTACGAAAATGTAACTTTTTCTAAATCATTTCCTGAGCACATTAACTGATAGAGAGTTCTCCACTGCACTTGAAACAGGCATTGGAAACACAATCCGTGCTCTGGACGTCTTTGTAGAGTTGCACTCGGGTGCAAAGTAAGCACTCGGGTGCGCCACCCGCGAACCAGAGATCTGCCGCGAAAACTACGTACATTTCATCATGCTTAAAATCGACCATGAAAGCAAGAACAGGTCAAAGTATGGCAATACCACCATTGTGTAAGCCCTTTGCATTGGGGTTTGGTATAAAATAATGCAAACATAGTTTTAACAACAATTTTATTGACCATTCTCTCAGTATGCTGCATATCTAAAAAAACTGTTCGATTTACAAATGCAAAGAGAGGGATTTAAAACTTAGCCAGCATCGGCCCCGCATATAACTACCATCAAACGATTCCCCAGAATGTGTTCTACAAGGGAAATTAAAAGTATATTGCGTCCACTTGCAGCCCCGTGCTCCAGATGATATATAATAACTCAGGTTGTGGCTCCAACCAGGCCGCTGCGGTGCTAACGCAACGCCGTGGGTTACCGAATGGAGGCATGAACCGGCAAGAATTAGCAATATGAGTGGACTATCAAGGAAGGATACTATAATAAATGCTCAGAAGTGCTGAAATTAGTTTATACAATTTCAAAACACTGCAACCGTCTAAATTTTTGTATTGACTGCTGTGTTGACTGTTATCCAAATATCCGGAGGGACTGCCGACAGCGAAACATTTATTGCATGAGAGATGTTCCTGCTAGGTATGGCAATCTCGGGATTGGGATCCCGCTATTTTCAAAAAGCCCCAATCACGGGATTCTCTCGTGATCCCGGGATTCAGAAATTTATGATAGCACTTTCCAGCAATACCGGGACAGCAAAAGACGATACCTAAGAATCCTGTTTTGCTGCATATCACAAGTTAAACCACGTATGGTGAATACCAGTCATACTTTTTCATCCAGATGAACGGCCTCCGTAACCATCTGAGTTCTGAGGTGTCCTAGAGATCCAATCGGGAGTCGAATTTCCTCGCCGTTCCCATCGAGCTGATGCAAGATGATGCTCGGGCTGCTCAGGTGACCTACGTCCCATAGTTGGCGATACCGCGATATCGTATGTGGCGGAGGGAGGGGGGGAGAAACGGACTGACCATCACGGGCTGATATTTTGATATGCCTTGAGGAAACATAAGGAGAGATAGATTCTACCTATTTCTTCTACTCTGCGTGTTAACACGCGCACTGGAGGGGCCTCAGATACTCTCCCAACTATTTTTCCGGGGTGACCAGAGAACCGCCCGTAGCCAAAACATAGCAATCGGCCGCATTTTATAAAATTGAACAGTGCTTCGAAAAGTGAAACAATTTGGAAAATTTTTCGAAAATTGTTTCACTTATAGGCTTCTCAAGTCAGACCTACATTTTGAGATCGCCGCGACCGCGCAGTCGAACCAGTTTGCTTGCATTGGAGACCGTGTGGTGACGTCACAGTGACATATAAACGGGATGATATGTCAAGGTCACCTCACGTGAAGGTGGAGGTCAATGTTCGAAGTCATACCAGCAATTTCAAGGTCATTGACCTGGTGATTCCGGTCAGCTTACGTGTCCCAGTCTGACGTATATTATGCTATGACGTCATAGTCAAGGTAATCCAGTTGTAAGGTCAAGGTCAAAGGTCAAGGTAAGAGATCATAGGCAGAGGTCAATCCCCATTTCCCGCCCAAGGTTTAGTGCTACTTTAAGTGTGCACAATAGGGAATATACCATATGGTGACATCATAGGTCAATGACTTTGAATGACATTGACCTCAAAAATGAAGGAAAGATTCTTTGCAACACAACCTCTATGACCCTGGTCCGGCTTTAGCTTACTCCTGGCTTTTATCACGCACAATCAGGGCATTTCCCACAGGTCCCAAGCATGACCAAAATTTGACCTTTATGACCTCGTTTGACCTTAAAGTTATAGACCTAGGTCAAAGAAAATTAGTTATGATGTAGATCATTATAGCCCCCAACACCCCCTCCCAATTGGCTTTTTAAGCCTCTTAGTTTCCGATATCTCAGGGGGCTTACCAGCCCCCATCCTGGTCGCGTTGGTGTCGGACCCCTCTCCAGTGCAGTTGTTAATTATTATCACTCGAATTCCGGCTATAATAGAACATTCCCATGCATAAAAGGTGTCACAATTGTACCAAAAAGCTGGCTTAGAAAGGAAAACCAAGCTCAAATACACATTTATGATGCCTCCCGTTTTGTTGTTCGTGGTGACACTTGGGGATTCCAGGACAGATTGACCAAGGCTTGACACCACCATGTCTAGAAAAATCTGAAACTTTGTCTCCGGGGTAGTTTTGGGTCAGAAACACGCCTGTGAGAATCTTAGCCCCTTCCGACGAACGGTGACCGAGATATAGCCCGAAGCATTTTCGGGAGGTCGCCTTGTAGACCCATCTTTGATGCTTCATAACTCCAAAACGCATTGCCTGATTATTGAGTTTTGTATATCATTGGACTCGTCTTGAACTATACATTATTTTGTAACAAGAAAATTTCAAAATAAAAAAAAATTACTTTTAATTTGTGTGACCTTTTCTTTTTAACCTAGCTTGACCTTTTTGCAGTTGAAATTTCCCTTTTTGACAGCTCAAAATGTTTGCTTCATAAAATATATTTCGATAAAAGATTTAGAAAAATGCGTTCTTGCTATAAATTCCAACTTTTTTGCACCTAAGGTAGGTATGCAGACGGTTTTGACCACTGCGGTAGTACAACCTTATGTTTAACACTGTAAACAAAGTATGTTGAACAAAACAAACAAACACTGACCGAGTGGTGAAGTCATAACACCATATAACCGGGATTATATGTCAAGGTCACCTCACATGAAGGTCAATGTCAAGGTCAAAGGTCACAGGTCAACGTCATATCTGCATTTTCAAGGTCACTGACCACAGTGCTTCTGGTCAAATGACGTTACCCGGTCTGACGTACACTATGCTATGACGTCATCGATAAGGTACCCCAATACCAAGGCCAAGGTCAAAGGGCAAGGTCAAAGGTCAATCCTCATTTCCCGCCAAACAGTGGCTATAGTGTTAGTCAAAGTCTACATTATAAGTTGTATACTATATTGTGTCCTCACAGGTCATTGAACTTGAATGACCTTGACCCCAAAATTGAAGAGAAGGCTCTTTGAGACCTTCTCTATATGACCCTGGTCCGTCTTTAGCTTATTGATGCCATTTTCTTGCATAATCACGGCATTTACCGGTCGGCCCCCAGCATGGCCAATTTCTTACCTTTATGACCTCGTTTGACCTTGAAGATACTGGCCTAGGTCAATAAAACTTGGTAATGATGTAGATCACCATGACCCCCACCCACCTCTCAAATTTCATTGTTCTATGTCTCTTAGTTTCTGAGATCTTAGGGGGCCTACCAGGCCCCCTCCAGTGCGCGTTAGTGCCAGACCCCTCTCCAGTTCGGGTGTTAACCTATCGTGCTTATGTAGATTCACATCACATAGTACGGTCACCGAGCAAGATAATTTTGCGTAGCAGGATTTCTATATCGATAGCCTGGGACAGGGTCAGGGTCACGATGTTTCCATTAGAAATGCATGGAGAAATTGGTAAATTTTGATAGCGTGCAAGAATTGAGAATTGTTGAGAATTGCGATGGAGGTCTTATTTTTACGTTGTCGTGTCTGACTTGCCACTGCAGTTTGATTGTTATTTTTCCACCATACAGACCTAAGCCTGGCTCCAGGTCAAAGCAGGTTTATTTTGAAATTTGACTGGACAAGATTATAAGATATATAATCCGATCAGGCTCGACAAGAGCATTCCAATAGTGCTGAACATTTTTTCTATGGCTCTGCTCTGTCAGCTATTATGCCACAAAAGTTAGGTTTCTACTTAGTTCCTGTAAGGAATACTTTGACCTCGAGCAACCTCAAAGATGACCCGACCAAACGCTTGAATGTAACATTGTCGGTAGTGATTAAAACTGGCTATTTAGCGGCGTCGCTCCCAGTACACTGTTCATTCTACATGGTTTACTGAACAGCAGAGATAATCCACAATTAGGCCCGGAGCCTGTGTGATATAACATGCCTCCAAACACAAAACTACGATGGCTCGTGTTTTTGTTCTTCAGTACTTATGCCTGGAGCATGAAAGCGAGAGAAATCACGAAGAATGTACATCTCCTGACGGAGAGCTCTACTGCACAATGCAAAAATATATCTAACTTCATCAAATGGTGCTGCCATGCACACGATTTCAAAAAGAAAGACAAAGGTTTAACCCTCGCCCCACCGGGGGGGCCATCGATGGCCCCCCTAAGGTTTTTCTGGGATAGCAGAAAAACGACGAGGCGCAGCACCGCGGTTGAGGGCTCTACCTCTCACTGCATCATTTTCCCATCATCCCTGAAATTTTTTACCCCGGGTCACCCAAGGTCAGGTCACCAGACGAGGTCAACCAAAGTCACCTCACTTCACCTTTAGAGCTCTGTAAGAGCTACATTTCAAAGTCGATCGATTTGAAACTTCCTACACTTCATGACCCCTCCAGGGTCTACAAGGTGTATATCCGGGATTTTTTGATTTCGTGCCCTGAGGTCAGGTCACGAGGCGACCTCTCCCATTGGAAAAGCATGGGGAAAAGCTATTTCATGATATAAAAGCCACAAAAATGATTGCAAATACTCAGACTGCTCAGAACAACGTTTTTGGACACCCTTTCACGGATCCCAGGGGTCATATTTGCCCTTTGACCTTTCCAAGATCATCCAAGGTCACCAGAGGTCAAAACAGTATTTTGACAATAACTTTTGACCTAATTGAGCTAGAGCGGTGAAACAAACACCATCGTGTTTGTCTTGTCACTGGCTTTCATTTGATATACGGCAAGGTCACTTTTTGACCTTTCGTGACCTCAGGTCATATTAGGTCACGAGGTGACCTCTGGCGGTCAAACCACTGGCGGGAGGTCTTTACGTTCCACATAGCGGAAAAAGTACTGGCAATTTGCTATCAAATGTACTTTACCAGGCCTCAATAGCTCTAATGACATAAGAGTTATGCCCAGTTGGCTTAATCATTGCATATTTGAGTGAAAATAGCCGATCTTGACCTAATTTAACCTCTGGAGGTCAAACCATTGACCTGAGCACTAAAACATGCGAAGTAATTTCTTACTGAATTCACGCGAGCTTTCTATTGCACTTTGCAGATTTGCGCTAACGCCCATATTTTCGGAGTTAGAGGGGGGGCCATCGATGGCCCCCCGGTGGGGCGAAGGTGGCACCGGACCCCCGGTGGGGCGTGGGTTAATTCCAGTGCAAAAGTTATATCGAAACAAAGTTCACTTATGTAAATGAAATATTTTCACTACGTCTCACAGCAAGGGCGCCTGTGACTATATCGAGAGCACTGCAAAACCGGCAACCTATCATGCTGGTTTAAAAAGTCCAGTGAAAGATCAAATACATGATGCCAAAGACACGCGTGCTTTTCTTACGCATACATTTTTTCAGCACGATTAAGTTCTTGTACATTCCACAATCAAGCATAACCAATGTTGCCAGACATCTCCAAAGTCTGTTCCCCGATGCGATTATGGAAAAATGAATTCAAGTTTCAAAGATTACCAGTGGTAAATAAGACTGCTCATGAAATATCTACAAACAAAGGAAGAGAGGTTCGGGTTTCGTATACCTATGTTCGAACCAAACAGTGTCGAACCTTACTATGTGATGTGAATCTAGGCACGATAGGTTGAATTTGATCTTGCTGATGCACCTCCAAAGATTTTCGAGGCTAGGTCTCTTGACCTGGGTTGGCGGTCTGACCTGGCATGACCCAGACCTAAAATTTTTCCAGAAGCTGTAAAAATTTCGAGTTAGAGGTAGATGAAGTACGGTGGCGCTGCGTGAAGTTTTTTTACTACCTGTGGAAACCTGAGGAGTCCGGTTGTCCACCCCTCGTGTGAGCGCATGTTAATTTTAATAAATTCTGACACTTGCACGATGAAAATTTTGTTAGGACAATGCAAGATGATTGCAAGCAACCGATTGCAAAAGCAATCGCTTTGTTTGCGGTGTTAACACGCACGTTGACAGGGGTGGTACCCGCCCCCCCTCGGGTTTTTCGGAGATACCAGCGCCGCCGTACTTGGCATACCTTTTCCCCCATCATTTTTACAACTTCTGTGAAAATTTTAAGGTTAGGTCATCCAAGGTCAGGTCACCAGTACAGGTCAAGTAACCCGACCTCAAAAAAAGTTTAAGATAGCATAAGTCGGAGCAGGGTGAACTTATCCGATTGAAACTCATATCACATAATGGCCCCACCGAGTTCTCTAAAGTATGTTCCGGTATTTTTGATATCGATGACTTAAGGTCAGGTACGAGGCATGACCTCTCCATTGGAAATACATAGGAAAAATGTTTTTTACGGAATAACTCAGTAACAGATGGTGATAGAGCATTTATTTTAGCTGCATTAGACTCGTCTGGGTTTTGCGGTTCTAATGATATGCACTTTATAGAATTTGACCCTGACCTGACCTGAGGTCAGGTCAAATCCTTGATTTGACCTAGCAAGGTCAAATTATATATCATTCGATTCGGCTTGCTGAGAGGATTCATATGGTTTAAGTCGTTTTGCTCTGTCTTTATTTGTTCAGATGAAATGGCCGAAAAACTGAATCTACATGTTATCCCTATGACGGCATGTTTTGACCTCTCGTGACCTTAAATGTGACCTGACAAAAAATGATTCAAATGTTTTCGATGGAGAGGTAGATGGGCAACCCAACGCCGTTTACCATTTTTCGCTACCTACCGTGGTTCTTGAGATCTTAGGGGTTACCCGCCCCCCGTCAATGCGAAGGTGGCTCAGACCCCCGTCAATGCGCGTGTTAACTTGTAGATTTCGAAACATAGATCTGCGTTTTATAGGTTCACTCAACCCGCGCCCCACCGGGGTCCGGCGCCACCTTCGCCCCACCGGGGGCTATCGATGGCCCCCTCTAACTCCGAAAATATGGGGGCTAGCGCAAATCTGCAAAGTGCATTAGAAAGCTCGCGTGAATTCAGTAAGAAATTACTTCACATGTTTAAGCGCTCAGGGCAATGGTTTGACCTCCAGAGGTCAAGAAAGCTCACGATAGGCTATTTTCACTCAAATATGCAATGCTTAAGAAAACTGAGCATAACTCCTATGCCATTAAAGCTATTGAGATCTGGTTAAGTATATTTGATAGGAAATTGCCAGACCTTTTTCCGCTATGTGGAACGTAAAGACCTCTCGCCAGTAGTTTGACCTACAGCGGTCACCTCGTGACCTAATATGACCTGACGTCACGAAAGGTCAGAAAGTGACGTTGTTGTATATCAAATGAAAGCCAGTGACAAGACAAACACTATGGTGTTTGTTTCAGCGCTCTAGCTTAACACGCGCATTGACGGGGGGGGCGGGTACCCGCCCCCCTCGGGTTTTTCGGAGATAGTAGAAAAACGGCGGCGCGTAGCGCCGCCGTACTTGGTATACCTTTTCCCTCATCATTTTTACAACTTCTGTGAAAATTTTAAGATTAGGTCATCTCAGGTCAGGTCACCAGTACAGGTCAAGTGACCCGACCTCAAAAAAAGTTTAAGATAGCATAAGTCGGAGCAGGGTGAACTTATCCGATTGAAACTCATATCACATAATGGCCCCACCAAGTTCTCTAAAATATGTTCCGGTATTTTTGATATCGATGACCTAAGGTCAGGTACGACGCATGACCTCTCCATTGGAAATACATGGGAAAAATGGTTTTTACGGAATAACTCAGTAACGGATGGTGATAGAGCATTTATTTTAGCTGCATTAGACTCGCCTGGGCTTTGCGGTTCTAATGATATGCATTTTATATAATTTGACCCTGACCTGACCTCAGGTCAGGTCAAATCCTTGATTTGACCTAGCAAGGTCAAATTATATATCATTCGATTTGGCTTGCTAAGAGGATTCATGCAGTTCAAGTCGTTTTGCTCTATCTTTACTTGTTCAGATGTAATGCCCGAAAAACTGAATTTTACATGTTATCCCTATGACGGGCATGTTTTGACCTCTCGTGACCTTAAATGTGACCTGACAAAAAAATGGTTCAAATATTTTCGATGGAGAAGTGGATGAGCAGCCCAACGCCGTTTACCGTTTTTCGCTACCTACCGTGGTTCTCGAGATCTTAGGGGGGCGGGTACCCGCCCCCCGTCAATGCGAAGGTGGCTCAGACCCCCGTCAATGCGCGTGTTAATTAGGTCAAAAGTTATTGTAAAAATACTTGGTTGACCCCTGGTGACCTTGGATGACCTTGGAAGAGTCAAAGGGAAAATATGACCCCTGGGATCCGTGAAAGAGTGTCGAAAAACGCTGTTCTGAGCAGTCTGAGTATTTGCAATCATTTTTGTGACTTTTAGATCATGAGACAGCTTTTCCCCATGCTGTTCCAACGGGAGAGGTCGCCTCGTGACCTGACCTCAGGTCAAGAAATCGAAAAATCCCGGATGTACACGTTGTAGACCCTGGAAAGGTTATGAAGTGTAGCAAGTTTCAAATCGATCGACAAAGAAATGTAGCTCTTTTAGAGCTTCAAAGTTGAAGTGAGGTGACCTTGGTTGACCTCGTCTGGTGACCTGACCTTGGGTGACCCGGGGTAAAAATTTTCAGGGATGGCGGGAAAATGATGAGGTGAAAGATAGAGCCCTCAAACAAGGTGCTGCGTTTCGTCGTTTTTCTGCTATCTTGAAAAAACCTTAGGGGTGGGGCCATCGATGGCCCCCGGTGGGGCGAGGGTTAATCCTTGGACATTGAATGTCAAAGCTTTAAGCTCTAGCGTCACGTTAGAAATTTAGCAAAAATATATTAATGGTAAAATAACACCCTTCCGAGGCAAATAGTTCTTATTTCTTCAAAGTGAACGCTGTTTGCTCGTATGTATCTACGCAAGAAAGCATGGTAGGTAACACGAATTATTATATTCTCATGAGTAGGATTGTTTTTGCAGAAAATTCCGTCTCCGGCAGAATGAGAACTAGGGGTGCTTTGGTGCTGTCGTCTATATCGGCACAGAAAATAACGCAAATGACAGGCATACTGACTTGAGCACACACAAGAGCAAGCTCGGGGCCCTGAGACACAGCTCGGGGCCCCTTGAGACGAAACTGGGGGCTTCTAGAGATCAAGCTAGAAGCCCCGACACCAAGCTCAGGTCCCCTGAGACCAAGCTCGGGGCCCCTAAGACCAAGTTTAGAGACCTCTAAAACCAAGCTTGGAGGCCCCTGAAATGAAGCTCAAGGCCCCCTAAGACCAATCTCGGGAGCCCCTGAGACCAAGCTCAGGGCCCTAAAACACAGCTCGGGGGCCCCTGAGACGACGCTTGGGGTGTTCCTAGAAATCAAGTCAAATTCCCCCAAGCCCAAGCTCAGGGGACACTGAAACTAAGCTTGGGGGCCCCCTGAGACCAAGCTCGGGCCCCTGAGACCAAGAGTGGGGCCCTGATATCAGGCTCGGGGTCCCTTAGACCAAGCTCTGCGCCCCCTGAGACCAGGCTCGGGAGGCCCCTTTAGGCTAAGCTTGAGGGTCCTAAAGGCCAAGCCGGAGGGACTCCGAGCCCAAGCTAGAGGGGCCCCTGAGATAAAGCTCGGACACTGTCCAAACCGAGGAACTGTTGAGGGCCCAGTCAGGTCATTCATGAACATTCAGAAATGAAAGGTAAAATTGCGTATTTTTCCAGGGGCCCGTCTGATAATTTTGGAGGGGCAACTGTCCCCCTGCCCCCCTTATCCACTGCCACTGATCTGCAGGAAGCCGGGCCCCCTACAACGCTTCTGGGTCCCCTTTTGGTTGGCTCTGAGCCTTGGCATTTGCGACCGAGGCCCTCAAAATTATCCCGGGTCCTCTGCTGCCGAAGCAAGGCCCATATTCTCAGCAGTTCCAGATAATTCCCTGAAATCTACTCGGGCCCTCTGTGGCCCCAGCCAAACTCCTTGCAGTTCATCCAGGCCTCATGTGACTATCCGACCCCCTGACATGCTTCTAGGCCCCCTGTGGTTCACTTGAAACCTCTGTGACCACGACCAGGCCCCTCAGGAAAATCTCAGACATAGGGAGCGATTTTTCCATTATGTTAATAAATAATTATTGTATCCTCATGGGACCTCACATGACCTTTGAGAGATCAGATGACCAAAAACCAACTTTAAGGTCATGATTGTGGTAAGAATACACGGTTTGATGATTTTCAAGTTGATCTATCGAGAATTTACGGAAAACGAGCCCTTTCTATTTTTCACCATGGACTTATAGTGGGGTAACCAAAAGATTGACCCCATATTAGGTGAAAAATACAAAATTCCGAGATAGCAGATTTGTAGGCCCTAACTACTTTTTATATCGTGACAGTTTAAAAGTTACAGGCTGGCAGATATTCCTTTGACATCGCTCTAAACTTGGGATTTTGGATTTCCTAGGTCTGGCCGCTTGACCTTAAATAGCTTTTTGACTTGACCTAAGTAATGTAGTCAGATGCGTGAAAATTAATAAGGGATAAGCTTCTGTCAGCTGTGTTGTTCTGCCTCTTTTTCGTTTCTGCGCTATCTGGGAAGACCAGGAGGGAGGCGAATTTTGCCCCCTCCCTAGCGCGGTGTGTGTTGAGTGTTTTTCCTTTTCCTTTGTTCTTGCGTAGCCTAGGTGCTCTATAAAACGGGTTCTGATTTGTGGGGCTGCTTCTCCGTATCGTATCAAGAATGTTTATGAGCATAGTGTGTATGTAATTTTGTCTACTGTATTCTTATGTGGCACCTACCTTGTAAACTAGGTGACAACGTCACGACGGCGCGTGCAAAACACGAGGATTGATGAACAATTTTGAAAACTGGTATTTATTATTTTTTACTTGTAGTCCTTCAATGTCAAACCCTTCTTTGAGATCGCCACAATCACGCGGGCGCACCAGTTTGCCCGCGTAGTTGGCCAAGTGGTGACGTAATAAGGTCATATAATGGGGATTATATGTCAAGGTTACCTATTATGAAGGTCAAGGTCAAAGTCAAAAGTCGCAGGTCAAGCTCATATAATGGGGATTATATGTCAAGGTTACCTATTATGAAGGTCAAGGTCAAAGTCAAAAGTCGCAGGTCAAGCTCATACAATAAATTTTTCATGATCATTGACCCCATTTTTTCGGACAGATTGCACAGACGTATGCTACGGTATGAGTCAGGCTGCTAAACTTTACTCAATGTCAAGGTTATGGTCATAGGTAAAGGTTAAAGGTCTTTTGTAAAGGCCAAACTCTCATTTCCCGCCCAAAGGCTGCTATAGTGCCAGTTGACCCGCACCCCACCGGGGTCGGGTGCCACCTTCGCCTCACAGGGGGTCATCGATGCCCCCTTTAGCTCCGAAAATATGGGAGTCAGTGAAAATCAGCGAAGTGCATTGGAAAGCTCGTGTAAATTCACTATCTATGGTCTTCCTCCGCATTTTGAGCGTTCAGGTCGATGGTATGACCTCCAGAGGTTAAGTTGATTCACGATAGGCTATTTCTACTAAAATATGCAATGCATAGCTCTCCTGCCATTAGAGCTATTGAGATCTGGTATGGTACATTTGATAGGAAAATGAATTTCATAAATCAACTACCAATATTTAGGAATACCCTTTATGGAGAATATTGCCTACCACATAATTTAGAGCAGAAAAGTTCCAGCATCGGTTCAAAGTGGGGGGGGCATTGCCCCCACAGCCAACACGCTGAGCTGGCAACTGCTCCCGCTGCCCAAACAGTCCAAAAATTGAGAAAGTAACCGCACACAGCCCCACGGGATCTGCGCTTATGTCTATACACGGCCCTTCCCAGCCATGTATGTACAGTCAGTTGCGAAAGTATCGTTCCGCTGGCGACCCACTAGTTTGGAAGTCACTGTACGCTGTAGCGCTGCGCCGGGCGAGTGGGCGGGAATTGGGCGGGTACAGCTGAGGAGGGGTGGAACTCACACCTCACAGATGTTGTTCGATCAGGTTGGGGTCAGTTATACATGGGTGCTAAAGCTGCAGATTGGAGCAAAAATGGACGAAGTGCCTGCAATGATATGGCACCTGATGAATATAGAGTGACATGTTTGCCAGGGGGTGGCGGGTTACTGGAGAGGAAACACGTTCTGGAGATGGTACTTATCACGTAAAAGGCAATATTGGTAGAGCGTAAAACGCAAGTGAAAGGAGTGCAATTATTCTAAATCTGGTCTTTGGTTGTATCTTATATTGGATGAATGCTTCACCGCAGGGACAGCACGCTATAGGCAGGGGCGGTAAGGTGAGAGTAGAACTAGTACCAAAAGCCAAATGAAGGCCCATTTTGGCCCCCGATGGGCACCTGCGGCGGTCAATTTACCAGAACCAATGTCGGGCGTCGAAGGCGGCCAACATGGATGGGAAGGGCATTTTGAAATCGAAGCGTTTGGGGGAGGTCCGGGCACGCTGGCCCCTTATTGGGTGCGGTACTGGGTATTGCAGAGCGTGGCGGAGAGAGAGAGAGAGAGAGAGAGAGAGAGAGGACGGTATAAATTTGTTGTGCCGAAGCCCTAATGCGTTTGTCAGTTGACATGCATCGAGCGTCATGTCTTTTCATGTCAATGTTATATAATTATGAAAATGTATGTTATTACAAGATAGATATTCCTTTCCAAAGCCTTCTGTGTCTGCCAGCTTAGTGTTACTTAGTGTTACCACAAAAACGAATTTGGCTGCTTTCCGACGGGGTAGCCTTTGATCAACTTACCACCGCCTATGATAATCCAACACTCTCTCCTCCATACCTGGACCACGTGACCTCACACATGCATGGGCGCCTGGTATCGCGCCAGCTCATTCATCCCTTCACAAATCTTGTCGTGTCTGAGGGGCACTCGTATTGCAATTGCTACCACAGTGTTGCTATGTGCTGGACATACGGTGTCACTGACCTGGGGCAATGCAGTAGCAGAACCACGCGCCACTTTTTTCAGGAGGGAGCGATATCCAGCAAAATGATCATAGATCATCGTCATCACAGCATTATCGGAACCTATTTTGTTGTGGGGGAAGCGAACACATCTTTACCTCCTGGATCCGTCCTTGTGCTTGGGTTGCGAAACATGTTGACTCACTGGCTGCCGGGGCTCTCCTCATCCCAAGCCTCGTCCGTCTATTTAGGGAGGATTCTGGTAAAACGGCTGAAACGGTGATACAACTTTGTTTGCAGCTTTCAGTATAGAACATATTTTTAGATACGCATCGGAAATGGGGGCAGTGTGTGCACTCCCCGATTACATTAAATATCCCGATGTATTCCCGGAAAAATAAGACATTTTGTAACCAGTATTCTGTAAAGGCTACTAGGAGCCTAGCCTATACCTGGCGAGGTTTTGTTTCTGAAGGGAACATTTTCTTGCCATCAGGAGGTTTAAGATTCACTGGCTCTTGCACTGTTTTGTAGGTGGCGACGATTAGGAGATGGTGGGTATGGTTCACACACTTTTCGAAACTTACATTCTGGTGGACAAACTAGTTGAGTCAGGAGCATGATATAGTAAAGTAGGATTCCTTAGGATCTTAGCAATGTGCTAACGAGAAGATCAACTGAAATATTTCGAAAATTGAGGAGCAGAGGCAGAGGCGCCACCACGTAATTTTTACAGGGAGGACGGAACCGGGCTGGTGATGAACGGGAGAGACGAATTTGGAACATATTCGGCACGTGACAGCATTAATGACAAGGGACCCACAAATTTGGGGGATTTCCCCCTGGTTGGCCAACAGGGGGACACGTCTCCCCGTCCCGCTCCCCGCTGTCGGCGCCCATAAGCAGAGGAACAAACTTTACACCATTTCATACGTCCAAACCTGCCCCGCTAGAAGGGTAGGTTCGGACAGAGGACAGATGCGTTTAGAAAGAGCCCTAGTGACAAAGGTATTACCATTTCTATCTTAAGGAATTCAAAGATTCTCACGCCGATGAAGAACTAGACTGTCATGCAATCATGGCCAAAATTTTAGATCTAGAGCATCATCTGGGCATCACTCAATAACTACCCATGAACTTTTAATTGGCGAAAATAAAATGAGTGAGAAGTGGCAGCATCGTTATAGCGGTTCAACACTCTGATATCATCACATTTTAACATGAAGCATCTCCCTGGCATAAACCAAAGTCACTGACATTTAAGTGAGGAAAAATCAAACGATTTACTAAAAGCTAGGCTGTCCAGAGTCCGAACCTCCCCCACTTCGTTTTGCCCGAACCATCCCTATACCACAGCTTTGGGGGATGAGATGCTTCAACCACAGGACATTGGTGATGCCGGTGAAATAAAATCCTGAATGTTTCCGAACAGGATAGGGACGTCACATGTAAAGCTAGAGCTTGAAATATCAGTCCTAAAGTTTTTGAGATGCATCAGCTTTATGTGAAAAGCTACATGCAAAATCTGAAAAACGAAAATTTCCTATCTCTCCTGAACTTGAAATCAAAGCTGAAAGTAATTTTGTGACAATAGGCTGCCATAATGGAAACATTTTTAGTCATACGCTGCCGGAAATATCTCCAATAACTTTGGAGAAAATTGATTTGCCCCAACCACCCTGTCGTCGGAACCATACCCACCCTCCCCTATGTATTATCGGGCAAATGCTTTCCAGATAATTCGGTTTAATTCCGTCAAATAAAAATTCAAACATTTCGAGCCAGAGAAACTTTGTAGAGCCATTTCTTGACAGCAGTAGAACTCCACCCCTGCTTGAACCAAATCACGAAACTCGTTTCCCTTCAACCAAAGATAACCATTGCCCTAATTGGGAAGGGTTTTTGGGGTTTCATTGAAACTGATCTCTGAACTCATAAAACAGGGCGCGAGTTTGGCAGCGCGCTTGCGATAGCCTCTAATAATAACTGTTGGGATTAAACGACGCTACAGCTGCCAGGGTTAAATTTCATTACTAACTATCAGCCTGCAAGGGGGATTTGGTGCATCAGACCAACATATTCAGAGGTTCCGCTGGGACATGACCCGGGACCTGTGGCTCGGAAGGCGGTGCTGTTCCACTGAACCACGAATCCATGCGAGAACCTCTTCTGGCTATAATCCTTGCGTTATCCTTACTTGTCGGAAGGATTTCACCATATTTTATGCCGCAAAACATGAAATAAGATTTTAGCAGCATTACGAAAGTATAGAAGCATATGAATCAGCATCGGTGGTGGAAGTGATAGTTGCTGTGCGTATCACCAGCGGTAAAATTGGGAAGTGGCCAGTGGCCGACACCAAGGGAGTGGGGGCTAGGGGCTCAAACCCCCGAAATGTCCGACCCCATATAATCAATACATAAGCAAGGGCTGCCCGAGGTACTACCGGGTGAGGCTCACGCCCCTTAGCCCCCACCCCATATGAATTCCTTGATTCGCCACTAGCAGTGGCGGATCTAGCCGGTAGGTAGGGGGGACATCAATGAAGAAAAGCCCAAAACAACGTCACGCAGTGAAATATTTCGCCACAATTAACAAGCTAGTTGTAGGGTGGGGGGAAGGGGGTAGACCCAAGTCGAAAAGCAAGGAGATGTTAGGTTGGTTCGGAGAAGCGGTCCCCATCAAGGAACCTACTTGTGGAAAGGAAGTCCGTAAACAAATACTGTGGAAAAATGAAGCTATTCGGGTGGAAGGGAAAATTATTTTCAATGCTGTATTTTACGAAAACAGTATATTGTTCCTTAATACATTCTTTAATCATCAGGGACGAATCTTGGATTTTCATTCGTTTAAGGATAGAATAACTTGACACGACTGGATCCTTTCGTTTATATGGGCTGGTGCCGGGCCATTCCTGCGATATGGAGACGGCTTGCCGTTGTCAGTGAAACACTAACCGTTCAGGAGAAGGTACTTGGTCGTGGCATAGAAGTGAAAGAAAAACTTGTCCCGGTTCAGCAGATTAAAGTTAACTATTTTTCAAACAAATTTCTATAGGAGATACCCCCATGGCGCAAATAACATGGATAAACGAAGGGATTGAATACGGAGAAGACTGGTATAAAGTATACTTAACTCCATTTAACATCGCGAAATCAACAAAGCTTCAAAATTTACAATAGTTCATAGGATTTTTCCAACTCAAAGATTCTTTTGCATACGAAATGCGATAGATTATCCATTCTGTGATAGGTGCGGTAACATAGAGACAATGGAGTATTTCTTCGTATAGTGTTGAGAGGTTGGAGGATTTTGGGATGATCTATTCAGAAAAATTAACTCAAAGCTTGCCACAAAAACAGTTCTCTGGCACTGTTACAACCATTCGCTTTGGATCAATAAAAACATTAAATGTTTTCAATCTTATAGTCAACTGAACTGAAGGTGGCTGCAAAACAGTTTATGGTGAATCAGAGGTTTAACATGCGCATTGACGGGGGAGGGTACACGCCCCCCTCGGGCTTTTCGGAGATAGCAGAAAAACGGCGGCGCGTAGCGCCGCCGTACTTGGCATCCCTTTTTCTTCATCATTTTTACAACTTCTGTGAAAATTTTAAGGTTAGGTCATCTCAGGTTAGGTCACCAGTACAGGTCAAGTGACCCGACCTCAAAAAAGTTTAAGATAGCATAAGTCAGAGCAGGGTGAACATATCCGATTGAAACTCATATCACATAATGGCCCCACCGAGTTCTCTAAAATGTGTTCCGGTATTTTTGATATCGATGACCTAAGGTCAGGTACGAGGCATGACCTCTCCACTGGAAATACATGGGAAAAATGGTTTTTACGGAATAACTCAGTAACGGATGGTGATAGAGCATTTATTTTAGCTGCATTAGACTCGCCTGGGCTTTGCAGTTCTAATGATATGCATTTTTTATAATTTGACCCTGACCTGACCTCAGGTCAGGTAAAATCCTTGATTTGGCCTAACAAGGTCAAATTATTTATCATTCGATTCGGCTTGCTGAGAGGATTCATATAGTTCAAGTCGTCTTGCTCTATCTTTACTTGTTTATATGAAATGGCCGAAAAACTGAATTTACATGTTATCCCTATGACGGCATGTTTGACCTCTCGTGCCCTTAAATGTGACCTGACAAAAAAATAGTTCAAATGTTTTCGATGGAGAAGTGAATGAGCAGCCCAACGCCGTTTACCGTTTTTTGCTACCTACCGTGGTTCTCGAGATCGTAGGACCCGCCCCCCCCGTCAATGCGAAAGTGGCTCAGACCCCCGTCAATGCGCGTTAACACGCGCATTGACGGGGCGCCGGGTACCCGCCCCCTCGGGTTTTTCGGAGATAGCAGAAAAACGGCGGCGCGTAGCGCCGCCGTACTTGGCATCCCTTTTCCCTCATCATTTGTACAACTTCTGTGAAAATTTTGAGGTTAAGTCATCTCAGGTCAGGTCACCAGTACAGGTCAAGTGACCTGACCTCAAAAAAGTTTAAGATAGCATAAGTCGGAGCAGGGTGAACTTATCCGATTGAAACTCATATCACAAACTGGGCCCACCGAGTTCTCTAAAATATGTTCCGGTATTTTTGATATCAATGACCTAAGGTCAGGTACGAGGCATGACCTCTCCATTGGAAATGCATGGGAAAAATGGTTTTTACTGTATAACTCAGTAACGGATAGCGATAGAGCATTTATTTTAGCATTATTAGATTTGCCTCGTCATTGCAGTTTTAATGATATGCATTTGATATAATTTGACCTTGACCTGACCTCAGGTCAAGTAAAATCCTTGATTTGACCTAGCAAGGTCAAATTATATATCAATCGATTCGGCTTGCTGAGAGGATTCATACAGTTTAAGTCGTTTTGCTCTACCTTTATTTGTTCAGCTGTAATGGCCGAAAAACTTAATTCACATGTTATCCCTATTACGGCATGTTTTGACCTCTCGTCACCTTAAATGTGACCTGAAAAAAATGGTTCAAATATTTTTGATGGAAAAGTGGATGGGCTACCCAACGAAGTTTATCGTTTTTCGCTACCTACCTCGTCCACCTCGTCCTACCTCCACCTCGTCAGAGCGAAGGTGGCTCAGACCCCCGTCAATGCGCGTGTTAAGGATGAAGACATGAAGATGGAAGTCTTTTGAAAATTCTCGGAAAAAATATTTCAACTGGAACGATGCACTGCACAGAAGGACAGAAGATAACGAGAGATGGCTACCATTCATCAATTAACATTTTTAGCTTTACATTTAGTCCGCATAATCTGGAACCTCTTTGCCGAGCTGCATGCGGTTAAGGAGATTGTCGTGGTGATCTGTGAAGTATATGAAACCAACATGATTGCACAATGCACATTGTGGGAGGTTAGGGATCGGGGGGGGATGGGGTGGGTTTGGTGTCGAGACGATGGTACGTTAAAGTGACGTGGGGTTACTACCGTGACACAGGTGGCAGGGTATGAAGGAGAACTGTTCAATCGTTTTGCAAAGTTTACAGCTGTGTTTTGTGAAAATATTTTTGAAAACAAAATTCGAAAAGCAAAACAAAAAGACGGCACGGGGTGAAAGATGTGGTCACAAGATGCTTGATTTTGTTTTCCAAGAATCATTCACTCAAAAGTGATTTTAGACATCAAGAGGACTAGGTTTCAATATTTACACTCAATGTGACTGGTTCTGTTTGAAGTAGACCGGTTCACTTGAAGCACCAAAACCTTGCATTTAAACTAAACAGGAGCGGGGGCAAAATGCCACAGCTTTGGAAGGGGGGGTGCTCCTGGAGTTCTTTCGTTAGGGGGCAAATGTCTTTCTCCTTGTATCCGCCACTGAAACTGGGTGCGGTATGAGGGGTCTCGCTGCCCCGTGCAACCACCGGGGGCAGAAGGGCAGTGAATAGTGAATGTTTCCTCTGATAAAATGCACCAACTCGAGAGCCAACTCCTTGTGTTCTAGTGCTACATTGGTTCCAGCTAGTGGCGCTGATAAAGTTTTTCAAGGTGTCGCTAAAATTGAAATATTTTAGGATGGACAGTTTTTACATAATCTGGTTCGCTGAAACCGGAACATTGCCTGGGAGACCTGGTAACCAAAACCTACACACACGTAATTAAAAGCAGTGCCCATCCTGTGCTCCCCAAGCTTTGGTAATCATTCGAATTCGGAAAAATGTATGCAAGTTTTATCTATAAATAAAGGCGTATACGCCTCATCCCTGAGGTGTCATAAGTTGTGTTATAATCATTGAATCCGGTAATAAAAACCTAAAACATGGACATTTCACTCCAGTGCAGGCACTGTATGTTACATTAAGCAGCGTAATCTTACGGGGTTAAAACGAATTTTGACGCACGAAACTCTACTTGTCCTTTTTCTTCGGGATATCTATCTGCTTCGCCAATACATCAAAATCGGTCCTAGTAAATTCAAATGAAAAGGGAAAGTGTGGCTCTCCAATGAACTTCCATTGAATTGACGTTGAAAACATCGCTCCATCAGAATAACGATTTAGGTAAATCAGGTTACATTTGCATATAAGCTGGTGACCATTGATGGTTGGCAGCCCCTAACCCATGGCCTTGGAATTGTTCCCTCCTTGGCAAACAGTACCCTTTTAGCTCGAAATACCTGAATGCGTTTTCCCGTTTGCAAGGACTAATGTGGCCTTTGATGAAAGCCATAATAAACACATAATCAGGCAAGCAAGGGCAGGGTGGGAAACCAGAGAGCCCACTGAAGAAAACAAGCGCTCTTTTCGAGTAATGTTATCTTCTCCTTGTGCCCATGTTCTAAGAGGGTTGAGCCCATTTTCTTCCCTTTTCCTAAAATATGTGAAAATTTCAATACATGAAAATCCGTATTTCATCAAAGACACAGAATGACCAGAAAGAATTTGAATAAAATGCAGACAGCATATCTGATCCAAATTTAGAAACATCCTAAGAAATTGCGACGATTCGTTACTTGTAAAAATCGATAGTTTTAGCCCATTGAGATCTGGTGGCAGGTTTCAAATCCTTCCTTCATACATTAATCTACCATATCTTGTTATTCATAAGGAGTGTTAGCGGTGTGTCGTGCATGAAATGCAGCAAAATACGTTAATAATCATGTTTTCGTCCATAAGCCCTAATTAACATATAACACAGACACATGATCAGCTGCTAAGTGACTTGAATGCAAACTGACCCAACAGCCTCATGCTATTAAATTGATAAGCTAAGCGGGAAACATAAAGCAAAGAAGACTACGTTCACTTCTCTTCCGGCCATAGTGACAAAACTAAAAGTGGTATTGTGCTGGTTTTTTCCGAAGGGCTATAAGAATATGTAACGCAGAATATTCGGAGGATGAGATGAAACATGTACTTGAAAGATTTCAGGCTCTAAAATATCCACTGGGGTGGCATCTTGGCCTTAAAGAAAATATCGCATTTGGGGCAATGGAACAAAAAACAAAACCACAGCGCACAAGGAAAAATTCAGTAGATGCATCTCTGTACCAAGCTCAAAATACGGGAACATAATCTCTAATCATTTGACAAATGCGGGCATAAAAATAGCCATAGTATCAGAAAAGGAGACAGGAGATATTTTAAAGAAAACAAAACCAAAGGATTCCAACTTAAGCGTAATTTACAGTATACCATGCGGAGGATTTTTAAACTCATATATCGGTAAGACAGGTAGGGGCCTAAAAGTCAGATTAAAAGAGCACAGGGAAGATGTAATCCATCATAGGATCTCAAAAGTCTCTAGTAGTACACATAGATGAATGTAACCATTTACTACAATGGGATGATACTAAAATTCTGGCCAAACCAAAAGATGAAACGCTAAGAAGAAATTTAGAATCAGTATTTATTTTGGGTTTACCCCTCTTTAAACACGCCATCTGGATTTCTAAATTGGTCAAAATCTGCGGCATGTTAAGCAATATCAGAAGCTCCCCAGTGACGTGTTTTCGTGAAAGACGTGAGAGAACTTTAAAATACTATTGAAATGTTTGCCCGATTCGTCCTTGCCAAACTGTCCTGTTTATTATTTTTATGGTGCTTCTTATATGTGTCGTTTTGATGTGTTTTGATGTGATTTTACTATTTATACTGACGAAGGTGCTTTGCCACCGAAACGTCTATAGAAAAGATAAATATAAAGTAAATTAATAAAAAAGGCTTAAGTCTCTTCCATATATCATATATAGTATGCCCATATATATATATATATATATATATATATATATATATATATAGATTCATATATATATAATATATAATACATAATATATATATATATATATAATACATAATATATAAATACATATATAACTTTAATCGCCTTGCGCTCTAATCGTTTTTTGCGAATGATTCCGAGCCAATGAGAATGAGAGACTCGTCGCGTTATACAATTTTGTGGTTATCACTTTGATAACTTTTAGCTGTATACTAATAGGAGCTCAGGCTAAATGAACGAGTTTTAACGTCATTTCCACGCCCATATGAGGCAATCGTTTTATTTTTGGACAAGGACTACAAAACAAGGAAGTAACGCGATTGCATCAGACCCAGGCCGAGTTTCTCCCTCATTCAAGAGCTCTTGAAAGAAAAATGGTCAATATACCTTCTAGTTATCTTGAAATTAAGTCAACAATGTGGCTACCAGGGGCAGGGGGGCGCAACAACCAAAGGTCACATTTACGAACTTGCTTGTGTCTGTAATTTTAGAACGAGATGGCAGGGAGTTTTTAGCGCCATTCCTATTTTTCGTATCATCTTTGACTTCCGAGTTAGCAGGGAAAGGGAGTAGGATTGACCCCCCACACCGCAGTGGGTGCAAGAAGAGGCCAGGTGGTGTCTGGTTAACATACTTGGCCATAACATACTATTCTTTGCACTTGACTGAATTAAGTCTAATCAAATTTAATTGGAACCGTCTTAACCCGCAGCCCAGTGAGTGAGTGTTTGAACACTTCCCAAGTTTTTGCCGCGGCACCAAAAAGGACGAAAACTGCAAAATATATTGGGAAATTATTCATATGAATGACCTAGAGTCAGGTACGGATCATGTCCTTCCAATTGGAAATGCATGGGAAAACGGTAATTGGGCGAACATGGCTACATTTTGTAGATCCAGGATAGCATACCTTCATATTTTCCAAATCGTAGTATCCTAGGCCCCTCTGCAGGTTCATGCTGCAGCTTTCGACCTGTGACCTCTGAGAGGTCATCAGGGACTACTTAAGCAGGCTAATGTTCGTCTTAGGTCATTAATTTCGCACGAAATGATAATAAACCGTTTATTTCAATGTCATTTCGCTTAGATTAGTATTGCAAGCCGATTGATATACACGTTGACTATTTTAGGTCAGATGGTGACCCTGACCTAACCTTAGGTCACATCATTTTTAGGTTGTGATCTAGTATAGTCATATACATCATCCGGTTTTCCGTAAGAAGAGGAAGCGAATGGTGCCTAAAATCGATTCTAGCTCAACTCGGACGCCAGAGCCCAGAAATTCTTCTCTAGTCTGTCATGACCTCAATATTGGCTTGGGACAAAAGTGACTACAAAGTTTCTTCATCCATTCTTAAGAGCTTTTCACCAGTGTTCCGTTTTTTCGTCATCCCGAAGATCAAGGGGGCTGTTTGATCACCCCCACCAGGGCAAGGGTGGCTCGGGGGTCTCCCGGGATTTGTGTTAAACAGGAAAAGCCTGGCCACTGGGTAGCTTTTCAAACCCTATGAACTCTCATCAACCTTAATACATGTTTTAGTAATGAAGCTGTGAGCCTTATGAGCCTGGAACCACTGCTTGAAGACATAACTCAGACATACCCAGTCTCGGAACTCTCGAGCCCAGGCGCCTCGGTTACAGAACGGACCGCCTGGGGCAAGGCACCAGCGAGACAGTACTGATGCCCTCGGTTTAAAACTCTGTGCCCCCTCCGCGCCACACATTACTTACTACGTGTGACCCTGCACCTGTCGTTGTAAACACGTAGTAATCACGTGACCCAGGTATGCGTGCCAGTCGAGCGAAGGGTCGGGGATTATCAGATGCGTTGGGAAGTCAGCCGAAGATAGCCCCGTCAGAAAGCAGAAAAATCAGTTTAGCACATGTTGGATTAAGAAATGCCTAGTCATAGCAATTTCGAATGCGGCGCACTCTGCCCCTTGTGTTTCAGGATTAGTTAGGCTTACTAAAAACACAGTTATCTTTATAAGTAACTGTATTCAGCTAATGACATAATTATTGAATTCCCAGTGGTTTGAAACGCATATATTCAGTAGCACGCGTTTAAACGTAAAAAAATCAAACGTGTAATTCCGAACGAAAATAAAGTAAGGGATTTCAGCCTTAGCTAATGACGTTCGGGCGCAGGAGGATCACGGGATAATAATGTGTGGAAAGCTGAACATTTTTACTCCTAGAAACATCATTTGATAGGTTGGCATCAGTATTCGGTTTCAAAAATAAAACTAACAAAATATGCACAGCTAACCCGGGTTCTCCATAAAATAACTGAATATTCTACCTACTACACCACCACTCCGCACCCTGGCGCCACCCCACTAGTCCGGACAAGCAAACCGTTTGGAGGTCACGTTACTCTTCTGCCGGTACTTCCGACTAATCGAGGTCCATCGCAGAGACTGAATCTGGCGCTAAACACTGGAGTGGACCAGAAAATAACTTCAAGAAAAATACTGGCATCCCGAAATGTTAATGAAATCGATTTTTCGGGAACAGTTGCGATACAACAATCTGCTGTACCCACTGTCACGTCCCTATCATAGGTAAAATGGTGCTGCAAAGTGTCAACAGGTCGATCATTTTTCAGAGGCTGGCTCATCAGTCATTGGTTTGTCCTGCATCCGCTTGCACCTCATGGGCGAATCCAGGGAAGGCAAGAGAGGGCACTGGTTTCTTTCTCAATATCGAGCCTCAACGCCCCTGAAATGGTTACGGCTTCCGCTTAAAATTTCGATGGCGCCATCCTAGACTTTCGTTTGCCACCCGCTTACTCTTCCTCTTAGGATGAAAATGAGCACCCCCACGATAGGTTTCGATTCTCCCATCCCTCCTGGTTCGGATGTCGACACGATTTCGGTTACGTGCCCCCCATAAGAAATCCTGGAATTGCCTATGCGGCACCCTCGAAAACTATGTTATCCCCCTTTGGCCAACTTTCTGGCAATGATTTGACCCCCTGTCTGCCTCCTGGCAGTTATGCCACGCTTATGCACACGGTTCTGCGTCCAATGGCATTAGGCGTTCAGCTCTCAATAGGGGGAGGAATACTTGCTGGCCCACTGCAGTGGAACCGAGTAATTATCATTACGGTGCTTCGCCTTTCTGTCGGGGAAGCTCAGACAGGAGCTTCCACTGCTGAAAGTGAAGGCACTGAGTCGCCTCACCCTCCCCAGCTGATCCCAGCCTCATCGGCCAGACCCGCTAACCGCTGGGGAGGTCGACCAGCCGAACAGGCCACGCCCTCAGATATGTGGTTCCCAAACTTCATATTCCCGCCTGGTCGGATACCCCTGGAACGGAACGATACTTTCGCAACAGACTGTACAGTCTGTTGCGAAAGTATCGTTCCGTTCCAGGGTGTCCGACCAGGCGGAAACATGAAGTTTAGTTTATTATTAGTGCTATATGAGCAACAGGGTCATACCCCAATAAGAGCTCAAGTCAGGAATCATAAAACATGGTCACGGTAAACAGGTCACATACAACTACAGGTAAAAATGAGGAGCCAACAAACTACAAACAACGATCACATTGCGAGCTGACTAAAATATGCACTTTAAACAGTAAACATAAGAATATCAAAGAGTTAAAAAGTTCACTTTGTTCAACTCGCAGGCAACGACTTAATATATAAACGAACCTGTGCTCTAAACTGACCAAATGAAAATCTAAAAGGGTCGGAAAGTGGACATGCCGTCAGATACGAGTTAAAATTAGTGGTTGAGCGACAAAACAATCCACGCCTCACAGTTTCTACCCTTCCAAATGGAACATGCAGCATACTACCGAACATTGCCCTTGTGTTCCTTCCTGGGACATGAAAAGGGAAATTACCGAGCAGAAAGGCGGAGTCTATTTTTCCGGAGATAATTTTGTGTGCGAAAAGGATATCATATTGTAGTCGTCGATTAGCCAGAGTGTTTATTTTGAACGTAGCCAAAAGCTCATGGTACACAAATGATGGTGAGCTTTTCGTTGAGCTTGACGCGAGCCAAATCAAGAATTTATGCTGAATTTTGTCCAGTCTATCAAGATGGGTCTTGGCAGCCCCACCCCAAATTACGCAGCCAAACTCCATAATTGATCGAATGTTGCCAAAATAAGCCGCCATGATTGGTTCGGGTTTCAACTTCCGTCTCGCTCTCCCCTCTGAATGGCCAACCTGAAGAGACCGAATCATCAGACCTAGTGCCCTGTTCGCCTTACTAACAATGTGATTCAGGTGTTCTACAAACGTCAATTTAGAATCCAACCACACTCCAAGGTCCCGGATTGCACAGACTTTCTCTAGAGTAGAGTTTTGGATTTTGTATGTGGTTGGAATAGGCTTTCGTTTCAATGACACAGTGAACGATTTACATTTGGCTGGATTGAGTTGAAGCTTCCAAAGTGCAGACCATGCAGCTAAAGATGTTAGATCGTCCTGAAGGAGCTCAATGTCGTGTTGCGAAGTAATTTTGTTGTATAATTTTACATCGTCAGCAAATAAGAGACAATTAGTCTTAATTTTGTCTGGAAGATCGTTTATGTACAGGGCGAAGAGGAGAGGCGAGATAGTTCCACCTTCCGGAGTTCCAGAGCGTACATGGACCCAATCAGAACATTTTCCGTTCACAATAACGCGTTGCTTACGATTTCCTAAATATGATGAAAGCCATTCCAGGGCCGCACCTGAGATTTGGTAAGAGTTTTTCAATTTGTGAATGAGAAGTTTGTGATTGACGCTCTGGAACGCCGCTGAATAGTCCGTATAGATAACGTCAGTTTGATGGCCTAATGATATTGACTCCCACGCCGTTTTTAAAAGGCAAGCTAAATTTGAGTCACATGATCGGCGTGGGACAAAACCATGTTGTTTTGGAGTCAGGACTGGCTGCACGTGAGAAAGAAGTACGTCACATACGCACCGTTCGAGAAGTTTGCCAAACAGCGAGGTGAGTGAGACGGAACGATAATTTGAAGGTAATTTTCTAGACCCCTTTTTGTGAATGGGCACGATGTTAGCCTCCGCCCATCTGCTCGGAAAGTTTGGGAACCACATTTCTGAGGGCGTGGCCTGTTCGGCTGGTCGACCTCCCCAGCGGTTAGCGGGTCGGACCGATGAGGCTGGGGTCAGCCGGGGAGGGTGGAGTGACCCAGTGCTTTCACTTTCAGTCGTGGAAACTCCTGTATTTGAGCCTCCCCGACAGAGAGGCGAAGCACCATAATGGTGATTTCTCGGTTCCGCTGCGGTGGGCCACCAAGTATCCCTCCCCACTATTGAGAGCTGAACCCCAAATACCATTGGAGGCAGGACCGTGTGTTTTAGGGTAGTATTACTGCCAGGAGGCGGAGAGGGGAGCAGAGGTCACATTATTGCCAGAAAGTTGGCAGGAGGGGGGATAACATGGTTGTCGGGGGTGCAGAATGGGCAAATACAGGATTTCTTATGGGAGGACGCATGATTAAAAGCGGGTCGCCATCCGAGCCAGGAGGGGGAGGGGTGATAAACCAAAACCTATCGTGGAGTGCTCATTTGCATCCTGACGGAAAGAGTAAACGGGTGGCAAACGAAAGCTTATCATGGCGCCACTGACATTTTAGGAGAAGCCACGACCATTTAAGGGGCGTCGAGGCTCAATCTAGGGAAGGGAGCAAGTGCCCTCACTTGCCTTCCCTGAATTCACCCATGAGGTGCAAGGGATGCAGAACTCAAACTAATTAATGACTGATGAGCCAGCCCCTCAATTTGATCGGTCTCTTGACACTTTGCAGCACCATCTTACCTATGCTAGGGACGTCACAGTGGTTACAGCGGATTGTTGCATCTTAACTGTTCCGAAACATCGATTTCAATAACATTTTGGGATGCCAGCGCTTCTCTTGAAATTAATTTCTGGCCCACTCCAGCGTTCAACGCCAGATTCCGTCACCGCGAGTGTCCTCGATCAGTCGGAGGTACTGGCGGCAGAGTCACGTGACCTTCAAACGGGTCGCCTGTCCGGACTAGTGGGGTGGCGGCAGCGTGCGGAGCCGTGGTGTAGTGGGTAGGATGTTCCACTCTCTTACAGAGCATGCAGGTTCGAACCCGGGTTGGCTGTGCATAGCTTGGGAGTTTTTTTCCAAAACTGAATACTGATGCCAACCTATCAAATGATGCTTCTAGGAGCAGGCATGTTTAGCTTTCCACACATTGTCATGTCGGAGACAACCCTCGCCGTTACGTGACCTGAGGGGGTGGAGCTGGGCTGACATCGGAATGCTGAAATGTAACCTTGTAACCCAGCGAAGGGGTAGCAGATGTCACGCAGCGCATCGTTCAGGGGCGATAGTTGAGACCCTATTGGATTGTGATAGCGCCTTTGCATACGTTTAGGGATGCGCGAATTTAAAAAGATTTGATGCCAAATTTAGCACGTCTGTGAAACCTTGGTTCTAAATTATCCGAGCTCCATTTTGCACATTCAAGGGCCGTATTTCGGGCGAGCATTAAGTCACCCCGGCGCCATATGCAGCACCGCGTCCAGGCTAAGATCAGCGGAAGGCCTGGCCTTTCCGCCATCGTCATCATTAGCGTATGTGCCGCGTTATATCTAACTGGGGACCTGTCTTTCATACTTTTATATTTTATGTTTGCCTATCGTTGTCTCTGTATGCTGCCGCCCCTGCTGCCACGGAGCTGAGTGGTCTGCGGAGACGACCCTCACTGTCACGTGACCTAAACACGGAGCTGAGTGGTCTGCGGAGACGACCCTCGCTGTCGCGTGACCTGAGCGGGTGGTGCCGGCGCGAGCTGAGCAGGCATCGGATTGCGGAGAATGTGATCTTGTGACCCGGCAAAGAGGTAGCAGGTGCTAGGAAGCGCGCCGTTTAGGGGGTGATAGGAGAGCCAATTGCACAGTAACTGTACCATTGTATAGCTGGGGACGCGCGAATGTAAGGCACGTTAATTCCTCATCACGGGGCGTGCTGTATTGTTTTTCAAACTGCTGCCCCTTTGTGCTGTGGTTTGCCTGCGCGAGGAGCCGTACTGAGCGTGCCCTTGACTAACTCGGACAGGTGCATGCTACTGGGTTTGTTGCGTCCATACAGAAGAGGTCGGAATTAATAGACGGATAGAGATCGATAAGCGTGGTGATCAGTGGTGATAGATGAAAAGGCAATTAAAAATTAACAGCGGGAAAAACCAATGGGTAACATCGAAGGTTTTAAAAAGCATTCGTAAATTTAATCGCAATTCAAATTGGCTAAGAAGCGTGACAGGGGGAAGGCTGGAAAAGATGGATGGTGCAAAAAAATTAGCGACGCATGTCCAGGTTAAGCAAAATCCATCTCAATATCACAATAGATAGGTGTCGGCTGGCCTGTCCCCTCGAATCCGGATGTAAAAAAAAACACTTAGATTATTCGAGGATTAGGATTCGAGGAGACAGGCCAGCCAACACCATATCTACTTATGATCATGCTCCTCGCCGCAGCACTCCAAAACCTGTCAATATCACAATACATTGAAAACCATTATAGGACGGCAGCAACTTTCTATCACAGCCCCTTTGGTCTATGACTCCGGCAATTTAGTCTCCGAGGACACAGAGAAAGCAAGCTTGCTAAACAAATATTGCGCTTCGTTATTCAGGCCACACATCGATGATCAATCCCAGCCTCACATGGACACAAACAGAGAAATCAGCCCTCCTTTAAACAACATCGTTATCACCAAGCGAGAAGTGTTGAACCCACTAAACTCACTCAATTTCAATAAACCTCTAGGTCCCGACGGAATTCCCCTCGTATTTTGAAGCTAACGGCGATACTGATCTACAAACCACGTACTGTTCTTTTCAACAAATCCCTTAATGAGGAAAAATGTCCATAATTGTGGAAACAAGCCACGATCCAGCCCATTAAAAATTGGTTCTCCCTCTGGCTTAAAAAATTACAGACCCATTCCGCTTGGTACCATTAGTCTGCTAGTACCATATCATATGTGAACCTACAGGGACCGAACGGCGTTAGTTGCGGCTGAGGAGCGAAGTCCTTTACTTTATTTTCGTTCAGAATTACACGTTAGAGCGTGTTCTTCTGAATGGTCTTTGAAACCATTGGAAAGTCAATCATGATGTCATTAGCTGCATACAGCTAGTTGTGATGACAACCGTGTTTTTTTAGTACACGTAACTAACACTGAAACACAAGGAGTACCTTTTGACATAAATATGTCATATTGTTATTAACCCTCGCCCCGGTAGGTGGGGTGTTTGAACAACCACTTCGAACTTGGCCTTTATGCGGGATAGCGAAAAAACGCGAATGCTGCTGAATAGCTCATACAAATTCATGAAGAAACTATCTTAGTCACTTTTTGGCTGAGTTCAATATTGAGGTCATGTTATGACAGGTCAAAGAAAGTGGCATTTTGGGTAAAAGTTTTTGTGCTCTAGCGTCTGAGAGCTGAGTTAGAACCATTTTTTGGGCACTACTCGCTTTCTCTCGTCACGGCGAATCGAATGATGTAGAATATGACCATACTAGGTCAAAACACAAAAATGACCTGACCCCAGGTCAGGCCAAGATCACTTTTTAACCTAGCATAGTCGATATGCATATCAATCGACTTGCAATAGCAACCTGAACGCAATGGCATCAAAATAAAAGCTGTTTCATCATTTCATGCAAAGTTATTGACCTAAGTCTGAAAACTGCTTAAATACCCCCAGATGACCTCTCAGAGGTCACGGGTCAAAAATTGCAAAATGAACCTGGAAAGGGGCACAGGATACTACGATTTTGAGAATATGAAGGTATTCTCAGTTGTATCTACACAAATACAACCCAATATCTTTTATTCCATGAATTTCCAATGGAGAGGTCATGGTCTGTACTTGACCTTAGGTCATCGATATTAAAATCCCGGAAACTATGTTTTAGCGCTTGGTGGGCCCATTATGTGGTATAAGTTTCAATTCGATGGATTCCCCATTTCTTACTTATGCCACCTTAACACGCGCATTGACGGGGGGCGGGTACCCGCCCTCCCCGGGTTTTTCGGAGATAGTAGAAAAACGGCGGCGCGTAGCGCCGCCGTACTTGGTATACCTTTTCCCTCATCATTTTTACAACTTCTGTGAAAATTTTAAGGTTAGGTCATCTCAGGTCAGGTCACCAGTACAGTCAAGTGACCCGACCTCAAAAAAAGTTTAAGATAACATAAGTCAGATCATGGTGAACTTATCCGATTGAAACTCATATCAAATAATGGCCCCACCGAGTTCTCTAGAATATGTTCTGGTATTTTTTATATCGATGACCTAAGGTCAGGTACGAGGCATGACCTCTCCATTGGAAATACATGGGAAAAATGGTTTTTACGGAATAACTCAGTAACGGATGATGATAGAGCATTTATTTTAGCTGCATTAGACTCGCCTGGGCTTTGCAGTTCTAATGATATGCATTTTATATAATTTGACCCTGACCTGACCTCAGTTCAGGTCAAATCCTTGATTTGACCTAGCAAGGTCAAATTATATATCATTCGATTCGGCTTGCCAAGAGGATTCATATGGCTTAAATCGTTTTGCTCTATCTTTACTTGTTCAGATGTAATGGCCGAAAAACTGAATTTACATGTTATCCCTATGACGGGCATGTTTTGACCTCTCGTGACCTTAAATGTGACCTGACAAAAAATGGTTCAAATATTTTCGATGGAGAAGTGGATGGGCAGCTCAACACCGTTTACCGTTTTTCGCTACCTACCGTGGTTCTTGATATCTTAGGGGGCGGGTACCCGCCCCCTCAATGCGAAGGTGGCTCAGACCCCCGTCAATGCGCGTGTTAAACATTTTTGAGATGAGGTTTCTCGACCTGCACTAGTGACCTGACCTGAGATGACTTAACCTTAAAGTTTTGCGGGAAGTTGCGGACTTGATCAAAGATAAGCTGTGCCAAGTACGGCGGCGCTTGGCGCTGCCGTTTTTCTTGCCGCCGAAAAAAAATCCAACGGGGTGTTCCAAAGGCCCCCACCGGGCGAGGGTTAAGATCTGACCAACGGATCGGAAGAACGACTCCATCCCGTGGCGCAATTGAAGTTCACATATTAAATGTGAAACTTGAACATTCTGTCCCTCGTCGTTCGAGAGCTCATGCACAATAATGGCCTTAGAATTAACCGGCACGAACTTGTGAATCTTCAACGTTCCTTCTCTCGTGATTGCCTTATCGAAGCATTTTCTGAGCTCAGTAGCTAATTTGAGTATTTTTTGTTTCTGCACATACATTTCAACGATGGCAATAACTTTACTCTTGTTATAGTTTGTTAGCCATTACGATACAAGATTTAAGTTTTCGTTGTATTCTTATGGAAACATACCTTGGCCTCTGAGACCACAAAAATGACTTGACCGAAAAGTTGTATTAGCATTTTTGGTAGAGATCGAGGGAAGCAATGGAACACTGCTTTCCTTTTACCTTCCAAGCATGGTTACTGGGATCGTAGGGGTTGAGTACCCCCATGCTAGTAAAGGTGGCCTGGGACCTCATACCAGCGCGTGATAACAAGCACACTGGAGGGGAGCCTCGGAAGCCCTCACCTACTTTTTCAAGGTTGCCGGAGAACCCTTCGTGGCCAAAAATGCTAAACAGCTACTTTTGAGAATATCCAATGGCACGTCGATTGGTCAAATTATCTTGAAAATCGGCCCCAATTTTGTAATTATAGACTTTCAAAGGTAAACCCTTTATTTTGAGATTGCTGCAATCGCGCGGTTGTACCAGTTCACGTGCATCAAAGACCGACTGGCAAAGTTATAGCGGTATATAAAATGAGGTTATATGTCAAGTTCACCCAACATGAAGATCAAGCCCACAGTTCAACGCCATACCAGCATTCTCAAAGTCATTGGTCCGGTGCTTCCGATCGCATGGCGTTACCCAGTATGACGCATACCATGCTACGACGTCCAAGTTAAGATAACTCAATGTAAAGGTCAAGGCACAGGTCAAAGTAAAATGTCATGGGTAAAAGTCAATCCTCATTTCCCGTCCAACGGTTGCTATGGTGCTGGTCATGGTGTAATTATAGGGAATATGTAATATTGTGAGGTTATAGGTCAATGAACTTGAATGACTTAACCCCAAAAATTAAGTTAGCATTTTTGGAACGTTCTCATTATGACCTTGGTCCGTTTTTAGTGCATTCTTAACTTTTTTGCGCTCAATCACAGCATTTCCAGAAAAATCCCCAGCACGGCTCATACACGACCCTTATGACCTCGTTTGAACTTGACGGTACTTACCTAGGTCAATCGAAATCGGTCATAGTATAGATTTCAATAGCTCCCACCCAGCCTCCAACCGGAGTTTTTCTACGTCTCTTAATTTCCGAGAGCTCAGGGAGCCCACCAGTGCGTGTAAGTGTCAGACCCCCTCTCCAGTGCGGGTGTTAAGAAATGGGACGTTAATTACAATTTATTGTTTTAAATACATCCTTACTCTCATGCCCCACGAATCCCATCGTTAACACAAGTGTCAATGGTGGGATTCGTGGAAAAGAAGGTATTTTTCGTGACCAGAGACGTTTGATAGTCGCAGCGACGGCGGGCCGCGCTGGCGCACGAACCTCACAAAAGTGGGGATCGGGACATTTAGGAACTCAGAACTCGCGATGGTTAAAAACTCCATTCTTTTTATTGCTGAATCTTATAGCGAAAAGTAGAAAGAGTATATGAGCCTCATAAATATGAGCCTCAAAAAGTTTAAAATAAGGCATAGGAAAACAATTTTTTATAGATTTTGAGAAAAATCAAGAATGTATAATACATTCAAAATTTTATTTTTTGAATTATATTTCTCATGAGCCAAAATTCGTAATTCATCCTTAAGAGACCTAGATCAAGTCTTCATGGTATTCTTAGAATCATACAGGTAAAATTTCTTCTTTAAAAAAGACATGTAAGTAAATATGATCAAAATGCTTGAGGCTAAAATTTTCAATCCGTAAGTCAGGGAGCAGAATGAATAGAAAAATGGTCATCAGGTCCATCAATAGCCCCCCTCACAAAAACATACACCGAAATCTGAGATATGAGGGTGTTATCGACTTGTCGATCTGTCATGGAATGTCCCCTATACGCCATGGACAAACTTTGACAGTGATGTCCAATTAAAAGTAGGCATCTTAAATGATGCGTTTGGTGATGATGCCTTTCTTTCGGTAATTACGCATAAACATATTTAGGTCTGAATTCGTATAGAGTTTATTTAATATACCAAGGTAGCATCAATTTTCCCTAAATATCTGTTTCTAGGTTGATCCCCGAACTGGAAAAAATCAAGAATGTTGGGAGATTTTGATTCAAAGAAATTTACAATTACCTGCGAGTTTGAACTGTTGGTCTGGGGGACAACAGACCTAAGAATCGTAAAAAAGTCTGCAAAGAAAATAAGAGAAAACCGTGGAAATGGGATAGGTCAATGTCACCCCTGATTAACCCCCTCAATCCGCCACGCTCTGCAATACCCAGTAGCGCACCCAAGGAGAGGGCCAGCGGGCCCGGAACCCCTTCCCCAAACGCTTTGACTCCAAAGTGCCGGCCCTCGGCCATGTCTGGCGTGGCACTCGACGTGGGTTCTGGTAATAACTGACCGCTGCAGGCACCCATCGAGAGTAAAAATGAGGATTGATCTGGCTTTTAGTTCCAGTTCTCCTTTCACCTTACCGCCCCCTGCTCACAGTTTGTCGCCCCTGCGGTGAATTATTCACTCACTATGTGATTCAACCACAGGCCCGGTTTATAATAATTGTATCACCTACCATAAGCGTTGGAAAAGGGGAGCCAGGGGGCTTGGTCCCCGACTTTTCGGCCAAAAATTTACTGATCTCAGTCAAACAACTGCACATGCTTATAACCAGCCGCTGCGGAAGGCAGCGAGGAGCCCAAATTCAGACAGTTTTTTTTGTCCTGACGTGGAAAATTTTTGTCAGCATCAGGTTGGAGTTTGGCTGCCCCCACCCACTTTTTTGCGCGGTGGCGACGCTTATGCCCCCTTTACTTGCATTTTACACCATACGAAAAATATGTATTGCTTTTTACCTGATAAGTACCCTCTCTGGCCAATTTTTCCCCTGCAGTAGCCTGTCACGCCCTGTCAAACATGCCACCTCCCATCAGCCCCCCTTCGTCAGCCGGGCCCCCAAACGAAAATCCTTGGTGCACGCCTGGCAATATCCCAATTCTATAGATCTCAAGAGAGGCATAAAGAAACCCCGTCAGGTGGCATGTGATGCGAACATTTCGTCCATTTTAGTTCGAATCTGCAGTTGTAGCACCCATGTATAACTGACCTCAACTTGACCAAACAACATGTGTGAGGCGTGCGTTCCACCCCTCCTCAGCTGTCCCCGGCCAATGCCCGCCCACTCGCCCGGCTCAGCGCTACAGCGTACAGTGACTTCCAAACTTGTGGGTCGGCAGCGGAACGATACTTTCGCAACTGACTGTACAATGTACCTATATATATATATATATATATATATATATATATATATATATATATATATATATATAGTTAAAATTTAAACGTATAGTACAGAAAAAACATGATTACAAGTGTCCTAGTTACAAATGTACCACTCTCTCTTTTTGCGCTGAATGTTCTTATTTTGATCTTGCGCTCATTTTGACGAGGAAACCTCCACATTCACGAAGTTTGGAGCATCCTTAAAATATTTTCCCAGACATATGTTCAACCGCTATTGAGGGTGATGACGCCGCAATGTTCTCGCTGGTCACACATGCTGGGAAGGAAGTGCTGGATGTAAGCAGCTTCTAATATTTTAAGTCGTCTGTGGTTAGTTTCCCTGATCAGGATGGACGTGTTTTGGGTGAGGTTACTCCTTGTCAGGTTCTGGTTGTGGATGGATTTTGAGTGCTCAGCCGGGCCAAGGCCTTTAAATGTAGAGGTAGAGCGCTCCCTCTCAAAAAATGGCAACCTCTATTACTAGAGAATTTTAGGTTTGTGACGTCAGCAGTTGCTCTCAAGGTGGAGCCGCCGATTTATTCAATGAGAATCGACTCCGGATCGTGGAGTGTTTTACGGTTTCAAGATGCATCTGGCGAGGGGTAGACCCAAGATTTATTACCCCACGTCCTCAAAAAACAGTATTATTGCCCCTAACACGCAACTTATCTCCTGATAGCCCCGTCTTCTACAATGCTCAGCGACAATGCGTTGCTAACAACTCTAGGCGATCGCTGACGTCATCACCATGGTGAATGCCAGATTTGAGGTTGCCATTTTTGGCATAGGCTAAAAAGCCGGAGCGCAACCCCTGAGCCGGGCCACCAGTTTGAAGGTGCATAGTTAGTCGGCGCGACAAGGAGGTAGTAGTATGTCCTATGTAAGAGGCTGTGTCACGGAGCTTACAATCTCCGTAGGGGCACTTATACTTGTAGACGACGTTAGTCTCTTTCAGGAAACTACTTTTCTCCTTGTTGCGTAGAACTAGATTGCATGACTTTGGGGATTTGTAATAGATTAGTAGTTTCATAGGCGGATCCAGGGGGGCAAGGGGGCACGTGCCCCCGATCGACCCTCGGCGCCCCCTGAAAGGTCGATGGCGCCCCCTGAAATGTCGCTTCCCACCCCGCCCCCAGGATGCGAAAGTCGGCGCCCACCGATAGGATTTGGCGCCCACCTGATAGCTTTGCCGGTCATAAATGGCGCCCCCTGGTCCGGATGGCGCCCCCCGGTCCGGATGGCGCCCCCCGGGAAGGTGCCCCCCCGATCGGCAATCCTGGATCCGCCTATGAGTAGTTTGATGTTGTGTCCTTCGTTCGGTTGTGTCTTTCATTCGGTTATACATATACATATATATATATATATATATATATATATATATATATATATATATATATATATATATATATATATATATATCTCCCTATTGAAAACAGACTAGAAATAGCCCAAATAGACCAGTGCAGGAGCGTGAGAGTGCAATGCTTATCAACAGATAGGCGGCAGACTACATTTTTAGACCAAATGTTAACATGAAGCTGCATATTGAGTGGTGCCAATCGATGAGAATCTCCAATAATAGTGGGGTGAGGTAAGCAGGACGCTGGTCTTACACAACAGCTCAGTTCCTTGCATATGTACGCCTTGGCGCCAATGGTGGCCTTTACGTTCTGCAGACTAGCAATTCCTGACTTGCCGCTCACAGCACGCAAATGCAGCAGTGGGCGGCCCAAAGTTGACATCCGCTGACTGTTCAGAATGTATCCATCTATTAGCCAGTATTGACGGAGGCACGCGTCTAAGCTTTAAAGGTGATGCAGTTGATGCAGACCCTACTGATCTGGTGAGCGATGCGGCCCCTGAACCATCCATTTGAGAGGTGATATACCCTCTGATCCAACTGGGAAGCTGTGCATGTTTTGACAAACGCAGGTATCAAATACTGAAGACAAAAGATACAAGAAACAGTGAAATGATTACAATTTGACTTGGTAAACAGGCCATGTGTCTATGGCACGCTGCAATTTTGACACCCCTGAGATAATGCAGTTGTCCCCTATGTGCTGTGCTGAAAAAACTCTTGTTGCTTGTGCTGCACGGTCCTATGATTCAAGCAGTTTGTATCTGTGGTGCAAGATCTTGTGAAGGTGGCGGGACAGATGGTGCCAGCGGGTACCACGACCCCGTGACCGTCTGTGCCGGATGCAGCGACTTCCTCTGTCTAGCTTGCGCTGAAGAAGCAGAGACGCCGCGCCACCTTCTGCTGGCACTGGTGGGGCACTGATAGTACCAGACTACGTCTGCTGGGTTCCATCTTCGCCAGCTGGAAGACGACGCGGCCTCTACCCTCCGGGCCCTACAGGGCCCTCGGGCTACGCTGAGCTGCCCCAGCCGGGGAACTGCTACTGACACTACAAGTTGCGTCAACAACAATAAAAAATGACACAAATGTACCGTCCAAAAGCAGAACACACCAAAATGGTGTAACACAAACAACAAGCATTGGTGGCTGTGTTGGCACAATCTGTCTGCTTGACAGCCTGTGCTGGTACATCATGACTTGGTGATACTTTGGCTCAATCTAACGTGACCTTGAATAGTTGTAACCAGGATTTATACTAAACCACCAGCCCGGTTTCAAGTGCAAAAGTATTTCTCGAGTGCAGTTGTTTTAATAACGGTCGACATAAAGTGAAATTGCTGGTATGGAAACATAAAGTGAGATTGTCCGAAAAATATTCAAATATGCATCGGTATCATAAGTTATCATAAACATATTTATGATAGCTTAGGAAGGGAACCTGCTAGCTAGTAATTTGGCTTGCATATTCGGTGAGTGTAAGAGAGAAAGTGGCTAGCAGTTGAAAGTATCAGCAGGAGGCCCCAGCCAGGCTTTATAAGCATGGTACGGGTTAGAAGCCCGCTCTCCTTCTGCCACGACGTTCCCAGTTAAGTGGTGCAGCGCACGCAGGCGTAACGATGTGAGTGTGCCAGGGCTTGTGTGTGCCAAGCCAAATCTCTTGCACCTCTGGGACACGAGTTTAACACAAGTGATGCATACTTGTAGCAATTTCAAAAAATAAGAAATCATGCCAGTCATTTTTTCAGCGCAGGAAGATCCCCGTCCTCATGTCCTCGGTCATGAGCCCCCCCCAGGCGTTGGTGTGTACGAAAACGGCCAGGCGGTGCCAGATTAAACACCAATTATGGTTATCAAAGATGATCGAAAGTAGCACTATTTACATTTTTCTTCTCGTACTACCGAATAAATTATACCGTTGTTTGTTGGAAAATAAAACGATTTGAGTAGCGTCCTCAAAGTGAGCTCTTTTTCCTCTAAGCGCTCACTCTCTCTCCCTCTCTCTCTCTCTCCCTCTCTCTCCTCTCTCTCTCTCTCTCTCTCTCTCTCTCTCTCTCTCTCTCTCTCTCTCCTTCTCTCCCTCGGCTCCAAGTATGTTAATGTCCGTATACTTCCCAAGGAAGAATCCACTTCTACTATGCAGTAGATTTACTTACGTTTGGAATATCTTAATTCCTCATTTTGGTCTGTAAATAATTTTGCATACCAGTTAGTCAGAGAACTGACAGATTTTTAGGTCAAAATACATTTGGAAAGGTATTGAAAACGAATCGTTTTGGAACCAACCAGGGCGAATAATTAACGTAATAGTAATTAGTTCGGCCTCATCACCACTGCACATTAGCACTTGCATTGACGGGGGCCTGAGCCACCTTCGCTTTGACTAGGGGGTGGGTACTTTGGCTCAATCCGACTTGACCTTGAATAGTTGCAACCAGGATTTATACTAAACCACCAGCCCGGTTTCAAGTGCAAAAGTATTTCTCGAGTGCGGTTGTTTTAATAACGGTCGACATAAAGTGAAATAGCTGGTATAGAATCATAAAGTGAGATTGTCGGAAAAATATGCAAATATGCATCGGTATCATAAGTTATCATAAACATATTTATGATAGCTTAGGAAGGACCTGCTAGCTAGTAATTTGGCTTGCATATTCGGTGAGTGTAAGAGGGAAAGTGGCTAGCAGTTGAAAGTATCAGCAGGAGGCCCCAGCCAGACTATATAAGCATGGTACGGGTTAGAAGCCCGCTCTTCTTCTGTCACGACGTTCCCAGTTAAGTGGTGCAGCGCACGCAGGCGTAACGATGTGAGTGTGCCAGGGCTTGTGTGTGCCAAGCCAAATCTCTTGCACCTCTGGGACACGAGTTTAACACAAGTGATGCATACTTGTAGCAATTTCAAAAAATAAGAAATCATGCCAGCCATTTTTTTCAGCGCAGGAAGTTCCCCGTCCTCATGTCCTCGGTCATGAGCCCCCCCAGGCGCTGGTGTGTACGAAAATGGCCAGGTGGTGCCAGATTAAACACCAAGCATGGTTATCGGATATGATCGAAAGTAGCACTATTTACATTTTTCTTCTCGTACTACCGACACATTTTACCGTTGTTTGTTGGAAAATAAAACAATTTGGGTAGCGTCGTCAAAGCGAGCTCTTTTTCCTCTAAGCGCTCTCTCTCTCCCCCCCCCTCTCTCTCCCTCTCTCTCTCTCTCTCTCTCTCTCTCTCTCTCTCTCTTTCTCTTCCTCGGCTCCAAGTATGTTAATGTCCGTATACTTCCCAAGGAAGAATCCACTTCTACTATCCAGTAGATTTACTTACGTTTGGAGGATCTTAATTCCTCATTTAGGTCTGTGAATAATTTTGCACACCAGTTAGTCAGAGGACTGACAGATTCTTAGGTCAAAATATATTTGGTAAGGCATTGAAATGAATCGTTTTGGAACCAACCAGGGCAAATATTTAACGTAATAGTAATTAGTTCGGTCTCATCACCACTGCCCATTAGCACTTGAATTGACGGAGGTCTGAGCCACCTTCGCTTTGATTGGGGGGTGGGTAACCGCCCCCCTAAGATCTCGAGAACACACTAGATAGCGGAAAACGGTAAACGGAGTTGGGTAACCCATCCACTTCTCTATCGAAAATACTTGAATATTCTTAGTCAGGTCTAATTTAAGGCCACTAGGGGTACAATGAAGAGGTCATAGCTCGTACCTGACCATAGGTCATCGATGTAAAAAAATTCCGGAACAAATATTAGAGAACTCGGTGGGCTCATTATGTTAGATGAGTTTCAATCGGATAAGTTCACCTGGTTCTGACTTATGCTATCTTAAACTTCTTAGGCCAGGGCACTTGACCTGTGCTGGTGACCTGACCTGAGATGACCTAATCTTAATATTTTGTCAAAAGTTGCAAAAATTATTAGAAAAAGGTCTGCCAAGTTCGGTGATGCTACGCGTCGCCATTTTTATGCTATCTCCAAAAAACCGAGGGGCGGGTACCCGGCCCCCGTCAATACGCGTGTTAAGATACTGAGCCAGTGATTCTTTGGCCCTTTCACTGACTGGAAAACCCAGTCGAAACCTAGAAATTCGTCGGTTCTTTGGTTCATAATATCATGATTTCGGCATACCTTCTCTATGCATTTACAGCTTATGTCAAAACTTCAAAAAAGACCCAGCTCCACGGTTTGTACGTTGGTTACGCCTGTTTACAGTACCTTCCGTATGTCTACAATTGGGTCAGCCATAAGTCATTCTATTGACGTGAAAGGGTACAAGCTGAGAAAGCAATATAAAAATCAAATTGCTCTGAACCCGTCGGCAGTCAAATATAGAGTTACAAATTTGTCTACAACTGAATTTCAATATCAAGTTTTCAAAAAGTGAATAATCTTTCAACCACGTCATTTTGACTATCGTCACTTGTCATTCTATTGCAAATGTCATCTTAGGGATTTTCAGGGAATCGAGGCAACCATTTAGGAAAGATATGAGTCAGAAAATCAAGACTGTTAATGGTCAGATTACTGGAGGTGAGCGGAAAAAGTGCCGTATAATGTTGCCGTAAAGGTCCAACCAATTAAGGCACACGTCCCTGTATTTGAATGAAACGATAATTGCCGCTCGAAACAATGTTCTGTTCCATTTCAATATATTTGGATAATTTCCATTTCCTGCAATTGCTCGGGTTTTAAATCCAAAGGGACTGGAATTAGAAACGATACACCGATTTTTTTGGTATTTTCTTCGAAACATAACCAAACGCTCAATTTTTACTTCATCTTAGAAAAAGACCCTAGCACACAGAATGCTAAGTTTCATGTTTGGTGTGAATCATATTGACTGAAGTGGAGACACTTTTTGACTTATCTAATTGTCTTGATGATTGCCCATGAAGTGGTCATGGGACTGCCCTGGTCCTGGGCTTTGGCGCCGAAAATCTCGTTACTACAAGCTGCCGCTTTCATTGACCTTATAACCTTGCATGAGTCAGTGTAGATCACCAAACCTAATGGTGTGTTATTTCTGGTTCGGCTGCTGCTACTTTGACTGTTGTATTTTTAGAAAACAAGCTTCCTTGACTTTGCCGGGGGACCTAGCCTAGCAATGCTCAAGAGGGAGCTGTGGCGGACGAGAACACCATTCAATATGGATGGCGTCCGCTCCTGTTGTAATGAAAAGACCAGAGGTCGGAAAAGTATCAAAGTGTCATCAACGGAACTTTAGACCATACTTGTGCAACCAAGAATATTTAGCCTTGGTACCAAAAGGAGATTATTTTCCGGATCCCTTAGTATTTTAACCCTTGCTCTATCGGGGTCATCGATGGCTCCCCTAAGGCTTTTTCAGAATAACAGAAAAAACTACGCCGCGCAGCACCGTGGTTAAGGGGTCTACCTCTCACTCAATAATTTTCCTACCATCTCAAATTTTTTCACCCCACGTCACTCTAGGTCAGGTCACCAGGCGAGGTCAATCAAGGTCACCTCACTTCAACTTCTGAGCTCTACTATAGCTGCATTTTAAGCCGATCGATTTGAAACTTTTTACACTTGATGACCCCTCCAGGGTATACAGAATGTAAATCCAGGATTTTCAGATTTGGTGACTTGAGGTCAGATCATGAGGAGACCTCCCCTATAGAAAAAGCATGAGGAAAAGCTGTCTTATGATCAAAAAGTCACAAAAATTATTGAAAGTGCTCAGGTGTCGCAGAAAAGTATTCATGGTCACTTTTTTACATATTACAGGGAATATATTTTCCCTTTGACCTATCTGAGGTCATCACAGGTCACCAGGGCCATACAAAGTAATTTGAAACTGATGTTACGGAAGGTCGGAAAGTGACCTTTCCGTATATCAAATGAAAGCCAGTGACGAAACATACACGTGACGTTTAACCCACGCCCCGCCGGGGGTCCGGCGCCACCTTCGCCCCACCGGGGGCATCGATGACCCCCTCTAACTCCGAAAATATGGGGGTTAGCAAAAATCAGCAGAGTGCATTAGAAAGCTTGCGTGAATTCAGTAAGAATTTACCTTGCATGCTTAAGCGCCCAGGTCAATGGTTTGACCTCCAGAGGTCAAGTTAGGTCACGGTAGGCTATTTTCATTCAAATATGCAATGCTTAAAAAAACTGGGCATAACTCTTATGCAATTAGAGCTATTGAGATCTGGTTAAGTACATTTGAGAGGAAATTGTCCGACCTTTTTCCGCTATGTGGAATTTTATGACCTCCCGCCAGTGGTTTGACCTCCAGAGGTTACCTCATGACGTAGTATGACCTAAGGTTACGAAAGGTCAGAAAGTAACCTTCCCGTATATCAAATGAAAGCCAATGCCGAGACATACACGGTGATCCTTAATTCAGCGCTTTAGCTTAATAGGTCAAAAGTTATTGTCAAAATACTGTTTTTGACCCCTTGGTGACCTTGGATGAACTTGAAGAGGTCAAAGGGCAAACATGGCCCCTGGAATCTGTGAAAGGGTGTCCAAGAACGCTTTTCTGAGCACATTGAGCATTTGCAATCATTTTTTGTGACTTTTAGGCCATAAGACAACTTGCCTCCATGCTTTTTTAATGGGAGAGGTCACCTGGTGACCTGACCTTAGGTCACGAAATAAAAAATCTCGGATATTCATAGTGTAGACCCTGGAAGGTTCATGAGGTGTAAGAAGTTTCAAATTGATCGATTAGGAAATGTAGCTCTTATAGAGCTCAACAGTTGAAGTGAGGTGACCTTAGTTGACCTCGCCTGGTGACCTGACCTTGGGTGACCCGGGGTAAAAATTTTAGGGATAATGGGAAAATTATAGGGTGAGAGATAGAGCCCTCAACTGCGGTGCTGCGTTTCGCCACTTGTCTGCTATCTTGAAAAAAACCTTAGGGGGGCCATCGATGGCCCCGGTGGGGCGAGGGTCAATTCAGTGCTTTAGCTTGATTAGGTCAACAGTTATCGCCGAAATAATGTTTTTCCACCTAGTGACCTGTGATGACCCAAAAAGGTCAAAGGGAAAATATCGCTCCTGGGATCCGCTTAATGGTGTCCAAGAACGCTTCCCTGAGTAATCTAAACATTTGAAATCATTTTGGTGATTTTTAGATCATAAGACAGCTTCTCCTATGCTTTTTGAAGTTTCAAATCGATCGGCTTAGAAATGTAACTCGTATAGAGCTCAAAAGTTAAAGTGAGTTGACCTTGGTTGACCTCGCCTGGTGACCTGACCTTGTGTGACCCGGGGTAAAACATTTCAGGGATAGTGGGAAAATGATGGGGCGAAATGAAGAGCCCTCAGCTGCGGTGCTGCGCCTCGTCGTTTTTCTGCTATTCCGGAAAAACCTTAGGGGACCATCGATGGCCCCCGTGGGGCGGGGTTTAAGACTTCCTTCATAGAGAAACTTCATTCTGGCGTAATCTCAAACAAGAAATATATAAGCTACGAACAATCAAACCTAACTAAAATTTTAGTTACCAAATCTTCCTGGTGAGCTAAACTTCTATGTTTCACCATTTCACATCATCAGCTCAGCGTCGACTGGAACGTCGCCACGCTCTGTGATTGGGCGGTCCGTGACGTGCGCACTGGCATGCAACTCGGCGACGTCCGCGCGGACTCAGGTACGTGGGTGTCAGGAGATCGGCTCTGTATAAAGCCACGCCGCCGCCGGCCATAGACACCAGCTTGTGGAGTCAGAGGTCGCGATGGCATTCCGTGGCTCTCCGTCTGCTGTCTGCATCGCTCTCTGGATGGCAGGTACAGACCATCTCGCCCAAATTACTTGCAAGAGGAAATTGGTGTGAACCTGACCTTAGATATTTTATTATATCTTCTGGAAATCAGTTTCAGCTTTCACCAAAACGAAAATCTTGTGTTCCCAAAACATATTTATTTGGCTGGATGCCTGGATTTGGGAAAAGCTAAAAAGGTAAGACCTTTTCCATTTTTATGGATCGAGTCCATCAGCTGCCAGAAGTTGGCAGTAGGAAAGGTTGCAAGGAAGCAGTATGTGACACTTGCTTTCCGAGAAAAATCACAAAGTTTTTATAGATTTCGCAGTGCTGGGCTGACGAGCATGATTATAAGTTAATAATAAATTGAATGGCCTCCCACCTCGAATCCCGAATGCAAAATTGAGCCACCACACTGATGTTATATATTCGGCCGTAGTCCTTGGTCAGAATCCTCATTATGCAAGACGTGAAAGCATAATTTTTTTGTCATAGTGTGAACAAGACCTCAAATATTCAAGGTCTCCACTTCAGGATCTTCATTTTGCTTCCGGGATTCTAGGAGGCCTGCTATGAAACGTATTATCAAAGTTTTTCATTTTTCATAATCTTTAGTATAGGTAAACGATTGAAAAATGTTTCGTCTACTACACCATAAATGATAATTCTTGAAATGGCAAAGAGGTCCCAGTCCCAAAAGTATTTAGAAGGGGCAGAAGCATCGCCTCTGACTTTTTTCTGGGGGGTTGGGGCAAACTCCGACTTGATGACGATGGGGAAAGGGAGTAAAAGGTAGGCAAAGTCGAAACATTCCGGTGAACGCTATCAAGGCAGGCTTAAAACTCGTCGATCAAGTGCTGATTTTATTGGGGAGAGGACATGGCCCCTGCTCGCCCGGTTGGGGATACGTGTTTCCAAGTTACCTGAACTTCGACGCTCATGGTAAGGGGTTAAAAGGGCAATCGGGTCCTGATTGGTTTGGAAAGTACACAATCTGTGGTTTGTTTGAGTCAATTGCGCTCTATGGGTTCAGCGTTACCGCTGATTATCATTCATTTTCCAAACCGTCCCGCACTTTTAGTACACGAGGTAACAACTATGGGTTTCCTAAGTTGCGGCCTTCTATGAATTCCGAACTTTGACCCCGCCCAGAAATTTTCGAACCCGCTGAAAATGATGTCAGGAACGTAAGAGGCCGATGGTAGGATGCCTATTTTCTTTCCGTAAGTACAATCATGAGTTTTACATTCAGATGTGGTAATATTGAATACACTAATGGGGTATATCTCATCTCTCATGCTCGTCAGGCATATTTCAAGGAAACACCAGTGCTGAATTGTTTTAGATCCCTCGGATGGAAGTGCCCAAGAGTGACCTACTCCAATCCTGCACAAGCCTCGATGGAACTGATGTGTTTTGTTTACAATCTTTTGCTATTTTTTAAATATATATATATATTTTTTTAAGTGAAAGGGGTCTGCGCCTCAGTAAATATTACGCGGTGACGCCGCTGCTTTAACCTGCTTAAAATTGTAAGAGATAAACTCTTTTCCTTCAGACAATCGAATCATACGTCGCATCTCCCTTGAATTTGCATACTTAGATTGATGAGTTTTGTCTTCTCTAAGGCTGCTACTTTTAGTTGTCTGAATATGAAATGGCCCAAGTCATGTTTGGATTGAAAATATCAAATGCTGTCAAAAACAATATTTCTTAATGACATATCCTTTAGTAAGGAGGTTTGAGAACATATGTAATGGTGCAGAATATTGCAGCGTCGCGCCATGTACGGTGCGTCCGCAGATAATTATCAATTTTGTCGCTCGCATCATTATGGGGCGCTGCAAACGCGATCACACCAGTGACGTGGTTTGAACCTTGGGATATGACAGCAAAAGAGCTAGGAATGCACCTTACCTTGTGCACTTCGAAGCGCATCTAACTTACAGGAGCGTCGGATAGTCTTGCCGATATGTTCATGACTCGTGGTGGGATAGGACAGCGGAGCTCGGGAAGGGTTACCCATGTTTCTCTGTCTCGCATTAGATCTGATTTGGGTAAAGGTCAGTTCGAATATCGTGCTGCGCTGGCTTATAACGCACTGTTTCTCAATATCCGTCAATCGTCAACCCGCAAATTCAAAGGATGCTCGAAGTGGCGCCTGCAGCGGAATTGGAAGCCTTAAAGATGTATATGGTTTCTTACCTTAGTTCCGGGTTTATTCCTTCAGCCATTACTTCGACTCCTGAAAAACTAAATCTCCAGGGATTGCTCAATGTACACAATGTAAAAAATATAATTATCCAAAGAATTTTGATGAAATAATATCATAAAATCACATACATAATCCTGGCCATTTTTGACAGAGGTTTGTTTAGTTTTTCGTATTCATATGCTTTATTTGTTCCCTCATTCAATACAGTTATTTTTTAGGTGTCATATATATTAAATTATTATCTTCAAGCTTTTAATGTTGCAGAACCTACTGTATTCAATTAAACATACTTCTGATAATTGTGTTATGAAAAATTAGGCTAAGTAAGCAATTAAATGACAATATAATTGTGTTTCCGGCCAAAGCAGCCAACAGACAATGGTATCATGTATTTTCCGCTCTTACCCCTGTATCCCTTGGGATGGATCGAAAGCTGCAGTAGACTAGGTTGTGCAAGAATATCTCAGCGACTTATCAGCCTTGCAGCGTTGTTCATTCATGAGTGTCAAGTCTTGGCAAGAGCTGGGTCGGAGTCTGGTCAGGATTCCATGAGATGGTATCCTCTATTGATCTCTCCAAAGCCACTAGGTAAGAACAGAAACAGGAACATTATTCATGTCTCTCACCAAGGCCGGTGCTATCAATTATGGAGGCTCAGGGGCTGGGAAAACGCTCTGAGTTTAACAAATTTGTCACCCGGCCCTCCCGGTTCTGCCCACGAGGACCGCTTTCTAAATCGATATTTGCCTAAGACTTAACATTTCCAAACCTCGGAAATATGGAAATTATTTATCTCCATTTGTGGTTGCGGCCCTGCTAAATACGCCATTTCTGATCTACCTTCTCCAGCTGGCTTAACTTGCAGATAATTGAATATAAGCTTCAGTCGACTGGTCTAACCTTTATGACCAAAGCATCTGAGGTGACACCCGTCTACTTTACATTATCGCACATTTTTCCCCTGGAGCATCATCAAAAAATGTCATGGCATGATACCGCCCACAGAAGATTACTAGTTCTTGTAAAAATTAGTCACCATGTAGATGTTTACGTGTAAACACTTTGCTGCGTAGAAAAACCTTATCACTAAACTGGAACGAATCACTCCTATGGTAACAAAATAAATGTAGACTGTGACAAATGGGTGGATCCAGGGGGTAAACCGGCCGTGGCCCAGAAAGCAAAAAGGGGAAATCAAACCCTCTTAATCCTCCCAATCAGCCTAGTATTTTATAATTAACAAATTATGGGGAATGCGTCCGTCACCCAAAAGCATTCTTAAACAATTTTGTCCGTTCAAAGGGTACCACTTTAAAGGCGAAAAGTTGATTCACTGCACCAGTTTGATTCTGTCGGACGCCGGCCTCACCGATCAACGTTTTTTTTGCTCGCTGACATGGGTTGCCCCCCCAAACCAACCGGCCCCGCTGTGACACACTGTGCATATAACGTCTTTTTTCAAGCGCAGTTATGTCCTCTAGAATAGAAATCAAGCTATTCGAAACCATGCCTCGTTCAAATTCTGATTTCATCACCGAGAGTTAAATGAAATTTTAACTCTCAAGTGGTCTGGCCGCTATATTACAAGCGCCTACTGGCCTTACTAAAAAGTTTTTACTTTTTACTATTTACAAAGTGTACTTTCCATCAATTCTGGTTTCAAAATGAACGTATATGAACCACTTAATGCTTAATAATGATATACTAACTTTGATATCATCAACAACACAAATTACACGTGAGGCCCTGGACGCCAGTCGAATACGAGAGTTCAAGTCCTCTGACAATTTATGATATACGAAAAAACATAATCGGTCATAAAACCATGACAACTACCGATTAACTTCAACCCCGGTGGGACTCCGAGCCACCTTCGCCCTGGTGGGAGGTGTTTGAACACCCCCTCGAACTCGGCCTCTATGCGGGATAGCGAAAAAACGTGAAAGCTGGTGGATACCTCATACAAATTCATGAAAAAACTATATGGTCATTTTTTGCCTCAGGTCAATATTGGGGCGATGACAGGTCAAAGAAGGTGGCATTTTGAGTAGAGATTTTGGGCTCTAGCGTCTAACAGAGTTGAGTTAGAATCATTTTTAGGCACTATTCGCTCCTTCTTGTCACAGAAAATCAAATTATGTATAATATGACCATTCTAGGTTAAAAATAAAAATGACCTGACCTTAGGTCAAGTCAAGGTCACTTTCCAGCCTAGCATAGTCAATATGCACCTTAGTCGACTTGCAATAGCAATCCAAAGGTAATGATATCGAAATAAAAACTGTATCGCTATTTCCTGTTAAGTTATTGACCTAAGTCTGAAAATTGCTTAACCCTATTTCCGTCAGGCTCCCGGCTACCCCCTATTTCCGGCAGGGGGGCAATATCGGCCCCCCTAAGATCTCGTAATCTAACTGGCCGATTTTGAAAATTCAAAGTGCTATAGATTCCCCTGACGCTAAACTTTATTTTGAAAAAAAGAAAATTTCAAAATTTTGATTTTTAAGGAGAAAGTCGTGCAAAATATACAATTTTTGTGTATTTTTTAGATTTTCCATAACCCTTGTCTCTGTTGTACGATTTTCACAAAACTAGTTCAGATTTACAAATAATTGACCCAAAATTGTCATATACTCGAGTTACGCAAAAATTCGAAATTCAATGGCAGTTCCAGGACCAGGACTATGAGGGGAAATATATACAACCTAAAAAGTTTTTGTTACGCGGATTAGAAGCCGTGATATACTGCTTGGCATCTTTGACACATAAATAAATGAAAAAAAGTGAAAAACTCATCAGGGGTGGATGCAGTAAGGTAAAACAGTGGGGTAAAATACATCCCAACAATATGCGAGTGGTATGCATGAGTATATTAGTCCCTCGACTAGTTGAAATTTATTTCTGATAATTTTTACCCTCCCATGGCAGCTCTGGGAAAGGGGGTGACATAGGCGGATCAAGGACTCTCGTCGTGGGGGGGCGGGTGGGGGTGATTGGAAACACATTTTTAATATACAACGATATTGAGTCGCGGCGGTGATACTGGCTGGGAATATGCATTTTGAAAATGTGTAGTGACTGGACACGCCTCTGGTAATCTAGAATTTGGTTATAACTATTTTGAATTTTCATATACCCAATTGTATTCGCCCTGGCACGGCTGTAAGCAGTCTTCTCACTTACTAACGTTTAGTCCTTCTTGATAACATTCCCCCCATTTTGAACTGCTGTAACCGCCCCTGATGAATACAAATAGTGACAATTGTGAATGCACTATCATCTCACATAAAAAATGATATAATAAAACCATATAACTGGTATCAGGATCAGCAGAGACGGCTTCCTTTTACAAAGAACCCATCGCATACGATAATACTTGGTTTGTGGATAGAACCTCCCCAAAAACCCAGCCATAGCTCCGCCCCTGGTAAATATATAATATTGACAATTTCAGAAAACCTGCCTGTACTAGTTTTAGGAAAAGTCAGGAAGTTTCAAAGTTCTATCGCAAGCCGTTTCGGAGATATTCTTGAAAAACCTTAGGGGGCAATATTAGCCCCCCCTGCCGGAAATAGGGTTAAGTAGCCCCAGATGACCTCTCAAAGGTCACAGGGGCTGGGGGGACTCAGGGGCTGGGAAAACGCTCTGAGTTTAACAAATTTGTCACCTGGCCCTCCCAGTTTTGCCCACGGGGACCAGTTTCCAAATCGATATTTGCCTAAGACTTAACATTTCCAAACCTCGGAAAAATGGAAAATCAGGGGGCGCGGTAGTGGAGTGGTCAGCGTAGCTGTCTGCCACGCAGCCGACCCGGGTTCAAGGCCCGGCGGCTTCCCTGAACAAGGAGCAAGCTGGCTCCCGGGAAACCCTTCCAACAGGGAATGAGTTGGCGACGCCATATGACCCTGGCAGTGGCGTCGATAAGCCCTAAAAATTTTAATCTTAGGTCATCGATATGAAAAATCCCGGAATATACTTTGTAGCACTCGGTCGACCCATTATGTGGTAAAAGTTTTAATCCGATACATTCGCCCATTTTCTACTTACGCAACCTTAAAACTTTTGGAGGTGAGGTCACTCGACTTGCACTGGTGAACTGACCTGAGATGAACCGACTTTAAAATTTTGGGGAAGCTACGGAACTGGTCAAGGATAAGGTGTGCCAAGTGCGGCGGCGCTTCGCGCCGCACTTTTTTCATTCCGCCAGAAAAAATAAAACGGGGTGTTCAAACACCTCCCACCGTGGCGAGGGTAAAACAGACGACGATTGGACAACTAGCCCTCTTTATTGACATGACATACTTCATGCATTATATTTAATCACATTCTATTCTACCATCACGTAAGTCACTTTCTCAGTGCGTGTACGGGACCATCTGTCCTCTCTCCCGATCACTAACAAGTGGGACTTCTGACAGTTTCGGCAGTGAAACTGGCCCCGACAGCTCGAGCGGATGACGAGACGGTGCTAGTGCGGGATCTCAGCTTCCTGGACCGGCTAACCAACCCGTGCCAGATCACGCGCACCGGGGCACTTTTACCGCCGCAGCACCGCGGCGCCGACGGCGACGGCGAAGTTCGTGAGCTCAGCATTGAGATCCAGCTGGCCCTCAGTCTGGTCTCCACCGTCCGCGACGCCTCGGTGAGTCGGCAGATGGGAAGGGGCGGGGGGAGGAAAAGGGTCCGCTGGGAGATGGAGAAAGGGAGGTGGAAAGGAAAAACTTCATTCCAGACTAAGACTGGCTTAGGTGCACCAAAATGCAATGGAGTATAACTTTTCCTAAAATTGAAAAATGCATCGTGCATTCCAGCACTGGATTAAAAGTGAAAAACAATTCAGCTACAATGACTCCTGCAAAGGGGTAGCTCATCACTTGTTGTTTCCTCTTCAATGGATAGAAAGGACCAAACACACTTGAGTGTTTTAGCACAACTTCTATCAGCTTATCATTATGACAAGCTATTTAAATCGTACGGAAAAAGTTGTTCCAGAACTGTTTTACTTCTAAAAGGTTTATGTGACTCGGCTGCGGGCTCAATAATTTTCAAGGTAGATCGAGTCCGGCTCAGTCTTCACCTCCGGTGCCCTGTATGAAACAGCTGACCTAGTAAACCGTCTGGTCTTGGCGGTGTTTGACACTCCAGCACGGTCTGCTTCCAGGGCGTGCCAGACTGTGCGGGACTGCATCTGGAGAGCCAGCCCGTCGTCAGCGACGTGTCGGGCGACTCGGTGAGTGGTTCGACAGGTGACCTGCACTTAGTATGCTGGTTTATTTGTATCGTGTTTCCCTTATGGCTGCAGCCAAAGGCGTTATTGCGATTTGAAGTGCAGGCTGGAGAAAATTGTCACTGAAGTCTGAAGTACTCCTGAAAGGCCAGAATATTTTCGACTATTTTGCATTTCCGATATAATGTTGATAATTCCGATCTGAGAGATTATCCACCAAAAACGCGGATGCAAAACACAAACAACTGGGAAACTAGCTTTATTTTTAAACTTATAGGATTCCATTTAGTAGTTAGAGTCAGTGGAAATTCTAAGGATGGGGTAGGGGATCAGAAAGCTCCATTGATTCGAGTCCTCTATAGATTTTGCATTTACGGATCAGTGCAAAGCTGTCCAGGACCCCTAGGTTCAGAAGAAATATTATTACCAGCAAAAGGAAAAGACCATCTAACCATCTTGATGGGAATGAAGCGTGACAGAAAATGATGCAAGCTGACCATCACTTATACTTGTCAGCAATGCTCTTGGACCTCTTGACGGCTTGCAGTGCAGCCTAACATTTCAGTAGGGCAGCGCGGTCGGAATCTGCGACCAATCAAAGCCTGGCGGTGCAGTCTAACAATTCAGTGAGTCTGGCGGTACAGTCTAATAATTCAGTGAGCTTGGCGGTGCAGTGCACATGTAAATGGCAAAAGGCTAAAAGGCTAATAAAAAAGGCACAGTCTAATGATACATGGCAAATTAAAGTGAACAGCGAACATTATATTGCAGGAATGGTCTTGAACATCTAAGGCCAAAAGGACTTCTCCTGGTTGTTCAACGCTCTTAGAAACTCCGCTTTCCCCAGGAAGTGTTCGTGTATCCACTTGATATACCTCAGTCGGTAGTTCCCTCCAAGCTCCCAGAAACTGTCCCTACTCCAAGATGTGCCATAGGATCAGGAAATCTGCAAACGAGGTGCTGGACATACGTGGATCCAGGGGAGCAGTGGCGGGTCCAGGACTTCATTACTAGGGGTCTAGGGGCTCGAAACCCACCCACCATTGCCTCGGAATAGCCCCCCGGCTACGCATGAACTACAGGCACTCTGATATGGAAGGGAAGGGGCTTGAGCCCCTAACTTCCCTTGTATCCACCACTGCAGGGGAGTATGGGATCTCGCGTTCCCCTTCAAACCTGGGCGCCACCTGAAATGGCATCGACATCCACTGAAGTGTTCTAGGCGTACCCCACCTTAAACGTCGCTTGCCACCCTACCTCTTGCCCTGTCAGCCCTCAGGGTACGAGTATCAGCGCTCCAGTGATAGCATTTGACACCGATCCCTGATATGTTGCCCTGTCCCAAAATGGCGCCCCTAACCAATTGCCCCCTTTCTCAACGCGACCGGAAATCCTGGATCTGCCTATGGTGCTGGTGGCAGCCACCCACAGACCAGTGTCGGATTTAAAGACCGGTGGTTTGGGGGAGGGGTGGCCACAGGGCCCAACATCGAGAACAACATATGTTTTAAAGAAATTCGGAAAAAATCGGTGACCTGGGGGCAATTGCCCGATTTACCCCCCCCCCCTAGATCCACCAGGACATCAGACATAGGGAGACTCCCCCGACTTTGGAACCCAACCATCCGAGATTAGAAACTCAAACAATGAAATTTGTCATCAGGCTGCCATCATTTGCTGTTGCAAAAAAGCCAGCGTCTGGATTTGAAACAGAGTTTGCGAGATGCGTGCAATGGATATCATCCTCGGCATATTGTTATGCTATCTTACCCAGCAAACTAAGCCGCCAGTATAAAGTTGTACCTTTTCCTTCCCGGCTATTGTTCTCCTTCTCATGTGCCAACGGTGACATTTTCCCTTCTCAAGATATTCGATTATGGGATATTCGAGATAGGGCCTGCAGTGAAGGTATAGTTTCTGTAAGTCCTATACCGCTAGATGCAGGATTTAACTGCTGTTAGCGCCTCAGATAATGTACCCCAGCTCTTCCTGAACCTCTGGTGCGCTGCATCCCCACGAATAAAACATTTCCGCCCAGGAATTAACATGCCTGGGGGCATCTGATATATCCAGGGATAAGGGGTTTGGGCAGCCGGAAACTGAAACCGATAAACAAGACCTAGGGAACCCTCAAAACACACTGTAATCCACTGATCTTATTGTACCGTGTGTTACGAATGCCGCACAGTAAGTTAGTTTTTTAGTAATATGCAAAAAAATAATTTTTCATCTCCATCTGTAGCCACAGCATATCTGGCCGTGGATTGTCATGAATTTTACAGCTTTTCTGAACTTAACACGCCATTGACGGGGGTCTGAGCCACCTTCGCATTGACGGGGGCGGGTACCCGCCCCCTAAGATCTCGAGAACCACGGTAGGTAGCGAAAAACGGTAAACGGCGTTGGGCTGCCCATCCACTTCTCCATCGAAAACATTTGAACCATTTTTTTGTCAGGTCACATTTAAGGTCACGAGAGGTCAAAACATGTCCGTCATAGGGATAACATGTAAAATTCAGTTTTTCGGCCATTACATCTGAACAAGTAAAAGATAGAGCAAAACGACTTGAACTATATGAACCCTCTTAGCAAGCCGAATCGAATGATATATAATTTGACCTTGCTAGGTCAAATCAAGGATTTGACCTGACCTGAGGTCAGGTCAGGGTCAAATTATATAAAATGCATATCATTAGAACTGCAAAGCCCAGGCGAGTCTAATGCAGCTAAAATAAATGCCTTATCACCATCCGTTACTGAGTTATTCCGTAAAAACCATTTTTCCCATGTATTTCCAATGGAGAGGTCATGCCTCGTACCTGACCTTAGGTCATCGATATCAAAAATACCGGAACATATGTTAGAGAACTCGGTGGGGCCATTATGTGATATGAGTTTCAATCGGATAAGTTCACCCTGCTCCGACTTATGCTATCTTAAACTTTTTTGAGGTCGGGTCACTTGACCTGTACTGGTGACCTGACCTGAGATGACCTAACCTTAAAATTTTCACAGAAGTTGTAAAAATGATGAGGAAAAGGTATACCAAGTACGGCGGCCTACGCGCCGCCGTTTTTCTACTATCTCCGAAAACCGAGGGGGCGGGTACCCGCCCCCGTCAATGCGCGTGTTAAGCTCTAAGTGTACACCCAGAGTCACCCATTTGTTCACGTATTGATTCACTAAACTCATACGTTCATACCAAAAACATAACTTTTCCCCTGTCCAAGTTTCTTCGTCTTTTTCCTCTCCCTCCCCCTTTCTCCCTCTCTCTCCTTCTCTCTCTCCCTTTCTCTCTCTCTCTCTCTCTCTCTCTCTCTCTCTTTCTCACTCCCCTCCCTCTCATCATGCATTGTGAGGGGTCTTGGTACCGAGCGTGCAATTTCATGTAACGAACGAAATACATTTACCAGATGTACCCTTGCATTGGGTTCCACTTGGACCAGGTTTTCCTAGATGTGTACCGGGCTACCATGTGCCAGATTTATGTACTAATGTGTTTTGTTTCAGCTGCGTCAGGCGATGCTGGAGATGTACCGGGTGGCCATGTACCAGACGGCGCACCTCTACCTGATGGCTCAGGAGCTGGTGGAGTCTCACCACACTTGCGGCAACGAGAGTTTCCAGCTAGTGGACCAGATCCTCTCGTACGTTATATTACGTCCAGCCCAAAAGTATTGGTTTTAGCAGCACTGGAGGATTCAGGGGGTGGGGGAGTAAAAATAAATTTGACCGTCAAGTTATCTAAATTTTGTAATAACAATTCGATAGTAATCGTGTTCTTGGTAGTTTTGTAACTGCAAAAGCCTGATAAGTCATTTTGTCCAGCTTCGCCTCGGAGTGTGTGGAGATGAGGCTGAAGGACCCATTCAGCAGTTGTTGGGGAAAGCACAAGGAGGCCTTAGCTGGACTGGTTCTTTCCAGCAGCAGTAGGGCTGTTTGAGAATGAGTTAGACTAATCATTAACGTCTATAACTACTACCGCTCAAACGCCATTTTTGGGAGCACAAAGCAGGCGCTTTAGTTGGTGTCAGATATAGATTGAATACCACAATTGTGTTTTAACCCCTGTGCTTACATTATCTATATAGTTATTAAGTTGGATTGTAAGAGAAAATTATCATCGAAAGGTTTCATGTATTTTCTCATGGTTTGTCTTCTTTCTTGATCAACTTCTCTTTCCTGGGTTAACGTTGTGTTTTCATTGCGTCTCACATTCATACCTAAATTCACCGCTATTTGTCTGTGTTTAGCCTGGCAGGAAACCTGCAGAATATCATGTGCGTTGTGTCGGAGGCCATCCCGATGCAAGGCCTACAGCCTGTGATTGCGACAGTCAGCAAGACAAGGCTTCACAAGTACAGGGACTGCCCGCGCCGACTGATGAGGTACTCACTACTCACACTTACATAGAGACAGAGAACCAAAAACTGTTGCTCTGTGATGCTAACCAAGTTAAAAAGACTTATTGAGTAGAATCTTTAGGAACGTCCACACAAAAACAAAAAGTTATAATATGTTTTGGTGGAGACCGTCACAGAAGGTACTAAGCATCAACGAAGGAAACGCATCTTATTCGATGCGCCTAGAAATCAACGATTATTCTGTATACCAGCAGGGTTTAACATAGGCCCTATTTCTGCAGGAACTGTCTAGTGCTGGAAAACACCGCTGAGGTACTTGCTCTGGCGCTCAAGTACGTGCAGCAAATGGACATCGCCAACAGCGAGTTTCTGCGGTTGCGCGAGGCCCGCGGCCGTCCACGGCACACACTGCGCCCCATTGGCTCCACATCGAGTCTGTGGGCCTCCGGAGTCAGAACGTAACTGAGCCGCCAAAGATACCCCCGACCGACATCTGCCCACATTAACGAGACAGCCAGAGAGTGAAACGACCGTGCGACAATTAAAATATTTCTATAAACTCATGGTTGTGACCTGAATCAACTAGGCCAGTGGAACCCGATGGTTATTGATACCTATACATATATTTCCTACTACCATTTGCATAGGATGGAGGTTTCAAATATTTCCCACGCCCAAGGTTTGCTATAGGTCAGTATAGGTTTTTGGTGCGCACACCATCAAATCCTAAGCATGGAGCAGTAAAGTGACTGCATGACGGCTATATATATATATATATATATATATATATATATATTTATTTATTTATTTATTTATGTATATATATTCTCCCTATAGATCACAAATATAATACGACTCAAAGATAACTGTTTAGTAAATGAGAATCTTCAATGTCGTATTTATCCAAAAACATTTAAAATCAGACGAAACACTCCTTAAATATAGGAACACAAACATCTACTCGCACTTGATGGAGCGCAACTGTCTTCTGCTCCACCACTTTGCTCCCGGAGCAAAATATGTTCTTTTGTTCTTTTCCAGACTTTTGAATTTGGCCAATGTTTTAAAACTGTACATGCCGTTCAGTGTCATCACGATGTATTTTCCTACTGGTATAGCTGGATGGCTATAATAGTATATCGTTTTTTTCTTTTTTTTTTATGCTGACTTTTCTGTCTCATGTGAAAGAACCTAAGGTTCTCTGGTTCTCCAGCCTTGGAATTTTGCTTTGTGTCTCCGTCCTAAATATGTGCAATGAAATGGACTGCATGAGGTATATCTAAGACTGTCTTGATGTACACTGAAGTACCCTGGCAACACCAAGAGAACATTGAATTTCAAAAATAATGATGAAATCTTGTCATGGTTTGATAGGATGTAATGTGCAGCTAATATACTCAAATTGAGAGCCCTATACCAATTTCATCGCTGGAAGATTAAGGTCAAATCAAGATCTAAGCTGTGCGAATCATCAGTGCCAACTCATTATGCGCGAACAAGTTTGTGACAATCCAACCTGATTCTGTATTTTTTTGGGTTTAGGTGCATTTTTGAATTTAGGAAAGATTGGTTTCAGGCACTACCTCCAACGCTTGTGGTGCGTGTGGTATTAGGGTATTTGACATGATGTGGATGTGGTGACATTGGAGGAAATGTTTTAATGACTTTGCCAAGAACTGCTATTTGAATTTTCTCATACTGCCTAGGGGCACCAAAAACTGTGATCATCTTGCCAGCACCAAAGGCACGTGAACAACGCGCATTGTGCCGTGATGAGCTGGGACTACTGCCGTGTAAATGTGGTTGTATAAGTGTCTGTCGAATTTCCAAGCTGGTCGAAAAGAAAAAGAAAAGGAGCATTACATATTGCATACATTTATGTCTGTCTGACGGTGAACTGGAGCGAGCAATGACTATGATAGAGAGAACAAGTTATGGACAGGATATGAAAAGGTATATGTCCTGCCTAGCCTGAAATCTAGCCAACAAGTACGGGGCATTTTCACGAAGTTTAGTGGGGCATGCACACCAGACATCTTAGAATTTCAAGATATCTTATTAGGGGTGAATTATCTACGGCGCGTCATCAAACCATACCAATCTTACTTTCATACGAAAAACAGCTTTGGAGTGATTGCTTGGGGCAGTCTGAGCAGTTTTAATGCACTGACGGAGGTCTGCGCTACCTTCGCTTTGATGGGGGGGCTACCCGCCATCCCCCCCAAGATCTCAAGAACCACACTAAAAATTGAAAAACGGTAGACCGTAAGGGATAGCCCATTCAATTCTCTATAGAAAACATTTTAACCATTTTTATCAGGTCACACTTAAAGTCACTAGAGGTCAAGACATGCCATCACTAGGATAACATGTAGATGAAGGTTTTTCAGTCATTATGTCTGAACTAGTAAAGATAGAGCAAAACAGTTTAGTACATCGGAACCTTTGCACCAAGTCAAATTTAATTATATCTAATATGACCGTGATCGATCAAATCAGATCAAATATATAACGAGACCTAATCTGAGACCATGTGAAGGTCAGGTTAGGTCAAAATGCACATCATTAGAACTGCAAAGGCTAAGGGACATCTCTTGCTGTTAAAATAAACGCTTGATCACCATCCATTACTAAGTTATTCAGGTAAGCCCTAGACCCGGTGGGGGTATTTGAACACCCCCTCGGGTTTTTCCGGCCCCACAAAGAAACTGCGGCGCGTATCGCCACCGTACTTGGCACACCTTATTATTGATCAATTCTGCAACTTTCCCCAAAGTTTTAAGGTTAAGGCATCTCAGGTAAAGTCATCAGTGCATGTAAAGTGACCTCACCTCCAAAAATGTTTAAGTTGACGTAAGTAAGAACAGGAAGAATCTATCAATTTAACATTTATGTTACGTAATGACCATCGGAACCCTGAGGGAACTCTGAACCACTGACACCCTTCAAGGCCCTCTGTCGACAGTAGGGCCTTCTCTGGTTAACTGCGCTGTCCTTGACCGATAAAACCACTATGGCCTTCAGGGCTCTTTGAGCTGCAGGGCCCACTACGAGTCGTAGGGCCAGCTACAGCCGTCAAGGCCCTGTCTAACCAGCCAGGTCCTCTTTAAGTGTGGAGGTCATCATGGCTAGTAAGGGCTAGTAGCCCACAGGACCCTCTTAAACTAGAGAAGCCTCTGAACTAGTATGACCAACTGTTAACGCAGGGTTCTCTAACGCCAGCGGGGCCCGCTCTGCTCAGCAAGGCCCTCTGCAGAGGCGTAACCAAGGAGAAGCGGCTGGCGCAGTAGCCCACATGAGAGCCCGGAGGACCCCCTCGAGGGCGCGCTGACCCTACCGCACCATACTCTGTGGCCCGTCGTGGAACATTCATATCAGACAGGGTCCTCTCAAGCTTTCTACAAAATCCCATTCCGTGACACGCAAAGCCCTTTTGACTATCGAAACTCTAAACATAGCAGCCTCTGAACGACTGTGGATGTTCCCAGGGACCTCTCTCAACAGAAGGGTCCTGTTTGGTGAGGTGTGCCCTCTTTAACCTACGCCCCACCGGGAGTCCAGCGCCACTTTGGCCCCACGGGAGGCCATCAATGCCCCCCTCCCCTCTAACTCCGAAAATATGGGGATTAGCACAAATCTGAAATATGCATTAAAAAGCTTGCAAAAATCCGGTAAGAAATTACTGTGCATGGTTAATTGCTCAGGTCAATGGTTTGACCTCCAGAGGTCAAATTAGGTCACGGTAGGCTATTTTCAGTCAAATATGCATTGCTTAAGAAAACTGGGCATAACTCTAATGCCATTAGAGCTATTGAGATCGGGTAAAATACATTTGGGAGGAAAATGTCAGACCTTTTTTCCGATTTGTGGAAGGTATTGACCTCCTGCCAGTGGTTTGACCTCCAGAAGTCTCCTCGTGACCTAATGACCTTATGGCTAGCAGGGCCCACTGCGGTTCACAGGGCCAACTATGATCGTCAGGTCCCTATATGACCAGCTGGGTCCTCTTTGAGTGAGAAGGCCATTGTGGCTAGCAGGGACCTTTTGCCCACAGCACCCGCTCTGACTATCAGGACCCTCATTCACTGCAATAGCCTTCAAAATAATTGGACAAACTGTTTTGCACGGGGGTCCCTATCGTCATCAGGACCCTCTCTGGTCAGGTGGCCCCCCTACAGAGGCTTAGCCAAAGAGAGGCTGTTAGGTTGACGACACCCTGAATGCCCCCTCGAGGACGGACTGCTCAGCCGCACTGTTCCCTGTTGACCGCCGTGGAACCTCATGTCAGACAGGGTACTCTCAGCCCTCTCCAGCATTCCATTCCTTAAAAAGCAGTTATCTTTTGACCGTCGGAACCCTCTGAAAAAAGGGGTCTTCTGAATCACTGTAGCCCCAGGATCCTTTGTCGCCTGTAGGACCCGTTCTGTTCAGCTGGGCCCTCTACAACTGATAAAGTCATTATGACCAGCAAGACTCTTTGGACAGCCAGGCCCACTGGGACTTACAGTGCCAGCTATAGCCAGCAGGGCGCTGTCTCAACATCTGAGCCCTCTTTATGTGAGAAGGCGATTGGGGCAAGCAGAGACGTTTTTAGGCTGGGGGGCTCACTTTATCAAGGCCCTCGTTAACAGAGAAGCCTTTGAACCAGGGATATCGATAGGACTCTATATTGTCAGCAGGGCCCTCTCTTATTAGCTGGGTCCTTTGAAGGTAATGCTGAGGGCTCTGTTGTTCCTCTAAGCCCACCACAGAACTCTGTAGTTTGTAAAGTTCTTTGAAACAGCAGAAAATTTTGAGCTGCAAGACCTTTTATGGTTAAAATTCCCCAATAACCAATTTAATCTATAGTCATGAGGGTGCATTGTAACCCACAGGAAACTCGCTAATACGCAGAACCAGATGGGCTCTCTTTTTTAGGGACAAGCCTCCGTGTTTAGCATGGTCCTTTGTAGCCAGTAGGGCCTACTGTGCTATCAGTAGAATATATGTAACTATGGTTAACTTTGAAACCAGTTGAACCCATAATTGACCGTAGACCCCGCTATATATGGAGGGGTCCTTTGACAGCTAGACAATGGTCAGCAAATTTGGGGCGTCCTGGCGTACTATCCATGTATCCTGGTAGCTGCCATGGTGTACTGCCACTGCGTACAGGTCAAACACAGGGTTGCCAGAGGCCTGCGGATGCCTGCAAGCCATCCAACTGAGGTCGAGGTCGCTAAAGGGAAGAGTAAGGTAAGCGTGCGCCTTGTGCGATGGGTTGCCGCTCCAGCTGCATAATCAATACTGATGGCCGGCGCCAGATTTCGAAATTTTTGAGTTGTTAATTAGCCTATATCCTCGAATCCTGCATGTACAGCAAAAACATACTTAGTGATTATATATCCAAGTACATCTCTTACTCAGGATCTTCACCAAGTGTATCGATTGGAGTTTTTATTGATCATGGTATGAGCTGAGACCCTGAATTTCAGAATAGTGTTTATGCTTTTTATGCATTTGGGATTTGAGGAGATATGCTAGTCAACAACTATTCTACGCACAATCCTGCTCCTCGGTGTTCACTCCGAAGTCTATCTATCTTGGAACCAAGTTTCTTCCCAAAAAATGCTTCAGGCCATTTTGGATTTCCGCGAGCGTGACTGGTTCTTAACCCACACCCCGGTGGGCCTCCGAGCCAGCTTCGCTTTAGTGGGGTAGAGCTTGAACACCCCCCCACGAATTCGGCCCCTATGCGGGATAGCGCAAAAATGCAAACACTGGTGGATAGCTCCTTAAAATTCATGAGGAATCTATGTCAGTCACTTTTTGACTCAGGTCAATATTGAGGTCATGATAGGTCAAAGAAAGCGTGATTTTGAGTAGAGTTTTTTGGTCTAGCGTCTGACAGAGTTGAGTTAAAATACATTTTTAGGCACCATTCGCTTCCTCCCGTTACGGCAAATCAAATGATGTATAATATGATCATACTAGGACAACACACAAAAAATTACCTGACCTCAGGTCAGGTCAAGTTCGGTTTTTACCCTAGCATAGTCAATATGCATATCAATCGACTTAAAATAGCAATCTTAACGCAACGATATAAAAACCGTATCATCATGTCATATAAAGTTGTTGACCTGAGTCTGAAAACTGCTTAAATAGCCCCAGATGACCTTTTAGAGGTCACGGGTAAAAAATTGCAACATTTATCTGGAACGGGGCCTAGAATATTACGTTTTGGAAAATATGAAGGTATTCTCAGGTGCATCTACACAAAAACAGCCGAATTTCTGTTTTTCCCATGTATTTCCAATGGAGAGGTATTTCTGTACTGGCCCTTGGGTCATCGATATGAAAAATCCAGGAATATGTGTTGTAGCAATTGGTAGGTCCATTATGTGGTGTAAGTTTCAATCCGGGGGATTCACCCATTTTCTTCTTACGCCACCTTAAACATTTTTTGGGGGTGAGGTCACTTGACCTGCACTAGTGACCTGACCTAAGATGACCCAACCTTAAAATTTTGAGCAAAGTTGCAAAATCGATCAAGAATAAGGTTTACCGAGTACGGCGGCGCTTTACACCGCTGTTTTGTCGTGCCGCCAGAAAAACCCGAGGGGGTGTTCAAACACCCCCACCGGGGCTAGAGGCAATGTGCAAGGTAATCAAATGGCTTGTCGTCATTGCGGAGTTGAGATATTCTAGTTGGGTGACACCACCATAAATCGACCAAAAATTTCGTAAAATAAATCCTTCTATTTTTAATTCTCTCCGAAATTGGAGCCAAGGGCGTTTCAAAGGTGTACAATCTACCAATGTCGTCGAAACAATTCTTTGAAAATTTGGTATGGCAGATATAGCCTCCGGACTTTTTCGGGAGTCACCATGAGGTATTGTTTTGAGAGCCTATAGTGCTGCCATTTCGTTCATGATCGCAACGATATTTTTCATTTTTGTTCACCATTTAGAATATTTTAATTTGGCTATCTTCGATTTTCATATTTCTGAAAAAGTGACCTCACGACTTCGTGACCTAATTTTTGAACAGTGAACTTGACGGCGCAGTTTAGTGAAAGTTATAAACTTGTGTGAAATAATTTTTACATTTGAAAGCTCTCTTTTAGGTACAATAATAGAAACATGGCTTTTGCACTAAATATACTACTTCTTACTTCCGAAACATGACACTAGGTGTTACTATGGAGTTGTACCGTCGTAACTCACGGTATGGTTAATGACAGTGAGGATAGAGAGTCAGAATTTAAGAGAGATGCCATTGACTGTTCAATCAATTTCTTTCCAGTCAACGTCATAGGGTGTGTTAACCGTTGCACAAACGGGGGGGGGTTGTTGCAGCCCCCTCAGGTTTTTCAAGAATTGAAAACGAGCTTCTTAACACGCGCATTGACGGGGGTCTGAGCCACCTTCGCTTTGACAAGGGGGCGGGTGCCAGCCCCCACTAAGATCTCGAGAACCACGGTAGGTAGCGAAAAACGGTAAACGGCGTTGGGTAGCCTATGCACGTCTCCATTGAAAGTTTTGTAACCATTTTTTGTCAGGTCACATTTAAGGTCACGAGAGGTCAAAACATGCCGTAATAGGGATAACATGCAAATTAAGTTTTTCGGCCATTGCATCTGAACAATTAAGGATAGAGAAAAATGACTTCAACTATATGAATCCTTACAGCAGGCCAAATCGAATGATATATAACTTGACCTTGCTAGGTCAAATCAGGGATTTGTTCCGACCTGAGGTCAGGTCAGGATCCAATTATATAAAATGCTTATCAATAGAACCGCAAAGCCAAGGCGAGTCTAATGCAGCTAGAATTAACGCTCTATCACTATCCATTACTGAGTTATACAGTAAAAACCATTTTCCCATGTATTTTCATTGGAGAGGTCATGCCTCGTACCTGACCTTAGGTCATCGGTATCAAAAATACCGGAACATATTTAGAGAACTCGGTGGACCCATTATGTGATATGAGTTTCAAACGGATAAGTTCATCCTGCCTCCGACTTATGCTATCTTAAACGTTTTTTAAGGTCAGGTCACTTGACCTGTACTGGTGACCTGACCTGAGATGACCTAACCTTTAAATTTTCACAGAAGTTGTAAAAAGGATGAGGAAAAAGGTATGCCAAGTACGGCGGCGCGTAGTGCCGCCGTTTTACTCCTACCTCCGAAAAACCTGAGGGGGTCGGGTACCCGCCCCCCGTCAATGCGCGTGTTAAGTTAGAGTCTTGAAATGTTGTATAGTCTCTGGGACATTCATTGCGCATATCTTGCACACAAATTGTTCCTACCCTTCAAGGTCACGGAGTTATGGCCTCAGGAGTGAAGGCATGTTGGGGTCATTTGGGCGCTTGTACCCGTTTTCACGTGAATGCTTCAGACTCTCATCGCTTTTGTTGCATCATTTGCTCATGAACTGGCCCAGAATATTTTCTTCTAGCATTCGAGGTTCACTTTTATCAGGTTAGGCGTTGTATGAACTTTTTTTGGACTCAATGACCTTGATTTGACCTTGCATGACCTCAATGACAACTGTGTGTCGAATAACGAATACAGATGCGTGTTTCAATTCGGTATTTCTAAATGAGATGAACACCGAATTATTTGACTTGCGTCCGATACAAACTTGACATTTTTTGACCTGTGACCTTTTTACCTTGAAAGGTGGTGAGCAATAATAGATGAAGAAGTAAACTTACTTGGAGTAAGTGATGCAGAATGGTTTATGAATAGTCAATTTGAATGATATGGACACTAAACTAGTTGGTTTGCATATTATATGGACTTGACCTTTTTGCCACATTTGACCTTATTTGACCTTGAAGGGAGTGTAAGCAATAACAGATGATTAAGCAGGCACTTGGCGTAACTGATGCAAAATTTCTTATGAATAGTCAATTTGCATGAAAAGGACACTGAACAAGACGTTTTTCTTCCAATACAGACTTGACCTTTTTCAACCTTTGAACTAATTTGACATTGAAGGGGGTGTAAGCAGTAGCAGATGGTTAAAAACCACTAAATTGGCGTAAATGATTCAGAATGGCTTATGAACAGTCTATTAAAATGATGTGGACTCTGAACTAGTTACTTTCACTTCTAAGAAGTACTTTTGAGCTCTGATTCAGTCCCATGCAATGTAATGCACCACTAAAAATCACCAGTTTGTTTTTAGTGCCTAAGACCTCTTCATTATAAAAGAGCTAAAATAATGAGTACGCTGAACAAAATTCATTAAGAGATTACCATAGGTCAAGTTTAAACACGTTTGAAAATGACAAAAGAGATTACCAAAAGCTGTAGGAACCGAACTGAGGTCATTCCATGTTTTGAACGTCGTCCGAGGAGACGCGGCACAAGGCCTCAAAAGCCGAAAATCTGCCTTAACCCTCGCCCCACCTAGAATAATTAAATCGATGGCCACACTGATGTTTTTTTCGGAATAAGAAAAAACAGCGAGAGGCAGCACTACGTTTGAGAGTTTTACGTCTTACCCCAATATTTTCCCATCATCCCTGAAATTTATAACCCCGGGTCACAGTTACGGGTCATATATGTGTGATTACGATTGTACAATGAGAGAGAGGCACCCAGAGTTAACCCTCGCCCCCACCGGGGGCCATCGATGGCCCCCTAAGGTTTTTCCGGGATAGCAGAAAAACGACGAGGCGCAGCACCTCGGTTGAGGGCTCTACCTCTTACTGCATCATTTTCCCACCATCCCTAAAATTTTTTACTCCGGGTCACACAAGGTCAGGTCACCAGACGAGGTCAACCAAAATCACCTCACTTAAACTTTAGAGCTCTGTAAGAGCTATATTTCGAAGTTGATCGATTTGAAACTTCCTACACTTCATGACCCCTCCAGGGTCTACAAGGTGTATATCCGGGATTTTTCGATTTTATGACCTGAGGTCATGTCACGAGGTGACCTTTCCCATTGACAGAGCATGGGGAAAATATGCCCAGTTTGCTTAAGCATTGCATATTTGAGTGAAAATAGCCGATCTTGACCTAATTTGACCTCTGGAGGTCAAACCATTGACCTGAGCGCTAAAACATGCAAAGTAATTTCTTACTGAATTCACGCGAGCTCTTATACAAATTTCTTCCTCTTTACAAATTTCAAATTCCTCTTATACAAATTTTGGAGGATGATAAAAATAGTAGTTTTATGTCTTGGTCGATTAACGGTGGAATGACCCAGTTGCGTTTTGGTTTAAAGGGACTTTTTAGATTAACTGATGCAAAAACTGCCGTCGAGGTTTCTTATTTTGCTCATTGCTATTTTTGGGGGCCTTTTTGACGTTGTCGCAGGGGCCCTTTCCGGGACGCCGCCCCCTCCCCTGAGCAAAATCCTGGCTACGCCCCTGTGTGTCACGGTGTTTTAATTATAAGCATTGAAAATGCAGCATCATAAATTGTTGGTAAGGAACTTGCGTTGCATGCTGGACAAACAGATTTAAGGTTGCTTTCCACACATCATATCTAAAAAACTAATTGGCCTGATAAATATAATATTATCTCAGAGCTAGATAAGCCTATGGGCTATTGAAAATCGTAAAATATTTTCTTGTAATAAGTCATGGTGTTAAGTTTGAGATCTTTTCCCAAAAAACTACATTCAATGGATTTAGACCGCACCCCACCGGGGGCCCGGCGCCACCTTCGCCCCACGGGGTGCCATCGATGCCCGCTCTCTAACTCCGAAAATATGGGGGTTAGTGCAGATCTGCAAAGTGCATTAGGAAGTTTGTGTGAATTCAGTAAGAAATTAATTCGCATGTTTAAGCGCTCAGGTCAATGGTTTAACCTCCAGTGGTGAAGTTAGGTTAAGATTGGCTATTTTCACTCAAATATGCAATGCTTAAGCAAACTGTACAAAACTCTTATGTAATTAGAGCTATTGAGATCTGGTAAAAAACGTTTGATAGTAGAATGCCAGAGCTTTTCATGCTTTGTGGTACGTAATGACCTCCCGCCTGTGGTTTGAACTCCAGAGGTCACCTCGTGACCTACAATGACCTTAGGTCAGAGAAGAAAAAAAGAAAAGAAAGGTCAGAAAGTGACCATGCCGTATGTTAAATGAAAGCCAGTGACGAGAAATACACGATGGTGTTTGATTCAGCGCTCTACCTTATCTAGGTCAAAAGTTTTTACTAAAAAATACTGTTTTTTACCCCTCGTGACCTTGGATGACCTCCGAGAGGTCAAAGAGCAAATATGGTCCCTGGGATCCGTGAAAGAATGTCCAAGAACGCTTTTCTGGGCAAGTCAAGCATTTGCAATCATTTTCTGACTTTTTAGATCATTAGAAACCTTTTCCCCATGATTGTCAATAGGAGAGGTCACCTGGTGACCTGACCTCAGGTCATAAAATCGAAAAAAATCCCGGATACACACCTTGGAGACCCTGGAGGGGTCATAAGGTTTAGGAATTTTCAAATCAATCGACTTAGAAATGTAGCTCTTATAGAGCTCAAAAGTTCAAGTGAGGTAGTCTTAGTTGACCTCGCCTGGTGACCTGACCTTGGGTGACCCGGGGTAAAAAATTTCAGGGATGGTGGGAAAATGGTGGGGTGAGAGGTAAAGCCCTCCACCGCGGTGCTGCACCTCGTCGTTTTTCCGCTATCCCGGAAAAACCTTAGGGGGCCATCGATGACCCGGTGGGGCGAGCGTTAAAAACCTCACTGTATTATGGGTTGTTTGGCAATACGGGGTTTAGAGGGAGGCTATCCCGTTGAGCACAGATGACTTTAATTCGGCGAAATGAACAAGAAACTAAATTTCGGACTGTGTTATGCGCTGTTGGGCAATACAGTGTGTGGAGGTAGGCTATACCGCCATGCACCAGTGACTTCAATCTCGCGAAAATAAGAAACTAGCTTTCTCACTGGGTTATACGCTGTTCCGCAATACAGTGTGTGGAAGTAGGCTATCCCGCTGAACACTAGTGACTTAAATTTGGAATAAATAACAAGAAACTAGATTCCTCACTGGGTTATAGGCTGTTCCGCACTACGGTGTGTGTGGAAGTACGCTGTCCCGCCGCGCACTAGTGACTTCAATGCGGCAAAAATAACAAGGAACTAAATGTCTGACTGGGTTATAGGCTGTTCCACAATACAGTATTTTGAGTTATGTTGTACCGCTGACCACTGGTGACTGTGTGTATTGAATGGGACAAAGCATTGTATCTAGGCAACACCAAATGAGATTTGGGATGAAAGTTGATGTGTATTTCGATATATTTTTGTCCATAGGCGGTTCCAGCAGCTCAAAATGGGGTCTACAATGGTATCCATTCGAAATCTTCCAAAGTGAATAAACGGCCTACAGAATGGACGGGAGGGGTAAAAATAAGGATGCATTGATCCCATCCACCTATTGTATGATACAAATATATCATAGTCATGCTCAGGTACCTTAACCCTCGCCCCACCGGGGCCATCGATGGCCCCCCTAAGGTTTTTCCGGGATAGCAGAAAAACGACGAGGCGCAGCACCGCGGTTGAGGGCTCTAACTCTCACTGCATCATTTTCCCATCATCCCTGAAATTTTTTACCCCGGGTCACGCAAGGTCACCTCACTTCAACTTTAGAGCTCTGTAAGAGCTACATTTCAAAGTCGATCGATTTGAAACTTCCTACACTTCATGACCCCTCCGGGGTCTACAAGGTGTATATCCGGGATTTTTCGATTTCGTGCCCTGCGGTCAGGTCATGAGGCGACCTCTCCCATTGGAAAAGCATGGGGAAAAGCTGTTTCATGATATAAAAGCCACGAAAATAATTGCAAATACTCAAACTGCTCAGAACAGCGTTTTTGGACACCCTTTCACGGATCCCAGAGGTCATATTTGCCCTTTGATTTTTCCAAGGTCATCCAAGGTCACCAGAGGTCAAAAACAGTATTTTGACAATAACTTTTGACCTAACTAAGCTAGAGCGGTGAAACAAACACCATCGTGTTTGTCTTGTCACTGACTTTCATTTGATATACAAGGTCACTTTTTGACCTTTCGTGACCTCAGGTCATATTAGGTCACGAGGTGACCTCTGGAGGTCAAACCACTGGCGGGAGGTCTTAACCTTCCACATAGCGGAAAAAGGACTGACAATTTGTTATCAAATGTACTTTACCAGGCCTCAATAGCTCTAATGACATAAGAGTTATGCCCAGTTTGCTTAATCATTGCATATTTGAGTGAAAATAGCCGATCTTGACCTAATTTGACCTCTGGAGGTCACACCATTGACCTGAGCACTAAAACATGTGAAGTAATTTCTTACTGAATTCACGCAAGCTTTCTATTGCACTTTGCAGATTTGCGCTAACGCCCATATTTTCGGAGTTAGAGGGGGAGCCATCGATGGCCCCCGGCGGGGCGAAGGTGGCGCCGGACCCCCGGTGGGGCGCGGGTTAATTAGGGGGTTCACTAACTTCCAAACGTATTTTAGTGTTGTGTCTGCATTGAATGGGTCAAAGCATCGTAGATATCCATTAACACGCGCATTGACGGGGGCGGGTACCCGCCCCCCCTCGGGTTTTTCGGAGACAGCAGAAAAACGGCGGCGCGCAGCGCCACCGTACTTGGTATACCTTTTCCCTCATCATTTTTGCAACTTCTGTGAAAATTTTAAGGATAGGTCATCCCAGGTCAGGTCACCAGTACAGGTCAAGTGACCCGACCTAAAAAAAAGTTTAAGATAGCATAAGTCGGAGCAGGGTGAACTTATCCAATTGAAACTCATATCACATAATGGGCTCACCGAGTTCTCTAAAATATGTTCCGGTATTTTTGATATCGATGACCTAAGGTCAGGTACGAAGCATGACCTCTCCATTGGTAATACATGTGAAATATGGTTTTTACTGAATAACTCAGTAACAGATGGTGATAGAGCGTTTATTTTAGCTTCATTAGACTCGCCTTGGCTTTGCAGTTCTAATGATATGCATTTTATGTAATTTGACCCTGACCTGACCTCAGGTCAGGTCAAATCTTTGATTTGACCTAGCAAGTTCAAATCATATATCATTCAATTCGGCTTGCTGCGAGGATTCATAGAGTTCAAGTCGTTTTGCTCTATCTTTACTTGTTCATATGAAATGGCCGAAAAACGTAATTTACATGTTATCCCATGACGGCATGTGACGGCATGTTTTTGACCTCTGGTGACCTTAAATGTGACCTGACAAAAAATTGTTCAAATATTTTCGATGGAGAAGCGGATGGGCTACCCAACGCCGTTTACTGTTTTTTGCTACCTACCGTGGTTCTCGAGATCTTAGTGGGGGCGGGTACCCGCCCCCTCGTCAATCCGAAGGTGGCTCAGACCCCCGTCAATGCGCGTGTTAAGTCCGAACAACAAACGGACACAATTCATCCATATGCGGATCCAGGAGTGTTTTTCGGTTCGAGCAGGGGAGGATAAATACGGGGTAATTAAAAAACATGCCTGAAAGCTGGGGTAATTTGCGTCTTACATCACTATTTTTCCTTCCCGAATCCACCTCTGACATATTTGTGGCATTTGAGCACTTTGATTGACACCAGAGATATCACACTGTACCTGGCGTGCGCATTTCTGAAAAAAAGAAGTCATGAAATAAATCCGAATAAATGCCTGAATTTCTGGGCCTAGAACCGCCCTTGAATTTTGAATATCACCTAAATGAGAGACAAGACCATTTCCAAGCAATTTACTGTCAATCCATACTAGTTTCGTGACAATCAAGCTTAAGAGACAAGAGTTACGGATAATCTAAAAAGGCAGAAATTTTGTAGATTTTGAACTCATTACACTCAATTTTCGATATTTTGAATTTTCTTTTTTATAAAATGGAATTTAGTGGGAGAGAAATCGATTTCAGTTTGAATTTTTAAATCACTGGGTAGATTCTGAGATCTTAGGGGGCAGAATCTGCAGAATCCACCCCCTGTTGGAAATAGGGGTAGCCGGGAGCCCGTTGGAAATAGGGTTAAGCTAAAAAAGCCAAGGCCAAGCCTCTTCTTTCTTAGATCTCATGCGGGCCTATCAGTCACCCTCTAGTGTAAGTTACCGCAAGAAAAGTATTTGGTGCGGGTGTTAAGTGATATCTGTTTTCCCAAATTGACTTCTTCTGTCACTGGTATGGAGATGCCTTTTCATGCTCTGCAAATAGAGTACATAAGCAAATCAAGCCAAAACTTTCGCAGAAGGACCAAAGGAAACGTAGCAGTGGTGTTAGTTTTTTACTCAGGTCTCGAAGAAGCTGATCTTCTGACTTTCTCTACGACGACATTTGTTTTAATCTACTATGAAGCAACGGAAATAATGTTCAACTGTTTCACCATTTCACATCATCATCTCCACGTCGACTGGGACGTCGCCACGCTCTGTGATTGGGCGGTCCGTGACGTGCGCACTGGCATGCATCTCGGCGACGTCCGCGCGGACTCAGGTACGTGGGTGTCAGGAGATCGGCTCCGTATAAAGCCACGCCGCCGCCGGCCATAGACACCAGCTTGTGGAGTCAGGAGGTCGCGATGGCATTCCGTGGCTCTCCGTCTGCTGTCTGCATCGCTCTCTGGATGGCAGGTACAGACCATCTCGCCCAAATTCTTCGCAGAAGGAAACATGTGTGAAACGAATTTTCATCAGAGTCATTATTCCTCCTAGACATGCTTTGGTGCAGCCTAGACTGTTCACGCGGTGCTCTGGAAATCAAAGTCATATAGTCCTAAGATATATATGGTTGGATGCCAATGCATTGAAGCAGGACTGTAAAAAAGATATCCTCTCCTATATTGGTTATAACTACAGTTCCCCAGTATCAGTAGTCCTCAGTGTTTGACAAGTTATAGAGAAATTGTTTTACCTGCGTGGGTTGGGGTTTAAGCGCATTTCAAAATATTCTCTGTCTTTCACCCAGAATAGTACTTTTCTAACTATGATAGTAATACTCTATTAGTTTTCTGATTAAAATTCCTTTTATAGGAACTCAAGCACGTCTGAAGGGCCCTGTAATATATCTGAGCTACCCCGAACTTTATACTTCTCCATAACCTCCAAAGTTTGTTATCTGTTTTTATTTTCCTGACAACTTACTGGTAGCTTCCAAATTACTTCGCACCGGGGATAAGAATGTTTCATTTTAGTCAGCAACAGGAATGCATGATATTTTGCATATTGATCCTCGTCAAGGTGGGGGGATGTTGTTTGAACACCCCTCCTCCTTGGGTTTTTCCGGTGGCACAAAAAAACGTCAGCGCAGAGCGTTCCCATACTTGGCACACCTTATCCATGATCAATTCCACTACTTTCCCCGACATTTTGTGGTTAAGTTACCTCACGTCAGGTCACTAGTGCAAGTCAGGTGACTTCGACTCCAAAAATTTTGGAGGTAGCGTAAGTAAGGTTTTTTAATATCTCGAATTGAAACCAATACCACATAAATCACCTACCATGTACTACAAAACGCCGCCTCAACTCAATGACTCAATACAATAAGACTCAATGATTCAATACAATACAACTCAATGACTCAATACAATACAACACACACGTCCACAGCCCCAACCCCCTCACACCATCGCTAACGCCGTACCATCTGACAGTTTCGGCAGTTGAACTGGCCCCGACAGCTCGAGCGGATGACGAGACGGTGCTAGTGCGGGATCTCAGCTTCCTGGACCGGCTAACCAACCCGTGCCAGATCACGCGCACCGGGGCACTTTTACCGCCGCAGCACCGCGGCGCCGACGGCGACGGCGAAGTTCGTGAGCTCAGCATTGAGATCCAGTTGGCCCTCAGTCTGGTCTCCACCGTCCGTGACGCCTCGGTGAGTCGGCAGATGGGAAGGGGCGGGGGAGGAGAAGGGTCCGCAGAGAGATGGAGAAAGGGAGGCCGAAAGAAACAACTTCATTCGAGACTAAGACTGCCTTAGGTCCACCAAAATGCAATGGAGTATAACTTTTCCTAAAATTGAAAAATGCATCGTGCATTCCAGCACTGGATTAAAAAGTAAAAAACAATTCAGCTACAATGACTCCTGCAAAGGGGTAGCTCATCACTTGTTGTTTCCTCTTCAATGGTTAGAAAGGGCCAAACACACTTGAGTGTTTTAGCACAACTTCTGTTGGCTTATCATTATGTCAAGCTATTTTAATCGTACGGAAAAGTTGTTCCAGAACAGTTTTACTTCTAAAAGAATTATGTGACTCGGCTGCGGGCTCAATAATTTTCAAGGGAGATCGAACCCGGTTCCGTCTTCACCTCCGTTGCCCTGTATGAAACACCTGACCTAGTCCCGTCTGGTCTTGACGGTGTTTGAAACTCCAGCCCGGTCTGCTTCCAGGGCGTGCCAGACTGTGCGGGACTGCATCTGGAGAGCCAGCCCGTCGTCAGCGACGTGTCGGGCGACTCGGTGAGTGGTTTGGCAGGTGACCTGCACTTAGTATGTTGGTTTATTTGTATCATGTTTCTCTTATATCTGCATCCAAAGGCGTTATTGCAATTTGAAGTGCAGGCTGGAGAAAATTGTCACTGAAGTCTGAAGTACTCCTGAAGTGCCAGAATATTTTCGATTATCTTGCATTTCCGATATAGTGTTGATAATTCCGATCTGAGAGATTATCCACCAAAAACGCGGATGCAAAACACAAACAACTGGGAAACTAGCTTTATTTTAACCCGCGCCCCACCGGGGGTCCGGCGCCACCTTCGCCCCACCGGGGGCCATCGATGGCCCCCCCTCTAACTCCGAAAATATGGGCGTTAGCGCAAATCTGCAAAGTGCAATAGAAAGCTCGCGTGAATTCAGTAAGAAATTACTTCGCATGTTTTAGTGCTCAGGTCAATGGTTTGACCTCCAGAGGTCAAATTAGGTCAAGATCGGCTATTTTCACTCAAATATGCAATGATTAAGCAAACTGGGCATAACTCTTATGTCATTAGAGCTATTCAGGCCTGGTAAAGTACATTTGATAGCAAATTGTCAGTACTTTTTCCGCTATGTGGAACGTAAAGACCTCCCGCCAGTGGTTTGACCGCCAGAGGTCACCTCGTGACCTAATATGACCTGAGGTCACCAAAGGTCAAAAAGTGACCTTGCCGTATATCAAATGAAAGCCAGTGACAAGACAAACACGATGGTGTTTGTTTCACCGCTCTAGCTCAATTAGGTCAAAAGTTATTGTCAAAATACTGTTTTTGACCTCTTGTGACCTTGGATGACCTTGGAAAAGTCAAAGGGCAAATATGACCCCTGGGATCCGTGAAAGGGTGTCGAAAAACGTTGTTTTGAGCAGTCTGAGTATTTGCAATCATTTTTGTGGCTTTTATATCATGAAATAGCTTTTCCCCATGCTTTTCCAATGGGAGAGGTCGCCTCGTGACCTGACCTCAGGGCACGAAATCGAAAAATCCCGGATATACACCTTGTAGACCCTGGAGGGGTCATGAAGTGTAGGAAGTTTCAAATCGATCGACTTTGAAATGTAACTCTTACAGAGCTCTAAAGGTGAAGTGAGGTGACCTTGGTTGACCTCGTCTGGTGACCTGACCTTGAGTGACCCGGGGTAAAAAATTTCAGGGATGATGGGAAAATGATGCAGTGAGAGGTAGAGCCCCCAACCGCGGTGCTGCGCCTCGTCGTTTTTCTGCTATCTCGGAAAAACCTTAGGGGGGCCATCGATGGCCCCTCCGGTGGGGCGAGGGTTAAACTTATAGGATTCCATTTAGCAGTTAGAGTCAGTGGAAATCCTGAGGATAGGGTAGGGGATCAGAAAGCTCCATTGATTCGAGTCCTCTATAGATTTTGCATTTACGGATCAGTGCAAAGCTGCCCAGGACCCCTAGGTTCAGAAGAAATATTATTATCAGCAAAAGGAAAAGACCATCTAACCATCTTGATGGGAATGAAGCGTGACAGAAAATGATGCAAGCTGACCATCACTTATACTTGTCAGCAATGCTCTTGGACCTCTTGACGGCTTGCGGTGCAGCCTAACATTTCAGAAGGGCAGCGCGGTCGGTATCTGAATCAAAGCCTGGCGGTGCAGTCTAACAATTCAGTGAGTCTGGCGGTACAGTCTAACAATTCAGTGAGTCTGGCGGTACAGTCTAATAATTCAGTAGCTTGGCGATGCAGTGCACATCTAAATGGCAAAAGGCTAAAAGGCTAATAAAAAAGGCACAGTCTAATGATACATGGCAAATTAAAGTGAACAGCGAACATTGTATTGCAGGAACGGTCTTGAACATCTAAGGCCAAAAGGACTTCTCCTGGTTGTTCAACGCTCTTAGAAACTCCGCTTTCCCCAGGAAGTGCTCGTGTATCCACTTGATATCCCGCAGTCGGTAGTTCCCTCCAAGCTCCCAGAAACTGTCCCTACTCCAAGATGTGCCATAGGATCAGGAAAGCTGCAAACGTGGTGCTGGACATACGCGGATCCAGGGGAGCAGTGGCGGGTCCAGGACTTCATTACTAGGGGTCTAGGGGCTCGAAACCCACCCACCATTGTCTTGGAATAGCCCCCGGCTACGCATGAACTACAGGCACTCTGATATGGAAGGGGAAGGGGCTTGAGCCCCTAACTTCCCTTGTATCCACCACTGCAGGAGAGTATGGGATCTCGTGTTCCCCTTCGAACCTGGGCGCCACCTAAAATGGCATCGACATCCACTGAAGTGTTCTAGGCGTACTCCACCTTAAACGTCGCTTGCCACCCTACCTCTTGCCCTGTCAGCCCTCAGGGTACGAGTATCAGCGCTCCAGTGATAGCATTTGACACCGATCCCTGATATGTTGCCCTGTCCCAAAATGGCGCCCCCTAACCTATTGCCCCCTTCTCAACACGACCGGAAATCCTGGATCTGCCTATGGTGCTGGTGGCAGCCACCCACAGACCAGTGTCGGATTTAAAGACCGGTGGTTTGGGGGAGGGGTGGCCACAGGGCCCAACATCGAGAACAACATATGTTTTAAAGGTATTCGGCAAAAATCGGTGACCTGGGGGCAATTGCCCGATTTACCCCCCCCTCCCCTAGATCCACCAGGACATCAGACATAGGGAGACTCCCCCGACTTTGGAACCCAACCATCCGAAATTAGAAACTCAAACAATGAAATTTGTCATCGGGCTGCCATCATTTGCTGTTGCAAAAAAGCCAGCGTCTGGATTTGAAACGGAGTTTGCGAGATGCGTGCAATGGATATCATCCTCGGCATATTGTTATGCTATCTTACCCAGCAAACTAAGCCGCCAGTATAAAGTTGTACCTTTTCCTTCCCGGCTATTGTTTGCCTTCTCATGTGCCAACGGTGACATTTTCCCTTCTCAAGATATTCGATTATGGGATATTCGAGATAGGGCCTGCAGTGAAGGTATAGTTTCTGTAAGTCCTATACCGCTAGATGCAGGATTTAACTGCTGTTAGTGCCTCAGATAATGTACCCCAGCTCTTCCTGAACCTCTGGTGCGCTGCATCCCCACGAATAAAACATTTCCGCCCAGGAATTAACGTGCCTGGGGGCATCTGATATATCCAGGGATAAGGGGTTTGGGCAGCCGGAAACTGAAACCGATAAACAAGACCTAGGGAACCCTCAAAACACACTGTAATCCACTGATCTTATTGTACCGTGTGTTACGAATGACGCACAGTAAGTTAGTTTTTTAGTAATATGCAAAAAAATAATTTTTCATCTCCATCTGTAGCCACAGCATATCTGGCCGTGGATTGTCTTGAATTTTACAGCTTTTCTGAACTTAAGCTCTGAGTGTACACCCAGAGTCACCCATTTGTTCACGTATTGATTCACTAAACTCATACGTTCATACCAAAAAAATAACTTTTCCCCTGTCCATGTTTCTTCGTCTTTTTCCTCTCCCTCCCCCTTTCTCCCTCTCTCTCCTTCTCTCTCTCCCTTTCTCTCTCTCTCCCCTCTCTCTCTCTCTCTCTTTCTCACTCCCCTCCCTCTCATCATGCATTGTGAGGGGTCTTGGTACCGAGCGTGCAATTTCATGTAACGAACGAAATACATTTACCAGATGTACCCTTGCATTGGGTTCCACTTGGACCAGGTTTTCCTAGATGTGTACCGGGCTACCATGTGCCAGATTTATGTACTAATGTGTTTTGTTTCAGCTGCGTCAGGCGATGCTGGAAATGTACCGGGTGGCCATGTACCAGACAGCGCACCTCTACCTGATGGCTCAGGAGCTGGTGGAGTCTCACCACACTTGCGGCAACGAGAGTTTCCAGCTAGTGGACCAGATCCTCTCGTACGTTATATTACGTCCAGCCCAAAAGTATTGGTTTTAGCAGCACTGGAGGATTCAGGGGGTGGGGGAGTGAAAATAAATTTGACCGCCAAGTTATCTAAATGTTGTAAAAACAATTCGATAGTAATCGTGTTCTTGGTAGTTTTGTAACTACAAAAGCCTGATAAGTCATTTTGTCCAGCTTCGCCTCGGAGTGTGTGGAGATGAGGCTGAAGGACCCATTCAGCAGTTGTTGGGGAAAGCACAAGGAGGGCTTAGCTGGGCTGGTTCTTTCCAGCAGCAGTAGGGCTGTTTGAGAATGAGTTAGACTAATCATTAACGTCTATAACTACTACCACTCAAACGTCATTTTTGGGAGCACAAAGCAGGCGCTTTAGTTGGTGTCAGATAGAGATTGAATACCACAATCGTGTTTTTACCCCTGTGCTTACATTATATATATATATATAGTCCTTAACTTAGATTGTAAGATAAAATTATCATCGAAATATATCATGTATTGTCTCATGGTTTGTCTCCTTTCTTGATCAACTTCTCTGTCCTGGGTTAACGTTGTGTTTTCATTGCGTCTCACATTCATACCTAAATTTACCGCTATTTGTCTGTGTTTAGCCTGGCAGGAAACCTGCAGAACATCATGTGCGTTGTGTCGGAGGCTATCCCGATGCAAGGCCTACAGCCTGTGATTGCCACAGTCAGCAAGACAAGGCTTCACAAGTACAGGGACTGCCCGCGCCGACTGATGAGGTACTCACTACTCACATTTACATAGAGACAGAGAACCAAAATCTGTTGCTCTGTGATGGTAACCAAGTTAAAAAGACTTCTTGAGTAGGACCTTTAGAAAAGTCCACACAAAAACAAAAAATTATAATATTTTTTGGTGGAGACTGTCACAAAAGGTACTAAGCATCAACGAATGAAACGCATCTTTTTCGATGCGCCTAGAAATCAACAATTATTCTGTATACCAGCAGGGTTTAACATAGACCCTATTTCTGCAGGAACTGTTTAGTGCTGGAAAACACCGCTGAGGTACTTGCTCTGGCGCTCAAGTACGTGCAGCAAATGGACATCGCCAACAGCGAGTTTCTGCGGTTGCGCGAGGCCCGCGGCCGTCCACGGCACACACTGCGCCCCATTGGCTCCACATCGAGTCTCTGGGCCTCCGGAGTCAGAACGTAACTGAGCTGCCAAAGATACCCCCGACCGACATCTGCCCACATTAACGAGACAGCCAGAGAGTGAAACGACCGTGCGACAATCAAAATATTTCCATAAACTCATGGTTGTGACCCGAACCAAATCGTCTTTTTTATTCATGCACATGTGGATTTGCTCGATGCTCGCGGGTGCGCAGTACTGCTGGGGCCTTTCTGGTACTCCTGTCTTCTTCATATTTGTCTTGTATATGCTTTTTGTTTGAGTACTGAAAATAAAACAAACGAACGGAACATCATTTCATTCATCATTTTTCACTTCCACGCACACACCAGCCCTGGGGCGCAGCCAGAGCTTTGGTATGGGGGGCACCAACTTTGAGGGACATCCCGGGAGAAAAGGGCACTTTTTAATGTAACCTAAAATACTTACTATATCTTTGTTTATATCATTTTTGCACATTTGGTTCAAGAAAAATGCAAATCTTGCATTGACAGAGAAAGAAAACTCGATTGAAACCGAAAAAGTATCACCAAAATGTCATGGAAGTAGCCCGAACATGTCTATTTTGGATAGATTTAAGGACAAATCAGCCAACTCATATAAGTTCTTAACATCATAGAAATCAGCGAAGCCTGTGATACCTGTCGATTCGTGTGAGCTAAGACATATTGGAGTCCAAAATTCATGCGTTATGCCCACTGGTTTTGTCATGACGAGTGAGCCCTGGTTGAACGCATATTAACCCTCGCCCACCGGGGGGCCATCGATGGCCCCCCTAAGGTTTTTCCGGGATAGCAGAAAAACGACGAGGCGCAGCACCGCGGTTGAGGGCTCTACCTCTCACTGCATCATTTTCCCATCATCCCTGAAATTTTTTACCCCGGGTCACCCAAGGTCAGGTCACCAGACGAGGTCAACCAAGGTCACCTCACTTCACTTTAGAGCTCTGTAAGAGCTACATTTCAAAGTCGATCGATTTGAAACTTCCTACACTTCATGACCCCTCCAGGGTCTACAAGGTGTATATCCGGGATTTTTCGATTTCGTGCCCTGAGGTCAGGTCACGAGGCGACCTCTCCCATTGGAAAAGCATGGGAAAAGCTATTTCATGATATAAAAGCCACAAAAATGATTGTAAATACTCAGACTGCTCAGAACAACGTTTTTGGACACCTTTTCACGGATCCCAGGGGTCATATTTGCCCTTTGACTTTTCCAAGGTCATCCAAGGTCACCGGAGGTCAAAAACAGTATTTTGACAATAACTTTTGACCTAATTGAGCTAGAGCGGTGAAACAAACACCATCGTGTTTGTCTTGTCACTGGCTTTCATTTGATATACGGCAAGGTCACTTTTTGACCTTTCGTGACCTCAGGTCATATTAGGTCACGAGGTGACCTCTGGCGGTCAAACCACTGGCGGGAGGTCATTACGTTTCACATAGCGGAAAAATTACAGGCAATTTGCTATCAAATGTACTTTACCAGGCCTCAATAGCTCTAATGACATAAGAGTTATGCCCAGTTTGCTTAATCATTGCATATTTGAGTGAAAATAGCCGATCTTGACCTAATTTGACCTCTGGAGGTCAAACCATTGACCTGAGCACTAAAACATGCGAAGTAATTTCTTACTGAATTCACGCGAGCTTTCTATTGCACTTTGCAGATTTGCGCTAACGCCCATATTTTCGGAGTTAGAGGGGGCCATCGATGGCCCCCCGGTGGGGCGAAGGTGGCGCCGGACCCCCGGTGGGGCGCGGGTTAACACGCGCCCCGCTGGGGTCCCTTGCATGACGCGCCCCGCTGGGGGGGCGTTTTTCGCCCCCCTCCGTATCTCGTTTCCCACGAAAGGTAAAGGAAAATTACGGGCGGCGTTCGAAAGCTCTTGACAAGACGAAGATAATTTATAAGAATAAATTTTTATGTCAGGTCAATATTGAGGTCAGCATAGGTCAAAGAATGCTCCATAGGGTTACAATAGAGCAGTGTACGTTTCCCTCTCTAGATCTGCCCTCAGAGGAGTTAGAGCAAATATTTGTACATCATTAAATATCTCTCATCGCGGCGAATCGAATGATGTATAATATGACCTAGCTAGGTCAAATAGTCAAGATGACCTGACCTCGACCTAGGTCAGGGTCAGAGTGACCTGGTATGGTCATGTTGCATATCAATCGACTCCCCATGACAATATAAACACAATGCAAGCAAAATGGGAGCTTTATCTCAATTCAGTGAGAAGTTATTGGCAAAACAATCACTCTATGCTCCCGTGACCTGATATGACCTTTGAGAGGTCAGATGCTCAAAAACTCAACGTTATGGTCAAGATCGTGGTAAGAATGGACAATTTGAGGATTTTCAGCTTTATCTATCCAGTATTTCCTGAAAACGAGTCTATTATATTTTCCACCATAGACTTATAATGGGGTGACCAAAAAATTGACCCCACCCTAGGTCACCAATATTAAAATTCCGAGATAGCAGATTTGTAGACCCTAATGACCCTATCATATTGTTAAAGTTTCAAACCGATCGGTTCGCTGATGTTCCCTGGGCGCCGCTTCAAACTCGTGATTTTAGGTTTTGAGACCGGGTCACTTGACCCTGAATAGCTCCCTGGCCTGACATGACCTTATCTAAAAAATTTGGTCAGATGTGTAAAATTGATCAGGTATAAAGTACTGTAAATTTTGTTGTTCTGCGTCTCTTCGTTTTTGCGCTATCTGGAGAAAACCAGGAGGGGGAGGGAGGCGAATTTCGCCCCACAGCGGGGCGCGCGTTACGGATGAGGAGAATAAGGATTTCCGGCTGCTACACACACAAACACAGACACACACGCAAACACATGAACTTTAAAGACAAAACAGACTGATGAAGATGAAGGTGAAATAGGCGACGTTTGCCTTAGTGTTTGTTTCCATTTTCGTATAGATGGTCCAGAATAAGTAACTAGAGATTTGATTTGATTCTCGTCTACTTAACTAACGTTATTTTGGAATAATATAACTAAGTCAGTGTCCAGTGGCTTGGAGGAACCTGCTTTGGTAAAACCATTATCCCATCGCAACACACGATCAGTGGCGGATCTAGCCGGTCGGTTTGGGAGGGGAAAACCAAAGTAGAAAAGCAAAAAAAAAAAAAAACTCCCGGGTTGAAAAATATGGGCTAGAGATACTTTTTTCCTATCCAAGGACCGATAGTTACACTGAACTTAACTGGTTCTGTTGAGAGTTGAGGCACCAAAATCTTGCTTATAAACTAAAAAGGAGTAGGGGGAAAAAGGTCGATCGCTTTGGGTGGGGGGGGCAAAAACATGTTTCGCCCTGAGCTTTTCCGTTGGGGGGGGGGGCAAATGCCTTCCCCCTGGATCCGCCACTGCACACGATGAAGTCACAGTACAAACACCGCCGGCACTGCGTGGCCGGAGCTAGCCGCAGCAGCCAGCATCGAGGGGCAATAAAGGGGGACAAGGCTGTTGACACTCTGTTTTCGCGTCAGTGCCACGCTTTCCTCCACCACAGCAGTTCCAGTTATCAGCAGTGTTAGAGCAGCATGAAAGTACTGCCTTCGTGGTAGCTTTCGAATGATACGTGGATATTTGGGGAACTATACGGCGCGCGTTGCGAGACTAGGTGACACACCATCCCCATCCAAACCACTGGCCTGTTGACCTTTTGTTTACTGGTCATTGAAAATATGGAACTTTATAAACACGTTAAAAAGCTATCTCCCAAGTTATTCCGAGCAAAATCCTTAATTGATTACCATCAGCCACTTCTATGGTGCCTACCTTGACGATTTGTCCTGGAATAACTTGTACTTGGTCTAGGATAAGACTGAAGTGCTTCTTGAACTTCATTAGAAGACTGGAGCCAGTGTCTTGGAGTAACCGGTTTAGGTATGCTAGTGGCCTTTTACCACTCCAATGTTAGCTGACAAGCTGAAAACGCTATCTACAACTGCATAGCCGTTTTCCACTGATAGGCAAACATTTAATCAAACAGCGCCTTAGTAACTGCGAGTATCGTACCTGCTTATCCACTGTATAAATAACCTGTGGAACTCTGAGCTCTACTCGCCGGAATAAGATTCAATGCACCATCATTTACCCCTTTCCAGTCAACCATGCACATGTCCGAAACAGGCCGTTATCTCTCGGTGTTCTGCCTTTTCAGTTTGCCCGAGTTCACTATCTTCTCTTACGGGGCTCACGTTTGATACTTCTGATCTCACTGTCCTGCGTGTTCTTCGATTTCTCCTTTCGGGACAGGCACGGTTAAGGGGGCGCGAGTTGTTACCTTGCCGACCTTATGCTATCACTATTCCTCATTAGTCAGTTGGTATTCCTCATTAGTCAGTTGATATTCATGCGTTTACGTGGATACGTCGGTGGCGGTAGCAGAAATAACGTGCGACGACTGACTGGACTACACCTGTCCATCGTCTCCGGCCGCTGTCTTTGCTTTCAACAGCTACACCTCCGTACAGTGACCAATGTAACGGAGGTGCGGTGGTTGCAGTTATCACCCGATGGATTGCGGTGAGACAACACAGAATGGGGGGGAAGAGAAGGAGGAGGGGGACATATAAAACTTGACATGGAACCCTTTTGGCCGAAAAGCGACATTGGCGCCTTGATGAATTGGACTAGACCATACGTCTGCAAAACAATTGTATCAAGCCACCTTGTATGTGTATTTTATTGAACAGCAGTGTTAAGCGTCCGTTACGGAAGAGATCTTTAAAATGATCATTGCCTGAAGCTGGCGCTCGCAATCAACCAACAGCAATCCCATGCCCAGCCATTACACACCAAAAATGGACCAAAAGAAAAGCAAATAGGTACAGTCTATCACAACAGTGTTCGTGTTTCTAAACCACCAGAGGTCAACCTCACAACCACTATCACTTGGGATCAGCTAGTATACGTTTGATTTGGTAATAAATTAGTAACAGATCAGAACTTCCAGGAGACTGCTCGATATCCACAACCAAATCGAAAATAATTATATCTGAATCGAATGACAAGGGTTGTGCAACCAGCCTCCGACGGATATTAAACGACGCGGGGAAACTCGGGCGCCAGTCTTGTCCCACAACGCGAGTTGCCATTGAAGAGAAGTCTGTGGTCGCCGCGCCGCCGCCACCAGTGCCGGGGGAGGTCAGACGCACGGCCAGCGCGCGCAGAGCGGCATGGGCGTGCTGCCGGCAAGGTACGGGGCAGACGCTGGTTGTAATCCGCCGGTCAAGTGAAAAACAGAGCGAAAACATCATGCACGGACGCTAATAACGTCGCGCGCTTCAGGAGTCAACGCTCTCCGAATTGTTTATCTCTCAGGTTGTAGCCACATAAGCAATCTCGACCTGACGCAAGTTCAACCCCCATCGCACAGCAATGCAGTTTCATGGTGGTTAAAAATAAGCAGTGCCTTACCATGCCGGTTGGACGTGTCGCACATCTCCCGCTCCTGCCTCAGCGGCCATGTGTAATGGAATCGGACGTCCATTAGCCTCTGCATTCAGGAACGGACGCTGGCAATACGAACTGCCTTTAAACAGGTATCCGGTGACATTCAATGGCCACGCCAGAACAAGCCGGGGTCAAGGCCAGCCTGACACATCTGTATTAGAATACAAGCAGAGCGTGACGTTCAACGAGCGAAGAGCGTTCACCTGTCTGGCTAATCATTGAACATCGATTTCCCCCCTGGATCTATGTAAAAACAATGTCCGATGATTTCCATGCCACGAAGGAACGCTCCCCGCCACATTTAACGCTCGGCTGCCCCGATAGACCCGCAAGGTGGATCCGTGAAAGTTAAAGCACCTTTTCAGACGGCTATCGCCCCAAGAGATGACGTAATACTTATTTAAACCAAAACAATACTATTTCATCCATCAGTCAACCGATTCACCGCACCTGCGCCATGAGCAGCAGACCTCGTGTCATTCCTTTACCGGCACTTGCACTGAGGAAGAAGCCTGCCAGCTTATCCACGGCGCTGGCTCCCAATATCGAGAGGGCCAGCGTAAGAAGACTGAATGTAGTCTTGACTAATATTAAAAAAATGTGGAGGCGGAGAATGTTTTGCGCTCTTCAGCATTTGAGGGTAATCAGGGGCAGTAGCTGTCGTCCGTTGGAGCATAGGTGAAAAACATCTGGGTAAATTGGACAAGTAGTCTGAATCGACGGCCATATATGTGCCGTTCAACAGCCAGCCGCACCTTTCACGTCATCCCCTACTGTAGGTAAAGCAGTCTGTGCAGCCTGGTGGCAAATCACACATCTCTCGAGGATCAATAATCATAGCCAATCACTCACGGCGAGCCGCGTCAAGTGGGCGCTGAGTTCCACGTTGCCACAAAGGCGGGCACCATCCCGACATTTCTGACACTTCTAGCTCTTCAAAGCTCACCTTTGCGATCAGCACAACCGGAAGTGCTGGATTTCAGCAGCAGGGACGATGGGGCCCTGAGAAGGGGGGCAGAGGTGAGTGCGGGGACGGGGGAGGCGCCGGCCCGCCAGAGACGCGGGTCAGACGCATATTGTAATCAGCGGCGGACTGGGCCGTCAGGTGAAACACGGAGCGGAAACATCATGTAAGGACGAGTATCGGTGCATCGCTGCAATCCGGTCACAAACAGATATTTCTAGAGGGTCAATAGTAAAACCCAGCACTAGCGATGACCAGCATGAAACGGGCCGCTGAATTCCCGGCCAATACAGAGGCGCACGCCATCTCGAGATATTTCGCACACTTGTTGCTCTTCAAAGCTCACCTTTGCGATCGGTGCAACCGATCAGGAGGTGTTGGATTTCAGCAGCAGGGACGATGGGGCCCTGAGAAGAGGGGGCAGAGGTGAGTGCGGGGGACGGGGGAAGGCGCCGGCCCGCCAGAGACGCGGGTCAGACGCATATTGTAATCAGCGGCGAATTAAGCCATCAGGTGAAACACGGAGCGGAAACATCATGTAAGGACGAGTATCGGTGCATCGCTGCAATCCGGTCACAAACAGATATTTCTAGAGGGTCAATAGTAAAACCCAGCACTAGCGATGACCAGCATGAAACGGGCCGCTGAATTCGCGGCCAATACAGAGGCGCACGCCATCTAGAGATATTTCGCACACTTATTGCTCTTCAAAGCTCACCTTTGCGATCGGTGCAACCGGACGTGCTGGATTTCGGCAGCAGGGACGATGGGGCCCTGAGAAGAGGGGGCAGAGGTGAGTGCGGGGGACGGGGGAGGCGCCGACCGGCCAGAGACGCGGGTCAGACGCATATTGTAATCAGCGGCCGATTAGGCGGTCAGGTGAAACACGGAGCGGAAACATCATGTAAGGACGAGCATTGGTGCATCGCTGCAATGCAGGTGTGATCTCTTCAGCAGTGACTCAATGAGCACGTACAGATTCAGCTTCAAATGTCGGATGGTCACTTCCACCAAATACGTATTCATAATGCCGATATGAAACGCACCTATTTCTGCTTTGAAGTGATCTTGAAATCCTCCGACAGTGCCGCCTGTGAACAAGAATCGTAAGTTGTAACTCTGCCCAGGCGAGACGAGCCAACTTGGTGCATTAACGCTGGAAATGGAATGAACGTCGCGCGCTGCCTACCAGTAATTCAGCTTTTCACCGTGGGAGCATTGCTCCCACTTCGGGCGATACATATTGAACGAAATAAATACCTTGTTAGGTATCTAATTCACAACAGTCTTATTCACCACCCCTGACTAAAAATACGAGAGCACGTAACAGATACGTTTGCAAGCCTCTTCTCAACCCCATTCAGCGATTCTGAAAGTACCGTCCCGGACCCGGCGCGGAAGGGAACGACTCCTTGCAACCGTCACTTAATCCCTCAACCTTTTAGCACAATGGCACGACAAGCTACTCTGAAAGCGCCAACATCTCTCCCGTCATTGCTGACCAGTCTACGGCTCACACACCAGCGTGATACCGAAGACGTCAGGTTTATAATTACAAACAAAAAAAGGAGTTGATAACCCAACCACTGACCTGCTGGTGAGGATCAATGACCATCACTGCTTCTAGAAAAGCGGCAGAAGCGGGGACTAGCTTCACTTCACAGCGGCGGTTGAAGCCATGAGGAAGGCAGTCCAGTTCACTGACGACAGGTATTACTGAATCAGCTACCACATAAGCACATATCTCCACTGTCGACCATCACTTCAAAATATGTGCGAGAGAAAATAATGCAATGCAAAAAGAACAAACAAGTAAAAATAACATAACAAAACAATTAAAAATTAAACACCAGACGTCGTCAGGAATGTGGAGACACTGAACACAGGAATATTGCTTTCAGCCGCAACCAACCTTCCAGGATGCCTTCACCGGCATAAAACCTCGGACGCTCCAGCTGCATCAGCAAGGGCGACCCAGACCCTGCTGTTCGAGTCTGGCGCTCGCAAGCTCCAGGAGACTACGAACACCTCCGGAATGGTCGGGATATCGGGGATTCGTGCCCAGGAATGCCCCCCTCACGGGGAAATGCTCGCAGACAAAGGTCGATTCACGCACAGCAAGTAAAAGAACATAGCAACTAAGATGTGGTAACCTATGGACATCTGCCACATCGGAAGCGAAACTTGCAGAAGGTAGGGTGCTGCACGTGATAAATGATTCGTTACGTATCTGGGTTTGAGGGCGGGCTGACCTTCAGGTCATATACTGTCCACGCTACAGCATTTCATGAGACCCTCGCATTCCACTTGACAGCTAGGGCTGGGCGCCCTTGCCACACAAACCAGTGATAGTCCTTGTCTGCTAAGGTCTGCGACCAGCGAGTTTGCATTTGTTATCTACAACTAACTTGAGCACAAGAACGTCGGGCGCGCCCACATATATGTATTGTGGACTCCAGGACCTCTACCAGTAAGGTCACCCACCGACCGAGACTCGCATGCCTGAGCTTGGTGAAAGGAAAGAGGACGTACTGCTCGATCCAGGAGTTCCGCAAGCAAAGGATTCCAAACGTTTCAGTAGATATAAAACAGTCACAGACGAGTGGCACTCCACCGGATAGTTGTATTTCTTTATCAAACATGGCCATTGGGGGACTGGAGACGAGTCACCATATGGGCCTGGACAGGCCACCGGCGGAAAAAAAACAGGCGATAAGATCTCTGGACTGGGCGTTTCTGGGTACGGCACGTTCCAATAAATACGGCGCGGACGCCGCCGTTGGCCCGGGATCACATATGAAGGCTGGCGCGGCCGCAGGGGGCGGCTGTGAGTGCGACGGCCAGAGCCTACTTGAAGATCTTGCCGTCGGCTACTTTGCGGCCCTGTTTGTCGGTGCCCTCCCACTTGAAGTAGCTATCGACCATGGCTTTCGTCTCAGCCGAGTCGGGGTCCAGCTTCTGCCAGTCGTAGGACTCGTAGTCGATCTGCCAGTCGGGGCTCAGCTGCCGGCCAAAACGGAGACGGTGTCAGTTCACAGGCCTCCGGCCCGAAAATGACGACCCAACGGCTGCCAACGCTCAGTCAGGAACGACCGCGTCTCCAGCCACTCTAGCTAGCGTCCACAGATCGGGTGGGTGGTCTCGGGTGGTCATTACCAGTGTATGCACGCACCTAGTGGTTTCCACACTCTGCAGGGGGCTTTGCCACTTTCGTAATGCGACTCAAACTGGGATAGAAGCATTGTAGAGAACACCAGAATAGTACTTCGTTCGGCCAATACAATAGTACTTAGTCCGGCCTCTTCCCGAAGAAAAATAATTCCAGAACACTTTTTAGCAGTGAAACCCTTCCTTTCCAAAAAAGATTTTTTTTCCATTTCTTTTTCTCAATTATAAAAATTAAAAAGTATATGAAAAATTGACGTTTTCGTATCTCACAGAGGTCTAACAAACTTTCAGCCAATCATTGGTGTCATGGTGGACTTGGACTCAATGTGACACGTTCAAATCAGCCAATCTATATTCCAGGGCAGATTTTATGGTATTGGGACTGGTGGGCATTCGCCTGAAGGGGGTACAAACTCCCACCAAAAGGGCACTCCTAAGGCATCAAATGACTGGTAACTGGTGAGCACTGGGCCGTTCACTGGTGGACATGGCATGGGGGACTGGTGGGAAAAATGCCCACCACTTTGTAGCTTCAATATGCCCTGCTATATTCTGAAAAAGACTCTGAATCAGTCAATTTAGATTCTGAAAGAGACCAAACAGCCTGATACGGCCTCATCTGCGACCCGAATCCACCAGACTACGTACAAAACCCAGCATTGCACCACGCCGCCCTTCAGCTGTGCCGCCGCGGACGGCATACCCTTCAGCTGTGCCGCCGCGGACGGCATACCCTTCACTGTGCGTGACACCTTAGTGGACGGCATACTCACGGGGAATGCAAGCTCGTGACCCCGCCACACCCAGATGCCGGAGATGGAGGAGTTTTTGTTCTCGCCGAAGACCACCACTGACGCGAACGCGTTCTTCCGCAGCTTCTCGAGACGCTGGAACATGCCTGCCGCACCCAACACCCTGCTTCAGCCTACCAGCATAGATCTACACATGCTAGTTGAATGTGCGGGAATCCGCACTAATTAGACGGGGGTAACACCTGTATGTAAAAATGTTACTACTACACAAAAAAACAAAATATTAGACCAAGGAGCTCATTGGTTTCAATGCAATTGTGTTAAAAACTAATCACGTTTATAAATAATTTTTTTGTCGTAAGTTTTCTTTGAATACCAGGACTGCTTTAGCAAATGGTTCTCACCTAGAATAAACTCCACACAACGAGCCATATGTCTGTCAACCAAGCAGACTTCTAGGGAATGAAAACGGCACTGATTTGACAGCCTCATATTTATGACGTCAAAAATCAAACGTAAAGAACTGGTCTTACTACGAAACAGGACAATGTTTATTTTTACACCATATTTAGACAGCCTGTTTGATGACAGCCAGTTTGATGTACATGTTTGCGGTAAGTCTTCGTGCGCAGTTGTGTCGAGATACACACAAAGGTGGCAGCAGATCTCAGATCCTTAGTAGAACTGGAAACTCGGCTCAGTAGAGGACCGTTTTCTCTCCGGGGGTGATGACCCAGCCCCGTGACCGACTCACCGCCCACGAGGTTGGCGGACATGAACACCATGTTGAGCTCCTCGGGGTACTTGTAGTCGCATCGCCAGATCGAGTAGTTCTCCTTGTCAAACTTCTCCCAGAAGTAGGGCACAGACTTCACCTCGTCCTCGTTGGAGTAGTACCGTTTGAAGTCGTCCATGTCCCACGAGCTGGGGGACAGGCACTTAATGAGAAGTTCGCAGGCGAATGTAAAAGCTGTACATCACAGATTACCACAGACAAATGCCTCATGTGGCATCAGGATTCTCAACCAGGGCAAAGACTGCCCCGGCCAAGGTGTCAGCCTCGTCATCGTTTCGTCATTGGGAGACAACTGCATTTGCTGAACTCCACCAGTTCTGGTGCGCGCGACCCTGGGACCTCACGTGCAAAAATGGCATAGGGCATGACCAACTACTTGCAGTACACCAGTATCCATGTCTACACCAGTATCCGTGTGTCAGTTACCAGAAAACCCGGAAGACAATCACTTTAACTAAAGATTTAGTCGACACCTCAATCATTGCAGCATAATCCAGGTACAGAATATTCCACACGATCGCACAATATCGAGCACACTCCAATGCCCACCTCTTGGGGAGGCCGGCGAAGGGGTCCTTGGACTTGGGCTCGGCGGCCACGGCAGCATCGGCGGCATCGGGCTCCTCCGCCGCCGGCTTCTCCTCCTTCTTCTTCTCCTGTTTCGGCTTGTCCTGCTTCTTCTTATCGGCCTTCTTGTCCTTTTTGGCGGCAGGCGCGTCGCCGCCGGCCACAGGTTTCGGCTCGGCCGTCTTGGTGCAAAGTGTCACTTCGCCCAGGACAGCCTTCACCTGCCGCCATACCACACGAGTCAGAGCCGCCAACACGCTGCCCGCAGTAAGAAACAAATACCGTCCAGTTTGATTTCTGCTGAACAACGACAATGTGATTCGCTGGTTGAACATATTTTGTTCATCATTGCGATCTAAACTGTATTGAGGTGTATTACCCTGCACAGTATCTGCTGGATAAGGGGAGAGGGCGCCACGTTTCACAGCTGAACGACGACGCTGAGAGCAGCGCCATCACAGCAGCTGCCCGGGCACCGGGAGTGGGTGTACTGGAGGGTCTGGGCCCTGCAGCCAACAGTCCAGCCGCGCGGCTATTCACACCAGTCAATTCATCTGGCAAGCTGGTCTGGCGTGGTCAGCAGATCTGACACGTCATAGTTGACCATCCCTGCGTCGAAACAACCACCTCAGCAGACAATGTCACCCGAATTTTTGACAACTACAAGGGCGTCGAATGACAAAGCTTGATCGCGAACCGTAAGGAGGATGCGATATGCCGAAATATTTATGAAGGCAAGGGAAATTTTTCACCCAATACGTAATATCCCCAACCTCAGTCCAGGCCATGCTGAAAACCTGGAGAATCCATGTACTGGGACGTTGGAGCACAACCCCAAGCCTAAGATACCTAAGACACAACCTATACCTAAGATCTCATCGGCAGCCAACGGTACATCCAGCATCGGTTTTCTCGCGGTAGCTCGGCTCCGCCTCACCACCGTCTGACCTGCGGCTGGTTGACGATGGTGAGGAACCACCGCGTGACGTTGCCGTACGGGCGTCGGAACTCGGCGTCACAGGCGAGCGTGCAGGCGGAGAGCAGGGTGCAGCAGACGGCGACGTCGGCCAGCGTGACCCGCTCGCCCACCAGGTAGGTGCGCGTCAGCAGGTGCGCGTTCAGCGCCTCCAGCGAGCGCCGCAGCTCCTGCTTGGCGCGCTCAGTGGTCTGCTTGTTGTACTGGATGATGCCCTGCAGGCCCAGGGTGTGTCAGAACAAGAACGGCAGCAGATGAGGGGTGACTAGCTGTTTCCAACGCCCGGAGTGAATAGGCTCACAGAATTGATGCAAGTAGAGACCGCAAACAGGACACGATATGCTGCAGTGACCACGATTCCGCGCCAGACAAGACATTTTATACCACTGCACTTGAAAATGCAAACGAATGACAGACTACAGGCCTGTTCCAGCGCCTCCTCAAACCTGCTCCAACCTCCTCAAAGCTTCTCCAACTTCCTCTCGCCCGGTCCAGCGCCTCCTTAAACTTCCTCCAAGCTCGCCAAAGCTCATCTCAAATCTAATCCAACCTCCTCTCAAACGAAAGCTGGTTTTTCAGAGGAGGTTGGAGGAGCTCAATTGTGGCGCACAAATTTCTATTGAGAAACTTAAATAAGTTGTTTTACAGGGAGAAACGACGTTTGTGGGCAGCTAAAGGTTTTGATTACATTGTTTTTCTGTATTCCACTTTCACCTAAAATACATTAAATGAGTATCAGAGGCCTTAATCAAATTCGATTAGTTTCTTAGCTGCGCCACGCCCACCATATTGGCGCTGATCAGCCGCAATCAGCTGATATCTCATCCAATCTCATCCGAAATCGGTCCAGCGGACACTGGTTTTTGCGCCTGCTCTGACTTACTCCAAGCTACTATCATCTTTTTTCTAAGGAGGCGCTGGAACAAGCCCTACATCTGTGTATTAAATACCATAACGTTGCCCCCAAAGCCGATGCTCCCCACAGATTACCACCGCATCTTCCGGCTCAACCAGCCAAACCGGAATCCAAACACACAACACAACCATTGGACAAGTCCCCACCTGCAGAGGGAATGTCCAGGCGCAAACGGCCGGCAGCAGCTCGGCATCAGCGAAGCTGACCCACTGCAGCACCTGGGCACGCTCCAGGTCGGAGGCGCCCCGCAGCTGGTCGTTGGCCAGGTAGTAGGCGATGCCATTGCTCTCAGCGATGCAGACACCGTCTGAGGACTCGAACGCCGGTACCTGCCCAGGGAGGAGACGGGTCACGGAGGGAGGGCGAAGCCACGGCGAGCGGGAGAGCTGTGGCGCTGGTAGACGGTTAGTCGGGACATCACCGCATGATTGAGCAAGCAGCATACTTAAAGGGAATGTGGCACCTTCATAACATGATTTTAACTGAGATAGCCAAGTTGTAAAGCAAGTCGGAAAACCCGGTACTCCATTGTCATTTGTCTAGGAACTCGATATTTCCGTAGAAAACAGCTAAAAACCTAACTGACACCAGCCCCCTCATCAGCCCGTCGCCGGGCGGCCATTGTTGTGAGCTGCTGGTGTGACGACATATGCTGACATCGCGGGAGCATCAGCCAATCGAAGCCCTTGAAGCGTTTCAAGTATGGTAGTGGTTGCCAGATCGTGACATCACCCACAGGCTGATATTTATTTCTTTTTCTAGAGGAATATTTCAAAAATCAAAATATTCAGCTTATTGTACATTTTTCAGAGAAATGATGAGTGGTTTCATTATTTTCAGCTAAAAGTACGCCTAATTGCACTAAATTCCAGGATTCGACCAAGGTGCCACATTCCCTTTAACGGGAGTAGCGGACAGCATCACCTTAGGCTTTTTGGGGCGCACCGACAGCCAATATCATTTGGCGCCCATACCACTAAAAACAAAATCCAGGGGTTCCAACGGGTCTCATATCAAGCATGCACAGTCATCCCTTCAAAGGTATTAAAGAGAATGTGGCACTTTTATAATTTGATTTTAACTGAGATAGGCAAGTTGTAAAGGAAAGGCCTTTTAGTGACGGGGTTCGAGATGACAAGAGTGCCTAAACAAGCTATTGGTTTTCGGCAAATGATTGGCGTTGTCAAGAGGAGGGCAACATTGGACCAGGAGCAAGTGCTCGGTCGCAGGCCTCGAGATGCCCCTGATGCTCGTGGTTTTACCGACCTGCATACCGGAAAACTCGGTACTCAATATATCATTTGTCTGGAAACTCAAAATTTCCGGAGAAAAGCCAAAAAGCCTACCTGAAATGTACCCCAAATTTACCCAAAGCAGCAGGCCACAGTTGTCAGCTGTTGGTGTGACAACATATGCTGACATCTCAGTGAGTCATCAGCCAATCAAAGCCTCATCAGCCAATCAAAGCCTATTGAATATGGTAGCAGTTGCCAGATCATGACATCATCCACAGGCAGGTTTATTTCCTACCCTAGAGGAGCATTTTCCAACTAAAAATATTGAGGTTATTGTACCTTCTTCAGAGAAATAATGGCTGTTTTCATTATTATCGGCCAACAATACCCCTAATTACCCTACATTCCAGGATTCAACCCGGGTGCCACTTTCCCTTTCAACCTGTAGCACATGCAAACATGTCGTGTCACATTACCAAATAACACATCAACCTGTAATAAAAATCATCCACAGGTAAAAGGCAGTTGACAACAGCTACCACAAACCAACATCCGAGGGCCTATCGCCGCTTTCAGACTGACAAGTAGTCATTTCTAAAGTTGAACTTCTGCTTAAATGCACTCTTAACATGTAAAGTTTCCCGAAGCACGCCTTAAATGAATTAATTATGTAACTATTGCTAATTTTTTGCCACCATTTCTACAAATACAGCCTCCCTACGACCTATGGAAAATAATGTACAAAACTGAGCAATAGCATTAGACTCCAATTACCTGATTCAAGAGCCAGTGATTAGAGAAAATAAAACATTATTGTCATTGATATTTTTTAATCCGACTTACCTTACCAAGAGGGAACTTCTTCAAAAATGCATCACTCTTGTTGGTTTCCCCAAATACGAAGTCCTTGGGTACTTCAACCTTGGCACCTGAGTACTGTGCCGCAAACCAGCGCCTTGTAGGCGCGGAAGTTGTTGGGGTAGGTGTAAAGTTTCTGAAAACATTCAAAGAAGTACCTCAGATTTTCAATTGAATCATATTACCATTCCAGGCATGTGAACAAAACAGGACACATTTGTGACAGAAGTATTTATAGATTATCAGCTGCAAAAAGTATGGTACATGGCACAGCACACCAGCACAGAAAATTTCACATCTAATGAGCAGGGGAGAGAGTGGGGTGAGTGGGGGAGGGGCAGGCCCCCAAGCAGCACACATTACGAAACGAAAGCAGCACACATTACCCTACAAGTCTGCAACTCACATGCGTGAAGGAAATACCTCACCTAAAAATGAAAAGGCATGGCAATCAAATCCCTCAGGTAATACCAAGCTGGTGAAACAATACTTATTATCATTGAACATTACCCTAGCTTCAAGAGACATTTCACTGAAAATTGTCAGCAAAACCTGGCCCATTTAGATCGTATCTTTCTGAGGGATCAACTTATTACTCAAGCTGCCTAGGATGGGACAGCTTGTTAAGCATAACATGGCTACACTGATGTTGCAAGCAGGACTGCTTTATTCATCTTACATGTAGCACTTAGTCAAACTTGGCACCAATCTTTCACTCAGCACATAACAGATGAATCTGCCCTTAAAAACAAATTTCATTAGGCCACCCTAATCAGACATCACTGAGACCTGCACTGCATCCCAAGGCTTCTAATGATCTGAACCTCAAGATTTCTGGCCAGAGCCTATAGGCTGGCTCCCTCCAGCATGCCCGCCAAAACGAAAGCTGTGTCACACACAGTTGAACTCATCACAAGTTTTGGCCTTCAGTGTGATCATCTTGCTACAGCCACAAACTCGCATTCCCTTCTAACAAAACTGTCAAACACCCCCAGAATCAGAATGTGGGAATTCTGAATATCTCACGAGTTACCTGGATGTATTGCCCAGGACATTCCAGTGTGGAGCTGAACAAGCGGGCTGGCCAGCTGGCAGGGCAAGCCACACACAACCACAACAGCATACATTCAAAACACGAAATCAGACTAATAATTCAATCAAAACACAGGGAAGAACAGAACGAACCAGTAAAAATTTAAGAGAAATTTCCAGAATGAGGAATCAACACCTGTGTGAGGGATGGATGAAAAACTCCAGACCAAGGGGATGGGACAAGAGCATTTGCCTCACCCCCTGAATTCAACCTTGGCCCATGGGCAGCCTTGATCTACTACCACACTTAACTTAATGCTAATTTAGGTCAATTCCCCAATAAAATTCTTAGTTTGTTATAGATATTTGTCAAACAGGCCCAAAAAGACGTCAAAAAGTAGTAAACTAAGTTAACAACAAACAAAACACAATGATGAAAGAAAAAACAGGAAAGGGAAAAACGCGATAATATGTAATTAAAAGCACAAAAACAAGATAAAGGCATGGAAATAAAAACACAAAACAAACAGAGCAGCTGGAACTTTATTGAGAGCGCTGGAAGCTGGAATAGTCCCAAATCAAGCCGGAAACAGACCAATCTATGCATCAGTAATCAAAAATACCGGACTCGAACTACCGAAATTAAAAACGATTGACCAGACGGGGAGGCAAACAAATTAAACAGAGAGTTTCAACAATTGCCAACGCAATCAATACTGCCGATATCTCACCCCTGAGACCATGGTCGCCCCCTTCCCTCGCCTCGTCACGAAAAAGGACGGGTGACGGAAGCTCCGACCAAAACTCCGCTAATAGTGAATATGAAAGGTTTTGGACGTTTCAAACAACAACTTGCTAAATAATAAGAAAATATTTTTGTCAGTTTCATTTCTAATTTTTTAAAAAAATTCAATAATATAAATAGAAATTCAAGTTCTAACAAACAAAATTGCTGTTTTCACCAAAAACAAACCATATTGTACCAGAATGCATGGCACTGCCAAGGCATAGGCGGATCCAGGATTGCCAATCGAGGGGGCACCTTTCCGGGGGGCGCCATCCGGACCAGGGGGCGCCACTTATGACCAGCAAACCTATCAGGTGGGCGCCAAATCCTGTCGGTGGGCGCCGACTTTCGTATCCTGGGGGGGTGGGGGGTGGGAAGCGACATTTCAAGGGGGCGCCATCGACCTTTCAGGGGGTGCTGAGGGTCGATCAGGGGGGCACGTGCCCCCTTGCCCCTGGATCCGCCTTTGACTGCTACCTTTTGACTTTCTATTACCTTGTTGTCACCGGTGCGGCAACGATGTTTGCTGCTCTTTTAGGGCCTTTTTCACTGCCATATTCAAAGGCAGATCCAGGGCTTTTATTGGGGGAGTTAAATGAGTAGTGGATGCCATTTGAATTAGAGGACGCCGCCGCATCAGCGGATTCAGGGAGCAAAGGGGCAGATGTGTGCCACTGATTAGTGCAGCGTAATTATCCTAATTTATAGCTTGCTGTTAAAATCATTCGTTGCCTGCTCTTTGGAGCTAATCCATACTCTTTATCAGGGGTAATTTGTCACCTTCCATAAATTGCGACAATACGGGAGGTAAATAAACTGACGTTTGTAGAAGTTATATTTTTTGGTGATAATCGCAACACACATGTTAAATTTACTGTCAGCACTATAACCCCCTTTCCGGTGCTGGCGTTCCGGTGCGTAGTGTTGTTCGAAAAAAGTTGTCATTTTCGTTGTGTGGTGCGACTGACCGATAGGAAATTTGTGTCAAAAGTGTGCTGAAACAGGCTTCGAAATGATTTTGGTGTGTTGGTCAAAACTGCATGCAACGGCTTACTTGTAGTCCGAGGTGCTGATTTTCGATTAGAAGGTACCTACCTACCTCGAATTTAAAACGTTTAGGCCGCAAGTACTTCTTTATGTTTGGTATTGCTCAAAGGCGTTTAGGGTCTTTTCCTGCTTTTCCTGCCAACTCAATATAAGCTCCTTTAAGTTCTTCCAACTGAACTTCTTGTGGAAAATCAATACAGACTTGTATTTGCATCTACAGCTTGGTGAAGTGCTCTAGAGCACCAACTTGCGGTCTCAATCAAATCAAGTTTATGATTTCATATATCTGGTTTCCATGCACAATTTGAATCATGATCTCATGCTGTGCCTGGATGCAATTATGGCTTGGATAGAACTTATGGCAATCCAGCCTGCAAAGTATGGCAGCAGGTCTGATAAGTCCTACCAGCCATCTAGAATTCTTGTACTGCCAGCCACCAAAAATTCACCCCAATTTGCCATATACCAGGGAGAAAAACTCCCCCATTCCTCTCCACACAATGCAATGCTAATAACCATTCAACTGTTTTTTTGTTTGGTTTTCAGTGTCACCTTCCTTGCACACTCACAAATTCACACCAGGTTGATTTATTTCACACCAATTGCTCTTGTCTCCAAGGGGACTTGCAGCAACGAGATTTCATTGAAAATGTCATACTTTGCACACTGGATGGTAATGGAATCTGGCTATTAATTCTGTACTTGTTAATCTGTGGCTAAATTATACTGCACACACTCATGCATTTTTATTTTTGAGGACGATTCTTTCGTTTTCTCCCCACCATGTTTGAACTGTTGAAATGCTTTGGGCAAGCTGCACTGGGCAAAACTGAAGAAAAATCACTATCAAAATACATATAGAAATTTCCTGTAGTAAATGATTATAAATATCCTCTGAAGAGATTTTAGTTAAAAACTAGGAACCATAAATTTATTGAGGCTAGACACTTCAACTATTTTCATTTATCTGCTTTATACAGTGTCACAATACTGATTTTGAGCAGGAGTGCATAGTGTAAATTCACATTTGAAAATTAAGTTAGCACATGGAAAATGTAAAAGATATTTCAATAGTGAAACCTTTCTTTAACATGTAGAGGCACTTGGTCAACCAAATTCCTATCCTGCCATACTTTTATGCACCAGGATTATTGAACTGTGCTAAAAATGTTCTACTTAAAAATAGGAGTGAAAAATTGACTAAGAATGACAGTAACTAGTGGATAAGTAACTAGTAGATAATTCAGCTTGCCCTGGTGTTGCTTTCCACCCAGCACCCTGGAATTACAACCATACACGTATATTTTACACTGCAGCGGTACATAAAACATACAAGACCCTAAAAACAAGCCCCGGCCGACTGAGGTGGACAAGTACAATTATAAACGGAGGAGCCGAGTCCCGAACCCGTGACCGCCGACTTCACGAGCGCACTAAATTACGCCCAGGCGGGCACGAGCTCGGAGCCCGGCAGACGCCTACCGGCCAGGTGCATGAAGTAATAAATCAGGATGATGATGAACATATGAGCCGGACAAAAAAGCACAGTTAAAACGTGAGCGAAAAACAAATAAACATTGATCTATGGCCTACAGTGCCAGACACTGCCAATGGGAGCAGCCTCCCCTCTCCGGCACCTGTGGCGCCAGCCACACCCTCACTGTCCCCAGACTCCTGGTCCCCTCAGAATTCAGAACATTGGCTTAACAATAGTTGTTTGAGTGAGTTAACAATAGTTTGAGTGAGTTAACAATAGTTTGAGTGAGTTAACAATAGTTGTTTGGGTGAGTTAACAATAGTTGTTTGAGTGAGTTAACAATAGTTGTTTGAGTGAGTTAACAATAGTTGTTTGAGTGAGGGAAAATTGTCGTTGTCATCACTAGCATGGTAGGTCACAATGTGGTGTGGTTAATTGAACATTGAAGCCATTTTGGTAATGATTTTGTATGCCAGGATGACCTAAAGGTGGCATTGGGCAATATAAATACACAGAATTAGTGGGTGATCCAGGACCTCACTTGGATCCATACACATATATTATTAACACAAACACAAAGAATAAAAACACGCAAGAGTAAAAAAATCACACGAGTGCCCCCGGCGCGGGGCCCCTAAGCTGCGCCGGGGCGGATAAAAACCACATCTGTACCGCGCGGGACCCTAGTGCCCGCCATGGCCACCCGGCCGCACCAGACCACCATGCAACGCTCGATATTGCGCATCGGGCCACGCAGGCGCCCCCGACCACCAACGCACCAGTCAACGCAGTGGTACCCGACCTTCACGCTCCGCTCGACACTACGCTCCGCCAACACTACGCTCCGCTCAACACTACGCACCGTTCTACACCACGCACCTCTCATCACCACGCACCGCTCAACACCACGTACGCCGCACAGGGCCAAACGCATATCCGGCAACCAGGCTCGGGACATCACGCCCGGCTCACGACTGAGGCGCGCATACCCGGCGCCACGGCCGGCCCCGAGATCCCACGCGAGACGAGTCAGTCGCTACTCTCCAGCCGGTCGGACCAGAGCCCCGCCAGAGGGCCGCGGACGAGGGGCCGAGCGGCGCCACCACGGAGGGCAGCCCCAGCGCCCGACCCACCACCAGCGAGGCCACCAGAGGGACCACGCTCCGCCGATCAGCGGCCGACACAGCGCCGCCCGCCGCCCAGCACCAGGGCCGCGCCGCCGCCCAGAGCCGCCAGCCAGCCGCGGCCGCGGCCGACCCGCGCGGCCCGCAGCACCTGAGCGGGGCACAGCCGCCAGTGCATCGGGCCGACGCACATCAGTGCCGCGGAGCGGCCGAGGGCCGTCAGGTCTCCGGGGAGGAGCCACCGACAGCCCCCGCATACGCTCCTGCGGGAGGAACAAAGGTAGATTAGTTAAAGGAGAGAGGACATGGTCACAAAAAAAACACGCCACGCTAAATTGAGAGGCAGAAAGAGAGTCCAGGAGGCGCGGCACTTTGACGGAGAGTCAGGGACAGGCAGCAGGGTGCCGGAGGCGAGCCTGTACGGACGACCGTTAACTACCCAAGTAAAAAAAAAACTGGCTCCGCAATCAAATCAGCTATGAATGAGTTTGATAAAAAACTTTTATAATACGGGCGTTAGTACTAGTACCTAGAAATTTAGATTGCAAGGAACCCGCGCTAGAAAGGGGCTGCTCCAGACCCCCCCAGCCAGAAGCAGATATGCTATGACAGTAAAGCCGCGCAGCCCACCCCCGAGCAGGAGGAACTGCGCCCCCTTCCCAACAAACTACATATAGCGAAGGAAAAAAGCCTAATGGTGTTTAATAACTGTCAATATACAATTTCTTTAGCACCTTTTTAAAAAACACATGACTACGCGGGATATCATTAATGTCTCTAATTTTTGTAGCAACTATTTGGTTCCAATTTCGTGGGGCTGCAATGAAGAGAGAAAACTGTTTGTAAATTGTTGGTGCGAACGGAATTACGAAATGGTTAATTTGGCGGCCTTGCCTACGGTTGTTTTCTTGGTTCCTGAGGTTAAATGAGTTTTGAAGTGGAGATGGAAGTAGGCCATTGAGAAATTTGTGCAAGACGTTGATGTTTCCGTACCCAACAAGGTCATATATTTTGAGGATGTTGTACTTTTTGAAAATTGGGGTAGAATGTGCCAGCCTATCCGAGTGGTCAATGATTCTAACAATTCTCTTCTGTAGTAAAAAATAATTTTGTCAATCTATACTTGAAACAGTTTCCCCAAATTTGGAGTCCGTACGTGAGACTGGGAAGAATTAGAGCGTTGTACAGCAGGAGAAGTTGATCTGGGTTTAATATGTGTTGAGCTCGTTTAATTAAACCTATATTTCTCGCGACGGTATTTTCTACGGCTTTTATATGGGACGCCCACTTCAGATCCTCATCAATTTTTACTCCAAGGTAATTTGTGGAAGGGGTGCGAGATAGCCTAACATGATTGAGATGTATCGGAAAATTTTCAATCTGTGCAGGGAAGAGCTGATAGACGGACTTTTTAACATTGAGGGTTAGTCTGTTGGAAACAAGCCAGGATGATACATCGGGGAGACTTTCATTAACATTGCGCTGTAATTCAGAGGGTGTGTTAGCAGTGAAGAGGAGGGCCGTATCATCAGCGAAGAGGAAGAAATTGGGATTTGGTGAGCTTTTGTGGATGTCATTAACATAGATCAGGAATAAAAGGGGCCCCAGGACACTGCCCTGGGGCACGCCGAGAGGCATGTGGGCGGGATCACGAGATATGGTATTATTAATTTTGACATACTGGGTGCGATTAGATAGGTATGATTTGAAGAATTTCAGAGAAGTATTTTGGAAACCGTACAGCTCAAGTTTGGACAAAAGAATTTGATGATTGACAGTGTCAAATGCCTTGGAAAAATCTAAATAGAGGGCAGCACATACTTTTTTGAAACAAGGGCAGAAGTAATTTTGTCATAGAGGAGTGAAATAGGCATGTATGTACTGTGGTGGGGGCGAAATCCAAATTGACGATCAAAGATTATGTTATTGTGGACTAAGAATTCCATAACCTGCTCGTAGATAATTTTTTCAAAGACTTTAGAGAAGACAGGGAGAATTGATATGGGTCTGTAATTGGTGAAAGCTGAAGGGTCTCCGGATTTGAAAATTGGCACAACTACAGCAGTTTTGAATTCAGCGGGGAATGTGCCAGTAGAGATACAAATGTTAAATAAATGCGTTAGATGTGGGGAAATTGTTTCATTTAGGCATTTTAAAATTTTCGAGCTAATTCCGTCATGTCCTGCACCGGTATTTCCTAGAGAGGAGATAATTCTTTTAGTTGTGCAGGCCAAAACTTGTGAGAATTGGAATTGTGGATATATTTCATCGCCAAGATATTGAAGAGGATCCGAAGTGGGCGACGGGAGACCTGTATCAAGTGAGGTAGCGATTTTAGAGAAGAATTGATTAAAGTGATTAGCAATTTGGGATTTGTTCGATATGGGCTCACCTTCGTGGCAAAAATATTCGGGAGATCTTTTTAAGCTTGTTTTTGCGCACAACTGTGAGGAGGGTGTCCCAAAGTTTTTTAGGGTGAGCTTTATTTTCTTCAAGTTTATGCTGGTAGTAGTCTTTTTGCGCAGTACGAAGAATGCTGGTTAAGGTATTATGATATGTTTTGTATACTAATTCATCCTGTCTTGTTTTTGATTTAATAATTTTCTTGTAAAGGTCATTCTTTTTGTTAATACATTGTAGCAGATTGTAAGAGATCCAGGGTTGGTGTGGCACAGTTCTTCTGGATGGCTTTTTGATCCTAAGTTTGTTTATTTCAGAAGTTACTGTTTGTTGGAGCATGTTAGCGGCAATATTTGGTTCACTTAGAGAGAAAAAATTGGCTAATTTAGCAGCAATATTACCTTTTAAAACATTAATTTTTCTAAAGTCGAATACGTCATAAGTGGAGGGGGCTTTTTTGGGTCTGTCTATAGTTGAAGCAAGTTTGAGCCAGATTGGGAGGTGGTCACTTACATCAGAAATTAGAACGGACGATGATTGGACAATTGATGTGTCATTACAGAAAAAATTATCAATAAGCGTTTGAGATGTGGAGGTCACTCTAGTCGGAACGGATATGCAGGGAAGTACCCAGATGCTGCCAAAGTATTAATGAAATAGTTAGTGGGTTCATGACAATCAGATTTAAGAATATCAAAATTGTAATCGCCACCCATGAGACAAATTCTTTTCTCCCTATCTATTCTGTCCAATACATCTTCAATGTAGTCTGCAAATATAGCTGATGGGTAAGATGGTGAGCGATACAGGGATCCTACAATGAGATTGAATTCAAAAGGTTTATGCAATTCTAAGAAAACTGATTGATGTGAGATACATTGGGACTCCAGATCACTTCTCCTGCTGTATGGTAAGGTTTTGCAGATGTAAATCCCAGCCCCTTTACCTTTAAATTCTGAGGGAGTGGAAGTTTCCAAGTTGAAGTTGTCGATGGTGTACGACCCGGATGATCCAGGGGCAAGCCAGAGTTCTGTAACAAGAATGATTTTGGGTTTAGGCTGAAGGCTGGAGATAAATTGATGAAGTGAATCAAAGTTTTTGGGAAGGGACCTGATGTTAACATGTACAATGGAAAAACTATTAGGGTTTTGCTGAGATATATCCTGCACAGATGAGTAACTGCATAGCTCTAATACATCATTAACTTTACTTGAGACAGCTTGATCTTCTTCAAGGCAGGAAAAGTTAGGCTGATATCTTACAAAAATTATCGAGGTTGCTCAGAGTTGAAATGTTTTTAGCAGGGGCTATCAAAAACTACAAGAAAAATTACTTTTAAAGTTATAAATAATGCAAAGAAAAGTAAGTAGAAAAACAGGAACTGTTTTACAAAGCTGACTGAACATGGGGAGGTGGATCAAACCCAGACATTGACATAAAAAACACTGAAATTTAGCCTTGTCTGGTTTTGGACCTGTGCAACACACGACAGCTAGGACCAGCTAGTAAACCAAAGCTGGTCTATCAGGGGAACCAGAGAATATTATATCAAGCAGATCACCTAAGGAAGGGAAAAAACTGCAATGAACAATGAAAAAACTGCAATGAATGATGCAATGAGGAAGAGAAAAAACTGCAATGTGTTGCATGAGGACCACTGTACGACAAAGTGCAGGCAATGTCGATCCCAGTGTACCTACACCTGGTATGTTGACCCAGTTGTCGTCAGCGGGGAGGAGGGCCGGAGTCTATCTCCAACCCCCGTCAGGTGATGCTGCCCTGGTATGGGCGAGGAGGGTCTTGAAGGCTGGACACTGTCCATGGAGTCATTTCCCTGCCGAGCAATGTCAGGGTTCAGAGGACAGTTCTGGCTGTTCACACTGGTAGCAACCTGCTCATCAGTATCAACAGCTGACTCACGGCCAAGCATGGACCCGGAGCCTACCGCAGCAGAAGTCCCGGATGAGGAACCAGCATGCTCACCCCGATGTCGAGCTTTCCCAGCAGAATTTGGCTGGGATGTAGGAGCCCCACTGGCAGCGCCCATCACAGCAGGGGCAGGTGAGTCAACAGCAGAGCTGCTTGCAACTGGTGGATGAGTACCCGCCACAGCCGAGCCACCAGAGCCAGAAGGGGCAGCCTGGACAATATGACCTGCAGAGGGGTTCATACTGACATCAGGGCCAACAGTTGACCCAGCTGAGGAACGTGCAGCAGGTGTGGGGTCTGCAGGGAAACATGGCCTGAGGCAGCAGGAGCAGCTCCAGGTCCTCCCCTGGTCTCAGCACCCCCGGCTAGCCTGCAACACAGTGGGGGCCCCGTGGCTCCCAGCCTCCTGCACAGGGGCAGTCTGCCTGCGACACAGCTCCAGGATCTCGCCCCTGGTTGTTCCAACCATAATCTCAGTAGGCTTGGTGCTGTTATGAAATCTGACAAAGATTCGCCCAGTGTTGGTGTAATATGATTGAAACGGGGAGTTAGACCTTGGGCTGTGAAGTTCCTGAAGGACCCTGACTACCTGCAGGCGCTCTGCAGTCAGGCTCTCATGAATAATGAGGCCGTGCCGGATGGGCCTGGTTCTGCGGCTGTACACAGCCATCCTCTGCTCTAGATAAGCAAACCTGCAGAGGATGACCTTCTTATTTCGAAGGCGGTGACACGCAGTTATCTCCCCTGGAGCAACCGGGATCCCCACATAATCTTTAATCAGGTCAGAGGCTAGAGCACGGGTGTTCTCGTTCTCTGTTGGGGGAGGTACCACCTTGCCAGAAAGCAGCAGAGTGGTTTTCCTGCTGTACTGGGCCTGCTCCTCTATGGAGGCAGACAGCCTTTGTGATCCAAAGCTAGGTTGTTTTGGTTCTCCAATATTTTTGATTGGGCAGTCAGAATGGCAGAACAGCTGCTCTCAACAGAGGCAATGTTGTTCTCCACGGCCTCCCTTCTAACAATGTTTTCAGATACTTTAAACTGTAGCTCTAGCATCTCGGATCGCACCTCAATAATTTCCTCCCTCAACTTGGAAAGTTCTGTTTTGTAAGTTTCAACCTCTTCCTTTAGACTCTCTACTGAAGTTTCAAGAAATTTAATTGTTTGAGCTGGCTTCATCTTGTTACCCCTTGCAGTACAAAAATTGGGAAGTTTAGGTGGATTTCAGGCGGTCAGAAAGACAATCCCATCCACCTACTAATGATTTCTAGCTATCAACCAGAGTGGGGTAGATCCACCAAACCCAAGACAGATTTAACCTTCGCCCGGGTGGGGGGTCTTTTAGACCCCCTCGGGTTTTTCCAAAGTGACCAAAAAACGCGGCGCGCAGCGCCGCCAAACTTGGTCTAGCTGTTCCTTCATCATTTTTACATCTTTCCTGAAAATTTTAGCTCAAGGTCATATCAGGTCAGGTCACCAGGTCAGGTGACGTGACCTCACCTCAAAAAATACTTAGGACGGCATAACTAAAAGAAGAGTTAATCGATCAAGATGAAACTCATACCACATCTTGGGCCCACCAGGAGCTACAACATTTGTTCCGGGATTTTTGATATTGGTGACCTAAGGTCATGTGCAGAGCATGACCTCCCCATTGACAATGCATGGGGAAAATCACGAAATGAGCTTTTCTCAGTAAGTATGGATGGAATCATCTTCAAACATCGGTTGCGACTTGCTCTTAGCCCATTTCTGAAGCTGATACCAAAATTTTTGACTTGTGACCTTTAAAAGGTCACCTTAGGTCAAATAAGCATTTTTTGGTGTTTTTCTCATAAATTTTGAATAAACTAAGATAGAGCTTTTATTTTGGTCACCAAAGTGTTTGTATAGTCACTGGAAGTCAAATGATATACATCATGACTATACCAGGTCAAGTTGGGTCAGACCGTTGACCTGGGTCAGGTCAAATTCTTAAATTTGACCTGGCATAGCAATATCATATATCATTCGATTCGTATTGACGAGAGGATTGCAATGGTGCATAAACTATGGCTGTATCTTGTTTGGTTTGGAAGCTATTAGCGAAAAAGTAAACGCCCTTATGCATGGGTGGCTATGGACATTCCCAAGAATATGCCCAATATTTAGTGACCTGTAGCTCCCTAGGCTTTGACCTGACACGAAAATGAATGCCACTGCAATAAAAGAGCATTTCAAGAGCTTTCGAATGGTGTTAGAAAAATGTTTCTACCTATCATAGTTTCTGAGATATAGGAGGTTTTCTTAGTACACCTCATATTAGCGATTTTGACCTATTTTGACCTCTGGTGACCTTGATATTGACCTGACAAGAAAAATGACCGAAGTATTTTCGATATCATTTTCAAAGAGCTTTCGATTGCCGTTTTGCGCTTTTTCTAGCTCTCTTAGTTTTGAGATCGTGGGGGTCTTTTAGCCCCCACCATGGCGAAGGTGGCTCGTACCCGCCACCGGGGCAAGGGTTAAGCACAGTAAGACTTTACCATAATTAACAAGGAACGTCTCGCACAATACACCCTCAGTGACCAAGAGGGCCAGACAAAAAAAAACTTCGGCTAGCTTTATCGAATAGGAACCAGAACAACAATAATGATGGACAGACTTAAATAATGACCTTAACACAGTTACCTAAGTGTGAGTCTACCAAGTGTGAGCCTACTTAAGTGCGGCCCTACCTAAGTGTAAGCTTACCTATATTGTGAGTACCTAATTGTAAGTGCCTACCTAAGTGTGAGCCTACCTCAACCTAAGTGTGAGCCTACCTCAACCTATTACCTACAGCTTTAATAAGGTAAGAGCAAGGCGGGCGATGCTCAACCAGAGTGGGAGCCAGCCAGTTTGCCAAAGTGGCAACAAAATTTTGAAAAGGTACCTAATGAGTTCCTGTGGAAAGAACAATGGTTATACGCAGATTTAAACAGCTAATAACAGTAACAGCTTCTTCTAATACGCTACCTACCAACCTCAACTTTCCTGCTGCCTAATCAGCAAAAAAAAACCGAACAAAATGAACAAGTTGGAATTGAAATGAAATGACTGCAGTTACCTCGACTACCTAAGCAAACCAGAATCCTTTCTGAATTTACGCAATCCACAAAGATAATTACCGATAACTGATGACAACGCCCCAGACAAACGCCCACTGGTGCCGCCAATTTGCCGCCAATCACCTGGGCAACAAGATGGCGGTCTGAGAAAACAGCTGATTGAGAGCCAAGAATGTATAATTACCGGATGTGATAATAAAATAACCAGACGATAATCACTCAGTGATCTAAACAATTATTTTTTAAATCTTTCCCAAAGCCAATGACACTTTATACTCTTACAACGTCGCCAAAAGAACTCGCACTAATAAACAGAATGTAAACAAATATTGCGCGGCCAAAACCAGCCGGCGCGGCAATCACAACGATCGCTAACTTGAAGCTAAGGCTGAATTATACAAAAACCTAAAAGGCAAACGGACATAAAAAACTAGCTAGTTGCTACCTAAGTTGGGACCATCAAGTAAACCGGTCACCACCTAATACACACGCCTCTCACGAACCTATCAAGGTCGCCTACTCGGAACTCAGATTGGCCGTCCGGCACCCAGGAGTGTCAGGAGAGGAATGGGCAAGGGGGTTTGAGCTTCAGGGGGCAAGGGGGTTTGAGCACCTATTCCTCAGATCAGCCTCTGCATATGCATGCTATGGGCACATACATGGGGGGGGTTGAGGCCCTTAGCCCCCCCACTTGTATCCTCCACTGCACATAAATTATGAATGAGTGATGGGCAGATATTGCACTGAGATGGTTTGTATGGTTTGTAGATGCTGGAGACATGATCACATTGCAGGTGCCTGGGCTTAAGCATTCTGGTTGACAGGTGGACTTGGGGCAAAGGGGCACATGTCCCCTCCCTCCAATCGGGCCATGGCGCCCCCTGAAAGGTCGCTCTCCCTCCCCATGGATGCAAGTATCAGCATCATGATCATTTGATCAGTGCTCTTGATAAGTTGTCATCTCGAACTGGCATCCATTGGTCCAAATGGTGCCCCTGACTTTATGCTGCCCCCCCATCCTCAATTTTGGAAATCCCTGATCTGTCCATGGCTGAGTTAGCATGGTAGGGTGGGACACCAGATCAATTAAGGGAGAAGGTGCGATAGCCTGTTACATATTCCCTGATCCCCTGTGGTACACACACTGCTTTATCCTGCTACCACACTGCTGCTATTCTCTTTTCTCAGCGCTCTAATACAAATATTAGTTTGGCATTGAGATTTGTCAAAAAGGCCCAGAAAGAGACCTAATAAGGAAGAGAACATTTAACAAAAAAGTGAAGAAAAAAGACATGGTTAAAATGCCAAAAACGTCTTTTATAGGTGAAAAGAAAATAAACGAAAAACAACGAGCAATGGAGCTCGACCTTTACATAATCTGGCAGGATTTTGCAGCACGATAGTATTTCTTCCTTACAGTGCAAAGGTAAATATTAGGCTGCAGAGGGTAAAGCTTTCTTTGTTTTTTAACGAAATTGTATGAAACTTAATTTATTTATTTTATTTGGACCACTCCCAACAGGCACACTTGCCTAATTATAGGGAATATTGGCGTAGGTGTTGAACACTCTCATTGACGGGGTCTGAGCCACCGTTGCTTTGTCAGGGGGCGGGTACCTGCTCCCCCTTCCCCTAAGATCTCAAGAACCACGCTAGATAGCAAAAAACGGTAAACGGTGTTGGGTAGCCCATTCATTTCTTTATCGAAAAATTTTGAACCATTTTTTGTCAGGTCACATCTAAGGTCACTAGAGGTCGAGACATGCCGTGATAGGGATGACATATAAATGTAGGTTTATGGTGAACAATGTACACCATTGGAATCCTCGCAGCAAGCCAAAGCAAATGCTATATAATATGACCTTGTTAGGTCAAATCAGGTCAAATGGGGAATTTGACCTGAAGGTCAAATTAGGTCAAATGCATATCATTAGAACTGCAAACCCCCCCGCCTTGGAAGTAAGGGGTGGGTTGGTTTGGGTTGGTTTCGGGGCGGTTGCGGTTTTTAGTTTTTTCTGGTGTTGGGGGTGTTGTTTGGGAGGGGGGGGGGGGGGGGGGGGGGGGGGGGGCCCCCCCCCTTTTTTTTTTGGGGGTTTTATTTTGTCTTTTTAATTTCCCCTTTTTTTTGGGGGGTTTGTTTGTTGTGGGGGGGTGGTGGGGGTCCGGTGAAATCCCTTTTTTTTTTTGTGGGGTCTCTTTCCCAAAGTGGAGGAGCCTGCACAAAATGTATTAAAAGACAAGGCAAATCTAATTCCGCTAAAATAAATGCTCTCACCATCTATTGCTAAGTTATTCAGATAAAACCATTTTTTCATTTATTTCCAGTGGGGAGGGTCATGACTCGTATCTGACCTTAGGTCATCGATATCGAAAATTCGGGAACATCTTTTAGAGAACTCGGTGGGCCCATTTTGTGATGAGTTTCAATCGGATAAGTTCACCCTGTTGTGACTTATGTTTTCTTAATTTTTTTGTTTGGTCAGGTGACCACATGACCTGAGATGACCGAACCTTAAAGTTTTTAAAGAGTTGTAAAAATGATCCGGATAAAGGTATGTCAAGTACGGTAGCGCTACCGTTTATGTGGTATCTCCATAAAACCCGAGGAGGCGGGTGCACGCCCCCACCCCGTCAATGCGCGTGTTAAGGTTCATTTCCACCGTGTCGGATCGGAAAATGTAAGGCGGTTTCCCGTGGTGGGGATTGAACCCACGTTAATCCATGCTGTCCAATCTGAAGACTGGAAACGAAGCCGACCTGAAGACGAAGAAACGAAGCTATTATTCCTTAAATAAGATGTTAAATTTGGGTGAAGGGCAGACATGGGCCAGGGATGTCATGCGGACCAGGGGAGTCATTTTTGAGTGATGAGCTTTGCAGCTGTGGGTGCCAACTCCTATCGCTGGATTGTTCATACTTGATCTGGGGGGGGTAAGTGGCATTTTAGGGGAAGCCATCGACTTCAGGTTGGGGGGGGGGTAAAGTCCTCCCATCTCTTGACCCCTGTATCCGCCCCTGCCCTGCGCTCCTTGAAACCACCAGCTGACAGCTCCTGAAACCTGACTTCCCATCTCCCACTTCCGGGCGCCATCTAAAAGGTCACAGTTCAGAAATGGCTCTTTATTAATCCAAATAGTGCCCCATTCCATGTCACTATGTCCCCCGCCCCCTTCCCCGATCGGAAAATCTGAATCTCTATTTACGGTGTGTATCGGTTAAACGTGTGCGTCAATAAATGTACGGATTCAAAACCTGGATCTGTCCAGGATACCGTTTCTTAACCCTAAATATTTAAAATCTCAAAAATAATGATGCTCGCTTGCAAGTGAGTGAACACTAGGGACGTAACTGTGTTCCAGTTCTAAAAAATAAAGTGATCTGGCGTTCCATACGGTTGTCTTTTTGATGTTTTAAATTTATTTGTCAAAATTTGTGAAAATCATTGTTTTGGCTTTTTTAAAGCTCAATTGTAACATGTTTTTCATTTATCGAGAGTCCCAAAATATATATATGCTTCACTGTTTCGTTTGTTCTTGATGGTGTTTAAAGCAGATTATAAATACCCCTGTAATGCCCGATACTATACCTAAAAACCGTTTATTAGATTGAACAAAAATAAGATATGTGAATTCAGAGCATCTCATAACCCCATATACCAGAGGGCTTGGTGCTACACACTTGTCGGTATATGTAGGAATGCTCCATAATTCAAGAAGGTTTTGGGATAGTATTTTATTGGGTTCGGTACATACGACATTATTATTTAAAGCTGGGATTCAGATAATTTGTTAAGTCGGTTCACGGAATCTGAATTTGGCTGGGACAGACGGATGTCATTCTACGAGGTGACAGTTACAGCTGGGATAGAAATAACCAAAACAGCATTTTATAGCTCAAATAATTAGCCAGTCCAATGCGAAGAAAGATACTGAAGGTTAAATCTATCGGGAGAACTAATAAACAGCGCAATATGTCAACCGCGTGCAGTGTTTATGTTACGAATCCTCTGGTTCTCTATGCTCAGACCAAGTAACGGGCCGCGCTGCTTAAATTTGACAACAAATAAATCTGTAAAAGAAGTTGTGCCCATTATGTCTTGCATTATCAAGGCCTGTATATAAGTTTGTAATGTTTCTTTTATTTTTGACCTCCACCCCCCCACATAACGTTTTTGACGCCCATTGGTAACGTCAAAAATGCTGTGACTGAGCTCCCACTCCTCGTTTCGTTACGTAGCTCACGGACGGCCCCTTGCTTTTCGTCGATGGCTTCACTCTTCTTTATACTAACAGATTATTTCTAAGGCCCCTACGTTCTGTCAAATATAAATATCGCATCTCATTTCACAGGCATCATGCAGATCTTTGTGAAGACCCTGACCGGCAAGACCATCACACTCGAGGTCGAGCCGTCTGACTCGATCGAGAATGTGAAGGCTAAGATCCAGGACAAGGAGGGCATCCCTCCTGACCAGCAGCGGCTCATCTTTGCCGGGAAACAGCTGGAAGATGGACGCACCCTCTCCGACTACAACATCCAGAAGGGTGAGGCAGCCCCTGCTGGCGTCGCCCTTTGAAAGCGAGAGTCCTACTCGTGCGGATGTATCCATATTTGTACTTAAGGCAAAACATTCGAAAACGGCGCGTTGTGACGTGAAACTAGAGAGCTCAATAGGTACATTTTCGCTGGGCAAAGTTCAGCGTAGCAGGGTTCAACGGTGGGTTCAATACATCTATCAAATTTGTCGCTGGTAAATTGAGGGACGTTCACCGTTTAGGTTTCAAGACATTGCTTTAAGCGGTTCGATTCTGCTTGTATTGCGGCTCAGTGTACTGATTTTCGAAATTTGTAAGTGGATGACGCACTTTTTCCGTTTTTTCTGCCTTACCAGCGGGCCATTTTGGCCTCATTTGCAAACGAATCAAGGAGTAAACATTTTTTATTTGATAAACAGGTGTTCGAGTGGAGAGCTCCTGGATAAATTAAGTTTAATAGTTGCGACTTGTCTAAACTTTACCTGAAAAATGCATGGCAAGGAATTTTGAGCATTTGATAAGCGGTTGATTTTGACTTCCCAAGGGATTTTGGCCGCACTCTCCTACTTTGCGCGAAAACAATTTCAGGACCATGACGATGATGTGTGTAAAGGCGTACATTTTCGTTTCCGAACAATTCTCAAGCTTGTTTTCCATCTGCCATGTGGAAGTTTCTGTTTATTTTGGCAGGGCTATTTACTAGGGGGATGCTCTGTTTCTTGTCCTGTTATACGGCACTTTCTTGTAACGCCGGGTTCGTTTTAGGGGGGGGATTTGTCGCACATTTTCTGTTTCGTATCTTGTCGATAATCTCAATTAGGGCCTCACTGCATAGCTTTGGTTGTCAGGTGATTTTGGTATTGCAGTCACTACAGGTGATTATTATAAAGCGTTATCTTCCCTCACCCGAATGGGCGTGAGTCGAACGTGCGTTTGCCTGGCAAGTTCTCGGTCACAGCACGTGGAGCGGGCCGCCGGTGACGATTGTGCCCCCGACAGAGTCGACCCTCCACCTGGTGCTGCGACTGCGGGGCGGTGTCATCGAGCCCACCCTCCGACTGCTGGCACAGAAGTACAACTGCGACAAAATGATCTGCCGCAAGTGCTACGCCCGGCTGCACCCGCGCGCCACCAACTGCCGCAAACGCAAGTGCGGCCACACCAACCACGTCCGCCCCAAGAAGAAGCTGAAGTAGGTGCTCCGCTACACTTCAGACGCTGTGTGGAGACAGAAATATATGGCAGGGAGTGGTTTGCGAGTTTTATTGAAGACATCTGAAAAGGCGAGCTGGAATAAAACCGGGCTGTTTTACGGATAATTAGCTGTGGCAAATTTAGCCGCGACCACTACGTTAAGTTTGTTCGGAGTTTAGGGCAGGCATTCGTTCGGCTATCTTATTTTTGGTATTTTGGTATTTTTAACTGTGTAGGCGGCGCGGTAGTGGAGTGGTCATCGTAGGATGCCACGCAGCTTACCTGCGTCAAGGCCCGGCGGCTTCCCTGAACAAAGAAGCAAGCTGGCTGCCGAGAAACCTTTGCAACAGGGAAAGAATTGGCAACGCCATATGACCCTGGCAATTGGTGCGTCGATAGACCCCAAAATTATAATTGGATCTGTTGTGGGGTGACTTCTGTGATCACAGGTTCCTCCAAAGACCGTAGAGGCGACTCCTCTACATTTTACAGGATACTGTCCTTAAGTCACGTGGACGCTTAACATTAGTGCTGGGGCTCCCCGGGCGAGATCCAGCCGTGAAGGCCCTTTCCTTCAACTGTTGTGGAGGAGCACTTGGTAGCGTCTATTTTGTTTAAAACGCTCAAATGAGTGTAGTAGAGACACTCGCACCGAAAACGGCCCAATAGTGGGAGGGGTTTCAAGTGGTCACTGAGAGCATCCGTAACGGCTAATGAGGCATGAAAAGATACTAGGGTTCCAATAAAGAAAGCAGCGCCGACAGTACAGACTGCAGCTTTTGAGACCTTTGCACAGGGCATGATGCCCCGGAACGACAAAGTAGACCCTACTGCAGGGCGGAAAGGGTCTGAAACTGCTCTCTAGCTTCCCCACCCCAAGGTTGATGAGAGGTCACCAGACTGTTACTGGTCAATGACGTCTCCTATAATAAAGGTATTTCTAACTGAAAATTGGGAACTTGACATTAGGTCTAGGTCAAGGTACGAATCTAGGTCATGACCACCCCTCCCCTAAAAATAAGAAGGTACAGTGCAATCATGAATTTCGATCTATAGCGGGGTCTTCAAATGAAGGAAAACTGCACGAGGTCATGGCGTAGTTAACATCTTATGAGCGTACTAGTAAAATAATTCGGGACTATTATGAAATGAACTTTATTCATCTTCCTCCTCAGCATCATGCTTTCATTACAATGTTCGAAGATCGCATCAGTGCAAAAAGATACATTAGGACCCACGACATGTCACATCCGAGTTTCCTTATTGGCTGGAGAGCGATGAAGGGCTACACTTCATCTTGGCAAGCTGTAAACTTGCGAGATTTGATTAACGGCGAAATCCAATCAATAACAACCACAGTTCAGGGACATTGATTCTGGGCGGCACGTGGAAAGTGTGTTACGGTTTTAAACCGTTCGAGCAAATAGGCATTTTACGCGTAGTTCTCCAGTCTAAGGTGATGTTCTTCAGTGTAAATATGCATACTGAGGGTTCAAGCGTGTATGCACAAAAACGTATCACCAGCCAGTTAAAACTGAACACGTCTGAAATTGATGTTTCAAGCCGAGCACGAGCATCGTTGCTGGGCCATTCTGGCAACATCATATTCGTCTTATACACAGACAGAGGCACAAAGCGTACCCAAGCTCTGGTTCAAAGCGAGCTGCCCACAGTTGAAATCTAACCGCTAAAAACTGGCAACGTATGTCAACACTGATTCCCGAGGGTATTTGTAGAGCTATTTTTGCTTCCGAGAGCACACAGTTCGGCCCAGCAGTGTAGCTTAGCCAAACCTGGTTTCTACTATCCAGATACTGATGCCAACAGCCAAATTTCGCAGCGTCAGAAATCGAAGCCGAGTCTGGGTACCGCGACACACAGCGGGAAGCGGCGAATGGTGCCAACGGCACAGCTCAGCAGAGGGAGCGATGCGGCGGAGGACAGCGACTCAGGGCCAGTGGACGAGGTACCAGCGGCGGGCGCCTGTGGCCGGTCACCGGATGTGCTGCGGTGCAGTGGGCAGCGTCTTGCTCTTCTTCACCTTGGCTTGAGCCGCCGAGCCGGCACCGATGAAGGTCCGCTGCAGTTTGGACTTCTTCGCCTCGCGGAAGTCGCCAACGATGCCAGCGGCCAGCTCGTTCACCAGGTCCATGGTTTCTTGTGGGTATCTGTTGGGAGAGTATATCGCACGTCTGAGGGAGGAATGGCTGCGAGTGACGCGAAGCGACTAATACAAACAATACGTACTTCCCTACATTCTCAGGTTGCAGACGAAAATTGTTTTTTTTCTGAGGTTGAGAGAGAAGCTGGTGGCGATTGCTGGAATGTGAGGAACAGCAACACTGATATCAGCATGAGCTGTAGTCACGAATGGAATATGGATAATAAACAAAAATAGGGGGTGATAAAATATTTTTATATGAGTGCCAAAATTATTGACTATGGAATATGCAATTTGTTCCTTAATGTTCATATATAACCGAGATCAATGCATTCGTAAACTATTTATGCAAAAACTACATGAACTTCTAACATAAATGCTGGGGGCTTGAGAAAAATGGACTTCAATAGTACAAAACCTAACAGAATACTAACTTCTAGATATTGATTATCTAATTTTTTCCATATGACTAATAGGTAGGTACATAGCGCACCAGTACGCACATCACACACAAAAATCACCCATCCCTCCTACAGCATCTGACTTAGTACCTTAACTGCATAATTGTCCAGACAAATACAAATGCCTAATAAATAACTTACGACTAAACTTAAAAACCTAAGACCTTTTACCACTGGCGGATCTAGGACATCATTTGAGAGGGGGTCTATAGCCTGCCCGGCCATTGCCTCGGATCAGCCCAGTGTCCCAAAACTGGTACTGGGCAAGGGTGCTGAGTGTAAAATTAATATTGGAAAATATAGTGAACGAGTGGAAAATCCAAAAGTTTCAAATTTTGGAAGAAATTCAATCCTTATTAACAGCGCATGGCGGGGGGTACCCGCTCCCCCGGGTTTTTCGGAGATAACAAAACGGCGGCGCGTAGCCCCCATAGGCATACCTTTTCCCTCATTATTTTTACAACTGTAAAAATGTTAGGGTTAGGTCATCTCAGGTCAGGTCACCAGTACAGCTCAAGTGACCTGACCTAAAAAGTTTAAGATAGCGTACGTCGGAGCAGGGTGAACTTATCCGATTGAAACTCATATCACAGATTTGGCCCACCGAGTTCTCTAAAATATGTTCCGGTATTTTTGATATCGATGACGTAAGGTCAGGTACGAGGCATGACCTCTCCATTGGAAATACATGGGAAAATGATTTTTACTGTATAACTCAGTAACGGATAGTGATAGAGCGTTTATTTTAGCTGCATTAGACTCGCCTTGACTTTGCGGTTCTAATGATATGCATTTATATAATTTGACCCTGACCTCAGGTCAGGTAAAATCCTGATTTCACCTAGCAAGGTCAAATTATATATCATTCGATTCGGCTTGCTGCGAGGATTCATACAGTTTAAGTCGTTTTGCTCTATATTTACTTGTTCAGATGCAATGGCCGAAAAACTTAATTTACATGTTATCCCTATTACGGCATGTTTGACCTCTCGTGACCTTAAATGTCACCTGACAAAAAAATGGTGCAAATATTTTCGATGGAGAAGTGGATGGGCTACCAACGCCGTTTACCGTTTTCGCTACCTACCGTGGTTCTCGAGATCTTAGGGGGCGGGGCGGGCACCCACCGCCCCGTCAAAGCGAAGGTGGCTCAGACCCCGTCAATGCGCGTGTTAAACCCCATTTTTTAAAGTCTAGGCAGGAATTTTTCAAAAATAATTTCCTTACTACTATACTTTTGATGTATTCATATTCAGCAACATTATTGAAATCGGCTAACACAGCTTCATTTGGAAGGTGAGTAAAAAAGGAGTAAAAATAACACAAGTGGGTGCAATTTTCAGCTTGCCTGTGGGTCGCTGTCCATCCCGCACCCTGGGATTTGGAACACTGGATCAGCCTCGGGCTATACATTTACTGGGGCATTCGACGACAGTTCAGCACAGGCCTTACACCCTCATACCTCCGATTTTCTTTAAATTTTGTGTATGGGGTTATTGACACTTCAAAACACGCCTGCGGCATTTTTAGGTCGCTGGGTGAAATGTTTCGGGAATTATAGCCTCCGGTAATTTTATACTTTGCCCGTGCAGCAATTTCTTCTACAGCCATTTCATCCGATTAAAATCATGATAAGTGGGTAAACTCATACATCAAAATGTTAGGAATGAGCCACCAACACAATGGTGACATTTTTGAAATATTTTATTTTTACTGAAAAGAAGTTGAAGGAATTAAACAAAGTAAGTTGTCTTAACACGTGCCTCACTGGGGTCCCTGGCACGACAGGCCCCACTGGGGAGGGGGCGTATTTCGCCCCCTCCGTATATCATTTCCCAGGAAAGCTAAAGAAAAGAATAACGGAGGGCATTTGAAACCTCTTGACGGGACGAAGATAAATTATACGAAGTATTTCTATGTCAGGTCAATATTGTGGTCTGCATTGCCCAAAGAAGGTTCCATAGGCTTACAGCAGGGCAGAGTACGTTTCCCACTGCAGATTTGTACTCAGCGGAGCTATAGAAAATATTTATGAATCATTGTATTCCTCCCATCGTGGCGAATCGAATGATGTATAATTTGACCTTGCTATGTCAAATTGTGAAAACGACCTAACATCGAGCAAGGTCACAGGGTGATTTAGTGTGATCATGTTGCATATCAATCGGCTCCCCGTGACAATATAAGCACAATGCAAGCAAAATAGGAGCTTAATCTCAATTCGATGAGAAGTTATTTGCAAAACAATCACGGTATGCTTCTGTGACCTAACATCACCTTTAAGATCATGGAAAGAACACATTATTAGATGATTTTCAGCTTTATCTATCCAGTATTTACTGAAAACGAGCCCTTTCTATTTTTCACCAAGACATAATGGGGTGACCAAAAAATTGACCCCACCTTAGGTCAACAATATCAAAGTTCCGAGATAACATATTTTTAGACCCTATTGACCTTATCATACTTTCAAAGTTTCAAACTGATCGGTTGGCTGGTGTTCCATAAGCGCTGCTTCAAACTCGTGATTTTAGGTTTTGAGGTCATGTCGCTTGACCTGACAGGACCTGATCAAAAAAAATTGGTCAGATGCGCAAAATTAATCAGGGATAAGGTACTCTAAGTTTCGTTGCTCTGGGTCTCTTCGTTTTTGCGTTATCTGGGGAAAATCAGGAAGAGGGGCGAATTTCATTTTTACTGCCACACATTTCTAGGCCACTGCACCTAGCGACCTAAAAATGTCGCAGACATGTTCTGGGCTGTCATTAACCCCATGGACAAAGTTTAAAGCAAATAAAAGACATGAGGGTGTAACATTGTGGCCATGCTCTGTGCTGAAATGCTGTGGGATGCCCATTCTATATGCACAGACATTGGAGGGGGGGCTCAAGTCCCACTGGCCGCCATTGTATCTGCCACTGCTACTGACCCTCTAGAAAGACAGTTTATAAGATCATTGGGAGAATCTACCCAAGACTTTTTCACTTCTATGGAACGTGGCATGCACTCCAAGAGGATGATAGTAAGGTGCCTTAATTATTTTTGGGTTCTTAAATATCTATAAGTGTGACTACATTAATGTTTGTATTTTTTCACAAAGCATGTGTCTTTGGATATTTTTAAACACAGGCTATGGTAAGTTTGTGCTAATGCTAGATACATTTACTTAAAGGTTTGCTAAAGGCATTTCATTCACACCTGAGTGATATCACACCCCCTCCTGTCTAGGGCTGTGTCAAGGGTGCATCACAGGGGCACACACAGGCCTAAGTTTTGGGGGCCAAACCCATGTCTGCCTCTCCTCCTGGGGGACATATGATTTGGGTGCTCAACATACCTAGTATAAGCTAGGTACCTCTCCAAGTACATGATCACTCTCCTGAGGGTGGTGGAGCAAATATTTTATTGCTTGACAGACCTAGTGTTAACACCTTTTTTCCAAAATTCCTCTGCCTTTGAGAGGGCCAAAAGATAGTTTGGCCCTCCCTTTCAGCCCTTTGGGCGGCCATGGCCGGAGTGGCCCCCCTGCATCCACCAATGTTACATCAACACTATCAAAAATATCAACCATATTAATAAACACTTCCTGTATTTCTATACTTGCTATGCAATCGAGTTCCCTGTGTTCTCTTGTATTTGCAAGCAAGCAGACCAAAAATTTGATTATTTTCAGCAGACTGAGCAGTGAAAAACTCAAGCACACCTTTCCCAGCAATTACACACATACATCTCTTTATCTTTAGTGCTGGTGAAAAAGCACTTCATCAACTCCATCAGCAGTCCGTGCCAGATCACAATGTGACCATGAACACAAGGTATATTACCTTGGTCTACTCAAAGAAACAAAATTACCGAACAAACAATTATTATGTCGAAAACGTTTACTCACCTGCATCCCAGGAACTCCATATTGGCAAAGACCTGAGCCAAAGAGACAACTTTAGCTTCAGGGTAGTCATTTTTTACAGCCAACATGAACTTTTTACATAAGTCCCAGTGCTCTGGGGGCTCATGATCATATGCATCATGATATTTTTCAACATCCCAGTCACTATCGATTGACATGATATGCTGAGGAAAATGTAGGTAGTTAGGGTATCACCCGAGTATATCACGTATTTTCGGCGCCGTAACGTTACAGTTCTTTGAGAAGTCAAGAACTCTTTCAAAGCTGATCTGTCGATAGTTGTTTCCTTCCTCTCAAGGCCTTCTTCCTCCGAGAAAAAATTTCGCGGCGCCCCAGTCGCCGCATACAACACTACATTTGCATCTTGCATTTGCCTGATATGCGTAGGGATAGTCTTCTGCCAGCGCGAAGGTTTATTGCTGCCAAATTCTTCACCCTAAACCTCTGCCTGTCACCCTTGCGCGTCCAGTGAAGATGACAAACTGCACGCCAAACTGCTCAATCAGTGACGAGGCTTAGACGAGAGCTATTTCCAGGGTCGTAGCCAGGATTTCACTCAGGGGTGGTGCCCCGAAAAGGGCCCCTGCGACAGCGCCAAAATTAAGGGCCCTGATGGGTAAAAAGGGCCCTGTTTGTCACAGAATAGAGTGCTGAAGAGGCCCTGTCTGGTATGAAACTTCAAATTTGGCCACAGAGCATAGTGCCGGCGAGCCGCGCTTCGTGCGGCCGTGTCCTCAGGGGGCCCTCAGTGGGGGGGCGGCTGTCCCTGCCGCCCCCGCCCCTTGGCTACGCCCCTGGCTATTTCCATTTTGCAAAATTGCTTTAGAGCAGCGATCTCTCTTCTCCTTGTCCTCGGGTTGACCCTCGGCACCACTAGGGATGAAATCTATAGCCACTTCAGACGTTTACCGCGTTTACCCTCCTCTGCTTTTGCTCACTTTTGCCATCTCTCGAAACGTGTCTTAAAACTTCCTTCAGAGTGAAAGGATTTATGCATAAATTGTTCTATTAAACGCTGCATTATACGACGCACTACATACCTTTCAAAGCAAATTCCTTATTCATCCCTTGTTTCTTATTTGTGCCTTATTTTTGGTAGCAAAGTTTGGCATTACTGATTGCCTTAAATTGAAATATATTTATAGTTTACGAATAGAAAAACCCTAAATTTACTTTCAACAGAATACTAACAAAAACTAAACACCACCATAACTGCGAATGCGTGGCAGGGCAACACGACCACCGCGGTATTTATGACGAATAGGTCATATGAGAGGAAGCGGTGTTTAGGACGGATGCGTCATAAACACCGCCGTTTTTATGACAAATAGGTCATAAATACTGCAAGGGTTTCTAGCGTTGCTGGAGCGGAAATGCGTTTCAGAAAAGAGGTGGACTGAATTAAAGGAAGCTTTCAGCAAGTCCACGGCTTTGAATACGCCATTTTGGAAGCGCATAGGTGAGCGCGAGGGGTTGCTTGATTGCTTCGGCCTCTTTCACAATTTACTACGGATCATTACGGATTTCAATACAGGCTGTAAGCGATTATTTAAAGCATAGTCTGAGTATGTAACATTGTATTTTCTACTTAACCCTGGCTGGTAGATTTAGAGGTCAGAATGGAAGGTACCTATACGTGTTATGCTCTGTCAAGGGAATTGCATGCCAGATGGAAGGCCACATGATTACCTTGGAATACCCTAGGTGTACAGATATTTTTAGGTATTCCCGGTGCCTCTCATTTGCGCCGTCATTGAGCTCATGATGAGCCATCACCAGACTAAGTCAGGATTTTGTACAATATCTCTGCCCAGTGTACGTCAATGTTCTTGAAGCAGGTGGGGAACGAGTGGGGACCCAGTCCCTACTTTATTGGGTTGTGAACTTTATAAGGCTTGGTACAGTATGTTTATTATATACATTGTGATCAACAGCTTAAGCGAATGAAGCTGGTTCCCACTTTTCCGAAGGTGGGAAGTTTTGACGTCCTGTTGGGGCAGCCTCGAGAGAGGCTGACCCACCAGTTTGGGGCTGCTTTTGCCCCTTTTTGGGGCAGGTAAGAAAATTTTGTGGCAGAAAATGACCCTGAAGTGGACATAGGCATGTGATTTTTGTTTTCCAGATACTCTCCTGTTGTGTAAAATCCAGCCTGCAAAGTATGGCAGCATGCCGGACGAGTCGCACCAGCCATCTAAAATTCTCTCACCACCAGCCTCCAAGAAGTTGCAGAAATATTTCATATACATGGGAGAAAACCCACCCATTCCTACCCATCCAATGCAATGCTACCTCTTATTACTAAGGGACTTTTTCTCAAGCCACCTCGTCTGTCTTAATAACCATTTAGTATTTGTTTGGTTGAATTGTCTCCTTCCTCTCACCAGTCTTACAAATTCGCACCAGGTTGATACAATTTGCACCAC